>OX465281.1:10820059-11497511 GCA_949987705.1 Thereva unica | reverse complement strand
GTTTTCTGCATATCTAAACAAATTTGCATACCTTTCCCCGGGTGGCTTTATTAAGGTAAATAAGCACACGTACCGCGACCACCCACCCCCGGCCCGGGTGAGAGGTCCTGATAGCTGCGCGTACCTTACAACTGTCAGGATTATGACGATTATAACGTCGCAATAAAAATCCCACAGAGGCACAAAGTGTTGCCTTTCACTACACAGTCAGTTTCATTACGACTGGCTGGCGCGAAGCCACGAGCAATTTCGGAGTCCTTGTGGCTGCATAATGATGATATCATAACAGGGACTCCTTTATCTGTGACACGGCAGGCTTTTCTCGACTTGTATCACATAGCAAAGGTCGGGGGCGGAATGCCAATTAGAGGCCAACGTGCAAGGGTATTAGGGGGTGTTTTTTGAAAATGAAAGGATCCTGTGGAAGAATTCTTATAATATTCTGCTTTGCGCTTTTTATTGGAGCACTGAACTTTGTAGGATTTGCTTTTTTGTAATATCTTGAAGGCGAGGAATTTTTTAATTAATGCCAAAAAATATTAAAAACTTTTGGTTCAAGTGGAATAACGAACGTTATTGACTTTCAAATCAGATACTTTTTCTGAGAACAACATAAGAACGAGCTTGTGACGTGTCGTACAAAGCAAATTGAGGCTCTTACACGTTTTATTCGAAGAGGCTTATTTTTAGGCAGAAAGTATCTTATGCAAAAAAAAGGGTAACGAAGTAACAAGCATTGTGGCGGATTTGACGACGGTGTAGGTGCCGTAAAGAAGCAATTGAAAGAGGGCTTAGGAGGTAAAAATATGAAGTCTTTTAAGAAGAGTATTACAGTGTATTTTATATACCACAAACAGAGTGTGTTTAAACTGCTAAAAATCCCGAACTTTCAGTGTTCAAATGTAGTAGCGACGATTACCACAGGCAATCAAAACTACGCCTGCTGGATCATGCGATATACTTTTGGATCAGAAATTGTAGCTTATCGTCTATAACGAAGGGGGGATGTTCCCAAAATCTGGCGAGTCATATTTGTCCGCCCTAACCGTGTACCTACACCTGGCTGTGGTGGTGGGGATTGCGTGCCTCGAGGTACCATTAGGCTATGTCGGTGGTGGTAAGCTGGATAGCTAGCGACCACCATGCCAAACAGGCTAGATACGAAGAGGCCAGGCAAAGCTACCTCACCCCTGCTTCTTTTTTACCCTTTCCCTACTTCTAAGCTAAGGTGTTTACCGTGCCGATGGCTGCGTGGCCAGCCAGTGCGTGCGAGTGCGGTCTGCAAACGATTCCCTCCGATGCCCGGGCAAGGTCGGAGTGTATAAGTACCTTATCCTGGTATGCGGCTCTGACAGGAGAGACTCACTTAAGCATTACTCGTGGAATCTTAATGGAAGGCCAAAAAACAAAACAACAATTCGCTCGCCTATAGTGTGAGGGCAATCGCCAGTTGTGTAGGTAGTACCAGCCATAGTACACCTGCACGAATACTACTTTCAACCTCGTCAAAGGGAAAGTTAAGGCTTCCATACACGGTCAAATTGGATGTACATCCAGATTTTCATCAAACCCATGGGCGTAAGGGGTCGTAACCGGCCGGTCACGATCGGCCAGAGCCTGGGTATGAGGACGGCTCTCGGACAGGCAATGCAATCCTTTTACCACCGCTCGGATCAAGGCAAGCCAAGCAAGCCAAGATCCTCAATTTTGATTAAAAAGAACATCAAAGCCTTCCTCTGGCCGAACTACAGTTCAATGGACCTAACGGTAATTAGGTTGGAGTTTGGAGGGTGGAAGGGTCTTTACTTAGCCTCAGCTTATATGACTCATGACCTATCTGCATGCCCAGGGGAGTTCCTGCAGATGGGAACAGCACTAAAATCGGAAGGAGCCAACCTGATCGTAGGGTACAACGCCAATGCGAGGGGCAAGTAACGAAAATAACTAGAGGGGAGAGTCACTATTCGATTATAACATTAATTCAATCCAGCAGTGGGTAACCGAGGCAACACCCCGACTAGAATTTCTAGGTTCGGTCCGGATGAGGTTAGCCTAATTTGACTGTTAGGCCCTAATGTTGAAACCTAATAAGGCCCAGAAGAAAAGTGTAACGCTTTTCACCTATTACCGCCGAACTAGAAAATCCTTATGAGGGCCATATCAGGCAAAAATGGATAGGGCCATATAATGCGTACCTATCGTTTATTATGTAAGGCGTGCGATAGATCATTGGCAGTTTTTCCCCATTTCGAGGTATCGTGGCTTAATAGACGCTGGTAAGAATAACTGACCAGTAAAACTTGACAAAAAATCAGGAAAACTAAAGTATTTTTTTTCTCTTTTTCTTAATAATAAAAAATTGAAAAACCCCGAATACAGAAGTCACGACTATATAGTAGCCCAGTCACTTTATACAAAAAAGGGTCAAACCCTGTCCTATAAATCCTTCCAATTCTTCTTTACCCCAAATTGATATGCTACCCCCGGTTCTCGAGCACAGTGCTCATTTAATGGACAGGGTTTGCTTCAGGACTCGCGAGGTGTACAGGTGCCTCAAGGAGCTCGATATCAATAAATCCACTGGACCCGATAATATACCCCCTATCGTCTTAAAACAATGCGCCTCACCTTTGGCTAAACCTCTGCGCAAACTTTTTGCCCTATCATACTCTTCCGGAGTCTATCCAGACTCTTGGAAACTTGCCCATGTACAGCCAATACCGAAAAAAGGTGACTCCAGCGACCCCTCTAACTACCGCCCAATAGCAATTACTTCTATTCTCTCCAAAACAATGGAGACAATAATCAACAAAAAACTTATGGGATATCTAGAATCCAATCTACTCATAAACGACAGACAGTATGGCTTCCGACACAGAAGATCCACTGGCGATCTTTTAGTTTGTCTTACAGAAAACCTCAGCCGAAGTTTGCATGGATCAGGTGAATCCAGTCTGGTTGCTTTGGATATCTCCAAGGCTTTTGATAGAGTTTGGCACTTAGCCTTGTTAGCTAAACTCAAAGCTATTGGAATCGACTCTCTTTTACAGAAATGGATTGAGAATTTCCTTTCCGGCCGTTCAATTAAGGTAGTATTGGATGGCATCAAATCTGAACCCCACCCTATCTCTGCGGGGGTCCCCCAAGGGTCAATTTTATCACCAGCCCTATTTCTTATCTTTATAAATGATCTACTTTCAATCCCCTCCAACCCACTTCTCAGCTTCGCTGACGACGGTACCCTACGTTACTCTTACAGCTACGATACAAGACAGACTCATGCCAGATCCTGTCTTGATGATCGTGAAATAATGTTCAACTCTATTAATAACGACATTGAACTTATTCTAGAGTGGGGAACAAAGAATCGTGTCGAATTCAACCCCTCCAAAACCAAGTACTGTCTTATATCCAAGAAGAAGATCAACACCTCACCATCCTTGTCAGTGTGGCGTGGAACTAAAGGCCGACCCATCCCTACACATCTTAGGCGTGACATTAACCAAAGACTTGCGATGGAATGACCACATATTCCAAATCGCCAAACAAGCATCTCAGTGCTTGGGATTTCTTAAGAGGTGCAAGTTCCTCCTCCAGCTATCGGCCCGCGCTGTTATTCATAAATCCTACATTCGGCCTCTTCTCGAATATAACTCCCTCGTCTGGGGCGGCGCGTCGATAACCACCTTGGCATGGTTAGATAAGGTCCAAAAAAAGGCCCATAAATTAATTGATGACGACACCGCCTGCTCCACCATCGACCCCTTGAGCCACCGTAGGAATGTAGCAGCACTAACAAAATTTTATCGCTACTATTATAGCGACTGTTCCTCCGAAATAAACGCTCTCCTGCCTCCACGGCAATCTTATAACCGCAACACCAGATTAGCCCACTCGTCTCATTCCCTTTACCTACAACTCCCCCTTTCACGCACTCAACAAGATATGAATTCGTTTGTTAATAGAACAACTCGACTGTGGAATAATCTCTCTCAGTCAGTATTTCCGAGCTCCTACAACATCCAAGAGTTCAAACGCGGGGTTCATCGCCACCTTCTTCAACACCCCTTCACACCCCCATAACCCTTAACCTATTCCCCCCACTCCCCCATAACCCTTAACCTATTCCCCCCCCCGTACTAAGCTTGCTGCTAGACATTGCACCATGACGTGACAAATGACATGACGGACTAGTAGTACAAAGGGTGATTCCTGAGTTTAGCACTGCCACATAAAAAAAAAAAATACGAGAGGTTCATGTTTAAAGTGACTGGGCTATAGCCACCAAGAGCAGATTAAAGGACAACGACTACGGCGGATATGGAAACAAACAAAAATTCTCTCGTGAAATGACTTGCTTGCCTATATATTATATGACTGCTGATTGACAAAAAAATGAGATTACAATTTATTAAACCAGAGACATTAAAAAGTCTGATGGCGATTAAGCACATTTTGTTACTAAACCATAGTAGTTTGGTTTTACATGTGAATTATATCATGAAGGGAAAAATTTCAATCAAATTTCATCAATATACATGGGCCTCATAAGGAATTACTCAATAATACCTAACGGGGTAAACACCTTCTTTCCCAAATAAGGCCCTTGTAAGATTTCCCTAATGAAAACCTAATCTTAGAGTGCATGCGGAGTGCCTCATGTATTTTGTATGAGGCCCTCGTAAGGTATTCATAAAACAAATTTAATTTTGGTATACCTTATACTGCCCTATGAGGGCCACATGAGGTGTTCATGAGGCAAGTCTAATCTGGTATACCGAACGTTTACCTCACGAGGCCCGTACATAACTTTAGGCATGCCTTACATTGAATTCTAGTCGGGACCCCAACCTTCGTATTCCCAAGCACGGACAATTTCCAAGGTTGGGAGGAGGTGTTGGACATCACGCTGTCCATGAATACGGAAACACTTAAAGTAGATAACTGGAGGGTATCAGATCAAGTGTCCTTCTCAGACCACCGATGGAGACGCTTCAGGGTACACCCGCAGGTTGAAGCTCCTCAACCGCCCAGAAACCCAAGAAGAACTGACTGGAAAAAGTTCGATCAGGTCCTAAGAACGAGACTCTCTAGAGAATGTCCATATGAAAGTGTAGACCTTATAGAGGAATTCGAAGGTAGGGTCAATATTTTCGAAAACGCTTTCCACTCGGTGTATAAGATATCCGGCCCAATAAGGCGGAGTAAAGCACCTTTTTCCGTGGTGGAATGAAGATCTCTCGAAACTGAGGAATTTAACGAATGTACCTACGAATATTCACCGACGGCTCCAAAAAGTCAGAGGGCGTCGGAGCAGGGGTTTATCTAGGGACCACTAACAGGTCACTATCATGGCACCTCCCGGTGTACACTGGTGTCTTTCAACCTGAAATGCTGGCGATCCTGAAGCCCAATGAACATAGAACCTACACAAAGATGTAATATTGGAATTTTCCTAGACAACCAAGCCTCTATAAAAGCTCTTGGTTCAGTAATGATGGGCTCAAAGTTAGTGGAACGATGTAGAGCCGAGCTAGATAGGCTAGGTAGAAAGCACAACGAGACTCGTCTAGGCTCCCGGTCATAGTTACATAGAGAGGAACGAGAGTGTGTCTTCGGGGCTCGGAGTGTGTCTTCGGGGCTCGGAGACCGAGATGGTCAGCAGCCCAATAGAAGAAGTCAAAAACGCTATTTTTAACTAGAGACTGGGGCACTGAAGATCTGCACTATCTGCTAGGGTGACTTGGCCGAGTTATAACAAAGACAACTAAAATGGGGCCTCTTAAACAGAACCGACGAGATATTCCCAGAATCACAGCAATCATCACGGGACATTGACTATCACCACGTGACCACGCTGCCAAGTTGAGTTCAACGTCCGCGGTCGTACCTGGAGGGAGACGAACGAGAGAGAGAAATACTTGCTCACTTCCTGTGTAAGTGCCCGGCTTTAGCTAAAGCCGGGCAGCGCACTCTAGGCAGTTACGTTTTCGAAGTCTTAAAAAAGATCTCCACACTAGAGATCAGATCACTGTTAAGCTTTCTAAATTCCACATGATGGGTTTAGGCATCCATCATACCCGACGAAACAACCACTACACAATCAAGATACACGAGTTGTAGCAACAAAACGGCGCTTCCAAGCACTAATTTGGTCGCTTTTTACCTACCATACTCGTCTGCCGTTTGAGTCTCAAGAGTCCGCGAACCCAGTTTGTAGTCATGGAGTTTAATAACCAAATTAAGCATGGTTCAAAGTTCTCCTTTTTCATCATGGGAGCCATTTACAAATCGACGACGGCATTGCTGGAGATTCTACTTAATCCTCAAAGAACGCTGCTTGCGCTCTTGGTGAGCGATGGTCTTCACCTGAAACATTCTACAGTTCTCCGCGATATAGAGATGATTCCGGAAATGGGAGCGCTATCGGCCATGCTGTGAAAGTCTCAAAGCTGCACCAAATTGTCAAATGTCCGACGAGAGTCCCTGATATTCCAGGTCAAGGAGCCCATCTCCTTGACCTGTTTCTTACTTCCCATCCGACGCGGTACTCCATCAAGGTTAGCTCACCCCTCGGCAACTCGGACCATAAACTAATTAGCGCTTATTTCCCATCCATCCTCGACCACAACCACCACAGCTCCTAAAAGAACTGTGTGGCACTATGGGAAAGCCAACTGGTTGGGTTTTATTCGCTTCTTCCAGGCCACTGACTGGGATTTGTGTTTCCGTAATGCCAATGCGAACTATGCGGCCCTCTGTGTCACCAAAATTATTCGAGCGGGTATGCGCTTGTTCATCCCTCACTCTACCAAATCTGTGAAGCCTAGGCCGAACAAATGGTTCAATGGGGAATGTATGAACGCAATCAAAGCCGCCTATAGAGCATACAGACGTTCGCCTAATGAGCCACTTCGTCGTGAGTACGTCAAACTTAGAAACTCCTGTAACTCCATCATCAGGAAAGTCAAATCATCATTTGATGATAGATTGAGAAGTAAGATTCTTAACTCCACTACAGGCAGCAAAAACTTCTGGTCCTTGGTAACTGCCATCAAGAAGAATTTTACTTCCTCCTCAACACCTCCTTTTATTCACAACAAGGAAGTAATAACAGAAAGCAAACGCAAGGCCGACCTATTAGCTTCTCTGTTCGCCGCAAATTCTTCTTTACCCGATGCTGCTATGTCACCCCCCACTCTCGAGAATACCACCCACTCAATGGACGGAGTTCACTTCAGGACTCGCGAGGTGTTTAGGTGTCTCAAAGAACTCGACGCCAATAAATCCACTGGTCCCGACAAAATCCCCCCTATGGTACTTAAAAAATGTGCCTCACCTTTGGCTAAACCCCTGCGCAAACTTTCTGCCCTGTCTTACTTCTCCGGAGTGTATCCCGACTCTTGAAAACTAGCTCATGTTCAGCCAATCCCAAAGAAAGGTGAAGCCAGCGACCCCTTAAACTACCGCCCAATAGCAATTACTTCTGTTCTCTCCGAAATCATGGAGACAATAATCAATAAAAAGCTGATGAAATATCTAGAATCCAACCAAATTATACACGACAGGCAATACGGCTTCAGATCTAAACGGTCTACTGGCGATCTGCTTGTGTGTTTAACCGAGCGTATCAACCAAAGCATTCACAGCTTTGGTGAGTCTAGCCTAGTTGCTCTAGATATATCAAAGGCTTTTGACAGAGTATGGCACCCAGCTCTGTTGAATAAACTCCAAGCTATTGGTATACACTTAGTTCTAAGGAACTGGATTAAGAGCTTTCTTTCAGGCCGTTCAATCAAGGTAGTATTGGATGGCGTCGAATCCAACCCCCACGCCATTTCGGCCGGAGTTCCCCAGGGGTCAATTCTCTCACCCGCACTTTTTCTAATCTTCATTAATGATCTGCTCTCAATCCCCTCCAACCCACTTCACTGCTTCGCTGATGACGGTACTCTGAATTTCTCTTACTCCTTCGACAATATAAGACAAGCACGTGCCAGACCTTGTCTTTACCACCGTCAACTGATGTCGGCTTCGATCAACCGGGATATCGAATCGATTCTTCATTGGGGCGAAATGAACCGCGTCGAATTCAATGCCACAAAAACGAAGCACTGTCTGATCTCCAACAAAAATAGTACCGACCTTCCTCCTGCCTCGGTGGATGGAGAGTTCAAACGTGAGGTTCATCGTCATTTTCTTCTACACCCTCCAGACCCCCTCTAACCTTTCCTATTCTCCTCTATTCTTCAAACCAAGCTTACTACTAGACATTGCACCATGAACTGAACGACATGACGGACTGGTAGTACAAAGGGTTACACCTAAGCTTGGTTTTTTCATAAAAAAAAAAAAAAACGCTGCCAAGCTGGGTTCAACGTCCGTTGTCGCACCTGGAGGGAGACGAACGAGAGAGAAAAACTTGCTCACTTCCTGTGTAAGTGCCCGGCTTTAGCTAAAGCCATGCAGCGCACTCTAGGCAGTTACGTTTTCGAAGTCTTAAAAAAGATCTCCACACTAGAGATCAGATCACTGTTAAGCTTTCTAAATTCCACATGATGGGTTTAGGCATCCATCATACCCGACCAAACAACCACTACACAATCAAGATACACGAGTTGTAGCAACAAAACGACGCTCCAAGCACTAATTTGGTCGCTTTTTACCTACCATACTCGTCTGCCGTTTGAGTCTCAAGAGTCCGCGAACCCAGTTTGTAGTCATGGAGTTTAATAACCAAATTAAGCATGATTCAAAGTTCTCCTTTTTCATCATGGGAGCCATTTACAAATCGACGACGGCATTGCTGGAGATTCTACTTAATCCTCAACGAACGCTGCTTGCGCTCTTGGTGAGCGATGGTGTTCAGCTGAAACATTCTACAGTTCTCCGCGATATAGAGAAGATTCCGTAAATGAAAGCGCTATCGGCCATGCTGTGCAAGTCTCAAAGCTTAAGTCCCTCTTCTGTGTACGTATAAGATAGGCTAATATAGGTTTTCCATAAGACAGCGCAAGGTGGATGCTTATGGTACATGGATGTCTTCAAACGGGAGCAGAGGTAGGTATCGAGTTCTGGAGTTAAAGTTCCAGGTATATTAGAGCTCGATACACTTTGGCATCTCAGCTACTGTCTTTCATGTAGGAGTGTACAATATGTTGACATACACCCATGAAAACTTAAGGAGAGGCTGTCCTAACGTGGTTTTATATTCATTGACAGTTTAGAGTGAATGAGAACGGAGCAAATCGAACCAAGTCTGGGAGAGCCAAAGTGCCTTTGTTGCGTTATATATTCTCAATCGAGTTACCTTTGCTCCAGTCGTGGTCGTGGGACATCGGATCTTCGAAGGTAATGAAATTGAGGACGACCTGATCTGACACCGTATTCATTAAACCAAAAATGTCTATGAAGGCACCTACCAGTTTGGTGAAGAGGGCCTTTGACTATCGATCTCTGAAGAAACATACCGAGCGTTTGAAGTCAATAAAGTAGTACATGAAAATCGAAATTGTATCTACTCATAGCATTTCCCCAAAACTATTGCTGGCTAGGTCTAAACCCGTAGTGCTTTGCAAGTTCCTGATAATCTGGATTTTTTCTAATTTCTCTAAACACGCACAGATAAAACAAAAGCAAAAAAGTGAACACGATAAATTTGAAAACGATTGTAAAAAGTTTTTTTTACAGAATACAAAGTGAAAAAAAATTGATTTTTTGTGACTCCAGCCGTGATTCTAACCGTCGTTTAGATTTAGATCAACAGGAAAAATCTCTTGTTTCTAAACAACCCTTCACTACAAACTCTACTATCTAAAGAGTAAAAAACCAAAAACAATTCAGCTAAACGAAAAATACAGCATAAAACTATAGACTTTATCCGAATCAAGCACTACAAACGAACTACGTTCAATTTCAAGTGTTTCGGTCACCAACTTATGAATATGAAAAACCCATCGAACGTTTGAACGGAACTGGACACAGGTCAGAAAAAAATCAATTCGACCAAACGTGCGATACAATCGAAGGAAATCGAAACAGCAGGAGGAGGGGACTCGATTGTGTATCAATATTTATGTTGAATTATTGGTCACCGTAGAGTCTATACATGTTTACCCTCGTTGGGGTTCGGAATACATTCCGTAGATGGAAAAGAGGGAAAACATTGGTATAATTTATGATGTATTAAGTTCATAATTCTGAGGATTTATTGTGTAAGGGTTTCCACAAAATAGGGATGGAAACTGATACTCAGCAACGTTCTAGGTTTCAGGCACAAATTATTGTTGTACCTGGCAGTATTATAATTTCCTGTGTAGAAATTGCTTTAAAATAACTTTGATCCAATATAGCAAAGTGTTGATTGTAAAATGATTCAACCATTGAACTCTCTTGAACTCTTCTAACCCAATCAGATATTTGCGTACATAGATTCTGCAAACCCACAACAAGGTGTAATCATCTAGGTGGTAGAGTATAAGGTTACTACCCAATTTATTGCATCGAAGCTGTAAAAGCTTTTGACAAGTCATCAAACATTTGTGACTTTATCGTATGGAACAACAACGCCTTTTCAATCAATCAATTTGCTCTTTTCTGTTGAAATTGTCCGTCCAATTGGCAACAATACGCTTTACGAATTAATTTCGGAATTACAGTGCTAAAAGAATAGCCACTATTTTTTTTAGTAAATTTGGCCTTACTTTCGACCAGTTCAATTTTTCTACTGCACACTCGCTTATGCAGAATTAATGGAGGAAGATCTATTACTCAGTTTCCGTGAGAGTTCAATCAAAATTTAACCCGAGTTATACGTCATGGAAACAGGCATAGTTAAGGGGTTTCGTTAAAAATTTTCTGCTCTGCCCAACTCAACAAAAATAGGTAGGTTGAACTGAGTTTACACACTTAACTAAAAACGGCACACTTGCAAAGCTACAAAAAATGAAAGTTTTGCGCCTCGCTTGAACTTTAGAATAGAATTTGGCCCCTTTTGCGATTGTCGATTAACAATCGACTCGACAATAATCCATTGTATCGATTAGTTTTCTTTTTGGTATTGTGTAACTCAAAATCGACAAATATTTCGACTACTGTTTGCCTACTTGTCGTTAACAAATAAACAATCGATAAAAGTCGATTGTCAAATCGACAGAGAATTCGATTGTAATCGACATTCGCAATATCAAACTGCATAATCGACAGTCAATAATCAGTAACTGTCGTTTATCTATTGGCTATCGACAATCGCAATGCAATGCTAAATGAAATTTCACCCATGCGCTATTTACATTAACAGAAAGAATATAAACTATTCTATTACTTTTTAAAGCCACTCCTACATGGCGCTGTCAAAGAGAACTTCGTTGAAAATTATCGCAGAGCTGTGAAATTTCGCATGAAGGTCCGTGGGGTCTCCCATGAGGCAACTGGAAGCCCAGATTTTAAAAATTCAAAATGGCCGCCGAAATATGACCGAAATTCAAAATGGTCGCGGAAATGTGGTTGAATTTGCCAAGGGGTTTTAAGGACGCAAGTAACGAATTTGTGGTCAAAACTTATAAAATCAAAATGGCCGCGCCAATATGGCGGATGAATTTTGTTAATTTTGTTCTGATTCTAATGAAAGTAGCAATCTGGGGTTTTCTGAGACAGCAAATAACGAATTTATGATCGAAACTTATAAATTCAAAATTGCGGGCCAACATAGCGGACGAATTTTACAAAATAAGTGTCATAGTATTTAATAAATAGGTACTATTAAAGAAACAATGCATAATAAAATTAATTGATGGAAAATGGAAAAAAACAAAAGGCACACATGGAAACGCATAGAGTTAAGACGCTGAGTTGAAGTATCGTTTCAACTCAACGACAGATGAGGAGACATAGATCTCCTTTCAATTAGTAAATATTCAAAGACTGGCCTGTCTTTCAATCATCGAGGCTATTTGCACCTCGGCTTCCACTTTTCCACTTTCCTTTTTTCGATGAAGTATCGGATCCAAGGATTACCACAACCGACCATAGGCCTAAGTTCATTCTGAGGTATTTCAAAAATAGCTTAAGATAGGATGCTTACAACGAGACTTAAACTTGGCAATCCTCGCGGACATAGTCTAGTAGCAATCCCACTTCTGCAATCTCTTCCAAAACGTTCACAATTGGAAAATGTCCCCATTGAAAACAATCACATAATCTCTTATGATCTCAGATTTTAATTCATTTCCGGGTAAAAAGACAGGCTACCCTGAGCTCTGTCTAAAATATTGCAGGAAGAACTCATATGATGCACGGACTGCGGCAAGCCAGAGATAGGTTGAGTACAGATATAAGGAATTAAGCCGCAGGTTTAGTAGGGTACATATATAGGCTAGAGTTCTTCTTCTCATGTTCTGCGGGACTGTTTCATTGCTCGGTATGCATTATTCTTTGCAGTCAGACGAGTGGAGACATAGACTTTGATTCGCGGACACATGCAATGCGCTTCCGAATCACCTTACTAACAAGATAGTGATCCGAGCCGATGTTGTCACCTCAGTACGTCCATACCACACTGAAGACCGAAATGCGGCTGTAAGTTTGAAGGCCATTTTGTACGCCCCAAATAAAAGAGGAAGAGAGACCGAATTTAAAAGCTTAGTAAACGTAAAGCCATTACAAACGGTGCTTCCAGAAATTCAGAGGTATAGTTTCTAAAGCTTACAAGATGAGCCTCGCCCTGGAATAAGTGTGGAGGTTGACGAGGTCCTGCGATACCTGGTAAAACAAAAACATAACCATTGATGAACTAGTAGAGAACTAACTCCGCCGTCGTCTGGTCCGCGGTGTGAAAGGAAGAGAATGGTCGTCCTGCCGAATTGACCAGAATCGGGAAATCGAAAAAACTAGGCAAGAACCCGCATTTTTAAAGCGGCGCCGACAGCAGCGTATCTGTTGTGGGGACGTCCCGCTCGAACTGCCAGCTAACGGATTAAAGAAGAAGAAGAGGAAGTAGAGAACTATGGATTTGGTCATTCAACCGTTCATCAACACCTTCATGCAATTGAGAAAATCTAAGGTTTAAGAATAACGCAGAGGGTAGGCAATTTATAAAGATTAGAAACAGAGCTGGTAACAGAATTGACCCCTGTGGGACACCAACAGATGAAGGCCAAACCCTGAACCCAGTTGTGTAGAATTGTATAAATTAAAGGTTCACTTTAAAATATATAATTAAAATTGAAAGGAGGAGGTGTGATGAAGAATGTGCCTGTGGAGAAAAATTTCTTTATCGAAGGATAACACAACTTCTTAAGAAGCCAACTACACAAATTGATTGTGTTCTAAAAAATATGTCGTCTCAGTTCCATGATTTCAGATTAGTTATATAAAAAAAGAAATTCGTCACTACTTGCTACCCTGTTTTTATATCCTTGCAGATACAAGTATATATAAGACCCACAAAAAACAGCCACCAAGCAAAAGATATCTCCTTATCCTTATCTAGCGGAAAAAAGCAAATTATATATATAAAAAACCAAATATGCTCCAAAGGACATCTCTGCCATCTTTCACTTCCCGCATAAAAAAGGATAAACTTTCTACGCTATTCCCGCTCTCTCTCTCCCTCCCCTACAAAAAGGAGCAGAATTTTATCCATTTATCGTTGACAGATTCCGATAAGAACTCTCAATTCGGAGCACACACACAAAAAAAAAGTTTGAACTGGAATTGATGAACGTTTCCTGCGGGCCTCTATTTGTCACTTTCACTGTCGGTTGTTACAGATTTAAAATAGCACACAACGGGAAAAAAGGACTCGCAGAATTTAAATCGCTGAATTAAGGACCCGCGAGAAAACGAAAAGTAGAAATCACTTAAATTCGTGCTAAGCGAAATCGTTTTCCAATTTGAACGCGAATGGAATTTTAAGGAGGTCCTTCATTAGAGGCAATTTTTTCCGCGAGAGGCCGCGCCACTCAGGAGGAATTAAGATAGTGGCGGAGTGGGAATAGGAAATTTAAATTCGTCACGAACAAGCCTTTTCTAGGTCAATAGTTTCGCTTCCTGCGGTCGAGAGTAATCAAATTAAGGCCTTCCGGGCGAAATCAATATCCTTTTTTCGTCGTTTTAATATCTGCAGTGGTGTTTTAAAACTCCTGGTTTTTGGAGGGAAGAATGACGAGGAGTATCAATCCACAAGGACATGATATTTTTGCTGGTTTATTGTATTGCGGGAGAGAGATGTTTGCTGTAGTAAAAGCCATCTAAATGACCTGCCGAATATTGATTGTCCTATTTATATTCAAATGGCATTTAGATATTGATTGAAGATTTTTTGGAATTGGATTGAAAGCCGGAGGATTAAAAGCGATTACAGCTGGTGGCCGAATTAATATTTATTCAACTATTGAAGAAAGGATGAATTCTGAATTGTCAGTACAAATAAAGATTACTTTGCAAAAATTGTTACGTTCTTTCACATCAGGAACTACTACAACTGCAAAATTACGTGTAATTTGGCACTAGGTGATCAGTAACAACAGCAAGATTCTGAAAAACAGCTCGGTTAGTACTTAGATGGAGACCGCTTGGGAGCACCGCATTACCATGTATGCAAAGGCGATAAAGAACCCGCAAAAAGGGATTAGATGCGTTATGCTTTGAAGAATGACTTTGAATGTAATACTCATAGCACCTGTGTAGTGAGAGCCCTATGCTGGTTAACCGAAGAGGCCAGCTTCGGATTCATAGCCCAATAACTACAATTTGAACGGCACAAAAGCATCTTGACATAGCCGTCAAAAACTCTCGCTAGGCAGTACCCCGGGCCTCAAGACGGGGGCTGGCTCACCAGAGCGGTCATAGGCGATTGAGACTCGGAAGGTACCACATTACACTCTTGCACCACCACTTAACAAGTAAAGTGTGGCAATTAAGTGATATCAACATTGCATCTGAGGAAAACAAAAAAACTGTCTGAAAAAAACCCACCCTGGTACCACGACGTTTTCTTTTTTACATGTTCGACCTCCAATTATCACTACACGTTGATAAGATGAATAAGTGGTTTATGAAACAGCAATCAAAATCCAAGTCGGCAATAGACAAAACATTAAAATCAATTCGTTGGTGTTACAATACGACAGTTTGGTGTAGACGTAATGGACTGATACTACATTTGATATACAATAAGCTGATTGGCTTCTCTATTGTTACTAGCACTTCCTCCAGAAATCCTGTGACACTGAAAAATAAGGTAGGTTCCCTCTAACGTGTGAGTATTTTTCACATAAACGCTTCCCGCATATATGTACTTATCTGCCTTAAATTAAGGAGAGTTTAGGGCCGTTTACATTCCGAACGCAAAGTGGATTCGAAAATTAGAATTGTTTTATGGCATAGAAGTTTGTATGCTTCCCGTATGAACGTAGAATCCATGTTCATGTAACGGCTCCAATTGGCGTCTCCACTTTGCGTTTGGGATGTAAACGGGCATTTTTTGGTCCGAATTTATATCTCATGTAAGCTACATAAGTATTTGCAATCTGCCCCAAGCAGGAGTTGAGTAATGCATACGATAAGGCAGGATGCAGCTATAGAACAACTCTTCGTTCAAAGTTATCAGTATTGCCGAAGCAAGGATTAGCATATTTGCCCAAATTTTTGTTCCATGTACTCATAACACATTCTTTCGTGAGAGAGAGTAGGTACGCATCGAGTCTTAAGGAATCGAGTACTTTTGAATGAGTAAAAAGTACTTATTTAGTAATTTTCTTTCGATTCTACTCATGAGTATTTGCTCGAGTATTTTCTTTAAGTTTAGGACCCAGAGATATACGGATTTGAACTTTTTGGCTTTCATACTTTTTTCGGGCGCCCCTCTGATCTGGGGCCCGGCAATTCGTCCCATTTGCCCCCATTGTGGCGGGCCTGCATATATTTGAGGGGAGGTTTACCGCACCGATTTCACCATTTCCGGGGGTCAATCCTCACATCCACTCCAAAAATTAAGGATGAGCAAGACTTGCTTACTTATGCTCCTTGGGACAGAGGGCGGAAACAGGCGCCCTCCCGCGCGACAGATCTCAGCTCTGACCAGAATCTCCCAGTTTATGCGGCCTCTGCTAATAGGGCTCTCCTCAACTCGATTCATCCCTGCAAGACTTTCAGCACTTAGTGATGAGCACAAAGTGTTGATATCTTTATTTTGCAGTCTTATTTTGATCTGTCTTGTCTTGGTCTTCTTCGGTTTTGCTAAATTTGCAAGACGAGGAAGAGATTGAGCCTTTTCACCGCGACTTGCCTGGGCATCCCAGTACCAGCGATTTATTAAAAGAAGCATATTCATTCCCCATCCAGTAGCCTAGGATTTTCCTAAACAAACCCCGACGAGATATTGCCAGAATTACGGCATCATCAAAAACATTTTTAAACATGGCCCATAGGGAACCACGTTGCAAAGCTGGGTCTCCGGCATAACGTATGTTGCCGAAGCTGCAGTGAGACGAACGAGAGGGAAACACTTATTCACGAAGATGAACAGCTGTATTTAAAGCCAGGCAGGGCACACTAAGCAGTTAGGTTCTGGAAGACTTACTTAAAACAGCTCTTCAGATTGAAGGTCAGATCATTGATAAGCTTCCTAAACTCCGCAGCGTAGCTTTAGACATCTACAACAATCAAACGAACAACCAACTTTATCTTCACAAGGTTATGGCATCGAAACGCCGGGCCAAGGCGTTAATTGGGTATCCTGTCGCTCTGGAAGGAGTTCCATACCTAATCTAACCTAACTAGCGTCCCCACCTTGAATACACTTCGTTAATCTGGGTTTGGGGCCTTAAAAATTCTTGTTGCAATTTAGAGGCCACGCCAAAACAGAGGGGAAATGAGCGCGGATGTTAAGAGTATAAATGAACCGGTAATTTGCGTTTTAAACAGAAGGTGAGTATTAAATTGACGATAATATTTTGAAAGCTGCCTAGCATCATTACAACGAAGAAATAATGTATATAAATTAAGGTAACCTTAACTTTACATCTGACAGCTGAATCAACCCTTCAACGCCATCAACAAACGACACAGATTAAAGCTCTAAAATCACGCATTTCAGTCGATAATAATCCTTTTAAGCCAAATTATGTTAATTTCGAAACGTCACTTAATTACATAAAATAACAAAATCACGCCACCATTTAATTCGCATTTCACGGCTAACCACTGCTAAATGAACTCTCACGTCAGAATACATTTTCATTGAACTTAATTAAAATTTCACACCTTTCGAGCCAGTCCCTTTTTCGGCTGATAGCCCAAGTCCCTAGACAAGCTCGATGTTCGAAGCACACACTACACACTCGCAGTCATTTTACTCCTTTTTTGCCATTCTGTCGAACACGACGAGCAATTGAAGCATCCCAAATTAGTTTCAAACCGAGCCAATCATTGCAATTTTCGCAATTTAACTCCGACACACCTTTCATTGCAATTAGGACGAATTAAATTACCGTCGCCGGTGGGAAACGATGTTGTCAATTCTTTTGTTACTTGTCTGGCCAAAAACTAATTTCGTAGCGTGTTTCTAGCGTAAATTAACACAATGAAACCGGATAATTGCGTCACAAGGACATACAAGCACATATTGCATACTTACAGGAGGCGGTATTTGCCATGGAGAAATTTTGTAATATTATCTGCCGATGGATAACAAATTCAATAAACTCGTTCCATCTCCTGAGCTCATCCTTGTTGATTTTTTTTTACCAATTGCGGATGAATATTAAATTTCGTGCAAGGATCAGATCAGGATAAATTCAATATTTACCGAAGGAGGAGCTGATAACATGATGGCGCTTGAGTGTGTATTTTAATTTATGAATATAATTTCCTCGGGCTATTTATTTTCTGGTATTTCAATTTCAATGAATTGAAATTTCAAATAAAGCAGCCTTTAATATCTCCAGACATATCCACCAGAGATGGTAGCAGATGGACAGAAGTGATTATCGAAATTGCTTTATTGATTTTTCTGCAATTTCATGCATAACGCGCCTAACATGAAATGCACTTGCAAGAAAAACCGCAGAAGGTTTATGCTTTTGGAAATTGTGCAGTGCGGTTTCGCAATAATGCGGTCGGTATTGCAGTGCGGTGCGGAATTTATGAGCAAAGTAATTAAATGTTTCTTTCAATATTAATCATTTCACATTCTAATTCTAATTAAATTTTGCATAATGAAATGAATCCGCCAAGTTAGGTATTGGCGTGAGAGTAATAGCATCTCCCATAAAATAGTCTATCCCACTCCTCCTTTCACCCACTCCTCTAACAAGGACTTGAAAGTGGATCATGACATGTCACAGAATGTCTCAGACCAAGGAGCGATCCAGGAACTTCGAACTGAATTTTCTTTGGAACCACAGTTCACCAACCATATGGCCGGATACCCGCAAATTGAAATATTTAAGATACTGTTAATAATAACCATATGCCCTGTGACTGTATAAGGCCAATTCAATGAGATCCGTCTGAAGTCTCAAAGACCTTATGACGGGGAATTTCCATATGAAGATATGCAATGGGGTCCATCCAATGAATGCCTCCATCGCAGATGTAGGGCAGGTCCGCATAGCTCCGGCAACGGAGACGCAAGCAAGCCGTTGCAGTTTCCTGCACTTGAGGATCGACGTAATCTGTTTAGTCTTGGGCCCCAGATCTACATATTTTACTGTTGCATTGCTGCACATTTCGGGCAATTAAGTTGGTGACCGTGACGGGTGTCAAATAGCATACTCAATATACTGATTCTGGTTCAATTACAGAAGTCAAGCAGCATTGGACGTGATTAATGCTCAGTTGGGGGACCGCCATTGGTAAACGACACTCGCGTTTAAAAATCGTTCAACTACAGCGCAGTTATTACTCACACATCTACACCGAACTTCTCAAATTGTTCGGTATTTTTTTCCACTCGCGATAGGGTATCAATGATTTTTCCTCAAGGGGGCCAAGTTGAGCATTCCTTATGACGAAGTGCGAATGAGGGAAGGCGTAAGATGACCTGTGTGGGCCTTATAGAGTAATCCACAAAGGGTGGCGATGAGGCAGTGGGTCTAGGCTCCTAGCGGCCCTACCTGAACCCCCCTCCCCCTCCCTCATTCACCTATGACCAATACCCAAAGAATTGGTATATAAACTGACCGATTAACTTTTTACATAACACCTCCAGAGTTGAATCGCAAGGATCATCGATATCTATTCATACTATCCCTTCTCTTCTATCCTTTAGATCAAGCTTACTCCATTGTATCATGACTTAAACGACATGTCAGACTAGCGGGACAAAGCGTGATTCCTGAGCTTGACCACTCAACTTGAAAAAAAACGGTTATTTCTTCACCTGCTCCCACCCACAATGATTATGTTCCGCCGCCCCTGGGTCTGACATGTACTCTCTTCAGATGAAGCTCGTCCATTTTTTTTTTTTTTATGTGACAGTGCTAAGCTCAGGAGTCACCCTTTGTACTACCAGTCCGTCATGTCATTTGTCACGTCATGGTGCAATGTCTAGCAGTAAGCTTAGTACGGGGAGGGGAGGGGGGTATAGGTTAAGGGTTAAAAGGAACGGGGGGGTATTGAAGAAGGTGGTGATGAACCCTGCGTTTGAACTCTTGGATGTTGTAGGAGCTCGGAAATACTGACTGCGAGAGACTATTCCACAGTCGAGTTGTTCTATTAACAAACGAATTCATATCTTGTTGAGTGCGTGAAAGGGGGAGTTGCAGGTGAAGGGAATGAGACGAGTGGGCTAATCTGGTGTTGCGGTTATAAGATTGCCGTGGAGGCAGGAGAGCGTTTAACTCGGAGGAACAGTCATTATGATAGTAGCGATAAAATTTAGTCAATGCTGCTACATTCCTACGGTGGCTGAGGGGGTCGATGGTGGAGCCAGCGGTGTCGTCATCAATTAATTTAAGGGCCAAATATATATATATGGTATACGGACGATTCCAAAACCGATAAAGGAGTAGGACTGGGCGTATTTTAGCAAGGAGCACAATATTCATGGTTCTAGACACTACCCCCACTGTTTTTCAGGCTTAAGTACTCGTCATTTGGCTAGAGTAGTGGCAAATTCATCACTTGTCGATCTTTCTGCAGTTTAGTAAGCTACCACGTAAGAACAGCCATCAAGAATTGGGTCGATCAGCTGTTTCTTTGCAGCTGGACAAGGACTCAGGGTGCTCGTCAAGCTAAAAGATTCATTCAAATCGATAAATCTAAATGGACAAACTTTTAAATTTCAACAATTGGGTGCTAAAAATGATAACAGAGCTCCTGACGGGCCACTGTGAGCTCCTAAACAAGAATAGAATAGACATGTGCTTTTTCAATAATGACGGAGGCGCATGAATAACGCAGAGCACTATTATCAATGAAACTGTGAAATGGATTAGAGAGTCCACATCATTTATAAAGATTGAGGAAAGTGTGGGTGATAGAATTGACCCCTGAGGAACACCGGCGGAAATGGTATGGAGTTTAGGTTCGACTGCCTTGACTGAACGGATCGAAAAAAAAGTTCCAATGCATCTCTTTGGAACAAAGTCGATATTAGTAGATTGTACTTGAGTCAACAGAGCAAGGTGCTATACTCAATCAAAATCCTTTAAGGAATGAAGAGCAGACTACCCTACACGAGGTGCCTTGTTAGACAAACACGAACGAACAGTGCAATCATCGTTATAGAAATACCTCGAAAAATCCTGAACAAATTGATGATGATTGACACGAATGAAAATTTAATTCCGTTTTCCATTCGAAGAAAACTCAAATCAAGGTCACGGCAGAAGACTTAAAAAACGATATAATAAAAAATGTTTATATCCAATTTTCCTGAACTAGGTTGAGCATAAAAAAGAACACCCATAACTCATGACTCCGACGTTCGCGAGCATCTGTCTAGTGTCTAAAAGGAAAGAAATGAGCTATTTTCACCTGGTTAGAGCGTTCCCGTTCAAAATCCTAGAAAACATAAAATTTGATAAATTGCTTCAACAAATCAAGTGTATTCTTCTCCCTTCGTGTGAGTGTGTATAGAATCAGAAAAAATGTACAGTCGCAGCCAAGTCAAGGTGAAACAGGTATGCTCCTCTGCAACACTGATCACAGCCGAACGAAGATAAAGTTCGCCACGGTGCTGAGCTTGACACACGAGTCCTTTCCTTTACAAAAAGGGCGCACAACAGGAAAAGCGGGGCAACAACAGAAGTGGAAGAAATGCGAAGTTGGCACGGAATCTTCTCTCGTTTAAAAGTCAATTTTTCCACCCGGGAATATTTCCCAGGACCGATTGTAATAATTTCGAGGATTTCTCCGGAAATTTGAGTCGTTATCCTTCCCATTGAGAGCCCAATAAAATATACTCTCCGAGGATATTCCCCGTTCGTGTGTGTATAGGCTGTGGATCAGTGGCACTTGAGAAGGAAGGCCCGGCATTCATTCAGCTGGCACCAGAAGACCTGAGGAAGATGGCCAAAATCCAAAGTTGGAAATAAACTTTAAATCCTTGGGGTGAAATAATGAAACACACAAAGGTGTCCTGGAAGCTGGGCGAGATTATGGAAACGAATCCTTAAGTTCCTTCAACTAAGTCGACTTATGCCGAAAAGGCTGTTTACCATAGAAATTCATTCGGTTTCGTCATTTTTTTTTTCGGTGCGGATACATAATGAGGTCTTAGATTTCAAGGATCAACTACCCCGAAAAAAAAATACAGGAGCCTTATTGAATCCTGCGTAGACATTTGCATTTTGTACTGCTTCAGGCGTCTCACAAATGGTTACTAGTTAGTATTCTAGTTTTGTAGCAGGACTCTCATATCCCCTCAACGGAGGAGCAAGGATTATGCCGAGAAATGAAAGTGAAATTCCCCTGAAATCCTCCTTAGGAAAAAAAAGGATAATTGACAAGAACAGGTGCAGATTTCAAGGGAAAAATTGAATTTGATCCCATTTTCTTTGGAAGGAAATAAATAAATTCATCGCACACACACACACACCCATGCCCATAGACAATCCTTCAGCCGCAAACATCTGGCAAGGACAATGATGTCCTTATAGAACTGCCTCCCTATAATCCTGTTTTGGTTACAGTTGCGTGAAATTTAAGTGGAATACCCTCGAAAATCCGCTAGTATAGAGCGAGGACGATCGTTGGTTGTTTGGTGTTGTTATTTATTAAAGCTGAAAACACATACACATACCCCCGCAAAGCGCCGGGCACACGCTGAGAAATGAGATCTTATCACAGCATAGGCGGCGCTTTGGGTTACGGTAGATAAAATCTGCCCCAACCCAATCCAGGACCTCTATTATCGTGGATTAAACTAACGAGGGACTTAATTTAATGTCTCGCAATCAAGCGGCGGGATAAACTGCAAAAACCTTCATTTAATTTACGGCCGGCGTAGAGCGGATCCTTGCACGGGAATATACTCGACTTCTTTACTTAAGGCCTACATATAACGGGTTTTTATTTTTAATTGAAAACCTGTAATACTTGTATCAAATCTAGCCAGCGACATAGAGAGAGAGTTAACTCTAAGGGATGGGGTTAAGACTTAGAGAGAGAGAGAGAGTTAAGTCATTACATTTGAAGACATCAAAAATGATTAACGAAGGACCTTTGTGCTTTGTATTAAGGATCAGGGGTGTTTGTTGAAGTTGATTAAATTTGATGACCTTCAGCTTAGGGGTGAAGATCAACTCAATGAGAACGGATTTGGGACGGTTCATTGCTTATTTTGCGGGAGGGGGAGGGGATGTTGGATTAATGTTGATAAAGAATCAAAAAGTTGAGTGTTTTGTTTTGAAAGTGGTTCTCATTCTCATTTGATGTATGTGTATAAACATGGCTTGACGTTTCTGACTGTGTTATCATGTGGAGAGATTTATCGTTATTTTGGGAAATCATATAAATGAACAAAAGTGATGGTCATGTGGTATCCGTGTTGGTCATATTGTTGGTATGTTGAACTGTGATAAACCATATCGAATGAAAATAATTTAAAGTAGGACTAGGGACAGAATTTTAGGTCAAACTAAATTTTCTATAGTGGCTAAATAACAGTAAAATTCAATGGTATTTAGACAGAAAGGAGGTGTTACTGAGGAAGCATTTTACAAAATCTCTAACGAATCGTTACAACAACAGAAAATGAATAAATCCTTCAGTAGAAAAATGGAGTTATAGCTACACTCCACGGGATACTCTCAGAGATGGTATTACCAACCATTCACACCAGCCAAAAGTATGCACACTTCCGCTATTAGCATGAAAATTTAAAGATGGACCCCTCTGCATGCACGCCTCTGTTACACATATAAAAGAATTCGAAATCGACCCTGCCAAATGCGACTTTCGTTTTACCAAGCGGTCCCCCAACTTAGTACTAACCATAGCCAATGCTGGTTGACCTAAGTAACCAAACGAGAACTGGTCTACTGAGTATGCTAATGGCATCCTTTATGGTCACCATGATAATTGCCCGTTTTCTTCGATCTATACAATTTTTTAAAGCTGAGTGTATCGTGCTTCGTTTGGAATATTCTGTGTGTTTTATTGATACGTGCCCGCAACTAGCTGCATTTGGAAAAGTAACATTTTCATTCAGGCTTATCGTGCATGTTTCATATTTCTGTTCCGGGTGCCGTGCATTTGACGACGGCGACGATCTATTGCAGGCTAGAAGCAAGCGAGTTTTATTTTGATTCGGGCCATGGACACTTGTTGTGGCACTTTATCATTTCCTCTAATTTGATGTACAGTATGGGTGGCCAACCCAAATGGTATCGCGGGCCACTTTGAAAATACATTATGATTCCGCGGGCCGGGGTGATATATTGGGTGAAATTTGTATAATTTAAGGAAAGAGGTCCAAAGCTGTACTGCGAATACAAAGAAAGAACGATGACCAATTAACGCGCGGAAACGCGGAATTATTAAATGAGGAGTGGCGAAAGCTGCACAAACTGGTTGTGTCATGCAGGTTTGTGCTCGTGTTAGATACCGTGAGGCAGTCGCAGAAGCCTATACTCAAAATAGCCACTTAGAGAGCAGCCCAAAACAGAATTCAAGTAGGGTGAAATGTGATCAAAATGGCGTTATCGTTAAACACTACTTCAAGTTTATGGACGCAAGAAAAATCGGGAGAAGGATAGCTGGAAAGGCCATGCATTAGAAAACAATTGCAAACGAGCATCTAGCCAAACAGACCCTTGACTGGAACCCGCAAGGAACCCGTCGAGTTGGAAGACATAGAACAACGTGAAGGGGAACCCTACAAGAAGAGGCCACAACATGGAGAACAACTGGCTCTTTTTGTCCTTTTCTCATGTTGGAACCTTCTAGTATAAAATATTTTGTTAAATCTTGTTGAATCTAGCGGACCGCACAATTTCCCGCGAAAGGCCACTGTTTGGATAGCCCTGATGTACAGGGAAAGGCCGAATTTTAGAGATAAAGACGATTCGACTGTATCTGGTTTTCTACAAAGAGCTCTCTTCGAAGCTTATGTTTGGTCTCTCACTAAACCTAAACCCAAAGAAAAGGGTCTTCTGAAAAACATCAATTTGCTTTCTGAAAGATCCAGGGGAGCAATACTAACTCGAATGATCTTGCCGGAGATCACGATCCGATGAATGTATGCTACAGAGACAATTCTACTCGCATTGACATTAAGAAATAGTAAACTCAAAGATTTCAAGATGTTTAGAATCACAAGTGTTTTATACAACTGCTATTTTGGAGTGTTTTATTTTAAGTTTTTAATAATAATTAACCAGATACATTATTTTTACTCGGTATGTAAGCTATATAAGTATTTGTAATCTGTCGCAGCCGAAAATCGAGTAATGGGATATGTTAAAACAGTTCGCAGAAATGTCAAAAAAGTACTCAATGTTTCTCAAGGAATCGAGTACTTTTGAACGAGTAAAAAAATCTCATTGTAGTTTTCTATCGACTCTCATGAGTATTTAATCAAGTTAGCAATGTGAAAACTCCAACGTCCATCTGTAGCTAAAAGTGTGGCTGAAAACAGACGTTTGGCTATTTCGATATGATCACAGATATATTGGAGATATCACAAGCCAATGTGATTTCAGATCATGTTATTTTAAACAAAATTATTCTTAGTGATGAGGCTCATTGTCATCTGACGGGGGAATGTGAAAAAGGAAAACTGTCGCTTCTAGGGCTCCAAAAAACCAAGAGAAATAGTGGAACGAACAAACACAAGGAGTGTCACAGTTTGGTGCGGTTTTTATACTGGAGGTGTAAACCTTTTTTTAAAAAAAATGCTGCTGGTTCGTCCGTTTCAGTGAATGGGTAACCAAACGTTGTCAACTGACGTTTTTGCCTAAAAAAGATGCTGTAGATCCGGACGAGGAATTCCAGCATTTCAGCAGTACAACGGCACCTGCCACACAGATCATGATACAATGGCTCTATTATATTAGAAATTTTCTGAATGTGTAATTTCTCGAAATGGAGACATCAATTGTTGGCCAATCATACGATCTTCCACCATTACACTTTTCTTCTTTGGCGAAGCGTTCAAGATAAAGTCTACGTCAATGCTTCACATTACCAATTCAAGCGATAATATTAAAGCTGTGACGAATATTTGGCAGATATAGTGTTCCATTAGTATGGTCTTTAGAAAGATATCATCACTTTTTATGAACAACACCTCTTGGGAAAATTTAAAAGAACTTCTCTAATACATTATGATTCAGACTGTAGACCATCAAAATATAGTTTAATTTAAAGCTTCACAGAGTTCGTAACATTGTTTAAAGCTGGCTTTAAGAAGGTCTGTGAAGCAATTGAAGAAATTGAAGGTTATGAAGAAAAATTAAGAGAATTGATCAACACTAAAGGCACACAACTGAAACATGGAAAGGAATCGTCCTTTATTTCATTCTAAAATACCAACAGGGTATTCTAACAAATCGGTACGGAATATTCTCTTGAAAAATTATATAAGTCTTACGACACAAACTTCAATAAGTCAATCAACGCCAAAAAACAAGACTAGACCCAACTTCATGACAATTAGCAAGCCTCTAGAGTTGATTAATAACATTATTAAAACCCAATTTGAAACTATTCGAACCCCATCTGGGCCCACCTTTAGACCAATTAGCATCAGCCTAGCGCCTGCATCAATTCGCGCAAAAAAAATATCCTTTTCACGTTTTTAATTGTGATTCCTTCAGCTTTTTAATCGCCACATAATAAATGACAAAAGCTAACGGACTAAAATTAATGAAGTGGGCTCAAGGGTGGCATCAGCCAGGGCCAAGGTCTTTAATCTTGATTATCTGCCACCAGCAAGGAAGATGACAAGTGGACAGGCCCCAGCCAAGACGTAACAAATTGTTGCTAATTAAAGCAGGTTTTGTCTGTGCTCATGGCTCCCCAGGACCACTGCGAAATATTAACATTAACCTTGTTACATTCACATTCATTGTATTTTTTTTTTTTTCGAAAAAGGAAAGAAGAAAGTTATTAATACGGAAAGAAGAACACTACAAGGTACTCACCACTCTGGTTCAGCTCCAAGCCTTCAATTACACAGAGGTGTGCTCACCCGTCTACCCAGACAGCAACAAGTGAATAATTAGTGGAAAAACGTGTACGACACGCAAGGCTGACACTTGTAACGTTTTTCTTATGTTTCACTTTTTTCTCTTACGTTCTGTTAATTTGTATGTGTTACGGCAAAAAAATCGCGAAATGTTTACGTTAATTAAAAACCTGCAAGGAGACAAGAAATTGTCGGGCGGACGCACTCGGTACTATTGAAAACCGCTCAAACGGAAGATGGCTACGTGACGGGAAAATAAAGAAGGAAATTTGTAAGAATTTCAATTCAATATCAACGCGGCAACAAAAAACAACACAAAAAAGGAGCAAAGTTTTTCGTCCTGTTTTTGTGCGTCCTTCCTTATTTTCCCGTATCTATCGGGTTCACGTGGGCGTTCTTATCACGCACTTTCCACCCTTCGGGATGGTTATGTGTAATTTAACACGAAATTAATGAATTTATGAAATTGGATTACGGAGTCACAAAAGCCGACGATTATCTTTTTCGAATTGGTGCTAAGTTTCCCCCCGTTTCAAGGAAGCAAACCACAGCGAAAGTTCGACAAAAGACAATCGACGGCGTTCGTGAAATTTAAATCAAATTAAATCAAATTAAAAACACATAAAAACCCCGACGACGAAAAAACTAGAATAATATCGTTTCGCTAATTCAAGACCACTTTCTTTTTCACTTTCTTTTATTTTATACAATTCACACTTATTTCAAGAAAATATAAACCTAGAAATTCTCCAACCTTTCAGCAAGATTAGACGAAATTTTCACGAACCAACACCTCAAGTGACGATCCTGTTCTGACTGCCTCGTCTGTTGCTGATGCCTGAGCTTTTTACTGGCTAGCTTCACTTTCTCTTGCTGTGGACTTCCTTGCCTCTACGCAGGGGCAGGGAAAAGGGCTGGGTTTTCCGCTATTCCGTTACTGATAAAACAAAAAAAGAAAAGCTCGAAATTAAAGGGAAATTGTTTACATGTCGCTGCTACCCCCTACGAATTTCATTGAAACAAAATGTTGAGCAACTTTTTTATAATGGCAAACATGTGTCTGGGTGCGGGTGTTCACATTCAAAGTTGTGTTGACAGCGAAAAATGGGTGTTTCTGTTGTTGCAAAAATTCTAGAGTTTGTCATAAGATTTTATCTGACTTAAAACGGTTACAATGTAATTTTACCCCTTTTCCTGCTGAAATATCATTTACTTTTTTTGTGAAAAAACTTAGCTTAGGGACACTTGTTTTACTACCACTCCGTGATATATGTATACACCGTTTATGACTAGGTTGAAAAGTTGAGTCGAGGTTGAGTTGAAATTTGGACCACCGTATATGATGTGGAGTTGAGTTCACTTTGGGTTGAAATAGAGTTGAACTGACATCAAAACATAACCTCAAATTTTCGTGTGAAGTTCTCAACGTAAAATTTTTTCGGAGACATGGAAGGTAATCAATTCAAAATAATTTTATACATACATATATATACAGGGTGTATATGCTAAGTTTACAAAGCGACCAGCTGTGGATAGTGTTTTGGATAGAAGAACAAAAAATAAAGGTAGACACTATGGATGGTAAACAAACAGAACAAATGTCACTTCAACCAAACAACTCAACCGGTATATATGAGACGAAATATCAACTCGACCCAGGTAGGAGACCAGAGTTGTGTTGAGTGGACCGAGTTCAACCCGACTCCCGTTTATGACTGAGTTGAACCTGGGTTGAACCTAGTCATAAAAGGGGTAGTAAATCTGTCGAACTATCGTCGTTTTCATCGATTTTCGTCGATTGCATCGATTGGAACAGCTTGTGGAGAGCCTTGGAAACCAAATACGTGCCATTGAAAATCATCCGACTTCTCCAAGCGTCGTACGATGGCTCAACCAGCAGCGTTCGTATTCGAAGCGACTTATCCGAGGAGTTCCCAATGGGTGTCCAACAGGGAGACGCCGCTTCGCCACTTCTCTTCAACGTTGTGATCAACACGATTATGCTTGAAGCATTCGATGGACGGCTCGGAGTTTGATACTACGACAACAGCTTCGTAACCGACTTAATATTCGCTGACTCAAATGCTGAAGGCATGGACATCTTATACGAAATTTCCCGCATCGCCCAGTCATATACGGGTTAAAAATCAATGCGGAAAAGACCAAAGTGTTCACAATGGACGTATCGAGGGCCAGTGGAGGAGGAACCCAAATCGAACAGGTTCCGATGGTCAAATATTTGAGATCATTGGTTAAAGAAACGAAAGTGGCATCAACGGCCGACGTTCACAGCCGCATCGGCCAAGGAAAAGCAACATTCGCCTCGCTCAAGTGGTGCATATGGAAACGAACAAATATTGCCATAAAAACGAAAGTACGCCTTTACCGAACGTTCTTGCTTCCGATTCTTCTTTATGGATCGGAAACGAGGACACTGCTCAAATCGGTCGGTAAAAAGCTCGAGGTCTTTCAAATGCGATTCTTGAGGCAGATTCTCGGTGTATTATTCCGCGATCGCCTTCGAAACCAGACAGTTAGACAAAGATGTGATCAACAGACACTGATCGAGGAAGAAATAAAAAACGTCAACTACGGCGGTTTGGACATGTTTGCCGAATGGATGATAACCGCTTGCCACGTAATCTTCTCTAGCGAGACCGTCCCGAAAATTGAAGAATTCAGCGATTGGCACCGAAGAAAACATGGCAAAAGAATATCGAGGCCAAACTAAAGAATCGACGATTATCAGTCACCGACTACCGAGGCTCGAGACGTCGCCAATAACCGGGACGGAATGGAAACGAATCGTGAATAGAGTTCGAGACCCAGCGGCACCGTTAGCAGCGTATCCGTTGCGGGGACGTCCTGCTAACAGATCAAAGAAGAAGAAGTAGTTCTGTTTATGGTACATTGTTCAACGGGGTCAAAAAGCAAACAAAAGGATTGAACGTACTGGATTTAGAAAGAAGAAGGTAAGAGAAAACAATGGGGAGGGCGGACAATTTTAATTGACATTTTCAGCCGAACAAACCATTTGATAGTACCAGCGTTGTTGTTGTTGCAACGGCAACAACAAAAAGCTAATCGGTTTTAACTAGTTCGCTCGTTACAGTTCGCTCGTGGATATGCTCATCCGACATTCTATCGGACTTCAAAAGAAAAAAATTACAGCTATGTTTTGTCTGTTCGGTGTCTGTTCAATGTCCGGTCGTATAAATCCAGCCATAGTAAGCTTAGTTTGAAAGATAGAAGAAAATTAAGCTTAGGACGAGTCTATGAGATGCTCGAGCAGATGACGCTTAATCTTACTAATTTATAAACGAACTTCTAGACCGTACTGTGCGCGAAAAGGAAACTTGAAAGGGATGGGTGTGGGCCTAACGGACTAATTTCTATAGTGTCCTTCAATCAAAAAGGCGAAAAGGCATATCCCAATGTACGCTTTGCTTATTTTGTTTCTTTGCTTTGGTTTGACATATCAAATAAACCAATGCTTCGTTATGAGGCAAAAACAAATGCCAAATGCTAAGGCATCCTGAAATTCTGACAACTAATATGTATTGCAACTTTTAACTCCGCCGTCATCTGGTCCCAAGTCCAGGGTGTGAAAGGAAGAGGGTGGTCGAATCTTCAATTTCTTATTGCATTTGACTTTACATAGACATTCATCAAGTAATGTCTCCAATTTTGGCTTCGCGGGACACTCCTTTTATCTTCCACATCAAAATAATCGTTTTTGTAGCGTTGAAATCGTTCACGACACCTTGTTTTGCTAATAGTATTCTACAATCATTTGACTTCAACATAAGTTTCTACAATCATGACGTCCCTCTGACACAGTTTCTTTCGAATTGAAGGCCAAAACTTCCCCCAAAATTCTGTTAAAATTTCGGCATTTTCATGCACTACAAAAATAATGGATCGGATAAAAACTCACAAATGTAATGATAAAGAGTTGTTGACATATACTTAGCTTATCGTTTGGCACTTCTGATCTGTCATTTTTACGTAACTGCCATTTTACTGCTGGCGCCATCTATTGGAAAATACCTGTTTTCCATTTATACTTCTAATAGCAGCCATGACAAATTTTTATCGCCACTATCATCGAAGCATATAGCTCCACCGAAATAAACGCTCTTCTGGCTCAATAGTAATCTTATACCTGTGACAATAGATTAGCCCGCTCTGCACCGCACGTTTGATTATAGAACACCTTTTCGCGCTACAGAAATAAAAATTGTTCGTAAATTGAACAAACCGACTCACAGTGGTCTGAAAACCCCAAAACCTGGACAAAATTAATTTACTACCGTAAGAAAAATTATTTTTTCATGAAAATCGGTATATGGGGGTTTTCGGGGTCGCTGAGTAAGAATCCGTTATCAGATTTTCAAAAAACAAAATGGCGGATCCAATATGACGACCGTGGGACAAACTGACACAGTCTGTATTTCCGAACTCCTATTACATCCAAGAGTTCAAACGCAGAGTGTTCTTTCCTACAAACTAAGCTTACTGCTAGATATTGCACTATGCCATGACCAACGACATGGCGGGCACGTCGTACAAAAAAGGTGATTGCTGAGCTTAGAACTGCTCACTCCTAAGCCAAAGCTAAAAGCACTTCGATGAGCAATTAAAACCAGTCATAGCATTATTATGATCCAAGCAAAAGTGATCTCTTAAAAAACAAAAAATAAAACAGCGAAAATCTTAAGTGATTGTTAAGAAATTGTATCGAAAGACGCTCAGATCCCAAGGCGAAAAGTCAACATACGACGAAAAATAATCCGAATTCTTTTCCTTTTCAAAATTAAATTCCAGATGGCATTTATCATCGCCATCATCAAAAGCGGAGAGCTTCGGAAATTCTTAATTCAACGACTGATTATTTTATGTCGAACAGATGCGAAAAGTAATGATTACTTGTCTAGGAAGGATTTTAAAATTAGATTGTGAAATCGGGGGGAGATTAGTCAAAAAACAAACACCATATATATTTTTTTCTGCTGGTCTAAGTATGTTTATTGCCTTATTGAACTTGTGCGATTCGATTGGATTCTAAACTGCGTGTCGGTGGGCCGTTCTATTCTTAAATCGATGGAAAATTACATATTTAACGCGAAACGTGATGATTGGAAAGTAATAATTTAAAAAACAAAAAAATTCGATCGTTGCTTATTGGGAATGAAATATTTCGCCCGGGCAATTTCATTTTTTTCTATTTTGTAATTCCCCCTCGCGCTGGAAATTTCATAGAAATTGCTCATTTCGTAATGGTGCAAGGAAATTCAAGGAATTGAAATGAAAACCCCCCATTTCCACCCCTAATCCTGCTCGGACTGCAGACTTTTCCTGTACCTACTGAATACGTAACCGCATGTTGCGCAATATGTTTACCAGCAACATTCCGGTTGTGCGCTGAATCACAGAGAGCACCCACACTCCTGGGCACTAGTAATTCTCACCTTGAATTTTCCTTTTTCTTCTTCTATAATTTTTCCTAACGGGCAGACAAAACACCTCACAACCCCCGTGGCTGCTGCGTTGACCCACCCTGCTGCCCCATTCATGCTTTAGTTGAAGTCGAAGCCAACAAGGCGCGCACGGGCAACGGCACGATAACGTTCAAACGTACAAAAAACAGGGGGAAAGAGCGGACCAAGAAAACGGGGGAAGCATATAGTGAAAAGAAAAACGTGGAAAAAGCGTCCAACAGTTGGCAAAATTTCCCCGAAATCGTTTTTCCGCTCCCGTTTTAAGAAAGGACTTTTCCTGGGCGAAAACAAGAGAGCAACTCTCGCGCAACAACAACAAAATACACGTGAATACACAAATGAAAATCCCAGTATTTTGCGAAGAGAGAGCGACAAGCAAGGACTAGACTAGCGTAAATTGCCAACATTCAAGGGAGGCTTCCATGGGGCCATCATTGAGGCTGTCGTTCAGGGCTGCAGCCCCACGGAGACGATTTAATTTGCACAATTAGAAAAGTGCCGATACCACCTGCTTCGTCGACAATTAGCCCAGGTAAGCAATGTGTGTGTTGTACATATTAGCTCGAAAAATTTATGTGTAAACAATTTCCATCGTCGATCGTCCTTTTATTAGTCTTTTTCTTCTTAGCTTTCTTCATCGGCTATTTTTATTATTATTTTTTTCTTCGCATGAAAATTACGCAAATAATGAAAATTAATTCTTTACGTGTGTCCTTTCAGGTAATTGGCTGGTTGTGTGGTGTGTGCTACGTGAGGTGAAATTCGGGAAATTAGGGAATTTTGTTCGGCCATCAATTACACGATTGTAATCAGGCCAGATTTACTATTATTTAGAGATATTTGTTTGTGGGGAAACAAGATAATCTTAACACGATTGGAATAGTGTCGTGCGCTTGGGCTTTTATTCAAATAAAGGGTAATTGCCGTGTAAGTAATGTTTTTGTTTTATAAAACAGTATCTGCCTTTTACTGTAGATTTATGGTAATCTAATCAATTTCATTTGTTTTTGCAGTTTCGCTTTGTTTATTAATAATTTCAAAGTGAACTGGACGAAAACCCAGAGGGCCGAATGTATATACATACATACATAACCATGAGGGCTTAAATTTAAAATACAGTTTACTTTTGTCACATCCAAACCCGAAGCCAGCTTCAACAACATCTAACCTCTTCGTTACTAGCACTAGCAGCAAAAACTTTCATTCTTCGTTGTTATCACCCAACAAGAAGAGTTTTACTATATTCACTACCGCTTGCTTTATCTACAAGAGGGAGATGATACTGATAACAGACAACAAATCCAAGGTGGACTTACCAGAATGTTTGTTCACCTCGAAGTGTTCCCTGCTCGCCATTGCTATAACACCTACTGCCGCCAAGTGTCCCACACATTCAACAGGCTGAGCCCCCTTCAGGACTCGCGAGATAAGGGTCTTTCAACAAGAGTTTTCATTTTAAATCTTTCAAACAATAGAGCCATTCCCAAGTAGAAATAGAATTCGCCCGTTCCTAACCTGTAACAGGCTAGCACAGCGTCAAAACACCTGCATGGCACCCGAAACAGGCACATTATGCCTGAGGAAAAATAAGATTGGCCCGCATTTAACATAAAACAGGCACGGTAAGCCGGAGTAAAAATTCTACTTTTGAAAATGCACCAAGTTACAGGCACGTATCAATAAAAGACGCACGGAATAGCCCAAACATTTTTTAGTCTAAAGAAAGCACAATTACAAAATGTATAGGAAGAAAAATCCCGGCAATTTTCTTTGTAACCATGAACGGTGCCATTAGCATACCCAATAAGCCGGCTCTCGCTGGATGGCGTGGGTCAAGCAGCATTGGACGTGGTTTGTATTTAGTTGGAGGACCACTTGGTAAACGACAAACTACACTACAAACGACCCAGAAAGACGTCACCAATTAGAACGGGAATACTCCCAATTACATCGGGAGGTTAAGAGAGGTGTCCGGCGTGATAAAAGTCAGCAGATAAATGAGCTCGCAGAAAAAGCGGAAAACGCGGCAAACACTGGCAACAGTAAGGTGCTGTACCAAATCACTAAACAGCTCTCGGGAAAGCACTCTACTAAAAAGCATGCCGTTAAGAGTGCGGATGGAAGGCTGCTGTGCAGCGACGAGGAGCAACTCCAAAGATGGAGAGATTACTTCTTCGCCGCCCTGAATGGTACACTTACACAGGAACCTCAGGAAAACAACAACAATGCACAGCCAATAAGAATCGCCACTCGGGCTCCATCGAAGACGGAAATAGTAACCGCAATTCATGCGATGGCCAATGGTAAAGCAGCAGGAAAAGATGGCATCCCGCCAGAATTGTTGAAAGCCGACTCAAGCCTCATAGCAGATGCGCTTCAGCCAATCCTAGAAATAGCATGGAACACCTGTACCTTTCCGGAGGATTGGACGGAAGGTATCATAGTCAAAATACCAAAAAAGGGGGACCTAACAATATGCGGCAACTGGAGAGGTATCTGTTTATTATCTACTGTGGGCAAAATTTTGTCCCATATATTACTATCTAGGATAAGTGAGGCAGTTGATCGAAGGCTTAGGAGGCAGCAGGCCGGATTCAGAAAGGGCCGCTCCTGTGTTGATCATATTAACACCTTGAGAATAATAGTGGAGCAGTCTACTGAATTCCGATCCCCCCTTTACCTTGCTTTCGTAGACTATGAGAAAGCGTTCGACTCGGTTAATAGGAGCTTCATTTGGAAGGCACTACGGCGACGTGGACTGCCTGATAAAATAATAGAATTGATAAAAGCCCTATATAACAATTCCAAATGCAGAGTTCTCCATAATGGAAAATTATCCGACAGCTTCGAGGTGAGCTCAGGAGTACTACAAGGATGCCTACTTTCACCTTTACTATTTCTTATAGTAATAAATGACATCCTTGTCGGCGCTCTAGATAGTAGAACAGGCAGCATACAATGGGGTTTGGTAGACCGCCTTAAGGATCTCGACTACGCCGATGATATCTATTTGCTGGCCCACAGACACCAGGACCTCAAAAACATGTTAAACAATTTGGCAACAGAAAGTAGTCCAGCAGGCTTAAGGCTAAATCCAACTAAAACTAAAGAAATGCGGATAAATTCAAACACCATTGAACGAACAGCGCTGAATAACCGTGACGTGGAACTGGTAAATAAATTCTGCTACCTCGATAGCATTATTACCGAAAATGGTGGGGCAGAAGAAGACGTCAGTTCCAGAATAAATAAAGCACGAGGCGCATATGCATGCCTGTCCCACATATGGAGATCAACGGTGATTTCCACTAACACCAAATTGCGGCTGTTCAACTCCAACGTTAAGGCAGTTCTTTTGTATGGTTGCGAAACATGGAAAGTCACCCAATTCATAACAGGGCGCCTACAAGTCTTCATCAACAGATGCCTTCGTCGTATCCTAAAAATCCGCTGGCAAAACAGAATTTCAAACGAAGAACGATGGCGCCGTGCCTGCCAAGAAAGGATAGACGACCAAATCAGGCGAAGGAAATGAAATTGGGTTGGCCACACCTTGCGACGCGAAAACGAAAATCTAGCCAAACAGGCCCTTGACTGGAATCCGCAAGGTTCCCGTCGAGTAGGAAGACCTAGAACAACGTGGAGGAGAACCCTACTAGAAGAAGCCGCAACAACTGGGAGATCCTGGTCGGAGCTAAGAGCTGTCGCGCAAAACAGAGTCCGCTGGAGGGCAACTGTTTCCGCCATATGTCCCATGAGGGATTAAAGGAGTTTAAAGAAGAAGAAGAAGAAGACCACTTGGTAAAACGACATTCGCGTTTGGAATGGTCGTTTATGATTTCATTGACTGGCATCTGTTACAGGAGCGTGCATACCTCTACTGCGGAAGCATTTTAAAACTTTCGTGCACGTTGTGAGAGCGTGAATACCCTATAGCATGTGCATTTGTTTGTCCTCAATGCGTTCTAGTTGCAACGCAACCAATCCTGTAACTGTCAAACCAGCAGCATTTGGAAAAAATATGAACCAATTACACCGCCAGCCCAAAAACCAACAAACTCGACCGATCCATATCTGAAATCCTTCTAGTTTTTACTTGTCAAATGCTATCCTATTGGCAGTTGTATGTTGACAGACAGATCAAAATAGTGTGGAATTTTAAGTGACACCTCTTGTTGAAAGACACTTTAAATAAGTGCGGGAAACAGGTTGAAGCCAACAAATCTACTGGAGCTGACCATATACTGTGCTGGCGATTTGGGGTTGGTTGCCCGCAGAGTTCAGCCTCGAATTCCCAACAACAACCAAAAATTTAAAAAAAAAACAAGAAAAATAATAAAAATTCCCAAAAGCAACCTGGATAACACCAATAGCCCGAGGAAATTAGCACACCTTGCTTGGGACTTTTTCAGAAAACAATTTCGGAATCACAAAAAATCAACATGGCCGCTAGAGATATCGCGTTTTCCCGAGTTTTCCATGTATCTCGGTTTCTATAGGTCATACAAAGTTCACTCGATTAACCCTTTGAAAGTTATTCAAGGTCAAAGTTTTCGAAAATCACTAAAATCGAAAAAACAGCTTTTGAGTGATTTTATGGTCAAAAAGTGATTTTTGTAAACTTTGACCTTGAATAAATTTCAAAGGGTTAATCGGGTCAACTTTTTTGTAAGAACTAAAGTTGTAGAGAATTTCGTTGTCAACCCCTCGTACGGGGTTGTGTGACATATAGAATCCGAGATACATGGAAAATTCGAGTTAAACGCGAAATCTCCAGCGGCCATGTTTTTTTTTGGATTCCAAAGTTGTTTTCTTAAAAAGTCACAAGGAAGCTGTGGACCAATTTTCAACCATTTTAGAGTTTTGTCTCCTTTCGTACGTTTTTTTGCTAATTTCCCCGGACTATCTGCAATGAAATGTTTTACTTTTTTTCGATTGTCTTTTTTCGAGCGGTTAAATAATAAAATTTCCCATTAAAATATAAATCAACACGCACCACATACTTCACGTAGAGCAAACTGACGCCTGGAGAGCTCGTTCCTCTTGCGCATCGATAATCTTGTAGGATAAATCGAAAGAAATATTCATTGGTCATAATTCTACGGCCATCATATCCCCCTTATAAAGCCAAACGGCCGGGGTTTGCCCGCTACAAGCCCCTTTTTTATTTTTACTCGGGAAATTAAGTTACCTACTTTTCTAAAACGTACTATTACCTTTTTTTTCATAAAAATGTGAAATGTGAAAAACGTGTTTTCGCTATTATTAACTTTGTTTCACCTGCTCCCTGGACCGATTTTATTCCAAATTAATTAAAGCTTCAAAAAATCGCAGAGTAGATTTATTTCAACTTTTCCGCTATCCCTGCTGGACTATATGTGTATGACCTAACATATTTTGAGCTCGCTTTTTGAAAATCTCTTACTTTTGTACAATAGGGCATACCGTATTATTTCATTTTCAGCTAGGTTTGAAGAAAAACAGTCACAAAAAACCTAGTCTAACTATACAAAAGCTGTTTTGATCAAATACAAACCTTGCTCCCTTCGAGCTTTCGGCAAACGTTTAGAAAAGCTTTTGCGTCGGGACGCATTCGTACTCGTCGATGGCCTTAAGTACAGTGGAAGCAAACTTCTGAATAAAAAAGCTCTGCTGCGTGTTTGTTGAAAATACATGGAGAGTTTTCGAGCGAAGCAGTTTTTCTGTTGTTAAACGTAATGTGATATGTTTGTGTTTGTTATCATTTCTGAAGTTTTTCTCAAACAAAGTTTATCTTATTTCTGTGCGTGCAAGCTTTCCTTTCTCAAAAGTCATGCAAAAGCATGAAACTTGTCGCGTTTTCCATCTTCACGCGCTTTCCTTTTCCGAAAAGCTTTTCCCGCAGAAGCATGCTTCCCGTGTCCTTACCTTACCAGTAACGCTTCGAGCCTGTTTTTATTTGAATTTTAACCTGATCAATGACCTGATTCTTTCTTAATAGCAAGTTTATTCAGGTTAAACGTCCCGTTATTCAGTAGGGGGAAGAAGAATGCATGAAAGTGCCAAATATAAAGAAATGGAGTACCTTAAGTATCGCAGAACTTCTAATCGCTATGACGTATTAGCCGAAAAAGCAAGATTGACTGCTTACTCCTACGTTCCCGAGTTCATTGCCAAAAAGCATCAAATCATCGATTATAGCAGCAGCATGAACTTTGCCCCGAATACGTGCGAATTTCTCCATATTCCTTGACAAGACAAATAAATACTTTCCGCTCTATTAACACTTTTCGTGAAAATTGGAAGGCGCAAAAACGCTCTAAATCTGTCATCAACGCATCCGGATGAAAATTCCAGCCAAGGGAGAGGAGCTAATAATTGTGAAAAATTTATATTCAGCTACTCGTGAAACTTTCAAGAAGTGGAGCTCGTTACGACATTGGGTTTCAGTAAACTGAAGTGTTCAGGCTGTTGAAAACACGCCCGCCCTGTGCTCTCACCTGCAAGGAAAAACAACGAAAAAACTCCAAGGATTTCTCCATCGAAGGAAGAAGGAAACAAAGAACTGCCACAAGTATCTGAAAGGAATAAGGATAAAAGTGAGCTGGAAATCGCCTTTTTATGAGTTTTCCAATCGATTACTCGAGCGACGACGTCAAGGCCAACCGACGAGCTCTTGTGGGTGTTATTCACCAGGAATCAATCAACAAGGACCCTGTAAGGCCTGATATGGAGCATATTCCCATTTTGAGCTGTGTGAATTTGTCTTGGGTACTTTGGCGGCTGACTTCTGCCTTCTTGAGTAAGTAAGTGACTGCAGGACTTTTCACAATGGATGACTCAATTAAGCCGGTAATCCTTGTAGCTATTAATAAGTTTCCGTTTTTATCGGGCCGCTTTGGGGATTTAGGGCCGTCGTCGTAAGGCGAAATGTAAATAGCCCTATAAAATGCTAATTAGTCAACCCTTATGCTGCCAGAAGAGTGGCTTAAGGATTTTTTTATATACCCGCCCCAAAAAGATTCAGAGTTGGGATACACAGATTGGGCATCTTCATAATTTCTTATCCCTTTTCATGTAGAATCGTGGACGTGGGTGTGGAGGAGACTTTATACATAAAAAGATTGAAAGAAATCATATCTTTTCGGTTGATTGGAAATGGAATCCTAAGATGACTGATGCTTGCTGCGTAGGATGAAGGGAAGAGCATGAGATAAATAAATAAAAAATAATTTGGCAAAATTTCAAATTTTATGTTTTGTAGCCATGAGGAAAAGTAGTAAAAAATTGAGTTTTGTGATTTATGAGAATGATAGTATTGTGATGTAGGAGTAAGGAGTAAGTCTTCTGTATAAATCATCTAGAAGACTTACCTGAACTTTAAGACAGACAGATGTTTTTGATTTTCTCATTTACATCATTTACATCTCACTCAAAGTGGAAGTGCAAATCGGAGCTCCTTTATCGCATAGAAGATAGTATGGTTCTGTCTTTGATTCAAAAGAGTGGTAACAGAAAACTGCAACCTCAAAGTAGAGTTTTTGGAAACCTTTTGAAAAGCTTCACCAGCCGAACTGCGCAGCTTCGAACAAATTGGCGAACTGAACTTTTAAGATAACCTCAATTCGTATACAATTTCCACATATTCAACTGAGAATAAACAAACCTCAGTTCGCCCAACTGATCTCGGACTGAAGTTGACCGTAAAAGCTCGCTCAAAAGAGACCTATCAACAAGAATAGTGGATTTTCCACATCTGCTTCTGGCGAAAAAGCGACAATTTCAAGCACAAACTAAGCATGAAGTGGACTTTAGCCGGCGATGCCACTTAAGTGGATTGAACTGAACATTATTGAACTGAGGTCGGTGAAGCCGAGCATTAAGCTTTAGTTTATCTTATAAAAAGCTTTAGTTTTTGTTGTCGCATTGCTTCATACATATTTCAGGCAATCCAGAGTATCATTACTTAATAGATCAGTTTTGGTTCGATTACAGAGATAAAGCAGCATTGGACGTAATTAGTACTCAGTTGGGAGACTATATTCGTAAAAAGACACTCGCGTTTAAAAATATAAAGTTTTCGACACCGCCGCAGTTTTAACTTACATAACCCCGCGGAAATTCTCAAATATTTCAGCCTACCTTTTCTACTCGGAATCGAGGAGCAATAATTATTCCTCAAGGGTCAGTTGGGGCATATTATGACGAAGCGCGAATGAGGCAAGGCGCTAGATCCTTTGTTTGAGGCCTTATAGAGCGATCCAGACGAGGTCCACATGGCGCGGTCGGGCTAGTCTCATGGGAGCCCTATCTGTTTCCCCTTCAAAATGCTAGTCAGGCGTGAAAATAGACGATCTGTCGTAGTGGAAACGAGACCTTAGCCGTCCTGTTCCAAGTTACCTCACCCACACTGACGCTGCGTGTAGCAGGACTGAGCTAGGCATCCTCACCATCAGGAGGCTATATCTCGGTCTACGGCCGCTCATGTCGAGCAGTGCTGAACAAATAGTGGACGTTTTACCAGCTGTGCCCCCTCAAAGTGTGCTTCAAAATTTAGCCTCCTGTTAATCTCCACTCTCAGATACCTGTGATCTGTTCCCATGTAATGGTGTTTCGTCTGTGTGCGGGTGGTGTGTGTGTGTGTGTGTTGGTGTGTGGTCGGTCTTGTATCTGGTCATACCGCGACACTGGTATAGGAAATGCTGCCGGGAACAATGTCGGATCATACATCACGACACTGGTCCAGGAAACATTCCTCAGGTATTCGGTAGTCGGTCGGTATGCGGTCGGTAGGTGTTATGTCTGTGGTCTAACCGTGTCGGATCGTACACCACGACAAGACCTCGGCAACATTCCTCTGGTAATGTGTATTGTGTGTAATGTGTATAGTGTAACCGTGCAGGGAACGAGCCTGATTAAAGACTGAATTTTAGCTTGGTGAAGCGGTTTATTTTATAGCCAGAAAGCTCGTCGGTGTAGGAAGCTTTAACGCTTTGAAGTGAGCTTTCAAAGGAGAATCAGCCAGCCTGCTGAGTACATATTTATTTTCCCAAAGCTTTGTTAGGAGGTGCATTCTAGAATTGAAACGTGGTTTTTTTGTATTCGTGGAGAGGATTCTTAGTAACGAAACGTGGTTCGTTACACCCATACCTTAAATCTTACGAATATTTTTTCCCCGTTTGCATAGCTTCAGTTTTATGCTCAGCGAGCGTCAGGTCATCGTTTTCAGGCCATGTCCCGGATGGCTTCATTTGCGTACGATGCGATCTCATTGAACCCGGTCACAGCTACTCCTTTTGTGCTTAGGACGTATCCCTGCAGAGATCCGCTTGTCGTTCTATACACCGTTCGCCCATCGCAATGAGTGAGGGAGCGTGGGGGAGGAGAGGGTTGGTGTTTGTTTGACTACCCACCCGGGACCATCATCATCCGCCGTCACTGACTGTAACTACTGTATTTGATCCAGAAATTTCACTCTGAAGGATAAAGCGAGTGTGCTCCTACAACCTGAGTGGGAATTTTTGTTTTCCCTGTGAACAGCATCCGAACTCGCATAAAGTCTGTTTTCTAAGCATTATATTAAACTTCTACTCCACGCTAAGGAGTCACCCTTTGTACTACCAGTCCGTCGTGTTTTATTCGTCATTATGTTGCAATGAGCAGTATTAAGGTTGATTCGAAGGAGGAATAGAGGAGAAGCTAGGCTAATGAGAGTTTGAAGGGTGCAAAAGGAGGAAGCGATGAACCTTGCGTTTGAACTCCTGAATGTTATACGAGTTCACGCTAAACAGCAAAAATTTGCACGAAGCCCACGGATGTAACAAAAAACAAAACTAAACTTTTTTGTAGCGGGGTTTCGATTTAGCGAAGCTGACATCCTCAACAGCAGCTGGATGAGCCAGAGCAACAACTGTTTGTAATAGAGGAAGACTAAATGGAAACTTAGTCGATTATCCCTACATACGAATACTTCGGTAATTGTTTCAGCCGTGTTCATAAATGCAAGGTTTGTTTGTTTGCATGCAGGCAACCTTGCAATTGCTTGCTTGTCAGATTAATCATTTGCGAATTATTCATGGTTGCTTAAATGAACGCATTTCACCATTTCTAAAAAACTACTGTCTGCCCACTTGAATTTATTTGACAGTTCGGCTGTGTTCGTAAATGCAAGTTGCTCAAATTTTGCATGTAGCATATCGTTCAGTATTGCAACTGAAAAAAAGTAAAGCGTTCTGAAATGCAAGTACATTTGCAAATGATCGCAACCCATGCATGTATTTCAAAGTACTTGCTAGTTTGGATTCGCGAAGAAAAAAAACGAACTGTCAAATAAATTCAAGTGGGCAGACAGTAGCTTTTTAAAAATGGTGAAATGCGTTCATTTAAGCAACCATGAATAATTCGCAAATGATTAATCTGACAAGCAAGCGATTGCAAGGTTGCCTGCATGCAAACAAACAAACCTTGCATTTATGAACACGGCCTACATGCATGTGTTGCGATCATTTGCAAATGTACTTGCATTTCAGAACGCTTTGCTTTTTTTCAGTTGCAATACTGAACGATATGCTACATGCAAAATTTGAGCAACTTGCATTTACGAACACAGCCTTCATTTAAGATTACAACCACGAACGTTGACTAGCACTAGGTGCAATTGAACATTGAACGGGTACAGATAAATAATGTTTCACCTTTCCCAAATAAATCGAGAATATTTGATTAATTTTTGTGATCAGTTCGATTAAAATATTCACGAACTACTTCCTTCCAGGTGTTGAAAATTCCATCAATAAAAATGAACCGAAAGAGATGTAAAACCATCGCGACACCACCTCCTACCTCCATAGAATCAGTACCATTCGCAGGTGGTAATAATTTTTTCCGCCCAGCATCTGCAGTGACAACAGTATTTTCGCTAGAATTCATCAGGAATGTGCACGGCGGCGGTCTTCAACGATATCAAATTTTTAATTCAATTCGAATAGCTGAAGTCACAGTGATACATTCTCATTCCCTGGGTCGTGGAATGCGTTGAAGAATTTTTATATTGCAGCTGGGGTGTGAACATTATCGATTTCGAGACTGCAATATGTGCTGCCATCTAGTGCACGCTGCACCTTCAAGGCATAAGGGTTAAAGAGCTGCCGGGAAGAGTTTCAACGAGAAATGCATTTTCACTTATGAATTTTTGAGGTGCAAGATGTGCGTTTTTCCAACGTTTTCCAAGCTCACAGCAACATCAAAAGCGAGGTAGGAGTTGTGCAAATACACTAGTTCACTGTAAAAGTTCGGTCAATTTGAACATAATGTTCTACAATGTTTCACACCCCCACATGCAACATGAAGGGCTTAAATTTCTGGGAAACCGACAATGAGAAATCCTAATGAATAAAACATCACACGTTCCGTTGGCGGGCATGCAGTCGTCAATTGCAGGCAGCCACACGAGTGTGCATCTATTGACTTGCGATTCAGGTTATCTTTGATTACTGCAAGTGCACGATGGCGGAAGTTATTCGAAAGGAACATGGTTTGGCAGGATCATCGAAAACCAGGATGAATGTGCCCCAATGGAGGGAAGGTAAGTCCGTAGCCGGAATCAGAAATCGATTGTGCAAACAGCTTGAAGTACGAGTGCTCTAGTCGCTGATCGAATTCAACGTGGCCGCCACCCCACTTGCACCTTCGACACCTTCAACACCAATCGACACCATCCGGCTGTTGAAGGAGGCCAACTCTCAGCTGAAAAACAATTAAAATCGAGTTTTAAAAGATTGGACTGTTGGCGTGTCTGTTTGCATTCGAATTAACATCAAAGTTTTGAGATTTAACACAGGAAATAATTCCAAAAAGCAATTACACAGAAAAAGGAAACAGGATCGAAGAGGCAAATTGTCTCCGCTTCCTTCAATTACATCCGGGGGCGTCCATAATGCATGCACAGAACTCCTGCAAAAAAGAAATCCTCAAACAGATTCTCTCTCTCGTCCCCATGGCTCGAGGACTGCGAATGAAAATAAAATATCCATTTTAAGAGATCTCTCTCGGAATTTATTTCATTTCAACAATGTTATCCTGAAATGTGCCAAAAATGCTGCCAGGAAATCGGGTTCGGTTCGTCTGTCTCTCGCCCACTTATCGCAGCCCCAGCTCAATATAAAACATGGATTAAGGCTACTCGGAATGGCACACAATCAACCCCGAGTCTTTTTAAATTTTATTATATAGAAAACATTTCGGGACTCCAACTTCGCTCCATTCTCCTTAAGGATTTGAAGGTTTCAATAAGTATGCATTTACATCGGATACAGGACGCGCCGGAGCTGCGATGGTGCCGATTCCAATATCCAGCAACGAATGCCAGATTACCATGTTCTTTTCTATCGAGAATGGAGCGCTTTAAGAGAAGAAAGTTTCGGTACCTTTGCGAAAGAAATATAGGGTATTGAAAAGGGATGTATTTGTACTGGATACGTTCGCTCTTATCATGCATTCAGCAGAAAATAAAACTCGGGTTGAAAATGTTTTTGTTGATTGAAAAACTTTCTTTTGATCGGCATTCAATTGAAAGTAGCACAAAAAAATGTTCAACGAAGATTATGAAATTTCTGGTTTGTACATTTGCGAGGAAAAGGGAAGGGGGTTTACTAGGTTATTTTTGAGGTTTTAATCAGTTATGGCAGTCCTGACAAAGCCGATTTATTATGAAAATATTGACCTGTTCTATATCGAAACTTTGGGCTTCGAAACTATATAGATTATGTGGCAAATTGCATCATGTAGAGATCTACTGAGGTAGAAGGAACGTTGATGCAGATTTTATAAGAGACTAGAGACTAGTACCAGATGCGCCTAGCTGCACCAATCGAAGCTTAATAAAAGAAGTAGTAAAAATTTTCGGAGAACCAATTAGTTCAATCCACGTGAACCGGAACTCAAGCACAAGTGAAGGAAGTGGACCTACTTGCAAAACCCCCGCTTGACTTCACGGCCACTCGATTACACTCGATCTATATAATATTCATTAAAATAAGCCAGAAACCCTTAAATATAAAAACTGTGTTCTATGACTGCTTAAAAACCGTACCGAAAAACTTGTACGTACTAAGTTTCAGCATCATAGATATACACTACGCTTTGTAGTAAATTTTCAACGAAGCTCCCCATGCCAGCGCCATCTAGGATTAACTTCAGAAAATAATAGAATAGCCTATACTCTTTCTTTTAGTGTAAATAGCACATGGTTGAAATATCATTAAGATCGGTTGCACGGTGTAGGAGGCTACTTGGAACATAACGGTTTAGCCGCTAGAGCGTTTTGAAATATATTAGTAAAGGTTTACATATCACCCTGTATTTTTGTAATCAAATGACCTATTTCCATGAATAAGGTAGCAATGTACGCAGAATACTTCCACCTATCTCAAACTGTTTTGATTTTGAAAAACGGGTGATGAAATTGACCCGGTGGCACAGCGGCAGATGTGACATGAAGTTTAGAATCGGCGCATACAAAACTAGGGTGTTTTCAATGATGCAGGATGCTTTTGCAGACTTGCACGAAAGCAAATGACGTTGACTGACAGCTTAAGCAACATGCAAAAGCAAACAACATGCATCATTGAACATAACTCATTATATGTCAAAATTGTCAGCTGACATACGTGAAATTAGTGCTTCCACTACTTACGTATTGCGAGAAACTGAAAACAAAAAGGCTAAAAGAAATTTAAAAACATTAATTGGAATTGTTGAGAACAAAATTCTAGTAGAAAGTGGGGATACGAGTAATGTCTCCCATTTCGTGCAGAGAAAAATGAAAAAGAAATCATTATTGGTTAAATTAATAATGAAAAAGTGAGTAAAACAAAAATGTATGGCAGCACTGACGTGTCTTCTTCTTCAAAATTACAACTGCAAGTATTTGAAAAAGCTGGCAAAGTATGCAATCATTTGCTTTTAAGTTTTAATCATTGAACACTGTGCTTTAGCAAGTTGCTTCATTGAACAACAAGCAAAAGCAAATATGCCGCAAGTTTGAATCATTGAAAACGCCCCTACTTTGATTGAACGGCAAGATAGGAAATGCTCAATCTAACTCTAGACGTGCGCCGATACCAATAACCCGAATAAAAATAATTAAATTGGTTAATTTTTTGAAAAGCTTATACGCGTCCACGACATCGGCATAGACCATTCAGAACGCGAGTGTCGTTTCACTAATCGGTCCCCCAACTAAGTACTAACCAGGTCCAATGCTGCTTGGCCTACGTAATTAAACGAGAACGTATCTAATGGCATTCTTTATGGTCACCAATATAATTGCCTCTTTTCTTCATCCTATATATTTTTTTTTAAAGTCTAAATTCTGTTCCCTTTAATCTAAAGAATCGTGATCTTACTGTGCTTCGTTTCGACTATTCTGTCGACTTTTATTGGTACATGCCTGTAGCGGGCTGCTTTAGGAAAAATAGAATTTTTACTCAGGCGTACCGTGCTTGTTCCGGATGCCGAGTGAGAGGAATTCGAGCTCGTTGAGATGACTTTTGGACGATATGTCGAATTGACACAGAAAAGGACAAGAAATATTCTAGATTCGACAAACCTAAAATTGCTTTCGCTTAGATGAAGCTTGTCAAGTAAATCGTCGAATATTGACCAAGGCCCCTGTGCTGAATGTCGAGTCGTGATTTGTGACAAATTTTTTGAGTTGAAGAAAGTGACGTTTTAATCGAATTACAATTTTCAGCATACTGGCCTAGAGTGGAAGTGCTAAGTGCGAGTTTAGCCCCCCTATGCTGAAAGTCGCAATTCGTCTGAAACGCCACTTTCTTCAACTCAAAAAACTTGTCACAAATCACGACTCGACATTCAGCACAGGGGCCCAAGCATTGCAACTCCAGTTATCTCAAAAAGAGTCCTGACTTCAGATTGTCTTCAGATTACTTCCTACTCTGCGTTTCATTGTATTTAGGCAAGAAGCTAATCTTTCACGTATTTACCTGCAGCCAAGACTGGAGTACGGATTACTGTATTATGCTAGTTTTTCTTCTTCTAATGTTGCGATGTTATCTGTGCAACTGGAGCCACCAGTAAAGGATCCACCTCTGTGCTGAACTTTACAAAATCTAGCTTGCGTCATCTGGTATGTTTAGCATGAAAATAATGGTTGGATGTATTTGAAACATAAATAAAACCATTTCCAACGGATAAGGCACATCATCCTCTCCACGACTAGTCGAGAACCGACGACACGGACCAAAACATTTTGCTACTCGAGATTGATTTCGCTTGGATTGAATGCTATTTTAGATAGCGACAAACGAAGTGTATCTCTTGAGTTTTCGCCTCGTGACATAAATATTATGAAAGGAGATCTATTTACAGACCGGAGATTACTACTTGTTTTTCTAACAGAATAATTCTCTCTGAGTAGTCCTTCAAGCTAACATTTAAATATTTCCTACAAGGACGAACGATGTTATTGTGGGCATAAATAAAATTCTGAAATGAATTTCTGGCGTACTTCACCCAAAATTAAGCTCTGGGATCACTTGTGTTCAAGTACTGTTATATTACCTAAGATTGTGCAGGAGAAGAATCCCTTAATAAAACATCTGAGGTGATTCGTCCTTGGACTGTTTGCTGCGAAAAATAAACTTTTTTTGATTTATCCATGCAAATCTTAAGGAGGCCAGTCTTAAATACAGCAATTAAAATGCAAATCACCTTAAATTGGTTAACTTTCTTCATTGCCGTCTCGCGAGTCGAACTCCTCAAGTTTTTTAATTCATTCAATTTCGATTGCTTTCGGTTACTTTATTGCTTGTATCGGTTGCAGCTCTCCCACAATACCAGAAACTAGGACAAACAAATCCGAACAGCCGCTTTACGACGAGATGAGATGGGCAGGTGGTTTAACGAAAAAAATTCCGTATTCAGGACTCGGCTCATATTCCGACGTGTTCCCAAGTTACAAGGCAAATTTTGCAGCCATCATGTGAAACGAAACAGATCCTTGCTGGATTTTAAATCCTTGCCCCGGAATCCGATACAGTGGAAAAATGTGCCGGAGTTAAGCAGGACCCCCACAAGCCATATTCAGATTGAAGCTATCGATTTCTTGCGTACTTCAATAGCGCGCGGTTAACGTGTCCTTTTCTTCTATACGTGTCGGAAGAGATTTACTTTTGATAAATTCCTTCTTCTGCACTTGCCTCGTAAATTAGGGCTGAAATCTGCGAAATTGGTGATGTGGGGATGAGGATGAAGGATTTGTAAGTCCTTCAGTGAATAGCAGCTCTAACATCGGGGCGGCCACAGGGACGTGCAGGAAATTGAGAAAAAAAGCGTGAATTAGAGGAGTGTTGACATGATTTATTGCTGGTTTATTAACAGCGAAGGGCGAATCCCCAGAAAATTTCGTATAAACCATATCCAGATTGCTGCCCGCATATGTTTTCCACGTGTTTTTATCTGCAATAAATATTTATATGAATATATGTTTTTGTGAAAGCGCTTCTCGTGTGGTTTCTTTTATGAGATGTCCACGCTGATGTATGGATGTTGCATTTTAGGCAGTTGGTTTAATTGCTAAGCAGAGCAACGAACTATTAAACCAAACGATTCTGGAAATTCCTGCTTCGCTTTATATTTGTGTCCTTGAAATTAAGTGAACCAGGAACTCCTCGAAGAACATGAAGATAAGCACAGGTCTTAACAGAAGTCACATTACACTCCTCTCCCGTTTAAAGACAATAAAAGAGAAAAAAAATCGCAGGGAATATAAAAGCTGTAGGCTATAGTATAGCTAATTGCACAATTTCTCTAAGTTAAGGGGTTGCTCTGATTTTTGGTTTAAAAAAAAACGAAATTTTTTTTTTGCCTTTTTATATTTATTAATATGTGTAGAATACGTTCCTAAAATATTAGTACGAAATTTTTTTTCGTTAAAAAGTTATATGCAGTATTGTAAGTGCAAAAAAACTGATTTTCTGTCGGACGTTCAGCGCGTGGTAGTGCTACTGTTATAGTTTATATACATAGTACCTGATGTTATTGTTATTTACACGAATGCAAAATATACATACGCATTCGTGCAAATAACAACATCAGCCACTATATGTATATAGTAACGCAAACATACGTTTGAATTTACTTACATTATTTCGGTTAGTTCGGCTACAGTGAAACGTAAAAAAACTTTAAACGCGTTTTTCTCAAAATGCCATTTTTCAAAACGGTTCCAGCGATTCAAAAGAAACTATTTAATATATTGACTTACCACTTATGTCAATTTATCGAAAATGATGTTGTCGAGTTCGCCTGTGTAAATTTTTTTTTCAAAATCTTACTATTAGTATTTTATCCTCCCATTTTGGGCCAGAAAAGTTGCATTTTTACGTTTTTTCACTAAAATGTCCTTAAATTTTTTTTTTGATGCAATTTTTACTAATGTTGACATAAGCGAACTAAAGGACATAATTTTTAACAAAACCGTTTTTCACTTTTCTGGTTCTGACCAATGGGGACGGAGCTATCGATGGAACCGTTTTCCATGTTATTTTTGAGGTGTCAACTTCAGCGCGTGCTACATATTTATTTATGACGGCAAAAAAAAAATTAAAATTTTTTTTGTGATCTCTAAAAGTTATCTAATACTATGAAAAAATTTTGTATATAAAAATAATAAGGGTTTTCTGTAAAAAAAAATCCAAAAATAGTCAATTTTTCGCCTCAAAAATCAGAGCAACCCCTTAACGGTAAAAGCTATCTATGTTTGGAATGACGTAGCTTTCCAGAAGACACCACGTATCAGCTATCGCCTCTGCTTAAAATAGAGGCTCCTGTGCTGAAAGTCGAATCGTCACGAGACAAGTCGCTTGAGTTGTAAAAATTGACGTTTTAGTCGCTAAGACAATGTCATAAATGGATAGAATAAAGAGTAGAGGACCAAGATGACTGCCTTGAGGGACACCGGATGACGCTTCTATGGTTGCAGATTTGGATCCACGGAAAAAAGAACTTGGTAGGTCCTGTCAGCTAAGTAAGACTGGAACCATACTAGAAGGACTTGCGGAAAACCAAAATTTCTTAGTTTGAGAGTGGCAGAGCTTGTCAAATGCCTTACTAAAATCAGTGTAAGCACAATCAGTTTGGCAATCGGAAACGAAGCCCTTGATAGCATGAGAAATGAACTCATTGGTGGTAGTGGAGCGAGCTGGAAGAAAACTATGTTGATTTGTTAAGAAAAGTTTCTTACAGATAGGCACGATTGCAATAGAGAAACTAGGAAGCGAAATTGGGTTACAATTCACTTCCAAGCAAGAATGTGACGGTCTCTCCGAAGTACTTGGTAGAAGGAATTAAAAAGTTAAGCATTGAGAATGTCTTCGCGGAGCCAGGTTTCAGTGAGTGCTATGACTAACCCACTAACCGCCGCACAGTGGGGCCCGCTCATAGAAGGTTCTGCTCAAAACTAATTTTCAAAATGTGGAAATTTTTCAAAAAAATTATATCATCGTAGTTGTAATAATGTATCAGATCACGTGTAAAAATATTAAGTCGCTGACTGCTGTGAGTCATCGAGCGCATGAGCATAAAGGTCATATTTTAGGCAAAATAATACTTCTGCGAAAAAGGAATGCCAGTTTATGCGCGATATAAAAACATTAATTTCTAACGTTTAACGATAAAATCTATGGAAGTGTATTATGTCGGTGATCAAGCAAGGTTTGTTAATTCTTATTTAATTTTGTATTATATGATAAGTTCATTGGTTTATGATACAGGGCTTAAAATTTGAGGTAGTGTATATTTTTTCGTAGGAGGTTCTTTAAATGACATTTTCTCTAAAATGCGCAAAGTTCTATTTTTGATTCTTTTTTTATTATAAAAGGAAGGCTTTGTATATTAGATAACCGAAAAAATTAGCAATAGAACTTTGCGCATTTTCGAGAAAATGTCATTTAAAGGACCTCCTACGAAAAAATATACACTACCACAAATTTTAAGCCCTGTATCATAAACCAATGAACTTATCATATAATACAAAATTAAATAAGAATTAACAAACCTTGCTTGATCACCGACATAATACACTTCCATAGATTTTATCGTTAAACGTTAGAAATTAATGTTTTTATATCGCGCATAAACTGGCATTCCTTTTTCGCAGAAGTATTATTTTGCCTAAAATATGACCTTTATGCTCATGCGCTCGATGACTCACAGCAGTCAGCGACTTAATATTTTTACACGTGATCTGCTACATTACTACAACTACGATGATACATTTTTTTTGAAAAATTTCCACATTTTGAAAATTGAGTTTTGAGCAGAACCTTCTATGAGCGGGCCCCACTGTGCGCCGTTGCCTTAAGAATGTTGTTAGTTTTTGACCCGGTACCCCTTACGTTCAGGTTGTAGAACGAAACCGTCTCGAGTTTTTTTTAGATCTGTGAAACGTTCGGAGTAGAAGCGTTTACGTGATGAGCTCGAGTACGGGTACGCGGACAAAAAGCTTGGTAAGGGCACCAGCGGACCAGATACCAAAAGATCCAAAAGTATCTCGGCAGCAAAAAGCGATGCAGACAAAACAAGAGAAACAACCGACTTGCAGGCTTTGTTATGTTCTGTGTTGGTCCTAAAAAGAAAAGAAGATAAATTGAATGAGTTAATGAATGTTATATGTGACTTACCTTGTGTGGTCTATCGGTTTTCCGTCAACGATGCTGCTGGTCCATTCTTCTTTCAGGTCCTACACTATTAGATGTCTTCGAAGGTACCCGGGAGTGAATAGATTCTTGATAACGACCGGCGACCCATAGTCAGAGGAGAATGTCGGAATCCCTGAAAGAATAGATGAAAGATAAAAATCGTCAACTATACTAAAGTAAGCCAAAACTTACTTGTTCGCACCCTAAATGTGAACACGACGCAAAGCTTCTAAGCGATCCTAACCTCCGGAATTTCAAACACGAATGTTTTCCGGCAGAAGCCAGGAATTCCCACATCTAAAGAAGTAGCCGGTGAGGACTCCTACGAATTTTAATTTAAATATAATTGTCCACCCCATTCTACAAATGTGGCCGGGGCTGTCAAACCCAACTTTCAAACCCAAAATTAAGGCAAGCCCGGCCTCGAAAATTTTCCCGGGAGAGGAAAAAGGATGCATTTGACCCAAATTGAATTTTGTTAATAATAATTTTTGTTTCAGTGGGCGAAACCGGTAGGAAAGCGCCTGGAAATCCCTAAAATAGTGGGCAATTTCGACCATTCCTACGACTTTTGCGACCCGCTTTACGACCTGGCGTGATTGGATTATTGGCAACCTGTTTGAAGATAACATTCTCCGAAAGCGAGGCAGCCGTCGCGCAGGGTTAAGAAAGATGCTCCCCTACCTGCAGGGCGCCATGAAATACTGCCACCGCAGAGGGGGAGTTTTCCAGACACAATTTCTGGCGAATCGATCATTCTGTTTTACAACTTTGAAAAACGACTAATTAGGCTACCGAACTTGCTAAAACACTGCCACTTATACTTACTGCATGCGCAGAACTTATTTTCAAGCATTCATAAAACTTATATGTGGGATTTTTTCGGAGACCTGATTATTACCCTGGAGTGCGTTTCGAATATCATGAAATTCAAAAATAAGAAATTTTAATACGATGCAAAAGCGACAGAAAAACTAAATGGCAACGCAACTGGCTTCCGTTTTCTCCTCACTTTCGCGTACAATCATACACAGCAATTTTAATACGATGCAAAAGCGACAGAAAAACTAAATGGCAACGCAATTGGCTTCCGTTTTCTCCTCACTTTCGCGTACAATCATACACAGCCCACAGGAGAGGAGAGGGCCCGAGACGGAACCCTGCGGAACCCCACATGTTGTCCCGAACACCTTCGGACCATCTTCAGACTCACAATGAAGCGACCTACCCTAAAGGTAGTCGGCTACTACCCGCACTAGGTACTTTCGTGTAGCTAGCTTGATCAACGCCTCACCTATTTTTCTCCACCTCGTTGAGTTGAAAGAATTTTTTACGTCAAGGGTTGTCAATGCACAGCAGTAATTCTTCTCTATGGCGACTCTTGCTATGCCCCTCACCATGTTGATTGCATCAGTCATCGACCTTGTGTTTCTGAATCCGAATTGCTTGCCCCACTGGCATCCTACCCAACATATCGGTCTGTAAGACAATGGGTCTCCTAAAGGCTTGTTTGGCTTTGGTAGGAACACGAGTGTATGCTGTTTCCTTCGCTCTGGGAAGATCCTTTCTCTCAGCACGCTATGAAGACCTCAGCGAACTTGTTTAGCACTATCGTAACCGCTAGCTTAACCGCTTTGTTTGGTATGCCATCTGTGGAAATAGGACGTACACTACACTCTGGAGCAGCCAATGTGGCCTGCACGAATGCTGAAAAAAGAAGTATTAGTATTTTGACCAGCGACTGTTTTGACAGGACGCTTTCAGTGAAATATCAGTATACAAACAATTAGACTTACATGTGCTCGTAGCATTTCCTATTATTTGATACAAATATGGAAAAGATTAAAAATAATGCCCTGAGTAACATCTGGCCATAGTCTGCATACATCCGCTACAAACTATTAACTCATAACAAAATACACAGGAAATTTAATTCGAGTTAATTTATTGCTTATAACTTATAACATACTAAACGAGTTCATAACTTCTTTCTACATATATTACTCGAAAACATATTACATAAATCTATAAATAAATCTCATATATTAATAAATCATAACTGACTTTGCTTTCTCCTTTGCAATAAAAGAGTATAATCTTATTTTTTTATTTTCATAATTGCATCACAAATCTTTTTCGTGCTATTAAAAATTAATAATGCTTGTTTTGTGCCATCACCGCAAGAAAACCTAAAAAAAATTGAAGCCTTATTTTAAAAGAAGTAGTAATTAACAAATAATTGTAAAAACAAAACCGTTCAATTTGTAAAAAAAACAAAATCAATCATGCTTTCAACTTGATACATAATAAAAATTAAAAACAAAAACATTTATTCGATATAATTCTTGAATATTTTTTTTTGTTTTAAGTCTTCTAATAAAAAAACATGAATTTCATCTGAATTTATCAATGAAAATGGACGATTATAAAATATATGTAAAAAAAGCGTACAACGGATCAACTTATTGAATGTAATAATTTAAAAAAAAACTCAAAAAATAAATCTAAAACAAGGCACAGTGATATTAAAGAAAATTATGAATAAAGGAGATTGAAGAAATTAAAAATATCCTTGATTACTTAAACACAAAAATTCTACATTTTATATAATATTTACACTACGAGGAGGATCTCTTATGGAACAAACAATGGACTGGACGGGCACAGGCGGTAAGCAAGGCTATATTATAATTGGGAGATTCTTTGTTGTTAACTTTCTACTACTTGATGGTGCCATTGGAGAACCTGTTCTGCTTAGCATTGGTGATTTCCTAACTGATGGCTGATCGAGGAAATTGAGCTTGGAGGTGGATGATTGCATTACTCTGGGGTTGGTTAATTGTGCAAGTTTAGCCGCTTTGCGTTGATTTCGGGTTTTTGTGTTTGAGTCATCCAGCATGGATGAACGACTTGTTGGATCTTTTTCTATGAATTCCTATAAATAAACAAAAGTAAAATTGTTAATAAAATTTATGACATTTTTAAGAAATTTGAAAAACACAAATAAATAATGCTGGATTGGTGTTTGGTTGTATTTAGTTATGGTAGGTCCATACGATCAAGACGTCCGTCTACAGAATTTTATCTTTGAAACCAACGAAAGTGCTGTATCTAAGTCCATGGAAAATTGTCTAAGAGAAATTCCTCGGCACAAACATAACATCGACCGTTCACAGTCTATACAGAAGTGGCACCGATTGTCGGACGTACAAAATCCTTTATCGTCTGGACCTACCCTTATATTCACTCTTGCTGACTACAAAATTGCAAAATTGGATTCTAAATATTTGTCTGGCTACGAAATCCCCTACATTCACTACTACAATATAATAATTTATGGTGAACATTTTATACTGAAATCCCATCATTAAAAAGTTTCCTATTAATGCTAACGAAAAGGTATATTCCATTAGTCAACTACTTGTCGTACCTTTTGTCATTTGTTAATTAGAGCATGGCTATTATATGCATAAACCAGAAAACCCTGTTTTCTTAAAGTGATATTTATTTGATTAAAACCAAATAATTGAATATAATGTAAGAACAAAAATGACGTGACTCACCGTCATTCAACTTCATTAAAATAAAGGTATTCATCTTCAAAATAAGTAAAAAAATATTCTTGAAAATTATTCTGTTATTCTTGGAATTTCTTATAAAAATCAAACATTTGTTTGCCCCTCAATCGAACCTATAAAAATAAAGGGTTCTTTTAAAAAAAATGCGATATAAAGATTTTGAGATCAATAAAATTTAAATGATTGTGCCAGGGTATTGAGACATATGTATATTAGCTTTGGAGTTGCATTAATGGTATTCCTTGAATGTGGTAATACCACCTACATTTGAAGAAGGCAGAAATCGCTGGTAATGATACAACATATATAAGCTTTCAGATAATAATGACCACCAATAGGCCGGAAGGTAGCTAAACAGAGTGCCTCAAACTCCCAACACACTAACACAAACAATCTAACAAAAAAGGTACAACACCTATCCATCCGTGTCAGTGGATGGTGTTGAACTAATGGTCGAACTGTCCCTTAAAATCTTGTACCCCGGCTTCATCGGCAGAACTGCGGAAGTTTGACCAAATTGGTGAACTGAACTTTAAAATAACCTCAGTTCGCATACTATATTCATATACATATTCATCTGAGGATAATACAGTTCTCAGTTCGCCCAACTGAAGATCAACGTAAAAGCTCGCTCAAAAGAGAGTAATCAACTGGAATAGTGGAATGCCATTCCAGCAAGCATTCGAGTTTCTGGCTTCTGGCGAAAAAGCAACAACAATTTAAAGCACGAACTGAACATGAACTGGACTTGGAGCCCGTGAAGTTAGTTATGTGAATTGAACTGAACATTGTAGAATTGAGGTCGATGAAGCCACAAAGGTTTGCACGGAATGTCCACATATTCAAAATCACCAAACGAGCACTCCGTCTCGTCATGTACATAATTCTTTTCCTACGAGAACTCCGTCTCTCTTTTCTTTCCTATAAAAATGATTTATTCGTACTTTTTGTGGCTCTGTGTAGCACCGCACATTGAGCCACCATAGAAATGTAGCAGCACTAACATTTTTTCGCTACTATTATAGCGACTCTTTCATCAAAATAAACGCTCTCATGCCTCCATGGCAATCTTACTCGCAACACCAGATTAGCCTGCTTGCCTCTTTCCCTTCATCTGCAGCCCTTTCACAAACTTTGTTTCTAAATAGAGCAATCTTTCACAGTCAGCATTCCGATTACCTACAACATCAAATATTTCAAACGCAGGATTCATCGCGTTTTGACGTTCCCGATGCATTTGGCACCATGTGAAGAACTTTCCCTATGACGACCCCAACATTTTTCCCCATTGTCTATTGTGTTCTCTGTTTAAATTATCATCAGACCCGATTATTTGAGGAGATGGCAAACCATAATGATCCAAAGTCCGACCCAGTTTCGGCCAATTGAAAGAACAATATTTCGCAGCGGCAGCATTTCATCCGCGTTCCTTCGATTATCTAGTCCTGCTTTCGGTCTGATCAGATAGTCGAGAGGGAGTGAATAAGAGCCTAAACATACATAAGAAAATACTGAATCATCACGTGCAGCAAGGCCTAAATTTTCGCTAACTATCGGGTCAAGTTTGACGTCCGAACCGATAGTCGGATGCGAGTGAAAAAGTAGCCTAAAATCGGATTAACTGTTTCCAAGCTTTGATCATTACAATTGAAATGTTAAAAAAAAGTTGTCACTGCCTTTCCTCCGACTAACGGATCGAGTTTTCCATCTGCACCAAAAGTCGAATCCAAGTGAAAAAGCAGACTAAAACATGACCAAGAAAATATTGAATCTTCTGGTGAAAGGCCTACCCCAATCGGGTTCAGCCGTACAACGAGCAGTGATGACAGCACAACAAAAACTATTATAGACAAAAACCAGAATTACACAAGGAGCCGGCGCGGGGTGCCTAAAAGAAGATATACAGATGGCGTAGAAGATTTACGAACCCTAGCCGTAAGAAATTGAAGACTTCAAGCTAAGGATCGACAGTTTTGGAGGAAAATGTTCCGGAAAGCCAAGACAGATTATGGAGCTATTGATGATGAATTCAGCATAGTCAACCTCTACGTTTTAAATGAGTTCGCCACAAATATCTGTCATAAAAAGTTTTTTCAATAGATAGTTCTTTCAAGTCATGTTTTGAACAACCAAACCTTTCTGCACTATGAATTTTTCAACTAACTCGCGTACGAACTCTAGTTCTATAATGAGGCTGGTGGTTAATGGCGTAGTTTTCTTTTTAAGAAAAAAAGAAACAACCAAGAGAGATTTTTATCAAAGTAAATGTTTGCTCATCGACTGAGGCGCTATTTAGGAAGTAGAAATATTCGTTCATTTATTTATAGTAGCTTAAAAAGAGGAATGATAAATAAATAACTAAAAAATTCCATGCAGTTCTTTACCTGCATCTCCTTTCTCCGTATTTGATCAATTTACCCATTGTTCAATTAAAATAAAATTCTCTTCATAAATTTTCATAATTCTGATTTATTTCTACACAGTAATTAAGTCGCGCTCTCATTTATCTTTAGTTAGCTGATGTTAACTCATCTACAATAGCACCACAAAATCAGTATGTCCACGCCTCGGAGATGAACATTTTTACTGGAATCATGGATTAAAATTAATGCATTTAAAAAATAGAGTAAATGGGTTGAAGGAATTTTATGAGTGCAGTTAAGGAAAATTTATGACAATGAGCAAATTGAAGAGAAATATTGAACCAGTTACATGCATTAAAAAGGAATTTTGGCGTATTAGCGAGGATTTATCATTTGTTTTTTATATAACGTATCTCTTGGCATGTGGGCAACCGGAATAGTTCAAATTCTTTAATATTATGCAATGCTATTACTCAACAATTGGCTTATGTGTGCATTGCAACCCAGAAGTTTGCTTAGATAAGCAGCCGATTTATTAGTAACCATGACCATGAGTGTTGCTGTGCCATTTATTGTTAGCGAAATATTAGGAGGAATGTACTAAATCAGAAACAGATGAGTCAACTGGGATATTCAATGCAATTTAAATTTCAAACTGGCCAACAGTCCACTTGATTCCTGTGCAGAACGATTCCTCCGAGTGTAATCTGTTCTGTCACCATGCAGAAAATTAATGGACGCTTACACATATAGGTAGAAGGTCCAAATGTTATGAGAGTTGTAATGGAAACCCCCGACTAAATTCTAATTTTTGCTTTTATAGAATTTGCATTAATCGATACTAACATTCTCAATTAAAGCCTTATTGTAGGAACTGCCAGTGATTTACAGTTATTGCAGATAGGTTAATTGTTTTCCTTGACAAATTTTGCTGTGATGTTATATGTGGGGTAATTTATAAGCAAGGTATGCTACTAAATAATAGTTTTGAGTTAATAATTCACCTTTGAGATGTGTAGTTGTGACCAAATTAATATAGATCGATTTTTTAAATAAATAAATTGCCAGGACTTGTTGCGACTGTATTTTATTCAGTTTATAGGATAAATGCACTGCACACGAATGAGAGCTTACGCAGGCCAAAAAGTTGCGTTCACACGAAACGATTCACTTGTGCAAATTGATTTGCGCAAGCCAGTTGGCACAATCAAATTGTTGCATGTAAACCGAGCTTAAAAAGACTTTTGGCAAAAGATAGGGTCTTAAGCCTAAGATGGTCCTGTACACAGCTGTGGTACGACCAATTCTCACGTATGGTTCGCTAGTACTGTGGCCAGCACTGAGCAGGAGCTATAACGTCATAAAGTTGGGAAGGGTCCAGAGAACGGCAACAGTATAGCAATAGGCACCATAAGGACATAATTCACGAAAGCTCTCGACGTTCTCTTGCAGCTGCATCTAGCATCGTGTAGTCCCCTCAGACTGAGGAAATCTGGGGCCTGGACCTCAAAACCTTACGGACATAGTAATATTCTGAACTTAAGGTGTAGTCGCTACAACCGCAGACTACTTCCCTCCTGCATTGACCTTAAAGAAGGACTTCTTTGTCAAACTACCCTCAAGAAGAGAGGGAGAAACGGATCTGTCCTGCGAAAGTTCGATGTACGAATATTTACCGACGTCAAGACGTCAGAGGGCATCGGAGCAGGGGTCTAGAGTCTATGTAGAGACCACTAATAGTTCACTGTCGTGGTACCTCCCGGTGTACGCTAGTGTCCTGAAGGCCTGCTAGGATCCTGAAGGCCTGCCAGATAATACACTTAGAACCTACACAAGGATGTAATATTGGAATTTTCATAGCCAGCCAAACCTCTATAAAACCTCTGGATTCAGTATTGAAGTTAGTGGAGCAATACAGAGCCGAGCTAGTCTGGGTTCCCTGTCATAGGAATATAGAGGGGAATGAGAATGCCGACTAACTAGCAAAGCAGTGAGTGTCTCTCCGGGCCTCGGAGACCGAGATGGTAGGCAGCCCAATAGCTGGAGTCTAAAACACTATTTTTAACTACCACCTACTGCTGCCAAAAATTGAGAGCACTGGACGAGATATTACCAGAATAACAGCAATCGCCATGAGACATTGGCTCATAGAAAACCCCGCTGCCAAGTTGGGCATCCCGTTCAACGTCTGCTGTAGCTGCGGGGAGACGAACGAGAAAGAAACGCTTGCTCACTTCCTGTGTAAGTCACTCGCGCACTCTAGGCCGTTACGTTTTTGAAGACTTAAGATATTTCCAGACTGGAGATAAGATCACTTTTAAGCTTCTTAAATTCCACAGAATGGCCACTTCACTTGGCCTATTGTACTACAGCCCAATTCCTCAACAGATTCAACAGTCTGCCTAGTGGCTTGTCATTTAGAGTTAACATCTTTTGCAAATCTTTCTTTACCCTTTCGTCCATGTTCGTCTTCCATTTGAGTTTAGGATCCAGTATTAGACCAGAAAGGATAAGGTGAGAGTATGCTAGCCAATGCCTGAGGTTTGCTTCTACGTTTAAATCTATGGGAGCTTCTCAAATCGATTCAGTGCATACGTTGTTAAAGGCGCCTTCTATATTTAAGAAGACTGCCAAACTATATTGTCTGTAATACAGGGTCTTTTCAATAGTTCCCACCATCTCGCGAAGAGTTATCTCGGTGGATCTACCACTGAGATATGCATGTTGAGCTGGTAACAATAAAGTCGCATCTATCAATAGGCGGGTGTGGGAGTTGATGACCTTTTCTAGTGTCTTAAGCACGAAAGATATTAAACTAATCGGCCTATAGTCCTTCGAGGATTCGTAACCTTTTTCTCCCTATCTTTGGGATGAAGACGAGCCTCGCCTGTCTCCTACTCATAGGGACATAGCTGAGCTGAGGACCACGCAGCCCTTGAACTTGGCCACCAGCCCATGGTACTACTACCTCAGGTAGTTTCTGTAGTATGCCATCCGGGCGGCGGGCCGCTTTGAAGGGGAGAAGCTATTAATCGCCCTGAGGGCTATTTTCTTTGTAATAGCAAAAATCTCATCCCAGGAGTATCTCGGTTCGTTCTTGATGCTGCGACGTTTTTCTCGTGTGTTCATTAAAAGCTCTATAGACTCGGCCTGCGATTCTGTGCAAGTTCCGTCCTCCGCCTTTTTTAAAAAGGACGAACCAGCGTGTTCTTTAGAGAGGATCTTGCATAATCTGGCCAAATCTCCGAGCCTCTTTATAGATTGGCAATACCGCTGCCAGGTATCTCTCTTGGCTGAGGCAATGACAATTCTAAGCAGTCTTTCTAAGACTGCAAAAGGCCTTGTTTGTAACAGCTATTACATTCTCTCTTGTTAACTTCCTCAGTGTCGAAAGATTGTCGTTCCACCACTGGGGAAAGGCTTTTTACCTTATTGGGCAAGATACCTTATACGCCGAGTGGATAGCGTTTTCAAAACTATTAACGCTATCTCGGATTTCTTCTAAAAGGACTAAACTTTCATGTAGGCACTTTCTAGAGGAGGCTCTCAGGACCTAACCGAACTTCTTCCAGTCAGTCCTTCTTGGGTTTCTGTACGGTTGAGAGAAGTTTCAACCTACAGGTTTACCCTGAAGCGTATCGATGGCGCGAAGACACTTGATCTGATACGCTCCAGGTCTTTAGATGTTTCTGTGTCTACACTTCCTCCCAACCTTGGAAATTCTCCCTGCTTGGGAATATGAAGGTTAAGGTGTTGCCCTCTCGTTAAATTAGTTGCTTCCCCAAAGCGTATTTTTGTGTAATTACAAATCAGCACTCTTATGCCAATATCTTAAAATGATATGTAATAGGAATATAATCTGTAATATCTAAACGACTTCACTACAAACCGGTCTTAAGATCTATGATACTAACTAATGAAATTAATAGTACGACTAAAATTCAACTTGATTTTTAAAGGTCAGTTCTAAGCTCAGAAATTATTCTTTATATTACCAGTCCTTAATGGTGCAACGTCTTGCACCAAGGTTACATCGAAGGAGAAACAAATTTAGATTGTAAGTAGCCAAAATGATGTTGTATCACCTTCAAGCGAAGAGCCTTGCGATAGTGTTGTACGAATACTGATTCCGGGAGGATGTTAAAATATCCTCCAATATATTCTTTATTATAATTATTATTTTGTAGAAGGTGTATCCTTAATATGATTCACGACCAATAGAAAATCGTACAGCATTCAAGATTACATTAAACAATACAATTATCAAGCAGAAACAGAAAAAGATTGGATTATTTGATTAATGTTGGATTGATTACACAGGCCTACAAAAAACAGGTCATTTTTTCCCCCTTTCAATTTAATAGTCGTATCCTAAGTATTTTTTCGCGCTGAATCCGAATCCGTTGGCCAAATTGCCCTATCACGTCAGGATTTTGAGCAATCCTAACCTAAAAGTGCCAAAAAGCGTGTTTTTTGCAGTTTTGCGCGTTAAATATCTCAAAACTGAGGAATGATAGGGCAAATCTGACAACGGGATCGTTTTCAGCATGCCAAAATCTACAGAAAACCATATCGAAAGCGTGAAATTTGAAAAAACTTTTTTTGTAATACTGAAAAGAAAAACTTCTTGGCAACTTCTTGGCGCGAAATCGACGATTTTTATTAACACATGGTATCATCGTTTTTCTTTTCAGTATTACAAAAAAAGTTTTTTCAAATTTCACGCTTTCGATATGGTTTTCTGTAGATTTTGGCATGCTGAAAACGATCCCGTTGTCAGATTTGCCCTATCATTCCTCAGTTTTGAGATATTTAACGCGCAAAAGTGCAAAAAACACGCTTTTTGGCACTTTTAGGTTAGGATTGCTCAAAATCCTGACGTGATAGGGCAATTTGGCCAACGGATTCGGATTCAGCGCGAAAAAATACTTAGGATACGACTATTAAATTGAAAGGGGGAAAAACCTTGTAGGCCTGTGTTATCAGAGGTAATTCCATGCCCACAAAATTAAAAAATTATAAAAATACATATTATAAAAAAAGGATGTTAATCTACAAATTACTACGCATTAATACATTCTTATAACACCAACCTTTATAAAAGAAAACCAACATCCTTTATAAAGTACTTACTTCAAAAGTGTCATAAGACATGCTATCTGATATAACAGAATTCTTTGGAACCTGAGTGACTTTTGACTTATTCTTAGGGGTCTTTCTAATATTGGACTTTCTCTTGCTATTTCCACTTACTCTTCCCGACTATATCAAAGAAATAAAATCAGTTATCAATTTAACATTTAATAATTCATATTTTCACTTACTTTTTTCCTAATTGTGGTTGCAATAATACGTGGCTTCTTCATTGGCGACTTTTTCGGTGTTTTACTAACTGCTTGAGGCTTCAAGAATGGATTTGGGCTATTTAATTCCCTAAGTAGGCTTCTCTTAGCAGTGGGATGAACATTTTCTGACTGTGGCAATTTTCTTTTTTGTGCTGATAAAGGTATAGAAGATCTGGAAATGAAAATATTAATAATTTTTGCGTTTTTAACACCATTTATGTATGTTTGTACATATTTGTGGAGCCTGGCAGTCTCCTTAATGCAGATGTGGCACCAATTCCATTGTGTGCAGAAAGGGGAGTCCTTGTTTTCGATAGTGGTGTAAGACCTTGTTTTCTAGCACTCATGTGCTTTTCCTTTTGGGCTCGTTTCTCTTCCCATTGTTTCTCAATTAATTCTAAAATGTGGTCTCCAAAAACCAGAAATTGCTTATTGTTTTCGGATTCATATTCTAAAACCTAGATATTTATTGTGATTAAAAATAGGAAGCGAATTTTTAGTTTAAAGCAAACTTACAAGTTCTGTTAGCTGAGATTCAATTTTCGGCAGTTTATTAGCTATAGTTTTTCTTTCTTTTTCTTCCTTTAGTAGCTGACCACCTCTATTGTTATATCTCCCTGGATCAGATGCCTTGGCCTCTAAAGCACACATTCTGTCCCACATGGTTTTTCTTTCAGTCCATAAGTCGAAAATTGTCCTAAATAGTAAAAATTGTTTTTTTATTAGTGATTGTATTAACTGAAATTCAATTCATAGAACTGCAGGAAGGGCCCGCGCTTTTTTAAAATTTGAAAAATCTCACGTAAGATTAGGGGTAGGTGGTCGAGCCAAATCTCACGACATCTCTTCAAGGAGTCGAAAATTGGCCTCACGTAATTATTACTATTGCAACAGGAGAACTTACAGTTAATAAATATCCCAATCAACTACAGGAATAGGAGCATTACCTACGAATAGATTTGGAGCATATTCAGAGGATAGCGGACGCCGGCTGATAAGCACTTGGGATTTACTAGGATTAGGTTTAAGGAAATTATTAGAGCTCCATTCACTGAATTGAGATAAAATATTATTAGTAACAACAGTACCGGATACAATATACTTAATAGGAAAATAATGAACGAGAGAAGATCATTGATGTACAGGAAGAAAAGAAGAGGACCTAGTATCGACCCTTGAGGAATACCCAAACGCACAGACAGAAGAGAGGATGTGATGCAATTGTGACAAACACATTAAAATATATAAGAAAGAAGAGAGGAGAAAAGACGCGAGCGTAGTAGAGGAAGAGAAATGTTAAGTTGATCAACTTTGGTCAACAGATGCGGATGGACCACCGAGTCCAAAAGACAGAGAAGTCGAGAAGAACCAATAATGCAAGATTATCCTGATCAATCGCAGGCCTTAGATCAGTTGTAACCTTTAACATAGCAGTTTCAAGGTAGGGCGTGAAAGGGTAGGTTGCTAAAAGGACGAAAGTCCGATATGTCCGATGGAGACAGATTTTGAATGGTTTTTTCCAGAGCAAAGGGAATTCAGATGTCGTGAGACAATAGTTAAAACATATGTGATAAATTCAGGGGCCGTATTTGGTTTCTCGAGTCGACATTGTCGTCTGTCGATAAATAAAAATTGGCATTTGGCGTCACGATATCGTCTCTTTATGTGTCGATAAAGACGTTTGACGATTATTAAAAAGCCCAATTTATGCATTCAATAAACTTTTAACAATTTCTATTTTAATCAAATATACGTGGTTTGCTGTCTTGAAGTAATACCACCCAATTTTATGGTTTTGTATGGCTGCGTTTAGCTGTCGATTTGGTCGTGAAACCAAATATGAAACTTAAAGAAAATCGAGAAGCTTTTTTTTGTCGAGTCGATCAATCGACTCGAGAAACCAAATACGACCCCAGCAATTAGGGAAGGCAGAATTTTGAGAAAGCTTAGAGAAATTCCATTTGACGAAATAGAGAAAGGATCAACACCGCGGAAGTAAAACCCATCGGAACTGAGCGAATCAGAAGAGGGGAAATAGAGAAAGAGCGGCGATCATAACTCGGGGAGAGAGGATGAATGATGATTTGAGGAGCTCAACATCAAAAGGCTCAGATAAGGTAAAATGAACACCAAGTGAGCGAAGGTTAGACCAAAGTCGTTTTGAATCTAGATTTGGATTAAGCTTGCGGGCATAGAACTCACGTTTAGCAGCTTTGACTATGTGGTTGATGCGACTACAAAGCACTCTATAGTCAATTAAGTAACTTTCCTACTAAGATAAAGCTGCGGTCAAGAACCCGGGAAGCCTCAGTAGGGCAGGATCACCATAGCACTGGTACGTTGTACAACGAGGCCCTGCTCAAACAGTCAAGTCTAAGCGACCGATTATTAAACCTATTCAAGCAATTTTGTCTACAAATATGAGGTATAGGCTGTAGTGCAATAAGCCAAGCTAGTGATCGCGGTATTTTTTGACCCAATGACTTCTTCGGCCCGTCAATAGCCAATCCGTTGCGTGGCAGAACTTGTATTATTTGTAAAGAAAAAAGGCGGGCCAACAACCGATTGTAGAAAATTCAATTACCACAACCAGAGCCTCCGACATTCATCCCAGAAATGGCTTTAAAACAAGATCAAATGATAATCTTGCCCAACATAGACTATAATTTCTGCTGTTACCTAAAAATCCTTCACAAACTAAACACTAAAACATTGTTACAAACAATAGAAACAATATTATAATATATAAAAAAACACTATACTTACTTATTTGCATAATAAAAACGCTTTAAATCCTCCAATTCCATTTCATGTAGAGCAAGAAGATCCTCAGTGTAGCAATCATTTGTAAAATTTGAGAATCGCGATCTCTCCACATCGGATTTAAGGGTTTTATCCCACCAAATGAGAATTTCCTCCCGCAATCTATCCACAAATTTCTTGATATTTTGCTTCTTTTGTGTTTCACAACGATCCAATTCACGATAGAATTTATCATATGTGGTCTGTGAAAAGTCTGTATAGCTCGCAAACTTCTCTCGAACTGATGGACTTGTCTCCAAACAATCCCATAGCTTAATCAATTTCTTCTTCATATTCTGAATAGATTCTCGAACCTCCTCAACCTGCTTACTGTATTGATCACGGAGATCGGTTAATCTGATCACTGTGAGACGTGTCAAAGGAATGTGACGATCATTTAAGAGCCTTTAAAAAGAAATATTTTTAAAAATTAAATTCCACACGAAAAAAACTCCTATCTTACATCTGCTCCTCCTCTGACTGCAAGTCAATTTCCAACGCAGCTAGGAAACTCTTGATATCTCGGCGCAAAGTCGAGATCTGATGTAAACGATTTAATTTTTCGGAATGCAATGAATCGAGATACAAACGAAATTGAAATATATCGTCCTCAGTGGGTAAAGGGTCATCTAGAAGCTCCTTCGGTGACTCACCAAGCTCATCACAGAGTGTCTCCTGTTCTAGTAGAAGTTCATATATCTGGTTCTTGCGTTTTTCAAGTGTTTCTCGCAGATCTTTCAGATTTTCATCTAGCTGCATTTGTAGTGTGTAGAGAGGTACATCCACTTCTGAATTTAATGATATATCAACATGAAGAAGTCTTCTTAAATCTGATGCCTCTTGTCGTAGTTCTGAAATGATCATAGATTATAGATACAAGGCGAAAAATTTGTACCTAACATAGGAAAAAAACTCACTTTCAATATCTTCCTTAATTTTGTCCTGCCTCTGAATTGTTTCATTCAGAACATCATTGTAAAACGTAGCTACATGCTCCGTTAGCTTCTTTAAGTTATCCTCACATATCGGTATCTCAAAAGTTTCCGTCCAAATGGTTGTTAGCTCATTTAAAATATCAGAAGTTTTATGTTGAATTTCTTTGGCTACCTGAGCCCTAAAACATAAGAAATCACGATCAGCAATCAAAATCACTTCAGGCATACGCAACGCAAGAAATAATTCACTTTTTTAATATTTTCCTCCACACAAAATGAAACCAAATCTGTTGACATTTCCTCGATATTTTCGAGATTTTTATACCAATTTGCACTTACCTTACAATATCCAATGAGGAAAACATTATTTCACAGCGGAAAAATACGATTATTCAAATCACAGAATTAACAAATTAAATAAAAATCACAGAATTAACAAATTAAATTGAATGGAAAAACCAAAAATTGCAAAAATTTTGAAAAGAAATAACAGGACAAAACAAAACTGTTTAAGCACATGTCTAACAAAAAAAATCGTGTTCTTTAGAATCCATTAACCGTAATCAAATTACAGTTAAAAGAGAAAAAATCAAACAAAAAAGAAACAGACAACTCGCCACTGTCCACTGCCGTCGTTCGCGTCTGGAGAGGTAAAATTAAGCACAAAACACTCGCAGCGACCGACCGTCTCGTTTTTTCAAATATGCCGTTTTATTTTCGAGGCGGTGAAGTTTTTGGTTCAGTGGAAAGGGTTGCATTCATTGTAAGATTTTTTTTATTTAACATGTAGATGGCGCTTAAATTAACTTTATGAAGTTCGTTGAATTTAAATTTTTAATTTTATTATTTTTGATAACTGTCCATTAATATAAAATTTAAGTGTAAATGAGATATAAAATAAATAATTCTTTTATAGGATATTAAAATATTACAAAATTTTATCAAGTTTCTTACCAGTGAAGATTTATTACTGAAAAGTATGAGCCTTTCAACAATATTCAGGAAGTACCGGAACCTCCCCCTTACTACCTACTACTTTCTAAACTCTCTGATAGGACCCAGAACTGAACCACCTAAATATCAAGGCTCAACATTGCGAATCTATGTAACAAGCATCTGGTGTAAGTTTCGGGAGCATGTGACCTTGAAATAAGACACCAGCGCCGCTTTAGCTTGGTGTGAATTGGAGATGGCTGCCACGAAGTTCACCGAGGTGCTGAGCACCTTCTACCATTACAACAGTTTTGCCTCTTCTTCCCAGTTGTTGCGTCGTGCCCTGGCGGCAAAACGTGCTGGGCAATGTGAAAACCGCAGGTTTTTTTTTTTTTTTTTTGTGGCAAGATGAAGCTTAGGAGTCACCCTTTGTACTACTAGTCCGTCATGTCTTAAGCTATGTATGCTGTTCCTAAGTACGGCGGTCAAGAAAATGTTCCCCATATAAAGTGTATAGCTATGTATGCTGTTCCTAAGTACGGCGGTCAAGGAAAATATCCCAATACAAACTCTATGTAAAAAAACGCTTAAGGAATCGGTCAAGAAATGCTCAAGGAATTTTTGCTTAAGAAATTTCTGTACCTAGTACGCTGTTCGCTCAAGAAAAGTGCTAGTACTGTCCTGACACACAGATGGAGCATTTTTCTGATGCGGTAAAGAAAAAATTGGGAAAACAATTTTTTCTTGACCGAAATTGACATTTCGATACAAAATTCCTTTGTCACAAAAATGGAAAAATTCGAGGCCCAATTTTCTGTAGTGAGAAGCACGCAAAAACAAACGCCAACAAAAAAATTATTTGATAACTTATATTATATTATTATAAAACTAGGCACTAAATAAAAACTCTAAAAAAAATTTCCCGCTGGCAGATATTATTTTCCTATTTTCAAAATTTTTCGCACTTGTCAAAATTTTCTGTACCGGGGTCGAGAAATAATAGAAGTACTTTTCTTGACCGGCGTACTTAAGAACAGCATACTTAGCTTATGTAAAAAACGCCTAAGTAATCGGTCAAGAAATGCTATAGGAATTTTTGCTCAAGAAATTTCTGTACCTAGTACGCTGTTCGCTCAAGAAAAATGCTAGTACTATTTTGACACATAGATGGATCCTTTTCCTAAGGCGGTTAAGAAAAAATTGGAAAGACCATTTTTTCTTGACCGAAATTGACATTACGAGATTGAACGGAAAGTAGATTTGTAGTTTTCACTAACGTGATTATTATTTGAAGTGATTATTTTATAATACTCAAAAAAAATTCCCGCAATGATGTCAAATGTCAATTTTGAACCCGGAAAAAAATCATCGCATTACTTGTTGAAATTTTCTGTACCGGGGTCAAGAAATAATAAGAGCATTTTTCTTGACCGCCGTACTTAGGAACAGCATACATAGCTTTATTACAAGTCATGGTGCAGCGTATAGTAGTAAGCTTGATCTGAAGGAAAAATGAGATAGGATAGGTTAGGGGTCTGGAGGGTGCATGAGTAGATGTCGATGAACCTTGCGTTTGAACTCTGAGATGTTATATGAGCTCGGAAACACCGACTGCGGAAGAGAGTTCCACAATCGAGTTGTTCTATTTATAAACGAACTGCTAAAACGTAATGTGCGTGAAGGGGAGGGCTGAAGGGTGAAGGGGTGAGCCGAATTGGCTAGTCTTGTGTTTCGGGAGAAAGATTGCCGTGTAGGCAGGAGGTTTTTGATTTCAGTGGAGCAGTCGCTATGAAAATAGCGGTAAAACTTGCTGAGCGCTGCTACATTCCTACGGTGGCTTAAAGGATCAATGCAAAGGGTGCTATCGCCAATGAGTTTGATGGCGCGGTTTTGCACCTTGTCTAGCCAAGCCAAGGTGGTTTTAGGGGCGCCAGCCCAGATATACGAGTTGTATTCAAGGCGTGGCCGAATGTAGGACTTGTAGATTGTAGCCAAGGCAGTTGGATGAAGGAGAAACTTGCATCTCTTAAGGAAGCCGAGGCATTGGTACGCTTGTTTGGTGACTTGGAGTATGTGATTATTCCATCGCAAATCGTTGGATAGAGTCACGCCGAGGATGTTAAGGTATGGATCAGCTGTTATATTATCTTCACCCACTGAAATGGAGGGAAGGCTGGTGCAGGTTTTAGTGGAGAATAGACAGTACTTGGTTTTGGTTTCATTGAACTCGACACGATTCTTGCGGCCCCAATCAAGAATGAGTTTAATGTCCGCGTTAAGAGACTCGGACATGAGTTCACGTTCTAAGAGACAAGGTCTGGCACTTGCTTGTCCTGTGTTGTCGGAGGGGTATGAGTAACGCAAAGTACCGTCATCGGCAAAACTATGAAGTGGATTGGAGGGGATTGAGAGCAGATCATTAATGAATATAAGAAAGAGAGTAGGTGAGAGAATCGCCCCTTGGGGAACGCCGGCCGAAATGGAATGAGGGTTGGATTCGACGCCATCCAATACTACCATGATTGAACGGCCAGAAAGAAAGCTCTCAATCCAGTTCCTTAGAACTGAGTCAATACCAATAGCTTGGAGTTTCGACAGCAGAGCGGGATGCCATACTCTGTCGAAGGCCTTGGAGAAATCTAGAGCAACCAGACCAGACTCACCGAAGCCATGGATGCTTTGGTTGATGTGTTCAGTCAGGCACACAAGAAGGTCGCCAGTAGACCGTTTTGGTCTAAAGCCATACTGCCTGTCGTGAATAATTAGGTTAGATTCTAGATATTTCATCAACCTTCGATTGATTATTGTCTCCATAACTTTGGAGAGAACAGAAGTTAATGCTATTGGGCGGTAGTTTAAAGGGTCGCTGGCCTCACCTTTTTTGGGAATGGGCTGAACATGAGCTAGTTTCCAAGAGTTCGGATAAACTCCGGAGAAAAATGACAAGGCAAAAAGTTTGCGCAGAGGTTTAGCCAAGGGTGAGGCACACTTTTTGAGTACCATAGGGGGAATATTATCGGGGCCAGTGGATTTATTGACGTCGAGTTCTTTGAGACATTTATACACCTCTCGTGTCCTGAAGAAAATTCCGTCCATTGAATGGGCGTTGCGATCGAGGACCGGTGGTGACGTATCAGCTTGAGGTAATGAAGAATTTGAGGCGAACAGAGATGCCAGTAAATCGGCCTTGGATTTGCTTTCTGTTATCACCTCCTTTCCATTAATGAATGGAGGGGTTGAGGAAGAGTTAAAATTCTTCTTGATGGAAGTTACCAAGGACCAGAAGCTTTTGCTGCCTACGTGTGTGTTGAGGATCTTACTTCTCAATTTGTTGTCAAATGATGCTTTGACCTTCCTGATGATGGAATTACAGGAGTTTCTCGACTTGATATACTCACGCCGAAGTGACTCGTTGGGGGAATGTTTGTACGCTCTATAAGCGGCTTCCTTAGCTTGAATTGCGTTCTTACATTCCCCATTGAACCATCTATTTGGCCCAGGCTTTATAGATATGGTAGAATGAGGAATGAACAAACACATTCCCGCCCGTATTATTTTTATTATTATTTATTATTATTTAACGGGAATGCTCCCTTATACATATTATACAAAATTATACAGATTTAGCATTCATAGGCTTAACATATGACATACAAAAATACAATAGTTATAAAATGAAATAGTGAAAAAGATAAAGAGTTTTTAGTAGCGCGAATGTAAAAATTGAATAAACTTTGGATAGGAGATATCAAAAAAATCAACATAATTACATATATAATTTCCGTAAGTACAAATTCTGTTGAGCATGCTATTTTCTGCTAGCGATGTGCGACAATTTGGGATTGCAAAGAGTCTGTTTTGACGAAAGGCCCTCGCCGGTACGTGAAAACCAATATTAGCGGTAATATATGGGCAGTCAATTAAATGAGTTAAGAGCGACTTAAATTCAGAACCTCCTGCCTGCACGGCAATATTTTTTCCGCAACACAACACTAGCCCTCTCGACCCACCTCATACCCTACAACCCAAACCCCTCGGACACAATACGATCTATGTAGAAGTTCGTTTATGAATTGATCAACTCGACTGTGGAATAATCTCCTACAGTCAGTATTTCCCAACTCGTACAATATCTTAGAGCTCAAACGTAAGGTTCATCGACATTTCCTTGAGCACCGCACAGACCCCTCTAACCTTTCCTACTCTCCTCTATTCTTCAAACCAAGCTTGCTACAGCACCGCAAGGAACCGCTTAGAGTTGGCCAATCCAGGCACGGATTATCGTTCGATGTATTTCATCCATGTCCGATTGGCAAGGGCCTTCTCACCAAACTCGTGAATACCCCAATAGCCGCTTCCGAACCGATGAATGTAATATAATTGGTCCATAGAAGACCCATTAGTATTTTATGAAAAACAAGACTCCATAGCGCCCGGTGTCCAGAGGAGATTAGTGCGAAAACTACTCAAGGTCATGCAGCCTTCGACACGATAACTTTACAACTTGGCTTGGTAGGCTTTAAAAGGTGTGCTTGATATGATACTGCCATAGTTATTTCTCTATTCAGGTGGCACTAAAAGGAAGTTTCATTTTGATTTATTTTAATTTTAATGTATAGTTTACATTTTACTTAGCTTCTGTAATAATACTTCTGTAACATACATGTCATATTAACAAAAAATTAAATCTCCTCAGCATTAACTTCTTTGGGCTTAATAGAATTGAAAAATAACAAAATCTCATCTAAATCATAATTTTCCAATAGTTTAACCAAATCCGGAATTTTATCCTTAACGAAAATCCCTTTAAACTTAAAACGATCAATATAAAAATCGGTAACCAGCCCAAAATACCGCCCCAAAATCGAGGGAGTATTTTTGAAATCCTCTTCAATAACATCCTTCCTTTTTAAAATTGACTGATATTCCGGCATTAAGCAGTTAAAATCCTCGTCATTTCGTATATCAACTTGAAGCAGTGCTTGCAAATACTTGTGATCGGTCTTTATCTGATTACATTTCAAAATTGTCGGTTCAATCAGTTTTAAGACATGTGGTACTGATGGCTCCGAAATGTCTAGAGAAAAATTTAAATTTTACTTGATATTTTCATTATATTTATTTATATTTAGTACCTGAATGTATCTCTAACTTTATTCGCTTCTTTGTTGCCTCCTTTGTAAGGAAATCTTTTAAAATCGAAATAGTTGATAGATTGTCGCTGCGAAATTCTGCATAGCCTTTTCTGCAAAACAAAAACAAATTTTCAATTAATACTGCCTGTTTTTGAATATATATTCAGTACCCATATTTGCATTCCAGTATGATTTCTATAAGGACATTTTTGAAATATAGTTCTGCAGATTCACCGACTGAAAGACGCTCTGGCACTTCTGGAATGCACTGTTCTATCCAATTGTGCATTTCTGCTTGGGTGAATGCACCTTTCAATATTAAGACGTTAAATGGTCTAAAATCAAAGGATTGGAATAGTTGTAACAAATATAAATTAATACTATTAACCTAGCTGCATCAAAGGAATGAATTCTCATGTGTAGAGACAATGGCCTTATCAAATAAGCCTTTAACTGCACACAATTTGGCTGGATGTTAGGCATTGTGTACGCTTCCAAATTGCCATATTGACCTTCTACAGTTTGAAACTTCATTTCAAATCTGTTTTTGCCATCTTTAACATGAGCCCTAACTGAAAGTTGATAGCCACTCTAGATCACTGACATATAGAATGGACTGCTTATGAGAAATTTTTCATGGCACCAATTTGTTCCATAGGCTACAAACCTTTTTTCACTCCATGTAAACACCGGAATCACTTTTGAAATTTACATTTTTTTAAATACGTACTTAAAACATTAAAACAACACAAATATTTTGTTTAAAAAAATTAATAAACACTATTTTCACTTTTTCACCTTTTAAAATGCCTTTTTTTCATTAATTTGCAAATTTTATGTGTATCTGATTTAAGTTCTTAACGCCTGTTTTAGCAACTGACATTCTGTATGTCAAAATCCGGGGGCTTATGGGGAAAAGAGCAAAAGATATAAACATCACTATACCCGTCTATTTTTTTCTAATTGATTTTGTTTCTGAGTGCTTCTGTCAGTTTGGGGGCTTATGGATGAGCGAGCGACTATACCTTTTTGGTGCCATCGGTTTGTATGGGAATAATTGCTGATGAGCAGTCCATTATTATATGTCAGTGCTCTAGATACACCAAAAATTAATTTAGTTTTGTAATTTTTAATAAATAATTTACTTTTACCGCTGGTTCAATTTCGTTTTCACTCAACATTGCCAAAGCTTTCTCATGGTCTAAGATCTCAATTGATGCTTCACTTTGAAACATTATTTCCAGAATCGGAACTGGCATTTCTATAGATAGATGATATGTAGCGTCTTCTTGTCTTAGAATTATCTAGAATTTAAAAACATTTTTTGATATCATAATAAACTAGTTTTTGTTTTAGGTGATCTAATGGTAATCAAATAAAAAATACAGTAGGACCTTTGTAGGTCTGTTTTTTTGTGTGACATGGGCAATGTGAGTAGTCACTTTTTGTACCACTAGTCCGTCATGTCGTTCAAGTCATGGTGCAAGTCCTAGTAGTAAGCTTGATAGGAAGTATACAAGACAAGGGATAGGTTAGGGGTCTGGAAGGTGCATGAGTAAATATCGATGAACCTTGCGTTTGAACTCTGAGATGTTATATGATTTTGGAAACACCGACTGCGGAAGACAGTTCCACAATCGAGTTGTTCTATTTATAAACGAACTACTATACTCTTGTGTTGCGGGAAAAAAGTTGCCGTGTAGGGAGGAGGTTTCTAATTTCAGTGGACCAGTCGCTATGGTAATAGCGATAAAACTTGTTGAGGGCTGCTACATTCCTATGGTGGCTTAAAAGGTTGATTGTCGAGGAATGCGTTTGATGGCGCGGTTTAGTATCTTGTCCAGCCAAGCCAATGTGGTTTTGGGTCGCCAGGCCAGATGTAAGAGTTGTATGCGAGGCGGGGCTGAAAGTAGGATTTGTAGATTATATCTAGTGGAGCTGGTTGAAGGAGAAGCTTGCATATCTAAAGGAATCCAAGGCACTAATACGCTTGTTTGGCAACTTAGTATATGTTATTATTCCATCGCAGATCTGAAGATAAAGTCACGCCCAGGATGTTATGAAATGGGTCAGCTGTTACATTACACTTGCCCACTGAAGTAGGCGGAAAGTCTGTGCAGGTTGTGGTGGAGATAAGACAGTACTTTGCTTTCAATGAGTTGAATTCGACAAGATTCTTGCGGCCCCAATCAAGAATGAGCTCAATGTGCATGTTAAGAGAATTGGACATGAGCTAAATGTCTGGCGCTTGCTTGTCTTATGCTGTCCAAGGGGTAGGAGTAACGCCAAGTACCGTCTTCGGTGAAACTAGGATGTGAGTTGGTGGTGATTGAGAGCAAATCATTAATGAATATAAGAAAGAGATCAGGAGAGAGGATCGACCCTTGCGAACGCCGGCCGAGAAGGAGTGAGGGTTGGATTCAACGCCAATCAATACTTCCTTGATTGAACGGCCAGAAAGAAAGCTCTCAATCCAGTTCCTTAGAACTAAATTCCAACCATCGTATAAAACTAGTTACTCAATAATAAGGTAAGGATTATTAATCATTAATTGTAAGATTAGGTTAATCTGTGCGGCATATTTATGGAATTTTCGGCCCATAGGCGAGATTATTGTTAGATGCGCTTCGTTTCGGGGTGTTGTTGAACACTCTAAGTTTGCCCACTTGGTTGCTATGAAATTCTCTAAAAAAAAAAACTTGTTAGTTTCCAAAACACGTTATTTTCACTATTTGTTTACTCGAAAACAGCTGCACATAGAGAGCTGAAGATGGTGTTTACTCGTGTAATCTCGGCAATGTATAAAAATTTTTCATTAATTTTTGAGTAGTTAAGGATCTATTTTTTTTTTTTAACATTGATAACAATGGTTCCATTTTTTGTCGGTTTATAGTTGGGAAACTTCTTGGATTCTATGAACTTGCTCTATGGTAGAATGCTTCTTTCTAAATTCAAACTGGCAAATTGGTATCATATTTTCGTTTTCGTTGCAGCTTCTTGAGAAGTTTTTTTTTGAAAATTTTTGAAATTATAGGTAATAAGAATATAGATCTATAAGAAGACACTTCGTAAGGATCCTTTCCGGGCTTTGGGATCATGATTATTTCAGCGACGTTCCAATAACAAGGAACATGTTTGAGCCTAAAGCAGGCCTTGTTAGTCTACAAATGGCTCATTGGGGCAACTGTTGCATCAGCTCCGCGGTAATCAGATCATAGCCAGGGGATTTTTTGGTTTTAAATCTTTCCGAGTAATTGCTTCGACTTAAGTTTCCGTGACTGGATGACTTTCGCCACTAGTTTGTGATGTTCCTATCCAGATTTTATCATTTTGGCCTTCATTGGGTTGAAATGTTTTTGCCATGTGCTCGAATTTGAAGTGGTAACGAATTTGACGAGGCATCTTATGCCGTCATAAGACCTTTGTAGTTAGGCCTTATGCCTGGCAATTGAACGAAAACGATACGAATTGAAAATAGAAAATGTGTGTCTTCCATCCAACAACGCCCGACTGCTCACTTTTTTGATAACCCGCCAAAAAGGAGAGTTTGGTTAGAAAGTTTGGATTCCTCTACAGTTATAGCATGTGGAAAATTATTACAAAGTATTAAATTTACAAAAATAATAAAGAAGGAAAAATTTAATTTTCAAAACAAATAAAACTTTTCTTTGCAGATACTTACCGAATCATTAATATCCAACATTGAAACAACAGACATTCCAGTTGACATAACTTGCGTTGTTAACTTGTAGTTTTCTTGTGGTCTAACTAGACTTAACTTCACACTTTCTTCGCTAACACTTTTCGGTATTTCAGTGTTACTCTTTTGACTTTCTCTAACCAACGGTTCTCTAATAACTTGCTTATCACTGAGACTAACGCTTATCACTTGCGATGTTAGGCCAAAAATACTACCAGCATATGAAAGGATTACAATTTCAGAAAAACCTCCAGAATAAACGCAGCCACCTTGAACTGCTGATATACTTTCAGAGAATTTCTGAAAATGTAAAAAAACTTACTTAAATTCTTTCTACTCCATAAAAAATAGGATTTTACTTCACGATATAATTGCCTTGGTTCTATATCCATTTCATCATCTGATGGTAAGGAAAATACTTGTACTGTGCCATCACGTCTTCCTACCAGAAGATCATCTTTACCATCTCCAGACATGTCGTAAGTATCAATACAAGTTATAGCATTGGGGTTGGCTTCAGGCTTTACTAATACTGTTTGCTTTACTAGAAACAAATGGGAATTAATTGATGTTTATGAAGTAGTTAAGTTAAAGTACCTTCTCCTGTAAAATGACCAAAAAAGAAAATAGCTATTTTTCCATCAGCAAATCCACAAATAACACGATCTCCTAGGACGTGTTTTGGTACGTGTAATGTGGTTGGTACACTGTCTAGTTCCACTGTTTGCCGTACTCGACAATGTTCCAATACACGTAGAACTCGACCAGAGCAAGCAAGTACTGTTAGTATTCGGTTTGTCTGTAATTTGTAACTATTATTTGTAAGGATTTTCAAGTCCAAGCTTAGGGGTCACTCTTTATAATACTAGTCCGTCATGTCCTTCACGTCATGGTGCAATGTCTAGTAGTAGGCTTGGCTTGAAAATAGAAAGGGATATGATAGGTTAAGAGTGTAATTTGAAGGTTGCATGAGAAGAAGGCAGTGAACCTCGCGTTTGAGCTCTTGAGCTCGGCGCAAAGTCATTGGAAAACCAAAATTTCTTAGTTTGAGAGTGGCAGAGCTTGTCAAATGCCTTACTAAAATCAGTGTAAACACAATCAGTTTGGCAATCGGAAACGATTCCCTTGTTATCATGAAAAATGAACTCATTGGTGGTAGTGGAGCGAGCTGGAAGAAAACCATGTTGATTTGTTGAGATAAGCTTCTTGCAGATAAGCACGATTGCAGAAGAGAAACTAGGAAGCGAAATTGGGCTACAATTTAGATGGCTATTGTAAGCAAGAAGTACTCCAACCCCTTCCTTTATTCACAATGAGAAGGTAATAACAGACAGCAAAACCAAGGCCAATTTATTAGCATCTATGTTCGCTTCGAATTCTTCTTTACCCGAAACTGATGTGTTACCCCCTGTATCCGAGCGTAACGGCCATTCAATGGACAGGGTTTTTTTTCAGGACTCGCGAGGTGTACAGGGGCCAGTTCGTGTATGTCGAAAACGAAAATTTTTTTTCGTCTCGGGCTCGCGTAAGTCGAAAAAATTGAAAATTTTCGCCTGTAGCCGACGAAAGGCACTCGAAAGTTCTTAGGTTATCGAGTTTTTACATTAGGACACGAACAATTTTCTCTCGACTTACGCGAACGCTATAATTTTCGTCGCCAAAATTATTCGACTTCAATTTTTTTTCGTTCGACTATCGTCGTTCGCCATACACGAACCGGCCCCAGGTGCCTCAAAGAGCTCGATGCCAACAAATCCACTGGACCCGATAATATACCCCCTATCGTCTTAAAACAATGTGCCTCACCTTTGGCTAAACCTCTGCGCAAATTATTTTCCCTTGTCATATTTCTCCGGAGTTTATCCCGACTCTTGTAAACTTGCCCATGTTCAGCCCATACCGAAAAAAGGTGATTCCAGCCTTCCCTCCAATTACCGCCCAATAGCAATTACTTCTATTCTCTCCAAAACCATGGAGACGATAATCAACAAAAATCTTATGGGATATCTAGAATCCAATCTACTCATAAACGACAGACAGTATGGCTTCCGACAAAAAAATCCACTGGCGATCTTTTAGTCTGTCTTACAGAACACCTCAGCCGTAGTCTGCATGGATCCGGTGAGTCTAGTCTGGTTGCTCTAGATATCTCCAAGGCTTTCGATAGAGTTTGGCACTCAGCCCTGTTAGCTAAACTCAAAGCTATTGGAGTTGACTCATTTCTACAGAAGTGGATCGAGAGTTTCCTTTCCGGCCGTTCAATCAAAGTAGTATTGGATGGCGTCATCCCACCCGATCTCGGCGGGGGTCCCCCAGGGGTCAATTTTATCAACGGCCCTATTTCTCATCTTTATAAATGACCTTCTTTCAATCCCCTCCAACCCACTTCTCAGCTTCGCTGACGACGGTACTCTACGTTACTCGTACTCGAATAATCTCTCGCAGTCAGTATTTCCTAGCTCCTACAAAATCCAAGAGTTCAAACGCAGGATTCATCACCACTTTCTTCAACACCCCCCCCCCCCGTACCTTTTAACCCTTAACCTATACCCCCCCCCCCATCCCTCCCCCGTACTAAGCTTACTGCTAGACATTGCACCATGACGTGACAAATGACATGACGGACTAGTAGTACAAAGGGTGACTCCTGAGCTTAGCACTGCCACATAAAAAAAAAACTTGCAGGCTTTGTTATGTTTTGTGTTGGTCCTAAAAAGAAAAGAAGATAAATTGAATGAGTTAATGAATGTTATATGTGACTTACCTTATTTGTGTGGTTTTCAGTATCGGTTTTCAGTCAACGATGCTGCTGGTCCATTATTCTTTCAGGTCCTACCCGGGAGGAAATGGATCCTTGGTAACGACCGGTGAACCCTAGTCAGAAGAGAATGCCAGAGACCCTGGAAGAAAAGTTAAAAGATGAAGAATCATCAACTATATTAAATTAAGCTAAAACTTACTTGTTTTTATCTATTCCTATATCAAATGGAAACGCGACGCAAGGCTTCTCAGCGATCCTAACCTTCGGAAATTTCAAACACGAATTTTTCCCGGGACGAGGAACTCAAAGTGACACCATCACCGATGGTGGCGCGGCGGCTTCGACCATTCGTACGACTTTTCGACGCGCCTTAAGACCCGGCGGTATTGGATTGAAAATAACATTCTCCGAAAGAGATACCATCTTGGAGCAAGGTGAAGAAAGAAACTGCTTTCATATCTGCAGGGCGCCTTCAGATACTGCCGCCGCAGAGGGAAGATTTCAGGCAAATCGATCATTCTGTTTGATAACTTTGAAAAATAATGTCGCTCATACTAATTGCATGCGCAGAACTCAGAACAGTACAAGTATTCAGAGAACTTATGTTGGATATCTTCAAAAACCTAACATCTGGCCATAGTCTGCATACATCCGCTACAAACTATTAACTCATAAAAAAATACACACGAAATTTAATCGAGTTAATTTATTGCTTATAACATACTAAACGACTCTCTCTACATATATTACTCGAAAACATATTACATAAATCTATAAATAAATCTCATATATTAATAAATCTTAAACTGATTTTGCTTTCTCCATTGCAATAAAAGAATATAATCTTATTTTTTTATTTTCATAATTGCATCACAAATCTTTTTCGTGCTATTATAAATTAATAATGCTTGTTTCGTACCATCACAGCAAGAAAACCTAAAAAATTGAAGCCTTATTTTAAAAGAAGTAGTAATTAACAAATAATTGTAAAAACAAAACCGTTCAATTTGTAAAAAACAAAATCAATCATGCTTTCAACTTAATACATAATAAAAATTAAAAACAAAAACATTTATTCGATATAATTCTTGAATATTTTTTTTGTTTTAAAAAAACATGAATTCCTTCTGAATTTATCAATAAAAATGGACTATTATATACATATATTTTATATATATAGCGTACAACGGATCAACTTATTGAATGTAATAATTTAAAAAAAAACTCAAAAAATAAATCTAAAACAAGGCACAGTGATATTAAAGAAAATTATGAATAAAGAGATTGAAGAAATTAAAAATATCCTTGATTACTTAAACACAAAAATTCTACATTTTATATAATATTTACACTACGAGGAGGATCTCTTATGGAACAAACAATGGACTGGACGGGCACAGGCGGTAAGCAAGGCTATATTATAATTGGGAGATTCTTTGTTGTTAACTTTCTACTACTGGAAGGTGCCATTGGAGAACCTGTTTTGCATAGCATTGGTGATTTCCTAACTGATGGCTGATCGAGGAAATTGAGCTTGGAGGTGGATGATTGCATTAATCTGGGGTTGGTTAATTGCGCAAGCTTAGCCGCTTTGCGTTGATTTCGGGTTTTTGTGTTTGAGTCATCCAGCATTGATGAACGACTTGTTGGATCTTTTTCTATGAATTCCTATAAATAAACAAAAGTAAAATTGTTAATTTATGACATTGTTAAGAAATTTGAAAAACACAAATAAATAATGCTGGATTGGTGTTTGGTTGTATTTAGTTATGGTAGGTCCATACGATCAAGACTTGGTCGCCTTCCGTCTACAGAATTTTATCTTTGAAACCAACGAAAGTGCTGTATCTAAGTCCATGGAAAATTGTCTAAGAGAAATTCCTCGGCACAAACATTACATCGACCGTTCACAGTCTATACAGAAGTGGCACCGGTTGTCGGACGAACAAAATCCTTTATCGTCTGGACCTACCCTTATATTCACTCTTGCTGACTACAAAATTGCAAAATTGGATCCTAAATATTTGCCTGGCTACGAAATCCCCTACATTCACTACTACAATATAATAATTTATGGTGAACATTTTATACTGAAATCCCATCATTAAAAAGTTTCCTATTAATGCTAACGAAAAGGTATATTCCATTAGTCAACTACTTGTCGTACCTTTTGTCATTTGTTAACTAGAGCATGACTATGATTTTATGCATACATAAAGCAGGAATCCGTTTTCTTAAAGTGGTATTTTTTTGAATAAAACCAACTAATTGAATATAATGTAACAACAAAAATGACGTGACTCACCGTCATTCAACTTACAAATATTCATCTTCAAAATAAGTAAAAAAAAATATTCTTGAAAATTATTCTGTTATTCTTGGAATTTCTTATAAAAATCAAACATTCTTTTGCCCCTCAATCGAACCTATAAAAATAAAGGGTACTTTTAAATAATACTACATATATAAAGATTTTGTGATCAATAAGACCGGCTCCACACTATCATGCCGATCTCGGTCTAGTCTGATGCCAGTCTCGGTCCAGTCAAATATTTTTAAAGGAAAAGCAATAGGCGTATTCACACTTGGGGGGCAAACGGCTAACAAAGACCTCGGAAAGTGGTGGTACCCGATTTGCCACCTCTGCCAAAACCCGAGAAAAGTCACTGCAGACAAACACCTAGCAGACCTGTTAGCAAGTCCTAATCCCACCTCCCCGCGGTGCCCCCTGGGTACTTCTTCGGAAGGAGCTAACGGGAGACGGGCGAATGGCGAACTCTCTGCGCCACAAAACAGAGTTTTAAGTCGGTTGGGCTGAGGGTTAGCAACCCGCTCCCATAAAAAACACCATTGCTACGAATCGGCAAACAATGCCTCGGAACCGGATGGACAACACGACGACGACCTTTGCTTTTCGAACAAGGACACGAATCGGATCATGGAATGTGAGAACACTGCTGGCTGAGGGACGGCTGGATGAAGTCCTCAACGAGATGAATCGATATAAAATCAAGATTATGGGACTTAGCGAGACCAGATGGCCCGATGCGGGGGAACATATCTGCCCAAATGGTGAGTCCTTTTTATATTCTGGGAGAAACGAAACTGAAAGCCGTAGGAGTGGCGTTGGTGTAATACTCACCAAAGAAGCCAGGTCCAGCCTCATTAGCCTGGTCACCAGTTTCTGAGAGGATTATTACCGTGCGCCTGCGTACCAGACTAAGAAGTACTACGGTAGTCCAATGCTATGCTCCAACTGAGGACGCTGAAGATGACATCAAAGACGAGTTCTATTTGCGGCTGAATGAGGTTTTTCGCTCTATTCCGAGGGGAGACTTCATTGTATTAATGGGTGACTTAAACGCACAGATCGGCCGTGACAACACCGGCCTTGAACAAACAATTGGAAATCAAGGTCTAAGCCAAGTTACCAATAACAATGGTGAGCTTTTCGTTGACTTCTGTAGCTCCCACCAACTTATGGTAGGTGGAACTTACTTTTGTCACAAGAAGATACACAAAGAGACCTGGGTATCGCCCGATGGTAGGACGAGAAATCAGATAGATCACGTGGCCGTCAGCCGCAGATGGAGAACTATCCTTGAGGATGTCAGGAGTTTCAGGGGAGCAGACACTGGAAGCGACCACCATTTGGTTGTAGCAACTATTCGCCTTAAAATCGCCGCAATCAGAAACGTACAACGCGATGCTATAAACCGTAGACGATTCAACGTAGATCTTCTGCGGGAGAGCGTTAAAAAGCGGGAATTTGCTGGAAATCTACAACTAATATTAAACCAGCACAACGTTTCTGACGACACAAATATTGAAGAGCTGTGGAGTAGGACAAAGGGCGCAATATTGACGGCTGCGGAAACAAGCATCGGTTATGTCCAAAGAAACCAGCAACACTGGATCTCGGACACAACCTGGCAAAAAATAGAACGCAGGAGAGCCCTAAAAAATAAAGTAAACTCTACAAGCGACCCTGAAATACGTTATCAACTGGAAAGGGAATACTCCCAATTACACCGGGAGGTAAAGAGAAGTGTCCGGCGTGATAAAAGGCAGCAGATAAATGAGCTCGCAGAAAAAGCGGAAAACGCGGCAAACACAGGCAACAGTAAGGTGCTGTACCAAATCACTAAACAGCTCTCGGGAAAGCACTCTACTAAAAAGCATGCCGTTAAGAGTGCGGATGGAAGGCTGCTGTGCAGCGACGAGGAGCAGCTCCAAAGATGGAGAGATTACTTCTTCGCCGCCCTGAATGGTTCATTTACACAGGAACCTCAGGAAACCAGCAACAATGCACAGCCAATTCGAATCACCACCCGGGCCCCATCCAAGACGGAAATAGTATCCGCAATTCATGCGATGGCCAATGGTAAAGCAGCTGGGAAAGATGGCATCCCGCCAGAATTGTTGAAAGCCGACTCAAGCCTCATAGCAGATGCGCTTCAGCCAATCCTACAAATAGCATGGAACACCTGTACCTTTCCGGAGGATTGGACGGAAGGTATCATAGTCAAAATACCAAAAAAGGGGGACCTAACAATATGCGACAACTGGAGAGGCATCTGTTTACTATCTACTGTGGGCAAAATTTTGTCCCATTTATTACTATCTAGGATAAGTGAGGCAGTAGACCGAACGCTTAGGAGGCAGCAGGCCGGATTCAGGAAGGGCCGCTCATGTATTGATCATATCAACACCTTACGAATAATAGTGGAGCAGTCTACTGAATTCCGATCCCCCCTTTACCTTGCTTTCGTAGATTATGAGAAAGCGTTCGACTCGGTCAATAGGAGCTTTATATGGCAGGCACTACGGCGACGTGGACTGCCTGATAAAATAATAGAATTGATAAAAGCCCTATATAACAATTCCAAATGCAGAGTTCTCCATAATGGAAAATTATCCGACAGCTTCGAGGTGAGCTCAGGAGTACGACAAGGATGCCTACTCTCGCCTTTACTATTTCTTATAGTAATAAATGACATCCTTGTCGGCGCTCTAGATAGTAGAACAGGCGGCATACAATGGGGTTTGTTAGACCGCCTTAAGGATCTCGACTACGCCGATGATATCTGTTTGCTGGCCCACAGACACCAGGACCTCAAAGACATGTTAAACAATTTGGCAACAGAAAGTAGTCCAGCAGGCTTAAGGCTAAATCCGACTAAAACTAAAGAAATGCGGATAAATGCAAACACCAACGAACGAACAGCGCTGAATAACCGTGACGTGGAACTGGTAAATAAATTCTGCTACCTCGGTAGCATTATTACCGAAAATGGCGGGGCAGAAGAAGACGTCAGTTCCAGAATAAATAAAGCACGAGGCGCTTATGCATGCCTGTCCCACATATGGAGATCAACGGTGATTTCCACTAACACCAAATTGCGGCTGTTCAACTCCAACGTTAAGGCAGTTCTTTTGTACGGTTGCGAAACATGGAAAGTCACCCAATTCATCACAGGGCGCCTACAAGTCTTCATCAACAGATGCCTTCGTCGTATCCTAAAAATCCGCTGGCAAGATAGAATTTCAAACGAAGAACTTTGGCGCCGTGCCGGCCAAGAAAGGATAGACGACCAAATCAGGCGAAGGAAATGGAATTGGGTTGGCCACACCTTGCGACGCGAAAACGAAAACCTAGCCAAACAGGCCCTTGACTGGAATCCGCAAGGTTCCCGTCGAGTAGGAAGACCTAGAACAACGTGGAGGAGAACCCTACTAGAAGAAGCCGCAACAACTGGGAGATCCTGGTCGGAGCTAAGAGCTGTCGCGCAAAACAGAGTCCGCTGGAGGGCAACTGTTTCCGCCCTATGTCCCATGAGGGATTAAAGGAGTTTAAAGAAGAAGAAAGTATTCACACTTTTGATTGTGACTGAACAGATTGATTTGCCTATGAAAATATTTGACTGGACCGAGACTGGCATGCAAGTGAACCGGGAATACTATGGCTGTGTGGAGCAGGCCTAAAATTTAAATTATTGTACCAAGCAATAGAGATGTAGCTTTGGAGCTGTATTGCTGGTAATCCTTGAGTGTGGTACTAAATGAAGAAAGCGCTGGTAAAAGGCAGGGGCTTCAGATAACAATGACCACTAGGCCGGGAGTTGACTTTAGTCAGAGGGCCTCAATTTCCATCGCAGTAAAACAATTCTATAAAAGGTACAACACCTATCATTCCCGGTCAGCCCAGTGCTAAGGATTTTTTAAGAGCTGCAAGTTCCTCTTCCAGCCATCAGCCCTTGTTGTAATATACAAATCCTACATTCGGCCTCTTCTCGTGAAACAATTCTCTCGTTTGGGGCGGGGATTCGAAAACCACCTTGGCGGAATCGATGACGACGCACTTTGTTCTACCATCAACCCTTTGAACTACCGTATAAATGTAGCAGCATTGACAAAATTCTATCGCTATTATCACAGCGATCGTTCCATCAAAAAAACCTCTATTCTGAAAGTCGAGTCGTGTGACGTGACAAGTCGTTTAGTAGAACAAAGTGTCAAATTAAAACTTTCAACACCGAGAGTGAAAGTGCTATTATTCTAGTCTATTCTTGTTTAGGGGCGCCTTGGCGGGCACTACGACTTTTTTTATTTGATCTATTGTGCCAACCATGTCGTTAAAACCCTTCCAGGTTAAGGCCCTTAAAATTGATTTAGGGCTCATATCATGGGGGAGACTCAATCTCTTCCTCGCTGTAGCCTCACAGTCGCACAGTAATTATACCGCAGTTTCGGAAGCTGCCCTGCAGAACCGACAGCTACTATTAACTACGAGCCCTATTCTGCTTAGATGATAATTGAGCGAACAAAGACCGATCAGGAGCTCTGTTTTTGTTTTTAGCTCCCATCTCTTGAAATTTAAAAGTTTGCCCGCTTTAACTTTTTCGATTTGAATGAATCTTTTAGCTTGACGAGCATCCTCAGACCTTGTCCAGCTACGAACAAACAGCTAGTCGACCAATTCTTGACGGCCGTTTTTACGTGACAGCTTGCTAAGCAGCAGAAAGATTCCGAACCGGGAGTCCAGACCAGCGAAACATTGCTGCTCCTACTGAGGGATTTCAGAGAGAGGAGACAATCCAGGACAGTCTTTGAAGACATCCTGTGAGATTTAATTGCTAGCAGGGCAGCTTGACTGTCCGAGAAAATAACAATGGGGTTTATCGCGAGAGTCTATTTCCCATAGACTTAAAGTCGAATAGACTCAAAGTCTATAGTTCGTAACACGAAAGTCTACTGCAATAGAAATTTTTCTACAATATCGAACTATCAAGTCTATTACAAATATTTACATGACTTGCAGGTTCTATCAATTTTTGCTTTGCTCGGTGTTTTTTTAAAGACCTTAAAAATGGAAAAGACAGGTAAGGTAAATAATTTTAAGATCTAATTTCAAAGCTTTTGGAGAATGTAGTATAATTTTAGGAAATTAATCTATAAAATGGATCTTTTAATTCTTAGGAAAAATAATTTCAGTAACAAGCAACAGTTGAAGAAATTAGTTGCCCTAATGGAAGATAATCCCTTAATAGCCAAGGGAATGGGTAGAAAAAGTGAGGCCGACGTAAGATGGGCACAATCTACCATCCACAACTAGAGGATCTGATGCCATTCTCATATTATTTCGACGATTTCATCAATTTCGCCCTCAAAAACGTCGAACCAAATAAAACTCATTTTTTTTATTAATTCTTAATTATAAAATAACTCCTAAAAATCACTAAAACAAACAACTGACAAATATTGAAAATAGATTTCACAATAGAAAATTGTTGTTTCAAACGGCAACCCTATTTTCCAAAGTCTACTGCTTTACGCGATACCATTTCTTTCCACAGTAGACTAGAAGAAAGTCGAGTCTATTCTATCACAATCGACTCCCGCGATAAGCCCCAATGTTAGAGCTATTTGGAGCTCTATTACTACAAGTTTGAGCACCTGGATGGCGAGTACCTCATCCTTAAAAACAGTGGGAGTAGTGCCCAGTCATTGATATTTTGCGCCTTGGGCCATATATAACCAGTCCTACAACCTTATCGGTTTTGGAACCGATATATTAAAAGTTCGTGATTCCTCTAAAGAGGGGCCTGCCATGTTACCATTCTGGAATACTTAGAATAATCGTTGTAAACGGGTTTTCGAAGTCAAGAGTGCCAGGAATGATATCAGACAATGATATCATTGGCTCCAGGTTTAGTTCTTTCAGGATCGATAAATGATCCAGGTCTCCTGGCTTAAAGGAGAATAGCTCCTCTTTTTTTTTTTTTTTTTTTATGTGGCAGACTAGAGGCTTAGGGAAAGTCCCTTTGTACTGTCGACAATCTATTTTTTTTCCATATACACCGTCGAACAGCAGCTCTAGCCGGAAGATAGAGAGAAGAGAGAGAGAAAGAAGAGAGGAAGGAACTGTCACAACCTGACTGCGATATTTTTATTCCACCAACTCTCAACCATTTCGCGACTCTGACATCGGGGCATCGAAAACAACTCGCTGGAGTGTTATGCCTCCTGAAACGAGTTGAATCTCTTCAACCAACCGATGGCATGCGCTTGGTGGAGCGTGGAAGAGAACTAGTGAAGGCTATGACAGGAGGAGTCAGGAATGTAAAGAGGGAAGAAGAAAGAAGGAAAGTTATGTAGGCGGGAAATTGGGAAAGGCTAGGACCGTGGCACCACCGGGATTCGAACCCGGGACCTCTTGGGATAGTAGTCAGGCGCCTTACCCCTAGACTACCGAGGCCCCTAGACGTAGCGCTCCCGACAGACCCTCCTTCTTTATCACTAGGAGTGGAGGAAGGTTCAGTAGGGCCTTCATAGCCGCGACGTCATGATTCCCAAACAGGCGAAAATGACAGTTGAGCGTAGCAGGTTGTTAATTCAAATGCAATGCAAAATCGTCGACCCAAATCCCACGCCATGGGAGAGAGGATCGAAAATCGCCTCACGTATTTTATGGACGACCCCTAAATGGTACAATGACATTTTTATGTGGGTTATAAAAGCAACTGAAGTCCGCTCTATGAATTGTTCAAGTAACTCGCGTACTGAACTCTAGTTCTAAACTTACTCTAGTTAATGGCATAGTCTCCTTTTAAAAAAAAAGAAAGCAACCAAAACAAGAAGTTTAATCAAAAAGAATGTTCGCTCATCGACTATGGCGTCATATAAGAAGTAGAAATGTTCGCTCATTTATTTATAGTATCTTAAAACGAGGCATGATAAATAAATAACTAAAAAATTCCATGCAGTTCTTTACCTGCATCTCCTTCCTTCGTATTTAATCAATTTCCCCATTGTTCAATTAAAATAAAATTCTCTTCATAAATTTCCATAATTTTGATTTATTTCTACAAAGTAATTGAGTCGCGCTCTCATTTATCTTTAGTTAGTTGATGTCAACTCATCTACAATAGCACCACAAAAACAGTATGTCCACGCCTCTGAGATGAACACTTTTACTGGAATCATGGATTAAAATTAATGCATTTAAAAAATAGCTTAAATGAGTTGCAGGAATTTTATGAGTGCAGTTAAGGAAAATTTATGACAATGAACAAATTGAAGAGAAATATTGAACCAGTTACATGCATTAAAAAGGAATTTTGGCGTATTAGCGAGGATTTATCATTTGTTTGTTATATAACGTATCTCTTGGCATGTGGGCAACCGGAATAGTCCAAATTCTTTAATATTATGCAATGCTATTACTCATCAATTGGCTTATGTGTTCATTGCAACCCAGAAGTTTGCTTAGATAAGCAGCCGATTTATTAGTAACCATGACCATGAGTGTTGGCTGTGCCATTTATTGTTAGCGAAATGTTAGGAGGAATGTACTAAATCAAAAACAGATGAGTCAACTGGGATATTCAATGCAATTTAAATTTCAAACTGGCCAACAGTCCACTTGATTCCTGTGCAGAACGATTCCTCGGAGTGTAATTTGTCCTGTCACCATGCAGAAAATTAATGGACGCTTCCACACATAGGTAGAAGGTCCAAATGTTATGAGAGTTGTAATGGAAACCCCCGACTAAATTCTAATTTTTGCTTTTATAGAATTTGCATTAATCGATACTAACATTCTCAATTAAAGCCTTATTGTAGGAACTGCCAGTGATTTACAGTTATTGCAGATAGGTTAATTGTTTTCCTTGACAAATTTTGCTGTGGGGTAATTTATAAGCAAGGTATGCTACTAAATAATAGTTTTGAGTTAATAATTCACCTTTGAGATGTGTAGTTGTGACCAAATTAATATAGATCGATTTTTTAAATAAATAAATTGCCAGGACTTGTTGCGACTGTATTTTATTCAGTTTATACGATAAATGCACTGCACACGAATGAGAGCTTACGCAGGCCAAAAAGTTGCGTTCACACGAAACGATTCACTTGTGCAAATTGACTTGCGCAAGCCAGTTGGCACAATCAAATCGTTGCATGTAAACCGAGCTTAAAAAGACTTTTGGCAAAAGATAGGGTCTTAAGCCTAAGATGGTCCTGTAGGTGTACACAGCTGTGGTACTACCAATTCTCACGTATGGTTCGCTAGTACTGTGGCCGGCACTGAGCAGGAGCTATAACGTCATAAAGTTGGGAAGGGTCCAGAGAACGGCAACAGTATAGCAACAGGCACCATAAGGACATAATTCACGAAAGCTCTCGACGTTCTCTTGCACCTGCATCTAGCATCGTGTAGTCCCCTCAGACTGAGGAAATCTGGGGCCAGGACCTAAAAACCTTACAGACATAGTAATATTCTGAACTTAAGGTGTAGTCGCTACAACCACATACTATTTTCCTCCTGCATTGACTTTAAAGAAGGACTTCTTTGTCAAACTACCCTCAAGAAGAGAGGGAGAAACGGATCTGCCCTGCGAAAGTTCGATGTACGAATATTTACCGACGGCTTCAAGACGTCAGAGGGCATCGGAGCAGGGGTTTATCTAGAGACCACTAATAGTTCACTGTCGTGTTACCTCCCGGTGTACGCTAGTGTCTTTCAAGCTGAAGGGCTGGCGATCCTGAAGGCCTGCCAGATAATGGACTTAGAACCTACACAAGGATGTAATATTGGAATTTTCATAGCCAGCCAGGCCTCTATAAAACCTCTGTATTCAGGAATGAAGTTAGTGGAGCGATACAGAGCCGAGCTAGAGAAGCGGTTAAGTAGAAAGCACCACGTGACTCTCGTCTGGGTTCCCGGTCATAGGAATATAGAGGGGAACGAGAAAGACGACTAACTAGCAAAGCAGGTAAGGTCTCCCCGGGACTCGGAGACTGAGATGGTAGGCTGCCCAATAGCTGGAGTCAAAAACACCATCTCATGAAGAGCTGTCTCGGTGGATCTATCACTGAGATGGGCATATTGAGATGGTAACAACAAAGTCGCATCTACCAATAGCTGGATATGGGAGTTGACCTTTTCTAGTGTCTTAAGCACGAAGGATGTCAAGCCAATCGGCCTATAGTCCTTCGAGGATTCGTAACCTTTTTCTCCCTACCTTTGGGATGAAGACGAGCCGCGCCGGTCTCCAGCTCATAGGGACATAGCTGAGCTGAACACCACGCAGTCCTTGAACTTGACCACCATGGTACTACTACCTCAGGTAGTTTCTGTAGTATGACTGATAGAATGCCATTCCGGTCGGGCGCTTTAATGGGGGAGAAGCTATTAATCGCCCTGAGGAACCTTTTCTTGGTAATAATAGCAAAAATTCCTTCCCAGGAGTATCTCGGTTCGTTACCTGATGCTTCGACGTTGTTCTCGTTCTTGGAAGCGGGATAGTGTGTGTTCATTAAAAGCTCTATAGACTCTGCCTACGATTCTGTGCAAGTTTCATCCTCCGCCTTTTTTATAAAGGACGGACTAGCGTGTTCTTTGGACAGGATCTTGCATAATCTGGCCGAATCTCCGAGCCTCTCTATAGATTGGCAATACCGCTGCCAGGTATCTCTCTTGGCTGAGGCAATGACAATTTTAGGCAGTTTTTCTAAGACTTGTTTGTAACAGCTATTATATTGTCGAGAGATCGGCATTCCACCACTGGGGAAAGGCTTTTTACCTTATTGGGCAAGATACCTTATACGCCGAGTGGGTAGCGTTTTCAAAACTATTAACGCTATCTTCGGTTTCTTCTATAAGGAGTAAACTTTCATGTGGGCACTCTCTAGAGAATTACGCTCTTAGGACCTAACCGAACTTTTGCCAGTCAGTCCTTCTCCCTGCTTGGGAATATGAAGGTTAGGGTCTTGCCCTCTCGTTATTCTAGTTGCTTCCCCAAAAGCGCATTTTTGTGTAATTACAAATCAGCACTGTTATGTCAATATCTTAAAATGATATGTAATAGGAATATAATCTGTAATATCTAAATGATTTCGCTTCAAACCCGTCTTAAGATCTATGATACTAACTAAAGAAATTAATAGTACGACTAAAATTAAACTTGATTTTTAAAGGTCAGTTCTAAGCTCATCATTTATTATTCTTAATATTACCAGTCCTTCATGGTGCAATGTCTAGCACCAAGGTTATATCGAAAGAGAAACAAGTTTTAGATTGTAAGTAGCCAAAATGATGTTGCATCTCCTTCAAGCAAAAAACATTGCGATAGTGTTGTACGAATACTGATTCCGGGAAGATGTTAAAATATCCCCCAATACATTCTTTATTATAATTATTATTTTGTAGAAGATGTATCCTTAAACATTATGTTTCACGAACAACAGAAAATCGTACAGCATTAAATATTACATTAAACAATACAATTATCAAGCAGAAACAGAAAAGGATTGGATTATTTGATTAATGTTGGATTGAGGTAGGTAGGTCAGAGGTAATTCCATGCCCACAAAATTAAAAAATTATAAAAATACATATTATAAAAAAGGATGTTAATCTACAAATTACTACGCAATAATACATTCTTATAACACCAACCTTTATAAAAGAAAACCAACATCCTTTATAAAGTACTTACTTCAAAAGTGTCATAAGACATGCTATCTGATATAACAGAATTCTTGGGGACCTGAGTGACTTTTGACTTATTCTTAGGGGTCTTTCTAATATTGGACTTTCTCTTGCTATTTCCACTTACTCTTCCCGACTATATCAAAGAAATAAAATCAGTTATCAATTTAACATTTAATAATTCATATTTTCACTTACTTTTTTCCTAATTGTTGTTGCAATAATACGTGGCTTCTTCATTGGGGACTTTTTCGGTGTTTTACTTATTGCTTGGGGCTTCAAGAAAGGATTTGGGCTATTTAATTCCCTAAGTAGGCTTCTCTTAGCAGTCGGATGAACATTTTCTGACTGTGGCAATTTTCTTTTTTGTGCTGATAAAGGTATAGAAGATCTGGAAATGAAAATATTAATAATTTTTGCGTTTTTAACACCATTTATGTATGTTTGTACATATTTGTGGAGCCTGGCAGTCTCCTTAATGCAGATGTGGCACCAATTCCATTGTGTGCAGAAAGGGGAGTCCTTGTTTTCGATAGTGGTGTAAGACCTTGTTTTCTAGCACTCATGTGCTTTTCCTTTTGGGCTCGTTTCTCTTCCCATTGTTTCTCAATTAATTCTAAAATGTGGTCTCCAAAAACCAGAAATTGCTTATTGTTTTCGGATTCATATTCTAAAACCTAGATATTTATTGTGATTAAAAATAGGAAGCGAATTTTTAGTTTAAAGCAAACTTACAAGTTCTGTTAGCTGAGATTCAATCTTCGGCAGTTTATTAGCTATAGTTTTTCTTTCTTTTTCTTCCTTTAGTAGCTGACCACCTCTATTGTTATATCTCCCTGGATCAGACGCCTTGGCCTCTAAAGCACACATTCTGTCCCACATGGTTTTTCTTTCAGTCCATAAGTCGAAAATTGTCCTAAATAGTAAAAATTGTTTTTTTATTAGTGATTGTATTAACTGAAATTCAATTCATAGAACTGCAGGAAGGGCCCGCGATTTTTTTAAATCTGAAAAATCTCACGTAAGATTAGGGGTAGGTGGTCGAGCCAAATCTCACGACATCTTTTCAAGGAGTCGAAAATTGGCCTCACGTAATTATTACTATTGCAACAGGAGAACTTACAGTTAATAAATATCCCAAGGCAAGCAGCAATCAATCAACTACAGGAATAGGAGCATTACCTACGAATAGATTTGGAGCATATTCAGAGGATAGCGGACGCCGGCTGATAAGCACTTGGGATTTACTAGGATTAGGTTTAAGGAAATTATTAGAGCTCCATTCACTGAATTGAGATAAAATATTATTAGTAACAACAGTACCGGATAGAATATACTTAATAGGAAAATAATGAACGAGAGAAGATCATTGATGTACAGGGAAACAAGAAGAGGACCTAATATCGACCCTTGAGGACAGACAGAAGAGAGGATGTGATGCAATTGTGACAAACACATTAAAATATATAAGAAAGAAGAGAGGAGAAAAGACGCGAGCGTAGTAGAGGAAGAGATATGTTAAGTTGATCAACTTTGGTCAACAGATGCGGATGGACCACCGAGTCCAAAAGACAGAGAAGTCGAGAAGAACCAATAATGCAAGATTATCCTGATCAATCGCAGACCTTAGATCAGTTGTAACCTTTAACATAGCAGTTTCAAGGGTAGGGCGTGAAAGGGTAGGTTGCTAAAAGGACGAAAGTCCGATATGTCCGATGGAGACAGATTTTGAATGGTTTTTTCCAGAGCAAAGGGAATTCAGATGTCGTGAGACAATAGTTAAAACATAAATGATAAATTCAGCAATTAGGGAAGGCAGAATTTTGAGAAAGCTTAGAGAAATTCCATTTGACGAAATAGAGAAAGGATCAACACCGCGGAAGTAAAACCCATCGGAACTGAGCGAATCAGAAGAGGGGAAATAGAGAAAGAGCGGTGATCATAACTCGGGGAGAGAGGATGAATGATGATTTGAGGAGCTCAACATCAAAAGGCTCAGATAAGGTAAAATGAACACCAAGTGAGCGAAGGTTAGACCAAAGTCGTTTTGAATCTAGATTTGGATTAAGCTTGCGAGCATAGAACTCACGTTTAGCAGCTTTGACTATGTGGTTGATGCGACTACAAAGCACTCTGTAGTCAATTAAGTAACTTTCCTACTAAGATAAAGCTGCGGTCAAGAACCCGGGAAGCCTCAGTAGGGCAGGATCACCATAGCACTGGTACGTTGTACAACGAGGCCCTGCTCAAACAGTCAAGTCTAAGCGACCGATTATTAAACCTATTCAAGCAATCTTGTCTACAAATATGAGGTATAGGCTGTAGTGCAATAAGCCAAGCTAGTGATCGCGGTATTTTTTGACCCAATGACTTCTTCGGCCCGTCAATAGCCAATCCGTTGCGTGACAGAACTTGTATTATTTGTAAAGAAAAAAGGCGGGCCAACAACCGATTGTAGAAAATTCAATTACCACAACCAGAGCCTCCGACATTCATCCCAGAAATGGCTTTAAAACAAGATCAAATGATAATCTTGCCCAACATAGACTATAATTTCTGCTGTTACCTAAAAATCCTTCACAAACTAAACACAATGTTTTAGTAGGGAAACAATATTATAATATATAAAAAAACACTATACTTACTTATTTGCATAATAAAAACGCTTTAAATCCTCCAATTCCATTTCATGTAGAGCAAGAAGATCCTCAGTGTAGCAATCATTTGTAAAATTTGAGAATCGCGATCTCTCCACATCGGATTTAAGTGTTTTATCCCACCAAATGAGAATTTCCTCCCGCAATCTATCCACAAATTTCTTGATATTTTGCTTCTTTTGTGTTTCACAACGATCCAATTCACGATAGAATTTATCATATGTGGTCTGTGAAAAGTCTGTATAGCTCGCAAACTTCTCTCGAACTGATGGACTTGTCTCCAAACAATCCCATAGCTTAATCAATTTCTTCTTCATATTCTGAATAGATTCTCGAACCTCCTCAACCTGCTTACTGTATTGATCACGGAGATCGGTTAATCTGATCACTGTGAGACGTGTCAAAGGAATGTGACGATCATTTAAGAGCCTTTAAAAAGAAATATTTTTAAAAATTAAATTCCACACGAAAAAAACTCCTATCTTACATCTGCTCCTCCTCTGACTGCAAGTCAATTTCCAACGCAGCTAGGAAACTCTTGATATCTCGGCGCAAAGTCGAGATCTGATGTAAACGATTTAATTTTTCGGAATGCAGTGAATCGAGATACAAACGAAATTGAAATATATCGTCCTCAGTGGGTAAAGGGTCATCTAGAAGCTCCTTCGGTGACTCACCAAGCTCATCACAGAGTGTCTCCTGTTCTAGTAGAAGTTCATATATCTGGTTCTTGCGTTTTTCAAGTGTTTCTCGCAGATCTTTCAGATTTTCATCTAGCTGCATTTGTAGTGTGTAGAGAGGTACATCCACTTCTGAATTTAATGATATATCAACATGAAGAAGTCTTCTTAAATCTGATGCCTCTTGTCGTAGTTCTGAAATGATCATAGATTATAGATACAAGGCGAAAAATTTGTACCTAACATAGGAAAAAAACTCACTTTCAATATCTTCCTTAATTTTGTCCTGCCTCTGAATTGTTTCATTCAGAACATCATTGTAAAACGTAGCTACATGCTCCGTTAGCTTCTTTAAGTTATCCTCACATATCGGTATCTCAAAAGTTTCCGTCCAAATGGTTGTTAGCTCATTTAAAATATCAGAAGTTTTATGCTGAATTTCTTTGGCTACCTGAGCCCTAAAACATAAGAAATCACGATCAGCAATCAAAATCACTTCAGGCATTCGCAACGCAAGAAATAATTCACTTTTTTAATATTTTCCTCCACACAAAATGAAACCAAATCTGTTGACATTTCCTCGATATTTTCGAGATTTTTATACCAATTTGCACTTACCTTACAATATCCAATGAAGAAAACATTTTATTTCTATTTTATTGTTTTCACAGCGGAAAAATACGATTATTTTTAGTAAAATTAAACACAAAACCCTCGCAGAATAGTAGCGACCGACCGTCCCGTTTTTAAAATATGCCGTTTTATTTTCGAGGCGGTGAAGTTTTTGGTTCAGTGGAAAGTTATGAATTCACTGTAAGCAATTTTTTATTCAACATGTAGATGGCGCTTGGATTGAATTTATGAAATTCGTTGAATTTAAATTTATTTAAATAATTCTATTTAATTTTATTATTTTTGATAATTAATATAAAATTTAAGTGTAAATATGGTATAAAATAAATAATTATTTTATGTGTTATTAAAATATTACAACATTTTATCAAGTTTCTTACCAGTGAAGATCTAAAGCTGGATAGTATGAATTGTTCAACAATGATAAGGAAGTGCTGGATCTTCCCCTTACTATGATCTGAATTCTCTGATAGAACCCAAAATTGGAACATCTTCCTATCAGGTTCATCATTGCGGATCTCCAACACGTCCACGCCCAGGTTCCTACAGTACACAACTGGTCTAAGTTTCGGAACCTTGAAATAAGTCCTGCTCGGCGCTCTATGGGAATTGGAGATGGGTGCCACGCAGTTCACCAAGGTGCTGATCTCCTCGCCTTGCCTTTTGTTCCAGTCATCACATAAAGCGCCCTGGTGGAGTCGCAGAGTCGCTGCAATGCATGGGAAAGTTAGAAAACTCTTCAATAAAGCAAAACGTGCTAGGCAATGAGAAATACAGCCCTTACGCTCCAAATAAATTGTCTGATTGATGCACTCTCAGAACCTGCAGACTCTTCTAGGGGCTGGATTCAGAAGGAGTATGAAGTTTTCCCGGCACTCCTTTAGAAGTGCCACAAGCTGATTTTCAACAATCTGGTTTGTCTCTTTAGAGCCAGCTTCAATTGGAAGTACATTTCAACCATCTGGAGGAAATGCGTACTAGTTTTTATCAGCAGCAGGCCCGTGCCCACTACGTCATCAGTAAAACCACTAGACATAGGGTCTTACGCCACAAATGATGTACTAGATGTACAACACAATAGTTAAACTTGTTGGCGATCCTCAACGGCTTGCTTGCATGTTCAGTACTGGAGCTGAGAAGAAGTCTTTTGAGATTTTATTAAACTGGCCATAGGAGCGATTGAATCACTCAGAGTCGAACCAACTGATCCTTCCTTGCGGTCCAAGAAACCGCTACACATTTACCGATGGGTCAAAAATGGAACATGGTACAGGGGCGTCGGGTGGTACCAAGTCCAGGGTGTGAAAGGAGCAGGGTGTGGTAGACCTGCGTGTATTGATTAGAATCGGGAAACCGAAAAAACTAGGCAACAAACTGCATGGATATACGAACTAACTATTTACGAAATAATGCTACTGCAGTCGATGCGCCAGGGAACTTGCCGAAAACCCAAATTAGTCACACCGAAAATGAGGACACAACCACCCCAGGTGTCACAGACGCCAACCCCATGGTGATGATGGCAATGCGTAGGTAGCCCTCTGTTTTCCAGATAGAAATACATTCCATTCGACCTACGCTATCCTCAACCTTGAAAAAATTTTGAAAGGCGACAAGCATTACAATTTTCTCGGACAGGCACACTCATCGTGGAAGTTTTGCTCGAAAATATTTGCAGGGTGCTTTGACTTACTCCAGTGTTTTGCCAGGAAAAATAGCATCTCGCTTTGCTGAAGCACCAGAGACTGAGATATCGAGGCGATGACGCTGCAAGCAAGCTCAAGAGGTTGGGGTCTTGGATGCTGTACCAGGATCCAGAACTATTTTATGGCATCTCATGATTACTACTCCAAGTCGCTGATAGATGACTGGGTTAAGGTACTGAACCTAGCCTATTGGTAATAGCTCCCAGGTTTTAGACAGGCTAAAGAACTCACCTTCTTTAGGCAAGAAAATAAAAAAAACTTTCAACTATGTACCAAAAGTAATTTAATGTTTAGTGGACTTTTACAATAGATATAAATTCTAAGGCAAATTTAAGAAGCAATCGTTTCAAGCCTAAAGTTATCTGGAACGAATTTCAAATCCACTGAACTATCCAAGAAAAGTTTTCTTAAATTGATGCATCCGCGTATTTCAATTGGGACGCAATGAAGTATATTTTTACCAAGTGCTAAAGTTCTTAAGTTACACAATCTGCCAATCGATCTCGGTAGCTCAACTATTAGATTATCAGAAGCAGAGAGCAGTTCTAAATTTCGCAAATCCCCAATGCCTGGAAAAATGAATCAATTATAGTTAAGTGACAAAAACTAATACTAGTTTAGTAGTACTTTCTGGTAAGCTTCGTATTCTATTTGAGCTCACATTTAAAATGTTTAAACTCATGCATCCGCCAATTGATACCGGTACAGATTCTATTTGATTATGGCTGAGGAATAAGCATGTCAAGCATACGAGATTGCCTATTCCTGCGAAAGGATGTTTTTTTAGTGTTTTTTTAACTAAGCTATATTAATTTTATACTTTCTGGAATGCATCTGATATTATTAAAACATGCTTTTAATAAAACCAATGTCGCACTATTGCATATGCTATCGGGAATAGTAAGTACGCGATTGTCAGAAATATCGAGGTGTCTTAAATTCATTTGTCCGATATCTGAAAGAAATTAAATAATTATTTTATTAGATACACGAAATTAAGGACTCACTTTCTGAGATTACACTAATGCAGTTTGAGTTCAGTCTGAGAAAGTGCAAACATTGCATTTCTGTGAGGAATTCTGGAAACTCCTTTATTTGATTAACGGAAAAATCCAACTCGGATAAATTAAGTTGGCCAACAACTGAAATTTTATTGTACACCAGTTATGTAGTTTTGAATGTAAAATATAAGCTACCTTCTGGTATTATACTGAATTTATTTCCTTTAGCATTTAACACCTGTAAATAAGAAAGCTCCTTAAGCGATTCAGGAAGTGTAGTTAGCAGATTCCCACAAACATATAACAATTTCAAATTCTTTACATACTTTATACCTGTAAAAGAAAATTGCACTAAATGTTACTATATTATATTAACAGGAAGAACTAGTTTTATCTTACAATCAGGAATTTCAGTCAAGCTCTTGTAGTTGAGGCTCAAATTCGTGATACAATTAAGATCAAAAGGATACAGACGACACACTTTCAACCGGTAGTCGTTACATAAAAAATTCACTAAACAATTAAACGCACATTCCGGTATATGGATTTGTATTTTACATTCTGGCTTACTAAGTCGGCTACACTGCAACGATAAACAACTTGGACATACCAGTGGCTTGCAACATGTAGAGGAGGATCTACAACAATTTAATCTATTGCATTGAGGATTACATATAGCAGAAGTGCTACAGTAGTAATAAGGTGCACTATATCCTTTTCTATTGCATGCTAGAAGAAAAGGGAAACAATGATAAGTTCGTTAATTTAAATTGGTAATGGAAATTACACATAATTTCTACCCACAACAATTAAATAAGTGCCGTGAAATATACGTTTATATCATAATTTAGATTTGGGTGGTTGTGGATGTTATAAATTAAAAATCGGAAATCGGATCTATTTAAAAATCTAAAAGAAGGAAAAATTTCCTGACGTACGCAGAAATTTTTAGCAGATTACTGACATTGCTTTGAAATATTCCACCAAGCCTGTTTTGTTATCCAGTATTAATCCATTCGCGCCAAATTATATAACTTTCTACTCATTCACAATTTTGTTTTGAGTGCAAAAATTTACCGTTGTGGATGGGGTGCAATGACGACAACCTCCACGTATGCGTCACGAGTCCAGCACGCTGATTCACCCTGGGGAATGCGTTCTCGATCGAACGTAGCAGACAGTCATCCTCCCTAATCTTATGCTCCTCTTTCTGTTTCGTCGTCTGGGTCGGATCAAAGTGTAATTGCGAACCGTGCCGGTGATCCGCTTGGCTAGTGAGACAGATTAAAAAATAGCTCAATCGTGAACGGCGTGCTCTGGATTCTTGGCGACCTCCGGTTCTAACTAACCTTAACCGGGTACAGCGGATCTCTGCCCGGATGGACCTCATTGCTGCGCTAAACGTGGGAGTAAGTTATATTAGTAAGTTAGTTCTGCAGTAGGCCTATGGGGTGTGACACCGAGTGTGACGTAGATCAGGACGCTCAGAGCTTAGGAATGACAAACTGGATAACATCGGCTCAGAATCGGGACCGGTGGAGAGAACAGTTGCGAGTGGCCAGGACCGAATCCCGGTTGTAGAGCCTTTAAAGTAGAAAAAGAAGTTATGGAAAAACTCAAAGAAAACAAAAAGGAATCCGGTTCCTCTAAACGCAAACCAGAAGACACCATAAATCTCTCTAAAAACAGGGCTGGGGCACCCACGAGCCACCCAAACCAAGAGGAGCCACAAACTCCCCCCCTCAAAAGAAGGCCCCCAAGCGTCCGCTAGCATCTCTGCTTATCTCTGCGGGCGCCTGCGGAAGATAAGGCGATCGAATGGTCTGTGGAAGGGCCAAAAACCTAATAAGACCTGACGCGCAAAGGCAAGTTATCAAGAAGTCTGCCTACCCAGAAGCATCCTTCGCCGCTTGACCATCAACCTGATCAGGGAAGACCCAGCATCGAAGTATGACTACATCAAAGTCCAGAATGACATTGTTTGAGCTGACTTGCTTTGCTTCATAACGCTAGAGCGGAGGAAACAAACACCCACAATCCAGTTCTAAAAAAGTCCAAGACGCACGGAACCAAAGTAATCGGCGTCCTGAAGAAGAACCAAGGTACTAAGGCAGTATAAAATTAACGGCCTGCGACAGCACAAGCTCCGCAGAGCTATACAAAGCTGCAGTAGCAGAATCGGGGAAGTTTACCCAGGCGCCCGACTCAAAGCAGTTAATGCCGGTGATATATCATCACGTCCGAGGGCCAGAGCATAGTTTCCAGGGCCTGAGGAAATCCTCACTATGCATAAAGCCTTTAACAGTCACATCAACACCGATAACTGGAAGGGTAACAAAACGGAGCAGTCTAACAAGACCACAATGCAAGTTATTCTGTTCCTAAATGAAGAATGCCAGGGGTGGTAGCACGAAAATTGTTTCAATCGACCTTTTCATATAAAAATGTTTGTAACACTTGAATTTTTGTATGAAGAAGTCGATTGAAACAACATACGTGCTACCACCCCTGAACTAGCTGCCAAAAGAAAAATTCGTCGTGAGCTACGGCTTCCAACAGATCGAACAGAAGGTCTACAAAACAGACATGGAACCCGTAGTGAAGCAAATGGCCTGCACCAAGGCCTCTGACGATGAATCAGAAAACATGGAAACCGATGGTGAAAGCGCGGCTCAGTGCGAAGTTGGTACTGACAGACTCCGAGCTGGGCAGAGCCGCTGGGAATATTGAGTGAAGACTCCTTCTAAAACTTCAGGTTTATGGAGTTCCAACTGGAAGACTCTAGCTCAACCTCCCTTCCAAAATACAAACACTCCAAAATGTCAAACTGTGGTTACTATACTAGGCTAATCGCAGCCTTGCCTCTAAGCCTCAGCATTGTGGAATGCGCTTACGGAATTAATAAAGCTTGTCCACACAGACCGCATAAAGAGGCCTCGCTGGTGTCTCTCATGCACCAAATGGTGAGCTCGGTCCGAACGGCCGTAAATAGAGGCACTAAGCAAGAGGAGTACTTTTCCGGCCCCTATGGGTCGTAGCTATGAACCAGTTGTTACGACGCATGGAGACAGAGGAGCATCACGAACTGGCCTACGCGGATGATGTTGTCGTCAAGTCCGGAACTGGTCTTTTTAACAAGGAGGTATAAAATCTCAATTGTATAGCTGACGAATTGGCTAGGAGAGGTTCGATCACCGTTCTCCTTCCAGGAAAAGAAAGGATTGGTGTATGCCTTGGGCCACTTTTAAACTCCGATGCAAGCTTTTCACACTATATCTTTCAGTCGAAATACATGCAAGCTACATATTGATGAGTCTTAAAAATCACATGAGCTGTTAATAAATAAATTATAAATATCAAGTTCATACCAATGTCTGGATCAACAGTCAATGGGAAATTAATCTTCAATACATCTAAACACAAAATGAAACGAAAGAATCAATTACTTCTATCGTCCTAGCAACAGAACCAAAACAATTTTGTCCTACAAAAATGGATTTGGAATTAACACGTATCGACTACGGCAGCATCGGAACAACTTTATCAAATTGCCTAAAATTGCTGCCAAATGATTTCAAAAAGCAACAAAAAGTAAGTTACTACATTTGTTAATAATTTCTATAAAATATAATCAAAATCCTCAGGTTGCAGTGGGAGACCTCGATGGCAATCTACAATTGTTTTCAATCAAGAAATCAGAGGCTCAGGTACATTTTCAAGCTTATGTTGGTAAGAAAATTTCATGCATTCAACTTGGAGGCGCACCAGGTATTTTTCTGTGTAATGAAATTGCTGAGAGATAAAATTACAAACAGTATTTTTTCATTTGAAGGAACCAGCATGGATAAAATCTTTGTTGCTTCGGAGAACGTTGTCAAAGGTTACAATAGGAAAGGGAAAATGTTTTTATCCTTCGATACGAATTTAACAGAGGCCATAAAGTGCATGTAAAAATTTTGTTTTTATTTGTTCTAAATACGCTTTTCTTATATTTTATGTTTTTGGCTTTTAGGTTTGTATCTGGAGCAGATTTAATAACATGTGGAAATCACGTGTATAGTCATTATAGAGATTGCAAGGATATTGGAACATATTTGTGCGGTGACACTATAGTGGATGTTGTGGCTTTATGCCCGAATAATGTACGAGTTTAATTTCGTAACAAGTATTTTAAATTAATAGATGCGTGGACTATCAACATTTTCAGAGTGTAGAAAGAAAACTTTTTCCCATTTTAAATCCAAATAAGTAAACCTGTGCCTTTTGGGTTATCATTAAGATTGGCATTCATCTCGTTCTGTCATCTGCCACGGATTTGGAGCTTTATTTTTCCGGACAATATCATCACTGGCGATATAGTCCTATTTGAGCCTTGCCTCTTTAATACGTCTCTTCTCTGCAAAATTTTAAGTATTGTTATTCTATTTTAACGATTCCAAAGAAGTACCTAATGGTCGTAAAAATCATGAAGGTATTCAAAATGTTCCAACAATAGATAGCAGTTTGAGAATTGGACAAACGATCCAGTCATAAGGTCCAATGTTTCAAACCTTTCACCTTTGTTCCATTAACTGAAATCCATCGGTAGTAAGTACTTCTTTACAAAATAAATACCATATTACCGAAGAGATTACAAAAATCAATCCTCTATTATAGCAACCACAAATTGGTAAAAGTAATATCTTGTCTTGTAGATATTTTGAATTATTGTAAATTACTTAAACACCCAAATAGTAGCCCTAAAAAGGCATCCTGCAGGCTTAGCTTAATTATTAATAGGGTACCAAAGTTCCGCTTAGGTCGAGTCTTCACCTAGTGGACGGTGCACCTTTTTTACTTTTGGTAGTCTGGTACTGCCTGCGTCACAACCTTTATCGGTTGGTTGGTGGGATTCTCTTGTTTCAGGAGGCATGACACACCGACGAGGCTGTATCCTACTAATCCCGACTGTTGTGGCTTAGCCGGCTGCTTAAAAAAATGTACTCATACAACATCCAAGAGCTCAAACGCGAGGTTCACTGCCTCTTCTTACGCACCCTCCAGACTACCCCCTTAATCTATCATATCCTTTTTCTATTTTCGAGCCAAGCTTGCTACTAGACATTGCACCATGACCTAAAGGGCATGACGGACTAGTAGTATAAAGGGTGCCATCTAAGCTTAGACTATCATTTATAAAAAGGAGAATGTTTACCAATAATAGCTACAAATTACAGACAAACCGAATATTAACAGTACTTGCTTGCTCTGGTCGAGTTCTACGTGTATTGGAACATTGTCGCGTGCGGCAAACAGTGGAACTAGACAGTGTACCAACCACATTACACGTACCAAAGCACGTCCTAGGAGATCGTGTTATATGTGGATTTGCTGATGGAAAAATAGCTATTTTCTTTTTTGGCCATTTTACAGGAGAAGGTACTACTTTAACTTAACTACTTCATAAACATCAATTAATTTCCATTTGTTTCTAGTAAAACAAACAGTATTAGTAAAGCCCGAAGCCAACCCCAATGCTATAACTTGTATTGATACATACGACATGTCGGGAGATGGTAAAGATGATCTTCTGGTAGGAAGACGTGATGGCACAGTACAAGTATTTTCCTTACCATCAGATGATGAAATGGATATAGAACCAAGGCAATTATATCGTGAAGTAAAATTCCATATTTTTGATAGACTAGAAAGAATTTGAGTGTTTTTTTTCATTTTCAGAAATTCTCAGAAAGTATATCAGCAATTCAAGGTGGCTGTGTTTATTCTGGAGGTTTTTCTGAAATTGTAATCCTTTCATATGCTGGTAGTATTTTCGGCTTAACATCCCAAGTGATAAGCGTTAGTCTCAGTGATAAGCAAGTTATTAGAGAGCCGTTGGTTAGAGAAAGTCAAAAGAGTAATACTGAAATACCGAAAAGTGTTAGCGAAGAAAGTGTAAAGCTGAGTCTGGTTAGACCACAAGAAAACTACAAGTTAACAACGCAAGTTATGTCAACTGGAATGTCTGTTGTTTCAATGTTGGATATTAATGATTCGGTAAGCATCTATACAAAAAAGTGTTTTGGTTTGAAAATCAAATTTTTCCTTCTTTCTTATTTTTGTAAATTTAATAAGTCCTTTAGTGATAATTTTCCACGTGCTATAACAACTGACCTAATAGATTTTGTTTTTCATCGAATTCTATTAATCGGCTCATATCAAATTGTCGTAGTATTGATTTGAATTATTTGGCTACGAAATTATTAGTAGGATGTTGGTTCACGCAATTAACAGTTTGTATTCCCTCCATTTAGTCTTTATATCCAATTTGATGTAAAAGTAATTCCACTTATACATATTAAACCTCTGATCTGATCGAAGCCATTGAGATTCTCTACTTTATAGTACTGGACTAATGTTTCTGGTAACAATCAATGACAATTTGAAGAATGGACGGTTATGCATGACCGATCATCGAACGGACAAAACGAACTAATGAACTGGAATGCGAGGTGAGAGAGAACGATGAAAATGGTTGATGAAGTGGCGAAGCCCACGTACTCTGTGCTGACGTCCAATTGGCATATTAGCGCCGCGTTTTGATACCATTCATTATCATGTCCACTAGGCTAGTTGCGATGTATCTTTCTGTCTCAATTAAGAAAAGTTTAGGGCCGTTTACATCACCAACGCAAAGCCGAAACGAAAATTGGAAACTTTTATCCCATAGAATTTTGTATGCATTCTTCTTTTTTTTTATGTGGTAACGTCAAGCTTAGGAATCATGTCGTTCAAGTCATGGTCATTGTCTATTAGTAGGCTTGATTTGAAGGGTAGAGGAGGAGGGATAGGTTAGGTTAGGTCTGAAGGGTGAGTGAGTAGATGTCGATAAACCTTGCGTTTGAACTCTGAGATGTTATATAAGTTCGGAAACACCGACTGCGGAAGACAGTTCCACAATTGAGTTGTTCTATTTATAAACGAACTTCTAAACCGTAATGTGCGCGAAGATGAGGGCTGTAGTGTGTGAGAGTGAGCCGAGTTGGTTGGTCTTGTGTTGCGGGGAAAAAGTTGCCGCGTAGGCAGAAGGTTTCTAATTTCAGTGGAACTTTGCTAAGAGCTGCTACATTCCTACGGTAGTTTAAAGGTTCCATGGAAGAGCAAAGGGTGCTATCGCCAATGAGCTTGATAGCGCGGTTTTGCACCTTGTCCAGCTAAGCCAAGGTGGTTTTTGGGGCGCCCGTCTAGTTATACGAGTTGTATTCAAGGCGGGGCCGAATGTAGGGCTTGAATATTGTAGCCAGGACAGTTGGCTGAAGGAGGAACTTGTATCTCTTAAGAAAGCCCAGGCATTGGTAAGCTTGTTTGGCGATTTGGAATATGTGATTATTCCATCGCAGATCTGAAGTTAAGGCTACGCCTAGGATGTTAAGAGATGGGTCAGCCATTTCATTTTTTTTTGCCCACTGAGATAGATGGACGGGCGGTACAGGTTTTTGTAGAGATAACACAGTACTTTATTTTGGTTGCGCTGAATTGGACACGATTCTTGAGGCCCCAAGCAAGAATGAGTTCAATGAGTTCACCGTCTGCGAGACAAGGTCTGGCACGTGCTTGTCTTATCTTATCGAAGGTGTGGAAGTAACGCAGAGTACCGTCATCGGCGAAACTGTGAAATAGATTGGACGGGATTGATAACAGATCATTAATGAATATAAGAAAGAGAGCAGGTGAGAGAATCGACCCTTTGGGGAACGCCGACCGAGATGGAATGGGTGTTGGATTCGACGCCATCCAATACTACTTTGATTGAACGGCCAGAAAGAAAGCTCTAAATACAGTTCCTTAGAACTGATTGGATACCAATAGCGTGAAGTTTTGACAACAGAGCGGGATGCCATACTCTGTCGAAAGCCTTGGAAATATCTAGAGCAACCAGACCAGATTCACAGAAGTGATGGATGTGTTGGTTTAAACCCTCGGTCAGACACACAATCTAGTGGATCTTTTCGGTCTAAGGCCGTACTGCGTGTCGAGTAAAATTTGATTAGATTCAATAGACCACAGCGAGGCCTTGTATCTACATAAAGTTCTCATCGCATCCAAAAGATCATACTGTTACTGCTCCCCAGTAAATTTTATTTGATTACCATTTGATCACCTAAAACAAAAACTAGTTTAATATGATATCAAAAAATGTTTTTAAATTCTAGATAATTTTAAGACAAGAAGACGCTACATATCATCTATCTATAGAAATGCCAGTTCCAATTCTGGAAATAATGTTTCAAAGTGAACCATCAATTGAGATCTTAGACCATGAGAAAGCTTTGGCAATGTTGAGTGAAAACGAAATTGAACCAGCGGTAAAATCAAATTATTTATTAAAAATTACAAAACTAAATTGATTTTTGGTATATCTTACTAGAGTGGCTATCAACTCTCAGTTAGGGCTCACGTTAAAGATGGCAAAAATAGATTTGAAATGAAGTTTCAAACGGTAGAAGGTCAATATGGCAATTTAGAAGCGTACATAATGCCTAACATCCAGCCAAATTGTGTACAGTTAAAGGCTTATTTAATAAGGCCATTGTCTCTACACATGAGAATTCATTCCTTTGATCCAGCGAGGTTAATTGTATTAATTAATATTGTTACAATTATTCCAATCCTTTAATTTTAGACCGTTTAATGTCTTAATATTGAAAGGTGCATTCACTCAAGCTGAAATGCACAATTGGATAGAACAGTGCATTCCAGAAGTGCCAGAGCGTCTTTCAGTAGGTGAATCTGCAGAATTGTATTTTAAAAATGTCCTTATAGAAACCATACTGGAATGCAAATATGGGTACTGAATATATATTCAAAAACAGGCATTATTAATTGAAAAATTGTTTTTGCTTTGCAGAAAAGGCTATGCAGAATTTCGCAGTGACAATCTATCAACAATTTCGATTTTAAAAGATTTCCTTACAAAGGAGGCAACAAAGAAGCGAATAAAGTTAGAGATACATTCAGGTACTAAATATAAATAAATATAATGAAAATATCAAGTAAAATTTAAATTTTTCTCTAGACATTTCGGAGCCATCAGTACCACATGTCTTAAAACTGATTGAACCGACAATTTTGAAATGTAATCAGATAAAGACCGACCATAAGTATTTGCAAGCACTACTTCAAGTTCATATACGAAATGACGAGGATTTTAACTGCTTAATGCCGGAATATCAGTCAATTTTAAAAAGGAAGGATGTTATTGAGGAGGATTTTAAGAATACTCCTTCGATTTTGGGGCGATATTTTGGACTGGTTACCGATTTTTATATTGATCGTTTTAAGTTTAAAGGGATTTTCGTTAAGGATAAAATTCCAGATTTGGTTAAACTATTGGAAAATTATGATTTCGATGAGATTTTGTTATTTTTCAATTCTATTAAGCCTAAAGAAGTTAATGCTGAGGAGATTTAAGTTTTTGCTAACATGATATGTGTACTATTATTACAGAAGTGATAAGAAAAATGTAAACCATATATTAAAATTAAAATGAATCAAAGTGAAATGTAGCTTCCGCCTAATAGTAATTTGTTCTCTCCATATTTGTAAGTCCACGCGCCACACTTAAGGAGTTAACCGCGGGCTTTCCTGCCGGTTTGCACGTCTTTCTGCACATTCCTTCCTGCGGGATGGCGTGCAAGATTTTGAGCTTTCCAAAGAGATGAAAAAGTGAATAGAGAATTGTTGTTGTTTCGGCACTTGAGTATGTAAATTATGAACGAGCCTTTATGACTTTAGTTAAAGCGGAAGTGAACTAGTGTTTCTTTTTCGTTCATCTCCCCGCAGCTACGACAACAGACATTGAGCGGGATGCTCAACTTGGCAGTGTGGTCTTTCCTATGGGTTAATTTCCCGTGATAATTGCCGGGATTCTAGCAACATCTCGTCGAGATCTGTTTGTTTTTTCTTTGTTATCCCTAGAGGTAGTGCCGGTCTCCAATGTAGGAAGCTTCGTTCTACGTTTAAAGTACATTGTTTGTAATACAGGGTCTTTTCGATAGTTCCCACCACCTTGTGTAGAACTTGGTGAATCTACCCCTGGGATAAGCATGTTGAGCTCGTGTCACATCTACCGATTGGCGGATGTGGGAGTCGATGACCCTTTCTAGTGTCTTAAGCACGAAGGATGTCTTTCTCCAACTCATAGGCTCATACTTGAGCACCACGCAGCACTTGAATATGACCACCAGCCATGGTACTATTACCAGCGAGCAATAATAATAAGAGTGATGAGCTAGAACAAATTTTCAAAAATGTTTCAATGCCCTTGAGATCAGCTGATAAAAATTTCAGTAGGAGTGAAAAAGTCAAAATATCAAAGATGTAATATCTATGATAAAAGGAGGCAGAATTGCTTTCACACTACACGCAACGTGTGTGAAAGAAAGATAAAAAATGAAGGGGAAGTGCCAATTTTCCAATTTAGCCAATATTTAGCTCAACACTGGAAGAATTTCAAAACGCCCGCGTTTTTAATGTACAATACAAAGCCAAGTTTTAGAGTCGCGATGTGTACCAACAAGAATTTGCCCACGCATACATATACACATATTAGAGTCGGCTACATGTGCTCTGTTCCAATTCGACTTCCATTTGAATGTAAACATTCCAATAGGGGAAGCAAGCAGCATGTTCTGTTTCATTCATACTCTTGTGTTTTTGGTATGAAATGTATATGTATCGCGCATTTGTTAATATTTTTTTGGACTTTTTGAATAATGGTAGTTCCAATCTCTTCTTTCATATGTTTAACTCTTTTACTTGTCCTTGAGCTCCACCTAATCACTCTTGTTATTATTGCTCGCTGCTATTACCTCAGGAAGGGGGAGACGCTATTAATCGGGAGGAAGGGTGGAGAATCCCATCGGCAAGTTTTGTCCAAAGTCTAGTAATAACAAGTCTTTCATCTTCATACAAAATTTTCACCCGGTTGGTTGTGTGCGTGCATATATGAACATCACTGCTAAGCAAAACTCAACGCATACTTCGTGAATTCAGCGAGACAAAGCCAGATTCTGTCTTTACGGTAAAGTGCAGAACAGAAAAGGAAAGAAAATTGAATCAGCTGTCAAAATTGAACTCATCAAAACAAACGAGCAAATATGCACCAATACATCAACATTATCCCTATAGAAACTCATAAAATTTTCTGTTGTTTAGTTGTATGCTAGCGCTTATAAAAATATTGCATTCTCTCTCTGATAGCCTGACAACGTCATTTGAAGAACTTATGCATATAGCTGTTCGTCTTTCACTCATTAACCATATGAAGATGAAAGACTTGTTAATTTCTAGACTTTGGTTTTGTCTTGAGAAGCACAACACTCTGCCTTTCGAGACTGCTGAACCTGTTCAAGCGGCCTGGCCTACAAGTATGAAGTAGGGAGTGATTGGACGATAGATCAAGCGGGTGGCCGCGGTACTTTTGAACCCTACACCTCACCAAAGAAAAGAAGTATTTCTAAATCTTTTGACAGAGTACGGCATCTGCTCTGTTGGCTAAACTCCAAGCTATTACTCAATTCTAAAAAACTAAATGGGTAGCTACCTTTCTGGCTGTTCAAAGAAGGTAGTATTAGATATTATCAAATCCTCTCATCTCACTATCTCTACCAGGTTTAATTCTATCATGTACTGTTTTCCTAATCACTATTAACTAATCCTATTCCGACTCCTCCCTTCGAACTAAGCTTACTACAATAAAATGAATAGTAGTATTAAACTGAATGCCAAGATTTAAAATAGTAATAAATGAGGATTATGAAAACTATACATTCCACCATCATTTTGTGTTCTTTTATGGTGATTTATAAGATGATAGGTAGTTACTATTTCATAAACGCCATAAAGTGCGACAAAAACTTATTTCCCTATACTCTCTGAGCTGTTAGCCGCGCTGACGCTATCTTTTCTTTGGTTCCTTCCTCTATGAAAAAAACTAACTCAAGGGAGCTCCAGAAAAACCAACAATCTTATAACTACCAAAATAGTGTAAATACCCCGGAAAAATCGGATGAAATTATACAAACTCTTCACAACACACAAAGTTTTCATTCAACTTTTGTTGTTTGGCTTTTAGCCCGTTTAAAAGGGACCTTCACTACTAGGAACAAATAGAAATGAAACCATAATACTTTTGACAGTTCTCTTAGGTAACCTCAAATCTCGACCGTTCACGGCAGTTTTTCTGTGTACATTTCGAGATTTCTTTAAATACAGAGATTGTTAGACCAGTTACAAAAATGTTGTTAAAAGCCAGTTTACTGCGGCGACCACCTACATTAATAACAAAACTATTTCGAACTTTTTTATCGGAACAATATAAGTGCACCACCGAATGGAACTCTCGCCTATCGGCACCGTTTATGCAGAAGGCAAATCTGGACAATCTATTCTACGAAATAGATCAAACATTTCAGCAAAAAGGAAAAGCTAGTGCTATTGACATTGATATTTTCGTTAATAAAGTAACTGATAAAGATGGTCATACAGATGAAATCAATGATTTATTGCATAAGTTGCGCCTGACTGAGGAAACCTCCAACACACTCGATTCAACCAGTCATGCCGTAGCAAGGAACTATGCCGATATGGATAATATAAAGGAATTACTTGCTATTTTAAATGATAGATTAAGTTATGGTGTTTTTCTGGACCATTATATAGCAAGTTATATTTTGAATATTCTCATTAAGAAGAAAGATTTCAATTCTGCAGCGCAGATAGCTTCGTTACTAATGCTGCAGGAGGATTTTGAAAATCCCCTATCAAGAGCTCTTTCACTTTATGCTTGTTACAACTATTTATCTAATCCTGAACCTTTTTATACTCAGAAGGAAACAGCCGCAGGAGAAGAAGAACCTAAAGAAGTGGTTGGTATACATACATGAATTTATTTTACCTGTCTTTAATCATATTTTTCGATACAGGTCAAGGTTCGTGTAAAGTACTTACGTAACGAATTTTACGACGATCATTTTGATATTAAGGACCAATATCACTTGGTAGGAAAAACACTAGCTATGATTGGAAGTCAAACAAGTGAACCCTTCAATACTAGCGTCCAGTTGCTTGGGTACACATTACATCAAAAATACGAGAAGGCCTTAGAAATTTCAAAAAATACACAATCCCCGTTATTTAAGGACTTGGTACAAAAATCTTTAGAATTTCTAGAAAAACAACCGCACAGCGAAAATGAAAGTTACGAAAAATTAAAATCATCTTTAGAACAACTTGTATCTACTAACAAATTGCACCAAGCTAACTTTGAAGCTGAACTCGAAAACTATGTCAAATCTACAGTTTCTAAGACTGAAGCTACTGAAATAGAAAATCAGAAGAAAGTTTACCTTGAATGGAATCAAATTCGAGAACAAAAGCTTAATGACGAATTCGAACGGTTAAAACGTGTTCAACGATTAAAGGAAATTGAAAAGATAGCGGACAGTATGAAGAAGGAGGAACAGAAGCTGTGGTTCTTTGAAAATGAAGAGAAAATTGAGCTGCAAATTGATAGTAAGAAGGTATACTATCCGAAGCGATGGTTCGGTAAGAAGAAGAAGCCGAGGGTTGTTGATGAAGGTTATGTGCCACCGGAAATTGTTAAGCATAGAAAGTAAATTGTTTGTATTTTGCATTTTATAAATGAGTAGGTAATAAGAAATTAAACCGTCTTATTTATTCCACCTTTCCTCGGACCTCATCATGAAGACTAGGATGTTTTTCGGCATTAGGGGTGCCTGGGGTATTTCTTCTTTTCCTTTCATCGGCGAATCTCGGTCAGCTAAAGAAGATGTGCTCTGCGTCTTCTTTCAACGCTGGATATATCGAACACAACGGTGAATCATAGAAAGTGGTAGAGGTATTTTCTATACCGCCCATGTCCACTCAGGAACTGCGTCAGGTCATAACTCACTTCCCCGCGCTCCCTTGTAACCCATATTTCCACATTAAGGGTAAGTCCAGCGTGGACCCAGCGACCCTTTACCCACTCGTCCCACTTCTCTTGCCAGTCCCTTATGGACTCGCAGCGCGCCGTACCTTTCTTGGTTCTCCACTACCATATTCTTGGTCATAGAGACGCATGTGCTCTTTCGCCAGAATGTCTATGGGCATCATCCTTGCTATCACGCGCGCCGCATCGTCGCCCTCCATTTCCTACTGTTTGCATTCCTGTTTAACGCTGCTGCCCACATTGGCGCTGCGTCTAACAGTAGTGAGCTAACGAGCCTCTTGAAGCGACAACTCGGTGTAGGTCCTCTAACATTGGGCAGCATTCCTGCAAGTCCTGCACAAATCGCAGACGCTTTGTCCGCCGTCTGCTTTGAAGTTTTGCCTCCGTTAAATCACTCCCAGGTTCCTCAGCGTCTTTTGCTCAGCAAGCTTCAGCCCAGCGCGCTCTAGCCACGCTTTTATTTTCCAAATCGCTTCGTTCGCATACAATTCGTTCGTTTTGTTGTCCCGAGCACCTTCCGAATCACAATGAAGCGACCTACCCTGGAGATAGTCGGCCACTACTCCCATTAAGTACTTTGGTGTGCCCCAGCTATTTTTCTCCACCTCGCTGAGTTGAAAGTATTTTTTAAGTCGAGGGTTATAACCTCCGCCGCCTCTACCATTGACGTCATGATATTTTGCTTCAGAGCCTCCGTCTTACCCTCGCCAGCTGCCAGTTCCATTAGAAGATCGCCCTATTGGGTTCTTCTAATGCGAGTAACCCTGTTTCCCAGTTCTGTGAGGGGAGCAACCATCCTGACTCTTCGCAGAATAATCCCTCACCTGTCCACGCAGCAGTGCTACATGCCTTGGGGATTGCGTCCACGTTAATAAGTGGGGGAAGTTGCTTTTTACCCTCAAAAACGCAACATATGTGCATAGTCCAGTATTCTTATATACTCGGAGGAAAACTATTGCAATTATTTGTACTTGACACGCTAAACCCTGAGGCGGGCACAAACAGTATTTAAACATTTGTTCATAATTAGTTATAATTTTCTAAATACAATACACCAATTACCCTGATCGTAATATGAACTGATGCATTCAATACCACCTAGTTGTGTGCACAAATCCCTCAGTTCATTTTCTTCAAAAACATGATAATACCTCAAAAATGTACAATTTTCCTCTTGATCATTTTTTGGCTTCAACTTCCACGGAACATATACGTCTTGTTCTTTAAAATGTGTTCGATTAGTATGAATCGGCAATGCTATTTCAGTTTGAATATTTTCCAGTTGACTTGCCGAATCCCTTAGCTCTTCTTCTGTTATTTTATTCTTATTTATTGCTTTATTTTGTCGTAAATAGCTTGATTTTTTGGAATCAGCTTCTTGATTTTTGGCCCAAACATATATCAATGCTCTACCATTTGGCCGAAGAATACGAATCATCTCAGCTATAGCCGTTACTCGTCTTTCCTGTAATAAAATTTTCTTTAATTTTGCTCGACAATTACTGAAATCCTACTTCTGTAGCTAAGTGATGAATTACTGCTATGCTTATGCAACCATCTACGGAGTTATCTCGAAACGGCAAGGACAGGCAGTCGCATTGAAATGTGTTAAAGTTTGATTTATTACATATTTTTAATAGACCTCTGCTTCGATCACAACCAATCTACAAAAGAAAAATATTGATATTCTATTTAAAAATTAAGATGTTACGACATACTTCCGCAATATTCTGGTTAATACCCAGATATTTTCCATTTCCACATCCAACGTCCAATAAAATTGAACCTATTTCAAAAGAATTCACAAAATCAGCAACTTTTGGCCATGGTGAATGCCTGGTTTCGCTAAAGTGATTCGCAATTTCATCATAAACTTTATGAACATTAGTAAGCTCTAATTTCTCAGCAATATCTTTCAAATCTGTGGTATTCTTCTTACAGTCAGTTAGACTATTACAAAGTGCGGGATACTGGCAATCACAAGGACCACTTTTTAAGGTTCGAAATGTAAACGACGTTCGCTTCTCTCTACTTCTAACAGTAAGCCCTTTTAAAGGACTAGGAATAATATCCATTTGTCGAGGTGTAATTCCATGTCTCCAGTCATAACGCGACTCGCCAGACATAATCAGCAGTGATCTCTTTGGTAAGTAAACGAATTTTATTTGATCCTTACGTCGAAATTCCATAACAGTATCACCTTGTAGAGATAATGAGAAAATTGGATCTAAAAATGCACTGTGCGTATCCACATGCGGCGGAATACCCTGCCCTGGTGTATACTGATTAACAGTCAACTGATCTGGTTCTGACCATTCCAGGTTGGGTAATTTTTCTTTCAATCTTGGCCATAAAATTTGAAAACATTCAGGGATTTTTCTGTCCAATGGAGAGTTGGGATCAACTAAGTTTGAACCATATAAAAATTCATAACCATAATGCTGCACCCTTCGATGTTTTAAAGCACTAGCTGAAGTACATGAATCAGAATCATTTTCAATTGAGTGAACCATTGTTGCTTCTTCTTGTTCTGATACGAAATTTTCTAGCAATATTAATCCAGCAGGTGGATCAGATGTCCATGGATTAATAACTTGTGGTATTGATTGAAAATATGAAAGATATAATACACTGCCATTCTGTCCTAGTGCACATTTTCCATGAAGACCATTAAAAATTAGTTGAGCATCATCGATGTCATGGCAATAGAGAAAACAGTAGGATTTCCCTGGGATCATAACAATTTCTTCTACTTTTCCATAATTTAACGCTGCTTCTAGCAGTTTTTCTTCTTGAAGTCCTGTCGATAGTCCAGCATTGCAGATACCTAAAAACTTTTACAGAGAATTGGATTAAATATCATTTATTTAACGATAATATTAATAGTTTAATACCTTTGTAGGATCTTGCACAAATTCAATTGCAGTTTCCTTAGTTATTATGTTTTGACATCGCTTTTGCTTGCGGTTAATTTTTGCCATTTGCGATTTTGATATCATTTTACGATTTACTTAAGTGATTTTTTAGATTTATAAGATAGAATCTAAATTATTTATTTTAAAGTGCAACAAACACTGTATTCTGTGTTTCCTAACCTAAAAATACAAATGTCAGCATTTTTAAATGTGGAATGTGAATTCCGTTCCAATCCCAATCGTTTGCTCCTTACGTTACGAATTTTGCACTACGTTTACCTCAATGCTCGTGCCGTTAACATCCGAGCCCTTGTTTTTATTGAACTGGTTTACAGGTGCAAGCGACCAGATCATTCTCTTGGTGCTAGTGGTATGTATAATATACAGGTGTCTTAAAGAGCTTAGCATCAAGAAATCCACTGACTTGGACGCTAAGGTGCCTAAACATGGCACAACCAGGGAGCCTTCTCTGCAAGACTAACCACACGTGTTTCTTAGGCTACACCCACGGACCTGCATAGCTGCGTGGACAGGTGAGAATAGGATACCAAGCTGCTCCTCTCTGGACATGGAGCAGATTGAATATGACGGATCTAGTAAGGTAATACACGATAAAACCCGCAATCCCAACGTGTAAACAGTCGTTCGGGGGGTAAAGTCCTCCTCGTGATAACCAACTAACGACGGTTAGGGAGCACACCTAGTGCCCTACCAAGCCAAGATGTAAATGTCATCGTGTCGAAAGCTACGTGGCAGTGAGTAGTGTTGCACTACTGGGGCTCACCCAGTTATATACATATAGCCTTATTCTGATGTGGGGCTCTGTCAGGATGGACCTTCCCTCGCGGAACTTTTATGGACCAAAACTTAATATAAAAAAATCAGACGAAGGAGATTATAGGTCTGATGAAATAAGCATCAGCTTAACGCTGAAGAGGGATTTACTTGGAGGTACGGCTTCCCAATCAACAACAGCGCCCCAGGTAGCTGGCGACAATGTTGTTGATGAACTAACTGCCAAGCTTATCGCTATGACAGTGCAGCCTCGCCGGAAAAAATATGGTGCTACCAAGAGGAGGCCAAGGCAAGGAAGGCCGCAACGAAATTGGGGAGCTTCACGGAGCACACCCAAGTCCCGCATTTCCAACTTCCTTCCCAACAAACCAAAGGCAAGGAAGTGATCAGGACCCCGGGGGCTTCAAGAAGCGGAACCAGACAGCCGGTGTATTGCCAGATGTGTCTGGATCCACCAGAAAATTGGTAGCACCACCTCCTACATCTTCTAGGGGACAATATCGCATGCCGAACCCAATTGATGCATTGCCAAAACGGCAGCGCTCAGAGGATCTCCAACTCTCTGGTTCCTAATGATGTTAGGAAACCGAACAGGTGTTCCACAGGGTGGAAATACAAAACCAGACAGTTGATGTCGTCTCTTGGCAAGTGCTGGGTAGGCTGAGTGCTTTCAGTAATGCAGTTTGCGCATATTTACGTTTGCATTAAAGCAGTGCATGCGCTTGCACAGAGTTCATAAATGAAAACATGCGAAGAAAATGTGCGCAAGCCTTGCAAGTTTTTCGATAACTCTGCGGACAAGTTTCGAAGCAAATTCCAAAGTATTGGTTGACAACATATAATGGATATCGTATTGATAGCGTTTACTAAATATAACAAAAAAAAACATCAAAAAATTAATGGTCTTGGATGTGAAGTATCACGTCCGTATTTTAACGTGACAACGTCTATTAATTTGAACGTGACAACGTCTGTTATTACGTTTTGTATTATTTTCTCAATTAATAAATTATATATTTCGAAGCAAATTTTTTTTTATGTGCGGGACATTTTCACACGCGCGTCCTATCTTAAACCGATTTAATAGACGTTGTCACGTCAATAAGGTGAATGAATGTATTTTTCCCGTGTAGAGGATAAATTAACGAAAATTTTGAGCCATTAACCACCCCCCTAACATGTATGGGGGCGGAGATATGATTTTTTTTTGTTTGCGGGACATTTTCACACGTGCGTCCTATCTTAACCCGATTTAATAGACGTTGTCACGTCAAAAATTACAATTAATCAGCGCCACATTTTCTATGGCGAAACAAGTTCATTAATGGATATTTGGATGCATGTGCAAATCATAGCTGCGGGTTGAACTTGAGCAACTTGCGCATGCAAGTATGCATTACTGAAAGCATCCGCTGTTATCGGTGCCGGTTCAATCAATGGAAGCCAACATTCGAATGAAACGTTCACCCCCCATGTGTAGAGCCAGCTTTATTCTTTGCCCATTTGATTACTCCTAGAGCAGCTTTGCTGAACTCCCTGATCCCGATAATCACCCCCAAAATAAACAATCAAAAACCAAATTTATCTTTAAAATATGAATTTATTACAAAATTAATAAAACAATTTTTTTATACAGTAAATCGAATATTATTTTCGTTCCCGTTTAAAATATTTATATACTTCAGCTGTAATGAGGAGCGTGTTTGTTTTTAGCATCGATACAATGATATTCGTTTCTTTCAATTTAATAATCTTATATATATAAAAAAATTTACATTTAATTAATTAATAATAAACAAAAAGGAAAGAAAAAAAAAGAACTTAACTCATAAAATTCTAATTTTTATAACATCCCGCTTAAAGCATTGGTTTTTTACTTTATTTTTTTTATTTTTGTAAAAAAATGAAAAAATCTTTTGCAAAAGCATTATTTTTCGCCGCCAAGTGAGAAGAGAAAATATATAATAATATGTATGTATGTATATAGAGTGAGAAAGTACATTATACTTTTTCATTTTTGTTTTTATATTTATTATATACAATTTATTTTGTTTTGTGTTTTTATGTTTACAAAATTAAGCATTATTAGCTGTAATAACAATTTCATATATATATTTTATAGTTGGATAAGTTTTTTTTAAATGTTTGTTTGTTTTTTTAAATCTAAAATTATATGAATTTTACTAAATTTTAAAGCGAAATATTTTTATATATATATAACTTCCAAACTTGGGTGTGTGTGCTAAGAGAGGTTAACACAAACTATTTCTTGTATATTTTATAGAAATTCGACTAGTATAAAACTATACAAAACAAAACTATTATTATTATCAACCCTATTGAAACTCTAATAGTGTGATAAGCAGCTTCTTCTTATCCAACTAGTTTTCTTGTTTTGCCTATATTTATTATTAGTTTTTGTTTATTTAAATCTTATTTACTATAATTAAAAAAATAATAATAATAATTAAGGGGGGAACATAATATTTTAAATTTAACTTTGTATTGTAACTTTTGTATTTAGTTCATTTTTATATATTTTTGTTTTTGCCTGTTGCATATGGAGCATTCTTTTGGAAATCGAACACTTTTATTGATCAACATTTTTGATTTGTTTCAAAATTTTTTTAAGAATCTCCTATACAAAATAAGCGGACCCATATTTTTTCTGTTTTTTCCCTGGCCAATATTTTCAAAGATGGGGTGGGGGTAAAGCTTACGTCACTCACCGATTATACACTTTAACTCGCTATACGCTATACCGCTATAACTCCTATCCATCGCATCGAGTGAGTTGAATGAGGTATCAGTTTAAAGGTAATGAAGACTGTGCGTGCTCTTATCGTAAAAAAATATGGGAGAATTTCGGCGCCTTCAGACAGGACAGTTCGTAGTTTGGTGAAGAAATTCTTTGAGTATGGGTCTGTAACCACTAGCTAGCATCCCATTCGACGGCCTCCGCGACAGTCCAATGAAGTTTTTTAAGCGGTGATAGAGAGTGTTGCCGATAATCCAAATGTATCGAATCGCCACCGATCTCAGGAGTTAAACGTGAGTGCAACGACACAAGATCGTCATCTCTTCCCAAACAAAGGCAACTAGAAAGACTCGAGTTTCAGGAAAGGCCCTTTATACTGTTGACAATGTATTTTTTCCCTATAGAGTGCAATGTCGAACAGCAGCTCTAGTCGGGGAGGAAGGAACTGCCACTACCTACCCACGATATTTTGAGGCCACCTACTACCAACCATTATACTATCGCATCGGAATCGAGAAACTCGCTGGAGTGCTTCCTGAAGCTAGTTGAATCAACCGATGACATGCCAACCAACCGATGACATGCACCTTGGTGGGGCGGGGAGGGGCTAAGGAAGGCTATGAGAGGAGGAATCAGGAATGTAAAGAGGGAAGAAGGAAAGTTAAGGAGGTGCGAAAGTGGAAAAGACGAAGGACAGTGGGGCTGGCCGGGTTTCGAACCCGGGACCTCTGGGAGCCAGACGCTTTACTCCCTAGGCTACCGAGGCTCAATGATTGCTGGCAACGAGCGAGCCGCGTTGTTTGTAATATGGAAATGCCGTCGCAAGAATGATCGATACCGAGCCAGATTTTTCGCACAATATTTTGATGACGAACGAAACTCATTTTACACTCTTGTGGCGTTGTAAATAAACAAAACTGTCGACAGAGAACCCACACATCATTCACGAAACACCACTGCACGACGAGAAAATCACTGTTTGGGTCAAAGCGTGTTCAAAAACCATCATCAGACCATTCAAAAGTCAAGTATATACCAACAAACCGAAGACCATTGACAAACTCAAAGCTAACATAAGCCGAAGTAGATGCTTTAACGACCGAAAACATCCGCTATTTGCGTATTGAATGGAGATCATTTAATATTGATATTGTATTCAAAAACTGATATGAAATAAATGGTCGAAAATATCCTAAACAAATCTTGCTCATTTGTCAAAATCAGCTAAAAAATTTCGGAGTTATTCAATGTTGAAATACCGAAGGGCTAGATGGCGCACCCCACTGAGTATGCATTTTTACATATTTTACTGGGGGCCCCCAAGGATTTTTTATGTAACAGGGGGCAGCAGTATCAAAAAGTTTGGAAACCACTGGCTTAGGGTAACTTTACATTTGCAACTAACAATTAAACAAACATATATGCAAAATCCGGCTTAATCCGACATGTTTCGTGGAGTTTTCAAGGATTTAACGAAACTTTACTCATCCCCCGTTTCCAAGGGCGCTTACTCTGAGCTAACCCAGGGTAAACTCTGCATGGAAACTTAGTAATTGATCAGTATTTCAAATACACGCACTTAAATATACTTAGACGATTTTGTGTTATTGCTTTATTGCTTAGTAGGCAGATATCTTCAATTAACGAATTTAAATTTTGCAGAGTCTAAGGCCGTCCGCACACGAGTTGACTGATTTGCAAGCCCAATTTCAAACCGGTTTCTCAATAATCACGAGTACACCCAGGTTGTAATTAAAATTAAATCTTTAGCCACACACGAACACAACTGATTCTGGATCAATCGGTGTTGGTCTTTAGTCACGAGATTTTAGCAACATGTCAAATAGTTCAGATCAAGTGCAACCACGCAATTGAAATCCCTTCCGATCGACAAGAACAGTCGCACGCGAGCAGTTCAAATTAGTTTCAAATGGGTCGACTCGTGTTCTGAGGACTTCAATTTTTATTAATACTTTGCAATATTGTTAGTATTTCTCTATTAAGTCCCTGTTCTTATGACAGATGATTCTACTGACCAAATCCCGCGAATCCCGCATGTCTAGTCCCGCATTACAGATCCCGCAAAAATGGTGCAATGAAAATATTGGCCGAAAAAAGAAAATATGGGTATAGGAGCTTCCTTAAAAATAATTTGAAGCAAATCAAACATTTTTGATCCCTAAAAGTGTTCGATTTGTAAAAGAATGCCCCATATAGAATGTGAATGCTATATGTATATTACAGAATTCCATTATATTTATAATTTTATTACTATTTCACAAATAATGCAAAAATTGCTTTATGTTTTTTTAAAATTATTTTCAGCCCATTTTACTATTCCCAGATGCTCCATAAACCGCAACTGTATTATCAACAAAGCCACCAGCTAACATAACTTTATTTGGATGAAATGATAAGCACGATGTATTACCAATTCTAGGACCCATAAAACCTTCATGATTCCTTAATGTCGTTTGATGTCTGCCATCAAGACCATATATCGTTATATATTGTGATCCGCATGCAATAATATCAGCAGCTGGATGGACAGCTATTGATGTTACATCACTATTAACATACCAGCTCTGTACAGATGTATGTCCGCGAATATCAAACACCCGTATCTTACCTTGTGTACAGCCAGATACTAAACTTTCACAATTATCTCTTAAGCATGCAGTTATTATGGCACCAGTATGCTCACGATACGTCATTATACGCGATTCTTGCGGTGAACATCTCTTATCAAATAATCTTACGCTACCGTCAGCACATCCAGCTGCTATTAGCTCATTCGGTGCTGATGATAGGACACGCACAGACGTGTCGGAGCCAGTTGCTAAATCACAAACTTTCAGCTCTCTTTCAGCATCCCATATTCGCAACGATCGGGCATAGCCACCGACTACTAAATGTTGTGAGCGTTGATGCCATGTTGTTACAATACCGAACATATCACAATTTATCTTCGAGCATGATGGTAGCGCCTGCCATGCGGTTACAAGACGTGTTTCGGAATTTGCTCGTGTTGGTTCCTGCCATACACGAATCATTCCATCTTCATATCCGACCATTATCATTGGTATATCGTGGCCATTGATGAATTCTAAAGCGGATATACGTGAATTGAGGGTATTTGATAAGGATTTTTTATTGCTTGGTCCCAGGGATCCACTTAACACCATATTAGCAACATTGTACGTTGTTGATTGTGGAATATAAGAATAAGACACCGTATTACGATTCCAATCATGCACAGAAACTTTCTCCTTATACGCAACTGCAATTAACGGTTCATATGGTAGCAACTTCACAATCGAAGGAGTAAACTGTGTCTTTCCCATCCAGTACTGTGTATCGATACGATTAAAAACAGCCCGTAACTGCTGTTCTCTAGCTTTCCCTCGGATATACTCATTCCTCTTAAATCTCCATATTCTATCACGAAACTCGGGTGAATGCTTATCAATCATGTTCTTTTGGTCGCCAGCAGAATATTTACTAGAACGGGCGAAGTAACTAACTGCCCATGGTATGAATTTGGTTGTGACTAGAGGTTTCATGGTTTGTTGAAGTGTTTGCTCCACACCACCCAAGCTATGCGATGTAAATGCCTCACTATCATCCGGTATTGAGTTTGAATTAACTCGGATTTTAGCTTGAATTGGTGGCGTTGTTGCTCGTATATCTGTTTGACCTATACTGCGTGCCTTTAGTGCATTTGGCTGGCTACCAGTTGGCGATGACATTATATTTGATTTCTTCCCAGCACTGCCACATATTGCTTGACTACTGCTAGTTATTGCATTATTGATTTGTGTATGTAGATGATGATGATGAGCGCTGGAAGATGGTGGTGATTCACCCAAGTAATTTGTTCTAGTATTTGGACTAGGTGGAAGGCTCAAGCTTGATGTATATTTCTCTGTAGTTGTAGCTTCTTTGGCGGCTATTAAGCAAACTGCTTGATTTCTTACATGCTCAACTATTTTCCTCGTGGCTTCAGATACTTTCGGGAAGGGATCACGAAGAAGTGTAATAATGCCCTGCCATAGTTTCTTGTAAATAGAACCAAAACCAATTGTTGATGTCGTACTAAAACTGCCACCGCTCATGCTTGGTATCGAGCTTGAGCTAAAAACTCGCTTCATATTAATATTCCTCTCCAGACTGTGTGTAGTATGATGATAACTATTAACAGTTGTTGCCTCATCTTGCAGATATAACGAAACAAATTGACTTTCGAACAGAATAACCATCCACTGTAGTGCAGCTACCAATTCCAATCGAACAATAGGCGACATATCTTCACCAACAGTATTCAACAATGTCATAGCAATAAATCTATCAATATTATTAGCATGCTCTGAACGATCTGTAACGGAACTAATATATGTTCCTAATGCAAAGACAGCAGCAGCACGAACCTCAGGCACTGGATCCTGTAAAAGGGGATACAATTTTTCGTGAGCTAAATCTCGTACACCAGACCATCTAGCTTTTGCAAAATTTTGCCATAATTGCCCTAAACAAATGGCCAACCATTGACGTAATAGCCAATTTTCATCACATAATTGAACTAAACAAATTGAGACTAGAGATCCTTGCAGTGCACTTGTCTGGCCGAGTAGGAAATTATTAACAATACTGGCCAAAACAAAAGCTGATAGAGTACGATGCTCCTTGGAAACTGTTGTATCTTGTAGTACCGATAGAAAGTATTTATGATCCTTAACTAAATCAACTTGGCATGTGCTATCAACAGCAAGTATTTTGGCCCAAATGAACACTAAAACTGGTCGTAGTTCCTTAGCAGAGCTCTGTAATAGCTTTAAAACATAAGGAAAAATGCCAACGCCTAAAGCTAAATTAACAGCCCACGGCCCCAGGTCAAGGAACCGTCCAAGCAGTTCTAAGGCACGCAATCGATGAACTTGAGATAATAGAACTTGAAGCACAATCGGCAATTGCTCCGGTGGCGATCGCTCCTCTGAGCCAAGGTCAAGCCATACTTGAAAGGCAGTTAATTGTTCCTCGAAAAATGGTAATTGCTTATAAGGTACACCCTTATCAAAAATATCTGGCAATTGTTGTAAAGCTAAATCTACAGCCAAATCCCAGGCTGACCACATTGGATGTCGAAAACATTGCGGCAGTGGCGGACTAGATACAGGCGTACAATCATAAGACCGTAAAATTCTTTCGGCTAGCAAAAAATTCCTAAATAAGCTTGCAACTAAAAGATCCTGCCTGAAGAGCTTCTGAAACAAATCACGCGGCAATGTATTCCACGCTATAGTATCGGTAATCGCAGTAAATATCCAATTTAATTCTCCAAGCATAGTTCGTCTATCGTTCAGCTGACCGGGGATTTTCTCGATTAAATCGTTTGTTATCTGAGGAACAAGGGTTGATGTTCGTTGCATTGTGTACCATTTAAGTGCAATTTTAATCGGTGTTGTTAGGCACGATGTAAATAAATCCGCTGGTAAATTAGCATTCATTGGAAGTATTTGATTGGCTGAGCAAGCAGCTAGCTGTATGCAATTCTTATACGTAACCATTTGCATGTTTGATGGACTTTGCCGATTACCCGAAGCCGTTTGCTCCATCTCCTTCTCGTGCTGTTCGGCAAATTGATTAAAGGAGTTCACGATAATCCCAGCATTTGAACAATCATAGACATATATCGACGGAGCTCCCATCCATGTTTGTAGATCATATATTGATAAAGGTATATACTGAGTGTACATCTTATTAAATACCCAAATTTCACCATTTGCTGTTGGTCTAGGAACTCCATGCCCATTATAATGAAACAAAACCCGCTCTTCCTTAGCATTTCTTCGCAACGACGTGCATAACTTCTTAACATCATCCGTCGTGGGATCGTGAAATTTTTTGTATCTAGCTCGAGGCTGCCAACGTTCATACTGTTTCTGCAGATTAGCTCCAATAAGCTCCATTGCCTTTTGTGGAGATACTGTAGACGGATCAATCCAACACTCCAATCTTGCACATGGTTGAATCTTAACAATATCCGGAGGATCCACTCCAATATTTAAGCAAAGCACAAGCGCTACACTAACTGTCTTCATTCTCTCACGAATCCGCCAGGATTGAGTTTCACATACAATACCTTCGATTGGGCCCTGATGTCGCTTAGCATTAAAACAGATTGGTAGTAGCTCATCCTGTGTACATGGTATTCCGCTCGAACAGCAACTCTTAAAGCTGTCTCCATCTCCAACGCAATAAACACTGTCTGCTGAACTGCAGTGACTGCATTGACAAGTGCTCTCATCCACTTCGGACTTCTTATGTTCCAACATCTTTCGAGTGTCGCTCTAACCTCTTCAGATATCTGCATAAAATATTCGTTTTCCAGTCAAATATAACAACATTTTCCGAATTATTTATATTTAACTACTTACAAAATACTTTTGTCAATTCCATAAAAAAATCTTTTGACACAAGACTTAGGAACACTGGTTGCCTCCTTTTTCACCGCCTCTAATCAAACATGCGCCTTTGCGTATATCACACTCTGGCCACAATAATCACAAGAACTTTTGACAACCAACAGATCTGCGGCCGATGCATATAACTATTTATTACGCTAATCTATGGATAGTCTTAAATTTTTACTACAAACTATAAGAACACATGACTATTGAAATAATGATTATTATAGTTTAGACAATTAATAGAACCTTGCGAGAGTTTGTTTTTACGTTTTTACTTCATTCTTTCTCCGCACTTTTCACAGAAAACAGGGCTGACCAAAATAAAAATAGTTGGTATTTGTGGAATTTATGGAATTGGAATCGGCATTTTGTTTTTTCCCCTATTTTGATTATAGAAACGGAAGCAAAACATAAGAATGTAAATTGTATGAAAATTCGTTAAAGATAATTATTTGAATATAAATATTTAAAATTTTATTGATGTAACAAATTAAAGTTGAATTAATACTATTGCAAAAATTTGAATGGATTGTGTATAAAAAGTTAAAAGTAAGAGATGGACAAGGATGTTTTTTGCTTCAGCTTAAAATATAATAATTGTGTCCATACCCATATATTGGGAACATGTGTCGCAGTCTCGTTACCTTCGCACAATAGGCAAGGCCTGTTAAACATTTCCGAACATTTATGGCTCCACCGAAGGGGAGTTTTCGTGATCCCTCTTCAATGAAGGCAGTCTGAGCCTGCAAACCGCCGTGAAGCACTCTGAGATCATTCCTTAAATGGAAGAAGATCTCCTGCGGGAGCGCGGGCACCTTCTGCTCAATCGGAAAGGCAACCCGAAAAAGCAGCTACTTCAAGAAAACAGGTGGGCGCAGTCATAAGACTCCTTATGCAACTTCTGGGAGCTGGTTGCTGCTAGGCTTTGCATGACCTCCGGGAAAGAGAGGGATGGCGTTCTTGATTATATGAAAGGGAGTTAGATCCTCTCCAGGCCACAATACAACTGCCATGCGGTCTGAAAAGCCTTCACAAAGAAGTTCGACGTACCCAAAATGAAGCCAAAAGCAGCTTCAAAGCCAACCTTTTGCCGAATGGCGGAGGGTGTCAGAATGAGTGTGCTCGCGACTGACTATCCGAAGACTCTCCTAACCACGGAACAACTAATTGCCTTGCAAGGGGAGTCTTCTGGAAGCGATAGCCCAGTTGGGACAAAGATCAGAACAGCAGAGGTTCATAGGTGTTGCTGTGCGTCCGGGGTGGCTAGCCATCACCTGCACCGACTCGGCCACATGGCTGAGAGGTGTGATGGCCAGCCTTAAGCCCTGGGTAGGAGCTACTCTCGCCGCAGTAGACGAGGACAAGCTGCCGCACAGCCATGTTAGGGTCAGGTACTTCCCAGCTGCAACTAAAGACCCCACTGACACTATGTTAAAGTGGATAGGGGTCCAAAACAGGACTCTAAGGGTGCAGGAGTGGAGAGTACTCCATAATCTGCACCGTCCACCATTCACAGAGAGAACGTTCTTGTGGACCAAAGGTCTACTGACGAGCTGACGCGGACGGGCAGCCGAATTCGCTACAAGATTGGTTGGACGCAGCTTAGGATTAAGGCAGCAGAAAAGCCCATGCCCAAGGTTGCCCCAGCAGAACTTGCAATGCCTTCTCAGCGACCGCCAGAGGAACAGAAACCTCGATACTACCAGCTGAAGCCTCTCAGGAGCCTGCTCCGGGAATGGAGGAGGTAATCTCCAATGTGAAGATGGTTGCCACTGCACTCTCTAGGTTGGGGGGCTCTAACGAGGAGAGAATCCCTCCACCATCGCTATATTGCAGGTGGCTGGGGCAAAGAGGAATATCAATATTCGATATAGTATTTTTTTAAAACTTAAAAATCTTAATAATTTAATTTACACGTTTTTATTTGTTTTAAGTATTTTTTTTTTTCAAACTCATCAAATGTAACGGCAACAAAAATTTCAAACTCCACATCCGTTCCTCTACTTAAATAAAGTGACAAGTGAGCAAGTATTATACATTCCTCCCTTTTCCACAACCAAAACCAATTATGGCACTACACAGATTTCACCATATTTCCACATTCAGCCAACAGCATTCAGCATTTAAACTCAGCTAGTGCAAGGTGTTTGTACGGTCATCGAAGAAATAAAACTTGGGCTTTGAGAAAAGTTTTGTATTAATTAAAAATAATATTTAAAACTTCTTAAATATACTACATAATTAATTATTAATCATGAGTGAATCACAAAACAAGAAAACCAAAATGATTACAAGTTTGGATCAATTAAAAACATACACAACAATTGTGGCTGATACCGGTGACTTTGAAGGTATTAAATCCATGTTTTTATTCGTAACTTAAGTGATTTATGATTAATACGTTTAATATAATTATTTACATTAAATTTAATCCCAAGGTGACCTTTTTATGTTAATTTGATATTTGTGATTTGTGTAGATATTCTGATAAGCAGGCAGTTCTAAAAGTGAATTTAACTTTCACTTTGTCCTATTTTTTTACTACGGCTGCATTGGAAAACACAAAAGTCCAGAAATTCGTGCCAATGCTGCAACTGGTTGCCCCAGGGCTATTTAAAACTACACAGTGGGGACCTGTACGACCTCTATGCACCATGTTATCATGTTTGTTTCTCTATACACGAGGGGAACAACTGAATTGCTTCGAAAAACACTAAAATTCTTGGCCTTAAAGATAGGATTTCATCTCATAAATGCAACAAAGTCCCATTCTAGATTAGTCTATTTTTCAACAAATTTATAGCGTTTCCGTGACAACCTTGCTTAACAATTGATTCGTTGACTAACATTCATTAATATTTAGTGCAAATGCATGTTTGTGGGTGTTAATAACACACCAAACAGCCCTGAGCTTAATAATTTACTGGTTGTTAAGTTGCATTTTTACATTAAAACAAGTTCAGGTACTTGAGATTATCAAAGATGCCATTGCAGGAGTGTAATTACGTGCGTGATACGAAGATTAAAATAATGGCATTTGATAATCGCTTGAACCTATCGCAATATTCTGGAAGACGACATCCCCATGCGGCGTGAGAGTAGTGAGATAAGCGAAGATTTCTTATGTAATAGATAAAGAATGGACAAATTATCTTGGTCGGTATCAACTAGAAATTGGGAAATGCTTTTTTTCGTTGTCCAATAAAATAGATACCGAATACAAAGTTAACTAATGGGGAAAGCTAGTACTAGAAATATGAAGATAACAGACCGCCGCTTAGTGTGTGTCCGTAGCTCTATTATTTGCTGAATCATTAAAATAAATGCAAATTCGAACCTCTATTAATAGATATTGTAAAATTTGAATAATTAATTCTGGAAGATATTTACATTAATGCTTGAAAATGAATAAGATTTAGGAATATTGAAATAAAATAAATATATTTTTGAGTAATAGTTTTTTTTTAAATTTATAGTTTTGAATATTGATGATTTATAAAAAAGGGGGGTAAAATGAGTCAAAAACAAATATTGATTTAAATATGTACTTACATTTGAAGAAGTCATTTAGATATATACACATTGAACACATTTGTTTATTCGCATTCCCCACGATCGCTGCGTTATGCGAGTAGTGAAGAAGGACTGTCTGGCGGGGACGTTGCGTCTCCGTGCTATTCTCATTTAAAACAGGAGACCTTGTGCATCACCTATCGATTGTCAAGGAATTACATCTGGAGCCAATTCTCCGATACCATTCCACCCTTTAGACTTCCACCGTTTATGTCCATTACCAGAGGTTAGTCATAATGGCAGCACCGCAGGCCCCTCTTTCCGAAAATTGGTAATGGGGAGGGTCTGGGCGTATATGGTCCAAGGTGCAAAATATCCGTAGCCCTTGGCGCTACCGCCATAGGGACACAATATTTTGGATTACATTGTTGTCCTTTAGGTCGCCGCACATGCCGAATTCCGTCCGAATATTCAAAATTTAATTTGGACTCATCCATTTTTCAACAGTCCAATTTAAGTGACTCCTGGAAAATTCTAAACGGTGTTTTCTCTTCTGTTAAACACGGTGTTTTCTCTGCTAGCTTACACCAATCCATAAAACATGCGATAAGCACTTCTTGGGCAGCTATAGGGGGATTACCATTCTGTCTTTAATCTCAAAACTTTTTGGAAAACATGTTTTCGGCAACATAGCTCACTCATTGACCCATTTCTTAACGAGCAACAGCACGGATTTAGAAAATGGCGTTCAACCACCTCAAAACTCATGATTCTAACCTCTGAACCTCAACTCATGATTCTAACCTCTTATATGGTATAGAGAATGGTCATCAAGTTGACGCTGTCTATACGGACTTTAACAAGGCTATTTGCAATATCAGTGCAATTTGCCCTGGAATGGATAAGATCTTATCTTAACGGAAGAACTCCAAGGGTTCCTATCAAAGGAAATCGACGTAACTTCCGGTGTACCCCAGGGTAGTCATCTAAGCCCACTATTGCTTAATATATCTCTGATTTGTCCGGCCAATCCAATTTCATTTAGTTCGCCTGATTTCGTCGTCTAACCTCTCTTGGCTGGCACGGTGCAATAGTACTTGCTTTGTAATTCGTAGATCCCGAATTAGGTGAGAAACACCTGGATCGCCTCTGTTCTGAAGTTGTTGAAAGCGCCGCCTATGTCCAGTAAGTCTGTTAAGTGGACTGTTTTTTATTCTATGCAAGATTTTACCTAACTAATACATGCAGTGCACCTGTTATACAATTATTTTTCGAAATATGGAGAACGATATGTTATACTATGGAGATTCGAATGTATAGAACTATAGATTTTCGGAACACAGGATTGTGCTGGACATAGCAAAACATAGATTGTGCTGGACATCGAAAAACATTCTGAAGCATTAGCGAAAGAATTTTTTGAAGTTAAAGCGTAAGCAAACTCAGCACAAAAGCAAGATCGCGGAGCAAATCCTGATTGGACAAAAGCAGGGGCGGCGCTATTTGCACCGGGCACAATTGGACGGGGCGCAATTTCAGAAAAAGAGTGAAAAAAGTTTCCCGTGCCTTCATTTCCATATATTAAAGGAACTCCAAAGATGTTTGCGTCTTTTTACATTACCCTTTACTGCGATCAAAAAAGGGGTGGAGAGGGCGCAATATGGCATACTGCACCGGGCGCAAAAAGGCCAAACGCTGGTACTGCTTACACGAACAGGCTCAAAGCATTAGATCACTTACCACTGTCATGTAGGAGAAAATTAGGTACTTATCTCATGCCTTACCTTGGAAGTTTGAAACCGCAATTTCAAAGTGCAGTTTCTATAATAATAACAGAATTAAGTTCAATGACGATGTCCGACAGACGAGACACATGAAATTTCTTAAGGAATATTCACATCGCATCGATATGCTAAGAACGAACCTGTTAACAGAAGTGCGGTCTTCAAAACCTAAAAATCCTGCTTTTAACAGCAGTAGAATTCTCCTGCCGCCAAAACATATCTACGACTGTACGAAGTTTAAGGACCTCCATGTACATTGGACACCAAGGATGTCATTCGAAATATACTAGTTTACAAGTCATTTAGTTTTAGGTGTACTTTTATCCAAACACCGGAGTTTTTCCGAAAACATACTGTCTAAGCTTTTAGTGCTATCGTTTTGATTATTTCGAAGTCGTCTTACACAATAGACCGGTATACATACACGTACAACGTTGTTTCACTTAGAGGAGATGGTCTTGGTTAGAGTTGTCTTTTTATGTTTGTGCGTGTGAAATAAAAGTACTATAAGATTCACAAATCCACCAAAAGATAATAATTAAATATTTTCTTTGCAGCCATGAAACAGTATAAACCAACAGATGCCACAACAAATCCCTCCCTTATTTTGTCTGCGGCACAGATGGAGCAGTACAAACCTCTGATCGACAAAGCAATAAAATACGCTATGAAAATTGGAACGTAAATATTGCCTCTATACAAAAGAAATAATAATTAAATATTAACTATGAAATTATTTACAGAACTGACGAAGAGCGAGTCTCCGAAGCCATGGACATGTTGTGTGTACTTTTCGGATGTGAAATTCTTAAAATCATTCCTGGTAGAGTTTCAACAGAGGTCGATGCTCGATTATCCTTCGACATTAACGGAAGCGTGACCAAAGCATTGAAACTCATCAATCTGTATGAAGATATCGGAATAAGTAAGGAGCGGATTCTAATTAAACTCGCATCCACATGGGAGGGCATCCAAGCGGCTCGAATTCTAGAAGAAGAACATGGTATTCACTGCAACCTAACACTCTTGTTCTCATTTGCCCAGGCCGTTGCCTGCGCTGAAGCTGAGGTTACATTAATCTCACCATTTGTTGGGAGGATCTTGGATTGGTACGTTGCCAACACCGACAACAAGTCATACGAACCCGAGAAGGATCCTGGTGTTGTATCGGTAACGCAAATTTACAATTACTACAAGAAGTTCGGCTACAAAACTGTAGTTATGGGCGCCTCATTCAGGAATATTGGTGAGGTTAAGGCGCTTGCTGGTTGTGATCTGTTAACCATAAGCCCCAAATTGCTGGAGGAACTTGGTAAGAGCAATGAACCTGTTAAGAGAGTCCTTGATCCGAAAGCGGCAACAAAAGCAAATTTGGAGAAGTTGAATCTTGATGAACCCACCTTCCGCTGGATGTTGAATGAGGATCAAATGGCCACTGATAAACTTTCAGATGGCATACGGAAATTTGCAGCTGATTCGAGGAAGTTGGAATCTCTGTTGAAGGGACTAATCGCAGAATCCCAGTAAACTAAGTTGTTACAAAGAAACTATTTTGTACGTTCTTCACGAATTTTTTTTTATATGGGTTCCAGTTTTGTTTTTTTTATATAATTTTTGAGATGAAAATTTAAATTGAACAGGTTTCTTATTGTTGTATTTGATAAAAGACAAATAAAATATCGATCGTTAAACAATTTTTAATCGGAATAATTTTATTTGTTGGGGTTTTACTACTGACATTCACCGATAAGGGAATGGTCGACAGTACAAAGGGGCCTTCCCTAAGTCTCTAGTGTGTCACATAAAAAAAAAAGAAAAAAAAAGTAAAGAACTCATTTTAAACTTGGAATAATTAACTCTAAAATTATCAGTTGGGAAAATTATTGGAGTGCCAATAAGAAAGATAACGTTTAGGGCAATTTTAATATTCACGATTATTTGTTTAATATTATTCTTGCTGGCCACCCATCAGGGAAATGGAGGGAATTGATGATGAAAAGGTGAAAAAATTAATGTAGGAAAGAAAAGAATTAAGGAACTAACAGTTGCTGCTGAGAAATGTCTGACTGCTCTTTATGGTGGTAACCACTCAACAACAACACTCAACCAGCTGAGGTATAAACAACGAGTGAGATTAGCCTACAGTGCATCATGGCAAACATGGCTTCCATACCGCCCAGTGAAGCTGCAACTCAACAAGACGCCTTCAGAGGTGCAGTAGCGGATCAGAAGCAACTTAGATCCAGAGCTGTGGAAGTACAAGTTGACAAAAATGGGTTGGTTCCTATTACCACCCTGAAAACACTGGCTCTGGAGAGGTTTCTTCAGCTTCAGCCGGGATCGGTGTGGGTGTAGGCAAGCAGGGGCCGGTTCATGTAGCTCGAACGACGACAATCGTTCGAAATGAATTTGAATACGAAAAAATTTGTCTCGAAAAAATTGAGCGTTCACGTAGTTCGAAAGAAAATTTAAGGAAACCACATTACTAAAACACGATTTTCTTTACAAAAACCGCTGTAAAATTATACAATTTGTTGGCATCAACTTAATTTTTAAAAATAATTTACATATGTAATAACTTATAAAAGTCTACTTTTAAATTGGAAAATTAATCTTAATAAATACAAGTGTTCGATAACATAAGAGCTTTCGAGTCAACAAACGAAAATTTGCAATTTTTTCGAGCTACGTGAACGCGAAACGAAAAAAAATTTTCGTTGTCGAGTTACGTGAACCGGCCCCAGGACTGTTCTGCCAGCAATAACGATAATTTCGATATAGGAGAGGAAAACGACTTGGACCAACTCCTTGCAAAATCACTGTCTGAAGCAGCTTAGGCGATAGAAGGTAGCCCCTAAATTTTTGAGGCGTCAGAATTTATTAATCCTAAGTAGCTAAATGGCTAGACTCTTTCGAGTTCGGACTCTGTTAAGCACCTTGGAGGAATCCTTTTTTTAAGGGTCATGCTGATGCTGGATAAAAACAGAAATTGGCTAATACCTCTTAAGGCAAGTACACATTGAGTGCTTGGCATTGCGTCAAGCGGGCGTTGATAGTGTACACACCAAGCGTTTAGTTCGGCATTTAACGAGCGTTAGCAGTATCAAAATGTTCGGCTTCCATTTTTTTTTTTTTTTTCAAAAGATACGTCTCTTCTACATGAAAACGCGCGTTAGAATGTACAGCAAGATAGCGGCGCATGTATCTCAAAGCGCCGGCAAAACGCGCGCTCTTACGAAAATCTCGAAGTGCGCGTTTCACTGGCGCTTGGTCAAAGGCGCGCGTTTGAATGGGTACAAATAATAGGAACTTTTTGATTCTTGAAAGGCTCATTTCAAAAGCGCGCCATATCCCCTAATTTACTACTTGTATAGGTCATCAGATTCAAAAAATCGTCGGTTGGACTACGTGGCTAATGTTTTCAGGAGAGACTCCTGGATGTATTTGTAGAAAAATTTGATATCAAGAACAGGAGCTTGAGTGCCTCCGTTTAAAAGATGTAGATAAAAATTGTGAACAAATATATATATTCTTCGTTTCTAGCAAAATCTCAAAATTTTGGCATTTTGCTCATATTTTAAACCTACATAAACTGCTAAGTTGTCGATGGAACCGTTCAACCATCGCGTTTGACCTTATTCGATGACTAGCGAGTAGTTTAGCAACTTTATTGAATAGTTTAGTTTCAAATTGCTTGCCCTGTTATGATTCCAAGCGGTTCCCCGAGTCGTGGGATGTATTCGGTGATAAATGTCTTTGCCATTGTTAAAGTTGAAGTATCCCGTATTGGCTAAATTTCAAACCATTTCGTAAATCGATCGACGATTATAAGAATGTACGAGTACGAGCATCCTCGAGATGGCGGTTGCCACTGAAATTTTAGACTTTTGCCTGCACTAGTATCACACTGAACCTGATGAGTCGTGAATGGTATTGGCATAAGTATTAGTTTTACTTAGGAGGTTTGTTGGATTTCTCCTGCAAGTTTTGTCGAATTTTTTAGCCTGAGCTAATGTAGTCAACGTTGTTGGTCGCTAGCGAACGCTAAAAATAGTCTGACACCAAGTTTACCTGGCAAATGACGCATGAATTTTGTGCAAGTGCATTGAACTTAGAAGAGACTATGTGGAAAGATAAAGTACGTCACGGAACATTAATTATTTTCTTTTATATGAAACAAAGTTATCACATTACCCTTTTGTCAGAAAATAAATAAAGATATTATTCTTTTTTAAGGGGGTCAGTTACTTTTCATTTTAACTGTTAACTGAACTGGGCTCGATGAGATCCCAATGGAGCCTCAGTTCTGTATTCTCTTCAGTTTTTTCAGCCCACATGTCAGTTTAACTGACAGTTGAACTGAGACTGAACTGATGGTGTAGAACCCCCCGCTCAACACATTCAGTTTTAACTGTGCGCTTTAACTTTACAGTCGAACTGTGCAAATAAATCGTACGTCCATAAGGCCAACACACGTTTAAGTAAAACTGCACGATCCATCAGTTTTTGTCAATAAAGCCTCCATGGGCGACATTTTAGCGATCGTAAGGCTACTAGGTATGTGTGTTAAAAAAAATGTTGCGCAGTTTTAAAATGAGCTGCTCATAAGCTGATTTTTTTCGATTACGGTATTCCTTGCTATTGAAAGCAAGGCTCTGATTGGTATAGTTGTATAAACTCTTTCAGTCAATCGCGTTGAGCCATGTTCGACGAGACTTCGTAATTTATTAATTAGAAATAAAATACTTCACACTCGCTGCGGCATAACTGACAAAACTATGCAGTTTTCTGCTACACACTCTCAGTTTTAATTATACAGGGGGGTTATCCTGGAATGCGATTCGAAAGTGCGAAGCAAACGAAAGTCAGTTGCGATTCGATTTAGTTTTGGTATTGCTGAATGCGATGGCATCATATTGAAGGTATTATCCGAAAAATATACGAAACGAAATTATTTTCGGCCAACAAACTTCATTTATTATTTTGATGCGAACAATTGTTTCAAAATTTTTTACAATATTTTAAAACAAACAAATAAATTCGGCGCATCCGTCTATGGCCTTACTCACGGACTGAAATCCAATGACAGACGGAAAAAATTTAATTCGAATTCGCATTGGCGGATACCATTTTCTTATTTCCGAATTTTTGACTTTCGAATCGCATTCCAGGATAACCCCCCCGTTCTATCTGTACAGTTTTATCTATTAATACTTTGATTAGACCTCAGTTTAACTGTACAGTTCAAGTGTTTGTTCTACACACCTAACGATTTAACTGTGCAGTCCGACTGCACAGTTAAATCGCACAGTTAAAACTTAAGTTGTGTAGCGGGCATTAGATAGATAAATTAATCGCTTCATATGGCTGTCCAATAAGTCATTTTGTTTTTTGCGGCAACCATATTATTAATAATTTTAAAATTACATAATATTTGCAAGAAAGGAAAGCAATTGGTATTTTATTATTTTACAGAAATAAAATAGTTAAAAGATTATTCTAAGTTTGTTTTTTTTAGAAAGAAGTAAAAGCATAGAGAATACACATTCAAAAAATTTATGTATATAAATAAAAACAAATCACCAATAGGAAAGCAAACATGTAGAACATTGATTCAATATCAAATAATAGTTCTGACACGCAAAAACATATCATTTCTCATAACAAAATAAAATTAGATATAAAAGATTTGCTTGTTGCTCGTACTTCATCAAGAAATTAGTGTCTTCAATAAGAGTCCGGTTCTTGCGGTTTTCTTTACTTTATTATAAAAAATGTATCTACAAATTTATACTTTTTGTTTTTTTTTTTGCTTTTAATTATCTCTATATAAATATAATCATAAGCTTTTAGTTGTTTTTAAAACGTTATTTTTTTTATGACTGTAATTATGTATATAGGCATGCAAGCGGTATTTATAATGTTCTGTTACTAATTTTTTTTTCCAACTCTTTTTTTTTTTCGTTTTGTTGCTGTCGTTTACTGGGGGGCTGTTGTGGGGTATGTTTTTATGTGTGTGTGTGTGGGTGTTGTTGGTGAAAATATAAATTTTATATTTTTTTTATATTTTTAAACTTCCATTTCTTTTTTTTTGTTTTGTTTTTTTTTTTCATTTTTCATTAAATTTATGTATATATATATTTTTTGTTTATTAATGAAAAATAAATTTGGCATCATCTACTTATAAGAATAGTAAATTTCCATGTTTTTGTTTGTTTTTTTGTTTATTAAAATTAAAAATTAAGAAATATATATATTTAATAATAAGCATTTTCAACTAATAGAATTGTTAAAAAGAGTTTCGCCTATTTAGTTAAATATATACACTACCGTGCAAAAGTATAAGGTCATCATCGAAATAATTGATTTTTTTGAGTTTGTGATTGTTTTTTATTGTGTACAACAGCATTTATGATTAAATCTTTTATAAAAACGAAAAAATAGACTATTTTGTTATGATTCACATAAATTTGCATTAAATTAGCTAATTATTATTAGTCAATTTTTAAGCAGCATCATTTTTGCGCTGTAATTTCAAATATAATAACTATTCGTTTTTTTTTTCAAACGGTTTAAATTTGGGTGTTAATGTCTTAAACAGTCATTCTGGATCATTTGAGTGCCTAACGATCCTTTGCGCCCTTGGCTGTGTTCTGAGTCCACTAGAACAGTCTAAATTCATTCTCGTCGTTGTTTAAATGCGCAAAACCGGTTGTAATCGCTGGAAATGGCTCGTAAAAAGGAAATTTCAATTGAAAAACGTTCTCAAATACATTTTTTGAGAAAAGTGGGCAAAAACAATTCATAAAATTGCAAATATTGTTAGTGTTTGAAAGTGTGGAGTTGAAATTGCGTTGAAGCCGTTCGCCGAAACAAACTCAAATATTAATCGAAAACGCTCTGGCCGACCTAGAAAAACAAATTCAGCTGACGATCAAAACATTTTATTGATGAGCAAGCAAAATCGGTTCAAAACAACACCAGACATTCGTGCTGAAATCAACGACACTCTGACGAACCCAATTTCGGTGGATACTGTTAAACTTCGTTTACGAGAGAAGGGATATTTTAGTCGCGTTGCTGTGAAAAAACGACTTCTACGACCACAAAACAAGCGAAAAAGATAATGTTTCGATGAATCAAAGTTCGAGATTTTTGAATCCAGGCGGCGCCAGTATGTTCGTCGAAATAAAGATGAGCGGTGTAATCCCCAATGTATTGGGCCAATAGTTAAACATGGCGGAGGCTCCGCTATGGTCTGGGGGTGTTTCGTTTCAGCTACGATGGTGTTGGAAAACTTCTAAAAATCGAAGGAATAATGCAGAAGGAATACTAACAATATTCTTCAACGAAGTGCCATTCCATCTGGCGTTGGCTGGATCGGCAACGGATTTATCTTTCAACAAGATAATGATCCCAAACACACCTCCCGTCTGTGCATGAACTATCTACGGTCGAAGGAAAAGGAAGGTGTGCTCAAAATCACGGATTGGCCGCCGCAATCCCCTGACGTGAACCCGATCGAATTATTATGGGATAAGTTCGACCGGCAGGTGAAAAACCTGCACGTGACCAGCGAAAACCAGATGTTCGACAGTCTAAAAGTGGCTTGGGACAATCTTACAACTGAAACACTTCAAAAATTGGTCGACAGGCTTTCAAAAATTTGCGCTGCAATCATCAAAGCACGATGTTGAAACATTGATAAAAAAAACTGATTTGACTTATCGTGACATTTACGGTATTTTTAAATATTTCTATACAAAATTTGTATTTAATTAACATAAATCATAGCAAAATAGTTTATTTTCTAGTTTATATTCAAGATGTAATCATAAAATACTGTTGAACACAGTAAAAAACAATGACAAACTTAAAAAATCGATTTTTTCGATGATGTCCTTATACTTTTGCACGGTCGTGTATATGTAATGTACATATATATGTATATAAAAGAACACTTTTGAAAGGAAAGAATCTAATTTAAAAAAATTTCTTAAAAATATGTGAAATAAAGAATATTATTTTACTTCATCCTCTCTTATTTTTTTGTTTTTTTAAATTTCAGCTAAAAATTTCAGTTCGATTTATAGTTTTTCTTTTATTGAGTATCACGAAATCTTGTTCTATTTGTTTTATTTTTTTAAATATTTGTAAGCAAACTAAGGGATAAGTAAAGTGACCCTTGTTTGGTTGATAATAATAATAATAAACTTATTATTAACTAACAGTTTTTTTGTTTAATTAAGTTTCTTTTTTTATAATCACTATAAATACGGAATTGCCCAAAAGGAAACGGATGAGATTTCTCGTTTATTAATTAATTATATATATATTTATTAAAAAGGGTAAGGACTCAGAAATGCCCCAATAGAAAGAAAAAAGGATCTAAAAAGTGGGGGGCTTCGATTATGCTGACATTTGCTAGTTTGGTATTTTTTTCTAATCTCTTTTTTTTGCTCATAAACTTTCATTACTTAAATTTGTTACAAGGTTTCTTACTTAGTAAATTGTGTTAACATATTTGTATAATTTTTTTTTTTGTTGGAAAAAAATTGTTAATATAATCTTATTACTATTTTTTTTTTGTTCTTCAATATAAAGTTTCTCAAATGTAAGATTTGATTTTTATTTCATTTTTTTCTTTTGTTATTTAAAAAATAATACATTTTTAGCCAGTTTATATAATATAAGTAGTATTGTGTATATTTGTAGTATAGATTAAAAATTAATTGTTTTTGTTTCTTGTATGTAATTGCATTTAAAAAATCTGTTAAATACATAAAAATTGGGATTCTAAAATTTTTATTATTTATATCAAAATGAAATAATTATTCTGATATTACGCATGCATTTATTTTTATCTTATAACAAATAAAAAGAACAAACCAAGAGAAAATACTTATTTATGTTTAAGAATTTACTTATAATTTTATTGTGAAATTTTAAGGCCAAAAAACGACTAGGATTATCGATTAAATTCGTTTTATTTATATTTTAATTAAATTTTAAGATATAAAGGCCCGCCGTACGAACTTATTATTTTTCATTCTTAGCTTACAGGTGCATTAATTAATAACATTTGAAGAGATAAACAGGAGTACACATATGCCATGTTTTATGTTTAAAAAAGTATTAAAGAAATTATATACGTTGCTTAAGTTTGCGAGAACATATTGCCGTTTTGCCGAATGGCAGATTTTTGTGCTATTTTATTATAAAAAATCCATAAAGACTTGAAATAACTTGTTTAGATGATTTATTCTTACCTATACCATGTGAAAAGTATCCGGCGTGCGCGTAAACTAATGTTCCCTATAAAAACTTCTAGAAGCTGTTTTGCGATATCATCGAAGATATTCAAGATTCACCAAACACAGCTCTAGTGAAAAGCGCGTTGAGAGATTTCGGGTCAATTAAGAGAACCCATGGCTTCCTATCTTCTGCGCCTTCAATGAAAATTCAGCTTGTTACTAGTAATTATTTATGGTCTAGTTACCTGGAGAAGTTGAGAGTGCACCATCGGTTGGACTATCAATTTTGTAGGACATACTTTTTTTGAGTGCTTTATTACATAATCTCTTAATTTAACTAACAAACAAATAGTTACTAATAAAATTGTTTCCATCGCCAAACCGACATCTTTAAGGCCCACACGTTTCATTAGGAACCACTATCGAGAATTTTCGCAAATAGAAAAAGTTGTTCGTCTCGTCGAAAGGAAGCTGCTCGCGAAATTCCAGCTTGTTACTAATCATTTAAAAAAATGTTCCCCGGACTATGAACTATAAAACTCAGATCATGAGCAAAAAACTCCCCAATTGTTCTCGCTCTGTTTGCTAGTAGATCCGCCTTTTCATTCTCCGAGATGCCAACATATGATGGTACCCACACTAACTTAATATACTCAAATTCTAAGGCAAGAGTCCGTATTGCATTGACCAAATGATAAACAACCGTTTAAGCTATCAGTGAAAATCGCGGTTTTTCTACAGTTGAGTAGTCAAGCATTTTCCAAGGCTAGTTTTATGGCGAAAATCTCAGCCGACAAAATGGACATGCGCCAAAAGGATCAATGCATTATATTCCAGTCACCATTGATGACAGTGATTCCGATTCCTGCTTTGTTTTGAGCTATCGAAGCCACTATTTAGACCCCGGGAAGGACACTCCTTTTCTCCCCCACAAGTGAGTATGGGTGTGTTTCAAGTTCCATCAATGATTGCAATCATTCCATCTTTTCAACATCATATATGTCCCATATTCCATCATTTTTTGTCAGATTCGAACAATTGTCCATCAATGATTAGGTTAATTTCCATCACTGATTTCTGATTGCTGATTGTGGTGGAACTTGAAACACGCCCTATATTACGTCCCTAGGAATTTGTTTTTTGGTCCAAAATTTTCAAGAAGGTTAAGATCGCAGAGTAGCCGATCTGTGTCGTCCATAGCCACTTCATTAGAATTGAAGAGTGAAGACCGGATGGGGGGATGCCTATAGACAACTCAGAGGCTGAAAACGACTGGCTACTGGGCCTTGATTTTGGGCGGACATTCTAAAATTGTCAACATTATAGAAGATATTCCGGGAGCGGGAAGGCTATCGGACTGCATGCCCGTCAAGCTCGTTGGCTCACATTCTACTGCTCTCTAACAGATGGCGCGGCATGAATTTAATTTTCATTTCATTTAAAAGAATGCGCTTGGGCATTTTTTCCGCGTGAAAAGTTGGGAACTGTTAAATTTTCAAAAGCCAATAACTACAAAAACGCAAAAAGTGAAATCAAAAGGCGTTGTGTGAATTATTATTATCAAGTAGGTAATTAATATTGTATATTTAGACATATTTATTTGTTAATTGGTGTATGCATTTATTTGGCAGGATTTATTTTAAATTTTTTTTCCAGAATTCAAAACACTTTGCTACAAAATTACGCCCAGCTGATTAACTCACCTCGGTTGCTTTTTCACTAGCCCAAAATGCCCTATTGCATTTCACGTGAACTTAGTACTAGGCTTTTGCCGGGACTACATAAACACTGTCAGCCCACTATGTGCAGTTAGTTATTTTCGAGTAAACAAATAGTGAAAGTACCGTGATTTGAAAAATTTGGAAGCTTTCTGCAAGATGACACTTGCGACTTCTAACAGGGCCTAATTTTTAGAGATTTTCACAACGAAGAGCTTTCCCAATACGAAAAGTTAGCAGGAACGAAGATTTTGAAATATATAAAAAAAGTGCCTATTTTATTCACAATAAGTTAATTAAAAAGTTATGCGGTCAACCAAATTGTGGCCAAACTTAGGATGTTAAATTACACCCTAAAACGAAGCGATTATAAAATGGTTTTGAAAAGCCTAGAATTATACATTTGCTAACTTAACAACAACATTAATTTAGACTAAAACCCAAAATATTGAACCTAACTTAGTATGAAAATTGGAAGATTCGCATTTTTTTTAAACATTGAATTCATTATTAATAATAATAAAGAAATACTTAAATAAACATTCCCTTTTTTCATATTGTACAAAAACTTCCTCAAATATTTATTTAATTATATTAATTTAATTTTAATGTGGACGAAATTTTTTTTTAATTAATTTTAATTTCATTATTTTAACATTCGAAAGAAACCACTCAATTTTTTTGGAATATTTGTGCATGCGCAATATCATTAATTAATTTATAAACTTCTTTATATCTTAAGATTAAAAATCTTGTGAAAAAATCATGAAAAAAAAGAGGAAGAAAAAATACATGTGGCTTAACAATGAAAAGTTTGTAAGAATAACAGAATTATAGTTTTATAAATACTGAAAATGTTTTTTTACAAACGACTAAAATTCTTAAATTATTACATTAATATTGTGTATAATTTGTTTTTTTTTTAGAAAACGAAATCTTCTATTTTGATTCTTTTTTTTTTTCAAATATAAATATTAGTGTTTATTTAACCTTGCTTTACTAAATGGAATGTTTAAGAGCAATATAACAAACTCTCTCTATATACTTTTCACATACCATATCCTTTCAGTAATACAATAATAATAATAATGATAAACTACCAAGTTTTCAAAATATGTACTGTTTTTTTTAAAGGAAAAAATCCAACAATTTCTATAGTTTCATTTCGTTTTTTTTTTATTATTCTTTTTTATTTTTCTTCTACATCTAAAATGGAATAATTTGTTTTTTTTTTTTTTTTTGTTTTTTTTTTGTTTTTCATTTTGTTATTCATAAATTACAGTCAAAAGTAACAAACTCTAAATTCAGCCTAGCACCTGGCAGCATTAATTGAGAAACGTGTGCATTCAAATACTTTTCAAATACCTACTGTGCACTCTGAACCTACACCAGCTACAGTTTGTTGTTCTTGTTCTTGTTGTTGTTTTTTGTCGTCGTCGTTTCACTTAAATTCGAAAAAATTGTTTCATTTTTTTTGTTAATAACATTACTAAACTTAAAAACGCGATTTTTAATTTAAATTTAATTAATTACGATATGTTCCTGAAAACAGAACAATGATATAATCGTTTAAAAGCTATGCAACGCTTAAATGCTTAAATACTTGACTTTCAAATAAGTGATTTTTTTGTTTTTTGAGTTTTTATCTTTTTTTTATGTTTTCATTTTCTTGTTTTATATCGCGGTAAAGTTTCATTTTTTATTTAAACTAATCAATTGCTTCTCAGTAATATGCTTGCAGTTTTCCTAGTCATCATATATATAACGAAGGTGTATAATCTTTTTTTTTTTTGTTTATTAATAGTTTTTTTTTATGATTTATCTTCGGTTGTTTGTTATCTTGTTTCTTGTTTTCCTTTTTTTTTTGTGGATTTTATTTTTCTTCTAAATAAATGTGGCCAGCACACAAATACAGATCTCTAAATAATAATAATAATATTTTTTTTGTTTATTTTTGTCGCTATCTTATAAGCTAACCCTGTGTAATTTGATTTTCAACTTTTCTTATTTTATCTTGTAGCTCCTTACTTTCCTTCTCCATCTGCTTAATATCAAAAGTAATTTTTTCTAAATTTGTAGAGATATTACGTGCTTTCTCGTTTTCTATTTGGTCCTCAAGATCACGAACTTCGCGCATAATTGCACCGGTTTCTTGAACTAATGATACTAAATCACTACAGTCTGAATGCAGAGTGGCCAGCAGCTTATACGCCTTTTTCGAATATTCATCACGTTTGGCAGTCTACAAATTTACAATTATAATTAATTATATATTAATAAATAATTAAAATCCACTTACTTTATATAGGAGGTCATCAGTAACAGTAAATTGTCTATCTAGCTGACCGGTTATGTTATTAATTTCCTTCTGCAATTCTCTTGTATCACGCAAGACCTTATCGATATCATTTTTTTGTTTACGAATGTTTCCTACTATTTCTAAGATTCGAGTTGTATAGGCATTCCTGAAAAGTGATTTACATAGATTGGTTAAGATAGGTGCTAATGACAAATAACATTTTCCATTTATATTAGTAAAATATCTTTTTATGCATATATGTATCATTCCCAATTTTGAATAGGAATATGTTTCAATAGACGATGATTACCTTTTTTTAAATAACATAATTTTTATGAATGATTAAGTTTCAATTTTAGTACAATTTTGTATAGTCCAAGAATTTTATTCGAAAGCTACTGTCATAAAATATTATAAAGCTGCAAATTTGTATATAAGAGATGTCAGTGGACAATATAATTTAAAATAAAACCAATATTGATGCTCGTAAAACCCTTACTAACTAATCCCGCAGATAACTCTTATGGCTTCGCTCACTTTCGCTTCATTCAACAAAACTCCCTTAGCGATCTTTTAGTGTGCCTTACAGAACACCGCAATCAACTGTTGCATCGTCTTGGTGAGCCTTGTCTGGTTTACTTTAGATATCTCCAAGGTTTTTGATAAAGAATGGCACTCAGCCCTGTGGGCTAAACTCAAAACTATTGGTGTTAACTCAGTTCTACAGATTGAGGGCTTCTAGTTCAATCAAGGTAATACTGGGCCGGATACGATAAGCGTGAACACCACTGTGAGCGCGGCTAAACTGGTTCCCAGCTCTCTTTTTCTTACAGAAGACATGCACACGGTTGAGACAATATATTCACAGCAGAAATGCACGTGAGTAAGTCATGAAAAATGAAAGAATAAAAGTTACCCTCTTTTAAAGAAGCGAATTGAGGAGCAAAAACCAAATTCAGCGCTCTAAGCTTTTAGAACGGACTTATTAAGGATAACAAAAGTTCACAGTCTGCTGCGGAATCGAATGAATCGCAAAAGTGAACACCGTTGTAACTGAGAATTCTTTTTTTGTGCGCACAGGCAAACGATTCATGCTTGCGCAATCCAGCTCCTGGATGGAGTCTAATCCAAATCCCACCCAATATTTACCTATTCAATTCTGTCACCTGCTCTGCTCTTTCACGTGATCTTGTCTTGACGATGGCAGCCTAATGTACAACTCAATCAACAGCGATATTGAACTCATTCTCGGTTGATATTGCAAGATTCTAATCGATTTCAATGCTTTTCTTCTATTTCCAACTAGCTTGGAACCCGATGCGCCTCGGTGCACGCATAAGCTAATAGTGAGGCGTGCGCCAAAACGATTGGGAATTTCAAAATCGGGTTCTCCATGGGTAGTGAGAGCCTCAAATCCTACCACGAAAGTACATTCGAAAAGAAAAGTGTCACTCCGTTCGTTTAAAAACCCAAATCCCGCTCATATATATTTCTAATCGCAATTCAACGGTTTCACTGCCACTTTTGTCGTGGACAGATGCTATGGGGAATGTTGTTGCCCAAAAACGAAGTGATGTTTGAGCAGAGGCATCTTGTTGAAAATGAACATGTATATTCGCTCGAGCATGATTTTTTTCAAGGCTGTTCCATAGATATGATGCTTTCAAACATGCGTTAAGCTCAAATCGAGCATGAGCGAAAATCCCCTACAAGTAGTATAAGAGCGTGTCCCATCGGTTGGGGTTTTCCTCGTAAATCTGGCAAGACCCTGTCAAGCGCTTCGAGCGATTTTTGATGGTCCATTATACTTTTGCTCGTTTTGACGGCAATACAGTAGTTGTTGCTGATGTTACATGTAGATGTTTCAATCTGTTTAAAATTCAATGGGAGCTTGGGTGGGTGCACTGTACGTCCACCATCAAGTAGATAATGTCACTGCAGGTGCAATCTCATTCTGCATTCGAATCCACGCCAAAATCAAATTTAAGAAATAATAAGAATGTTTTCCCTGGACCTTTTTTTTGATCAGCAACTAATTGTCTTGTTTGAGTTTCCACGAAAAGTTTTAGCTGATTTACGATCAATTGTTGTTCTCGCACCAAGTCTCTGTCTTGCACACCATTTCTGCCTCGTGGATATTCATGTCCTCAATCAGTATTAAGGCTTCATTGAAAATTTCGTCACAATAATCACAGTTGCGTATGCGTATAACACACTTCACACCAGGAGTGGAGTTGGTTAATTCGTTCAATAGGCAACATTGGCCGAACTTTTCAAATATTTAACATTAGCCAAAGTCTAAGGCGATGGAATAACCACCACCGGCGCTTCGAAAGCCACCTTTATACAAAGAAAAAGTATTTCCGGACTCCTACGACATCCAAGACCTAAAAAATGCTGGGTTCATCGCCACCTCCTTCAATACCTTATCGAACTATCATAATCCTAAACGTATTCCCACCTTTAATTAAATTTATGCATCACGTTACCGTGGCATGTGTATACATATTATAATGTGGGGTCTATGTAAGGCTTGGTCTTGCAAACGAATAGGTCGGCTCGCTCTTGCGCAAGAACAAGACCAAGAATGCAAGAACAAGACCATTTGTGGTGAACGCTAGTCAGGCACGGCCCTGACAAACAGTAATGTACGCTGTGGTTGTATTACTGATACAATTGTTGTAAAGAACTCAGCATTCAATTTTGTTCGGCACAGATATGTAACTGACATACAAATTTGTAGCTTAAATAAAGTAAACGCCGTATAAAATTTCTGGACTAATATTGCAATAGTTATCTCCAATTAATAAGTAAATTATTGAGCGAAACTTGTTTTTTGTTTAATGTAACATTTGGTTAAGTTATATAAGTTGTTAATAAAACGCACTAACATCTATCACCAGCGAAATTAATTGAAGGTATAATTAGAGAAAATAAATAATAATCGGGTTAAGGGTGGATGCAAGTCGTACTTTATCTAAATCGCTATAGACCCTTTTAATAAAATACCTTAAAGAAAAACGTTTGTGGAAAAATGTTCCTTGCTCACACAATAAATTGGGACAATTTTGGGAAAAACTGAAGATCGAAGGAACAAAATTCAGTCTAGTAATGCTGCAAAAAAACAATTTATAACGAGAAATATTGTGAATATAATAAAACGACAAAAATATAATTAGTAAAATATTGATTAAAATATCGTCCTATTAATGGTAGAAGGGGTAGAGTCGATAGACGTGTAAGTAGACAATATAGAAAAAGAATTCGGAAAATGTTATTACATAAGCGAACACTTACTGGATGCAGCTAAAGATTACACAAAATATAAAATACGTTATTTCTGAAGAATACAGTTTACAATCAACGAAATAAGCACGACTTAAGTAATTTGCAAATACAAATATTTATATCCAACGTAGGTGTGACTAAACGATAGCTAAGTTGCTAAGTGCATTTTTCATTGAAATTATTTGCCAAAATCTATACCTGGAATAGACTGGATGTATACGATCGAAGCCCTAGATCAACAATTTTATGTTTATTTACATTAGCGACTTTGATATCTACAATGTGGAATATTGGTAACTTGGAAAAAAGCTGGGTTGTCCTACTCTTTAGGTAATCAAAAACTATCGGCATTGTTTAAGAACGTTGTATTGGGTCATTTCATAAATTAAATGAAGTTGTTGTAGTTTTCCCGAATGCAGAAGAAAGGGATGATCAGGGATCACTAGTTTCAATATTGACCAAAACTTCAAAAGTTCTACAATGAAATAATAGCTTCAGAGAGAAATAATAGCTTAGAGGATTTGAGATTCGGATATTTTTTTTTATTTTGGAAAGGGAGTTGCAGGTGGAGGAGATGAGAAGGGTTGGTTAATCTGGTGCTGCTGCAAATTATTGGTGTCTGCAAATAAGTCTTTGAAAAAGGCACTGGTGCAACGATGATTTCACACTCAGGATTACGACGACAAAAATCCCGACGTTTGTTCGGAAATAGCATCAAACTTTGATGATGAGGCTTCATTACTTATGTTAGAACTTCTGTATAGGAAACAGAAGAATATGACCTGGTTTCTGAAGATAAATTTAATCCAGAGGCAGTTAAAAGCAGAAAACGTGCTATTATATATTTTATGGTAAGCTACGTCATCCCTAGCATATATAGCAAAACCCCTATGGGGTGGGGGATTATACACTAAAGTGTACCCTGACACCTTGTAATGGTCAGGGTCAGGTAATATTTGGGTTTCACGTGCGAACATTGGCGGTTTGAAAGTAGAAAGCTAGTTCTCTGAAAAGGACAAATTCGCATGGTCCACGAATATTGCAGAAGTCAATAACATAACGTGACTTGTAATGGGATCTCGGTACTGCAGGTTCATTCGACACATTCTCGGGGATCTTTCCCGGTATTATATTTGCCATCAGCCATCTTGTTTTTCTTTAAAAGCTCTACAACCAGGATCCGGTGCTGGCCTCTCACAACAAATGCGTCGTTCACTGCGAAAGCGGCGCAACCTCAAACTTCAACACACTTCGTCATATCCCGCACTACAAAACCAAAGCAACTCCAGAAGTGCACTATAATTGCACCTATAGTGAACTTCTGGAGCCGCTCCACCTCCACAACTTAAGATGCGACAAAATTCGACTCCAAAGCAATTCAACCTCCAACACGGAGCCACACCACTCTAACATTGAACCACACAGATGTTGCCCGTTCCGTAATATTCCTTTTTTCCGGAGGTCATTAGCTTCACGTCAACCTTGCTTGGATGGTGGCCTATCCTCTCTCTTAGAATAGTTACCAGTGACCACTGCTAGGAGGTTATGATCGCACTGCCATCTGTCCGAAATAGTTACGGCTCGTGCATGTTGTGCTATATGTTATTCCCCCTATGACTGACCATCATCAGAGTCAATAAAATGTGTCCTCGTCAAAATGTTATGCCTTTTGAGACGGGGGAAATTTCATCGACAGACAGATTTTGGGCGCGACAACTGCAGGTCCGAGATTCGATAGAAGCTAGGAAGCAAGGGTACTTACTTCGGCTGTTCGTCGGTCGCTTGTCTTGTCTGTTAAGGGTGAAGGCTTTAGACTGCGCCGCATGGAGTTTTCTGTTTTTTTTTATTTCACTATACATATTTTATTATTTTATGTGGAGTTTTAATTTTTTGTTGGGTTTTTCACGGTTCACTGTTTTTTTTTTTGAAATTTTTATTCTTTTTGTACTTTTTTAGCCCACGTAATATACATAGGGTCTGCATCAACTAACGTCCGTATTCCTTGCTGTCCCAGACCAAAACTGGCTTAGTTTGGTTGTGTTTACCAATAACTTTAATGAGTTAGTACGTGTAGCTGGGTACAGAAAAATTATTTACAAACGAATAATAAAATGAAGAAGAGATATCATAGGCAAGTGACTGATAGATGAATGCAAGAAAATTATATAGCGAATACATGCTAAAATATCATAATGCACAATCACGAGGCAAAAACAAAAACGTCGAAAGTTTATTGTTTCAGCCCTTGCAAAAGTATAACTGAAAAGTATGAGGCTTGTAGTGCTCATCAAATACATCTTATTTGTTGTGGCTTCTAAAGCAAGATCAATATACATACATAAGTAAGATTTTTTTTATAGAAATGAACCAAAATATTACATATGATGACATAAATAGGAATCTATAGTTCTATCGTAATCATTGCATTTTATGACTGATTAATAATTTCAAATTTTTATTAATCTAATTTTTCTTGATCTTGCAATTTGTTAAAAATTACTAATTTATTAATTGTAGCTGTTCGTAGATGCTTCAATTATGAGTATAACAATTAAACAATATATATTATATGCTTAACAAACTCCTTTATGTTGCTTAATGATATAACTAAACTAATTTACTTACCTGCTAATAGTTTTATCAACTTTTTGCAATTCATTTACAAGGTGTGTGTACAAAGAATTTTTGATTTTTAGATCTTCTGTTATCTCAAGGGATTTTTCTCTAATGGTTTTTACTTGATCCATAAGTGCTTTATTTTGCGACTGAAAAAAGAAGAGAAAAAAATTGAAATCAATACAATATTTTTAAAACTAAATTTAGTTATCATACAAATTTATTGCTACTGCTCGCTTGAGATTGTTCCAATGCCTCTTCGAGTGGCTTCCTGTGCTCCTCCCACTGTTCTTGCAGCGTTTTTATCCTATCATTAGTGCAAGCAACAACAGATTCCATTTTTGTTATATTCACTTCGGGATTTTCTAATAGAATGCATGTTCTCTCCTTTATTTTCCTTTCATCCTTTAATGTTAATAGAACACTCTCATGCTGATTACGTGAATCGTTGAGCTTAAGAATTTGTGCTTGAATGGCTCTTCTACTAGATAATAATTTCTCAACAGAATTCTTAAGCCTTTCGATTTCTTCATTTAACTCATCTAATGGACTATATGGCTTAATTAAATTGACATTTTCCAAATGATTCATATGCTTAGTAGATTTATCACTTGCTCCAACATATTTTTTACTTTTAGCATCGTTTGTTAACTTATCATAATTCTTTTTAATTGCACCAGTATATTTGCCATTATTCACAGTTTTCTTTTGATTGTATTCTGAAGCTATTGACCTAATTAATTCTTCAGTATTAAAGTTACAGCTATCACTACATAGTTCAACATCATTTCGATGTATAACTGATGGACATAATGTTTGACTATTGGTCTGTTGAAATACAGTTGGTGAACGTTGTATCCAGTAGGCGTGTATTTGCGGTGACGTCTTCTGGATGCTTTGGATTGAATGTGGAACATTTAAATTGAGCTGAGGCTTAAATTTCGCGCTATCTGTTGCCAAGGCGATTGTTGCTGCATCAAGCTTACGTATTCCCGATTTATTACAATATTGTGGTATCCATGCACTCGTCAATTGATTATTTAAGTTACGGGAAATTTCGTTTTCTAATGTTGTTAATTTATCTGGAAATTGAATGTGAATATTTTAAGTAAATATTGTTTGTATGGACTAATTAAATAATGTATTACCTAGCGGTTGGGTCAAGGGCAATTTTTCTGTTTCCTTTGGGAGTCTCTCAATTAGGAACATAAACACACGTCTCACTTCGGTTACATTTGAATAGAGAAATGTTTGATATCCAATATCACCACGAAATCCTACAGACTACAATCCAAAAAATTTATAATTTACATAATTTTAAATAATAATATTATTACTACCGTGCAAGCTTCAGCTAGGGCAGCTGTAACACTAAATCTTTGAGCCATTCCAGGTGGGAGGGTTTTTGGTAATATTAATGATGGCTTTATTAATTGCAAGCATCTTGCAACTGTTTCAACTAATAGCTCCGGTGAGAAACTTGATAAACTTATGACATCTTCATCAATATTACTGAAAGATGAATGGAATAACAAGATAAACAAAATGTGGGTGGAACCACATAACAAAAATTTCATTTTCATACCATCCTATTTGTCGTAGAGTATGAATTATTATATTGTCTACTTCATCCATATTTTATCTATACTATTTAAAACTACAAATAAATATTGTAATACACTGTCGTCATTGATCACACTTTTTTGTAAAAAATCAGAAAAATCTGACAATCGCCGGATGAAAAGTGACATTGGTAAGTAAAACAGCTGATTAATTAAGGGCTAACCAAAAAACGTCGTTTTTTAATAAATATTTTCTAGATATTTATTGAAATTACAATTATTTTTAATAATTAATTTGTTATAAACATATACTACATCATGTAAAAACCTCATTTTAAAACTTTACTGTAATTTTTATAAATAAAAATATTTCAAATTTGAGCAATTTCGTTCACTTTGTCACAATTTTCGCAAATGTTTCATATTTTTAACGAAACATGCAGATGGCGCATAAATCCGGAAACAGCTACCTCTTCTTTTTAGAACTGTCAAGTGTAAACAACACAAAATGGTAAGCGGAGGATTTTTAATCTTAAAAAAACCTTGTCATCTCTATTAAAATATAAATTATTTTATTAAAAACAAAATTATAACGTTCTAATATTCCTATTTCTATTAAAGGCGGCTCATAAAACGTTTAGAATAAAGCAAAAATTGGCAAAGAAATTGAAGCAGAACAGATCAGTCCCTCAGTGGATTCGTCTTCGTACTGGAAATACCATCAGGTAATTATTTATGTTTTAAAGTAATTCTATTTATAATTATTTTATTTGTTTTTCGGTGTTTTTTTATTGTTAACATAATTTAATTTAATTTTTTAGGTATAACGCCAAGAGGAGACACTGGAGACGTACCAAGCTAAAGTTGTAAGCTACTCGACTGCATTGTGGATGGTTTACTGCTTTTCGACAATTTCGCCACTTAACATTCGGTGTGCATTCATTTTAATGATTGGAATAAACTTAAAGGTTTAAATAAATTCTCGTTTTATTAATAATGTGGTTTTTAAAGGCGGCGAGTTAAATATTTCGAGGGAAACATGTAAATAGAGTGAAGTAAAGGAAACCGAACTCCCGCCACTTTGGAAGCATAAGGTTCTAGTAGTGCTTCATTGTTTTTGGCTAATGAAGTTGTGCAGGTGTTTTTTTTACCGTTTTACATGTTTTTGTTTATGTTGAACACAAAGAGTGCTAAGTGTTAAAACAGGGCCTCACTCGGTCAAGCAGTTTAGATTTGGAATTTGGTTTCTCAGGTCACCATGTGCTGCCTGTCGTGATAAGTAAATTCAAGCTTAAAGGGCTTTACAGATCTTCCTGAGCAACCGTTAATTTCCCGGCTTGTAAAAGCATTGTGTGAGAGTCTGAATAATCTAGTTGAAGTGTCGTTGCTCCTCGGATAACGCCAACTGTCCGACTTGATAGGCCAGTGGTTACAGCCCTCAACAAAAGTTCCCGAGTTTCGTAGTTTGATCTGTTCTCGCCGTGATCCTTGTCTTACCATTTCCCCCAAGATTGTATTCCTTTTTTGTCTTTTCCTTTTTGTAGCAATTCCCTGCCCTTTCTTTACTTCAACCCCAGCGAGGGAACTAGTGTTTAATGGTAGTATTGGACAGGAGCGGCTGGAATAAATCTATTCTTTCCTCCCTGTGTCTTTTAGACTGGAATTTGATATCCGGAATGGACCTTTAGTTAGATCAGTTGATAGTATAATAGGACTTCCAACGACTTCTATCCAATACTACCGCGATAGAACATCTATCTATCTGATTTGTAATATGATTTCAAGAAGAGGTAGTCGTCTAAAGGGGGGTCCTCACATGAAGCAGCGCCTTTCAGATTAAAAATTACCTGCAACAGGGTGCGTTAAACTCGCAGCTCTTTACGCTTATTAAGTTCACTAGCGTACCGGAATAACTAATCAGCCTTTCGAAACAGTCGAACGCTGTAGTCATGATCGAAAATTGAAGATTATTAATTTTAGTAAATACGAATCGATCCCTTTCCACGAGAACTCGCGATGTGCAGAGCAACTGGAACACCTTTCAAATTTCGAATCATGTTATACGAACATTACAAAATAAATTGGAAGTGAAATATTTGGGCTTTGGCTGGACCAATACTTGTATTTCAATAGAACTGTAAGTGCTCCTTTTGCCAAGCAAGGCGTTTCACATAACAAAAAGGACAGCAGACAAACAACAAATAGCGCGAGCATGTTCCCACAGATAAATAAAATCTTTAAGAGTAAAACACATAAACGATTAGACAATTGACGCATTCTTCGGACTCGGCCAAACGAGGAGGTACTGAGATCTGCTGGCATGATGGATCCGGAAGAAATCAGTCGCATCGACGACAATTATTGTATAAAGGACGAGAAGCAGAAGGTGGATTTTGTGGGGGTCTACTATCCGGAGACTATTCGATGAACACCAGTGTTCGGGCGAATTTTGACCTAGAGAATAGGGCCTTACTGAACCATGAAAGATTATCTTATGAGATTGAAACATGGAAATCCGAGAATCGATCGATCATCAAATTCAATGAAGACTGCCCAGCGAATGACATTCCCGCGGCCCAATTAAATTCTACTTTCAATAGAAAAATCGAAGGTAATTCCCGACAAACAATTCGGATTCCGGGCAGGGCATGGCACTATTCATTCCTTGTCGAAATTGGTATCAGACATACACTGGAACTTCATAACAGGCCAGTGTACCGGAGATGATAATTTTGAGAAGGCATTCGATGCAGTATGGTTCGAAGGTCTTCTCTACAAATTGCTCCGGTCATGCTGAGCATGATTTATAAATATGAATTTCAAGAAGTTCATCGTTAAAAGTGGCAACTAGTAGGATCTTCGACATTAAAAATGGTCTACAACAGTTGGTTGCCTTAGGAACCAGGGAAAATGCACAGATATGTGACAGTGAAGCCTCGTCCAGAATACGCCAATTTTGAATCCTGTCGAAGAGTAGCCTGCTAGTGAGTATAAGATTCCTGCATCTTTCTCTACTACTACTGGGGCCGTATTTGGTTTCTCGAGTCGATGGATCGACTCGACAAAAAAAGCTTCTCGATTTTCTTTAAGTTTCATATTTGGTTTCACGACCAAATCGACAGCTAAGCGCAGCCATACAAAACCATCAAATTGGGTGGTATTACTCCAAGGCAGCAAATCACGTATATTTAATTAAAATAGAAATTGTTGAAAGTTTTTTGTTGGCATAAATTGAGCTTTTTAATAATCGTCAAACGTCTTTATCGACACGTCAAGAGACGATATCGTGTCGCCAAATGCCAATTTTTATTTATCGACAGACGACAATGTCGACTCGAGAAACCAAATACGGCCCCTGATAGTGAGGCATCCCCTATTGCAAGATCTATGTTATTCATAGATTCCTCATCTTGATCCAGACGCATACTTCAGGTTAAAAAGCATATATTAATATTATTTTTTGGGGGATTACAAAACTTAAAATTCACTTACTGCAATTATTTATTACGTTTATTTCTCTTTTTTTTATTTATTTACATATCAAAAGGAACTTATGTGGACAGATTGTAACTAAAAGGTTCTTATTATTACGTAAAATTGGAATGAAATCAACGAAAAGAAACAAAAAAATTAAAATATACTTCTTTCAACATTACCATTAATTTGTCCCGTAGAGTAATTCTTGTTTTTTATGAAAAAAATATATGTTTTATATATATTAAATTAAATCGGCTTATAAAAAAGGAAACACAGGAAAGGAAAATTCCAGGTAAAATGTTGAACGAAACATGTTTTTTATTAAATATAGTACCTATAACCGGGGGTGGGAGCAATATAATTTAACTTAATCATTCCCATTTTGTTTTGTTTGTTTTTATATAATTTACAATTTTCGTTTTATGATATTTTTTTTAATAAGGTGATCATAACACTCTTTTTTTGTTATATTTCTATATTCTCTCTTTTTTTGTTTGTTGTTGTTTCAAGTAACACTAGGCCAAAAAGCAAAGTATTCATTATTATTATTATTACATATTATTAATATATTTATAATAAAAAACATGATAAAAATCTTAATATTAAAATAACTAAAAAAACAATAAATAAGTATTTATTTTTTATACAAAATAACTGTGAATAGTTTTTCTTCTCTTTCTTTCTTTTTTAAAACAATTATTTTCATTCGTGATTTTCTAGAATTTATTGTGCTTAATATTTCATAGTTGCATTAATTCGAATTTAATATTTTTTATCATCGCAAAAATTCATTCTTAAAAAATTCTGATTTTTAATTCTGTATTTTTCTTCATGTATTGTCATAATTTCAAAAAACTGCTGAACAAATTAAAAAAAAATAATTTTTAAAAGGAAATTTCAGGAAATTCATGATTAAACCTAAATCAAAAAAAACTAATAACCTAAAAATATAATTAAAAAAAAAATAATAATATTAAATTAAATTTTTTTCCGGGGTAAACAGTCGCGTCAGGCCAGTTTCTTGATTAGTTTCAAGGATTGTATTATGCTGAGGAGTGCGATTTCTGGAGGATAGGTTCATTGGCGGTAGATTTGCTATTTGGATTTCTTGTCGGAAAAGTTGATTTATGCTTCGGCCAATAAGCTACGGTTAGTATAATATATATATGAACAATTTTATTCTTATGTACACATACTACATATATCATAAGTGTGTGTGGGAAAATTGAATCATTTTTTAAATAATACCTGTGCTGTTATCTTTTTAAATAAATCTTTCTTTGCTTTGTCGATTTTGTTGCCTTTTGTTGATCCGAGGGCGATTTTCTCATCTAATTTCTGTAGATCAGCGTTATTGATGTTTGGAATTTGTTGCATTATATCGAACACATTTGGGAATTTTGGTCGCAATATTTCGTATACTTGAACACCGAGTGTGATTAGTGTTGACTAGAAAGAAAGAAAAAAGATATAGCGTTTAAAGTGAATGAAAATGAATACATTTTTAAAGATTCCATATGCGAAAAAATCGCTCCATTCAGTGAAGCCGAGTTCACTTACATTTCTGCAAGAACCCTTCCACGCCACCTGTCGCAACTTCCTGCGAATATATTAGCACGATTTCCCAACCACACACCTCTATATACACCGATGATCAAAGATTTCCTTCGCTGTTGCAAATGTATCAAATGAACAGATGTCCCTGTTAAAACAAGTCTTTTAACGCAACAGGGTGTGAAATGACGACGACCTCCACGTCTGCGTGACGAGTCTATTAGGCTGGTTCACCCTGGACAATGCGTTCTCGAAAGAAGCAGGCAGTCGTTCTTCCAACCTTGCGTTCCTCTCCCTGATGCTCATCCCCAATCCTCTGGGTCGGATCAAGGCAGAATACGAACAGTGCCGTTGATCAGCTTGGCTGGAGACCCAGGTTAAAAAATAGCTCAGTAGTGAAATGTGTGATCCTGGCGACCTCCGGTTCTAATTAACCTTGACCGGGTACTGCGGATCTCTGTCCGGGTGGACCTCGCTTCTTCGATATTCTTGGGAGTAATTATGGATAAAGATTCACTGAAAAGGGGCCCGGTTCCCACAAACGAAAACCGGAAGGTACCATAATTCCCTCTAAAAACAGGGCTGCGAAACTTCAAAGCAAACCCAAACCAAGTAGAGCCACCAGCTAAAACTCTCGACAAAAGGCCCCAAAAACCCCAAAGCAAACCTGCTCCTCTTTGCTGCACAGTCGTTGCCCATTGTACACCTGCGGGCACGGCCGCTGCGGGGATCAGGGGAGCGAATAATCTGCGGAAGGGCCAAAACCTAAAAAGACCGGATCCGACAAAGGACTCCGCCTGGCCAGAAGAATCCTTCGCCACTTGGCTGCCAACTGGATCAAGTGTCAAACAAGGACTACACCAAACTCCAGGTTGACATTGCTTGGGCAAAACAAATCATCCCAAACTTCACACTAGTGCGGTGGAGGTACACCAGCCTCTGAACGCCTACAATCCGTGGAGGAACCAAGCACCCATAGTCCAGTTCCAAAAAAATCCAAGACGCACGGAACCAAAGCGATATCGTTCCCAAAAATAGCAAAGGATCACAAAATAATCGCCATCGGTTGCAGTAAGTGTAAATGATGGACGAGAGACAACCTGGGACCTCCCGCCTCATGCATGGATGCCGGATAGTATCAAGGCGGCATAAACCTAACGGCCGGCGACAACACAAGATCCGCAGAGCTGTACAAAGCTGCGGTAGAGTCGGGGAAGTTATACTCAAGGCAGTTAATGTTAGTGATATACCATCATACCATCATCAACCCTCACATTAAAACCGATAACTGAAAGGTTATCAAAACAGAGCAAACAGGGCCACAAGGCAAGTTATTCTGCTCCTAAATGAAGAATGCCTGGACCAACTGGCAAAAGAAAAATACGCAAGATACGGCTTCCAAAGCTGACAAATACAGTAGACACGGTAGCCCTAAGGAACCAGGCGGTTTGCACCAAGGCGCCTCAGGCGAAGATGTTGTTGAAACCGATGGTGAAATTGCAGCTCCGAGCGAAGTTTCCGCATCCGAGGTTACATGTGCACGGAGCACCAGCTCCTCAGCTCGGACATCGACGAACACATGTCCATGTCCATAAAGAAGCGGAGGTGGCTGTGTTTGGCAAACAAACCGGAAAATGGTGCAGATGATACAGACGACCTTCATTTTATCTTAATGCATGGCGTGACTCTGACTCATCTCTAACAACCTAGGTTGTCGGGCTGGGGCATCAGAAACCGCAGTATCGTGGGCCGATAAGGTGTAAGCCAGCGTCAATAAACTCTTCGGTGGAAACTTTTACGTCTTTATAGACAGATTCACTAAGCCAAGGGCATAAGGCACCCGACCACCACCCCAAAGGCTCAAATTCACTGCACGGCAAAATCATATAACTGTCCACTTTCCCTCCCAGATAATTTTCCTTCCTTCTTTACAGCAATTTATTCACTATTTCGCGCTATAGCCTGTAAGCATAGTAATTGAGGAGGCCATCTCCTATGCGATCTCCGAAATCAGCACTTTTTCGCATGAGTGTTGGGTGGGAGTCGGTGACCAGGAGCGCGTTCAAAAACCTTACTATGGTTAACTATGGTAAACTTTTGTCGTTCAAAAACTCCGTGGTTAACTACAACATAACCACGAGCATAACTTTTTGGCGTTCAAAAACTCCCGTGGTTAACCATGGTGTAGTTAAATTTTAACCATGCTCGGGAGCATGGTTAGCGATAGTTAAGAAGAAGAAGAATAAAAACAATTTTTTGACATTTGTTTTAATGTTAATAATGAACAAAACAAAGTGGGATTTGTGAGATTATTTTAAATAAATAATTATTGGAAATAATTGAGGCAAATTTTATGGAAAAAAATTTTAAATTTTCTTTACCACGTAGTTAACCACGGTGCGTTCAAAAACCTCCATGGTTAAACATAGACTTTCGTGGTTAAGTGAAGTGATGTAGCATAACCACAGCTTACCTCGTGGTTTACTATAGTAAGGTTTTTGAACGCACTCCAGTTCTTTCACTCTTCTCTCTACTATCTTTCTGACTGAAGCTTGTTGCACTCAATGATAGAACCGTCAAAAGTACAAGCAAGTATTATCGCTAAGCGCTCCTCTTTCACATAAAAAAAGTATCTATACCAACCTGATTAGCTTCATGCTGCCCATGCACTTGTAACGCCCTCAAAACAGATATCAGTATATTTGTAGCTAATGTGGGAGTTATAAGCTGCTCAGCAGACAAATATCGAATGATTGGCCCGGCAAGATATACTGCTTTTAAGCTTGACATTCCATCGTTCCACGATAGCGAGCTAGAATAAAATTCCATATTGAAAAAGTAGATTCATTATACTCAAAGAAAAAAACACACCTTAAAATAGTCATAACAATAGGAGTACACGTTAACTGATTGCGCAACAGTTTTCCTCCTAAATCACTAATAACCTCTGAAGTCATTGCCGACTGGGCAGCACGAGTTAAAGCTTGCGGTGGACCATCCATGGATTGATCATCGTGGTCCATTGGAGCATCGTTGGCACCTAATTGATCTCTATCATTTGTCAAATTACCACCAACTAAAGCCACTTTGAAAACTTCCAGGTATTCTCGAGTAAGGGTTCTATTTAACATATCCTCTAAAACTTCTTGTGTATCATTTATCTCTTCCGACAGCTCTCCCGATTCGTAGAGAGCTGTGATGTACTGCCATCTTGCTGTTAATCGATTTAACACTGTTTAAAGAAGAAAATTAATTTTCACACGTTTATTTTTTTGTTTAATATCAAAACTTACTGAATGGCGCTAAATGAGCAAAAATTGGCAACAGAACTTGTTCATAAAATACAGGTGGGCAGGAGTAGACGAACGGTTTTAAGAACACCCTTATAATTGGCCTTAGTCTGTAGTCAGGAACGTTATCGAGGCTTGCAAACGAACTGTTTATAAGTGCCTCTGAAATGCCAGATAATTGGTACAAGTCTCTACCGAGGGACGGTCCAGCTGATCCCATCATATGGTAGCAACCTTCGAATACCAATGTAACAAATTGCTGCATTTTATCCAACGCTGTTGGAACTTTCTTAACAGTAGGGTCCATAGGATCAGTCAATACGGGGGATACCCCCATCAAAGTCTTTTTCTCGTGTTCTAACATAGCATGCACGTTTTTATATCCATCAGACAGCTGTGATATGGCTTCTGGCTTGAACATTTCATTAAGTACTCGCAATAGTGACAGTATGTGTGGCAGAAGAGGTACAACATGAGGTGTGGCAGGATTTCGACATATAGGATTCCCTGATTCTGTCAGTCCAACAACGAATCCACCCCTTGATGCTCTGTCCGGGTCGTCAGGCCAAGTACATCGTTTTATAACTCCTAATACGACATGCAAAGAGTCAACAATTTGTGCTCTGTTGGGAGAATTTGGATCATTTTCCATATTTTCTACTGGTGTCTTATCTAAGCCAATGAATGACATGAAATCACTGGCAGACTTAAACATCGGAGTAAGCGACACCCATTGCATTTGTGCCTCATGCATAACTTCGGCAATGAAATTTGTCTGTCGTTCATAATCACAAAAATGATTTGAAATTAGCAGCAGTGCTTCTTGCAGAGTGACTTGTTCCATCTTGCTTAGCGTTTGGGATTGTCGCATAAGTCCTTTCACAGTAGAATTGATTTGTTCAAAAACGGGCAGAAGTAGCAAAGGGTATTTATGGCCCAGCTTAACCATCAGCGATGCAGCATGCCGGCGTAAATTCCTTACTGCTTGAGATCTAGTTGCTTTTGTTTCGTTTTGTTCAGTGTATACTAATCCAGCAAAGATTTTATCTAAAACTCTTGGTAGTAGTGTAACTCCCGTCATTGCAACACAATTTCCAGCTGTTATTTGGCACGATGACATGCTTAAGAACACAAATAGTGCTGATATACAAGACAGTAATATCGATAGTATTAACGGATCAGTTGTATCAACTTTCAGGCATTCTTCAAGCAATCGCAGTCCAGAAGTTACTGAAGGTCTTTCAGATACTAAGAGAACACGACTCAGAACACCATCCAGTACGGCCACTAATGCCTCCCATTGCAAGTAAACGGGATCGTGAATACTGCAACTGAAGAGATAAACATTAATTCCAAATAGTATGTTGTTAATAAAAAAACTTACGCAGTATTTGTTTCGGAATGTGACTTAGCCAGTCTCAAGTTCAGCCAATGTTCGCAGTATGCAAACGTTACCAATGGTGCAATAAGTGTTGCTTGTCTAAAAATTTCGAGAAAATCGGTGCGAGCACGATGAAAAAATATTGTGAATTCTTCTTCCCCGTCATAGTCCATGCTGATAAACGATTCAGTTGTAAGTGCTATGACAATTGGCCTTGCAGTTGGATACGAGACCTAAGTATGATGTGTTAATAAAAAATGCATAACAAACCCATGTCAAAAAATACTAACCTTAATAACCTTTGGTCCAACCACTTCAATAACTTTAGGTACAAATTCGAGGAATACACTATCTTTTGAAATTTGTTCATGTTTAAGCAGATTATTCCAAATTAAAGATGCCGCATGCGCTAGAGTTAAGCTTGGATGTCTCGTTAATATATATAACGTTTCCAAATAAGTTGAAAAGTGTGCAGGTCGCGTTATAGTACCATCTTCCTTACCCCAAAGGGCACAAAGTTGCTGCCCTAAACCAGATAAAACTTGAACTAATTTCTTAAGAAATGCATAATTCTGCTCGATGGTTGTTGTTGGTGGGGGTGGAAATGTACTTGCTCTGTATATATAACCAATAGCTTCTTCGCTAAATAACAGCAAGAGTGGCTTACGATCCTTAATTTGTCCTTTTCGATTAACAATTTGCGAGAGGCATTCAGCGGCATCTGTTTGAAATGCAGTATCACTTAATAAAATGCACAGAATATGCAGTAGACGGCCTTCGCCGCACATAATGTGGTTGATTGAGACCCATTCAACAAATCCTGTTAGAGTTAATAGAACCACTTGAACGACTCGACTGTGCGCACTGGCTTTCTGTAGGTTACCCAGTGACGTTGTTTCACGAAATGCTGTTACATGCAGCTCGATTAGTCGTAAAAAGAAATCAAAAATTTCATTCATTTTTACTGTTAAGGCTTGGTAAATATCTTTTCTTCGTTGATTTGATTCAATTGTCTGAAAAGGAGAAAAATAGCTTAAGTTCTAGTGGGTTTCTAAATGTAGCCAATGAAACATTTCATCTTCATCAGGTCATCAAAGACACGTGGTATCTAGAGACGTCTCGTTGGAACACGTGCTCGGACAGACAGACTAAACCAGGCCGATTTTGGTCGATGATTTATAATAATGAATCTATTAGCATAGGGTATTCCACTGAAGTAATAAATGGGTTTGAGGTCAGAGTTTGTAATACTGTCCTTCTTAATAATAGAATAGTACAACTATTTTTGGATGTAAATTGACTTTTGCGGTAGATTGGAGAAGGTGGATTAACGCGCTTCGACTATGGTGCGACTAAAAAGGAAGCACAAGAACTCATTTCTCTACAAGTCCTCCCCCCCCCCCCCCCCCTCCACCTACACTGGCTTTTGCAGACAACATTAAGATTGGTCGAAACTAAAAACACAAGTCTTTCTGGCAGATAAATCGAGCGGTACAAAAACTAGGCTTGTACATTCGTCCTAGATGAATATAACCTTGAGACAGCGCCATCATTGTCAACAATAGCACCCTAGGACAAGATGGAATCGTAAATTCTCGCACGAAACTAATAAAACCTATTAGAGCCTATCAAGACGATTCTGCCTGTTTTTCAGAAATATTAAAATTTATTTTCGTGACCTTTCTTCTTCTTCGATGGCTCTACAGCCCAATTCAAGCCTTGGCCTCCATCAGCTTCTTCCTCCAGACGTCTCTCTGCTCCGCAGCTTGTCTCTATTTTCTTATATTGAGCAGTTTTGCTACATCGGCCTTAACATTGTCCTCCCACCTTAACCGCGGTTTGCCAACTGGTATTTTGCCATCTGGTAGTAGGTACAGGGCTTTTTTGGTATCCATGTGTCATCCATTCTTTGGACAAAACCGACTCAACGTAAATGCAGTAGCTTTGCAAATGTCGAGAATTTACTCTTTATATAGATCGTATAATTCGTGATTGTAGCGTATTCTCCATGCATTGCCTTCATTCATTGGCCCGTATATCCTTCGGAGAACCTTCCTTTCAAATATATCCATCTTGTCGGCGGATTTCTGGAAAATAGTCCATACTTCACATCCATACCTAGCTACTGTACGTATGATAGTTTTGTAGATTCTTAATTTGGGTTTTCTGTGGATGTCTCTGAATTTCATGACTGGCAGTAGTGAGAAGCATGTTCTGTTTACGGCATTTATTCTTCGTTGTACGTCTACCGTTTCATCGTTGCCTTCGCTTACTATGGACTCCAGGTAGTTAAATTGGTTTAGCTGTTCAAAGTTATGTTCCCCCAGGTGGTGTGGTTTCTTCTTCTTCTGTCCGCCCTTGACTGAAATAGAATTTTACTTTTATCTGCATTTTTTGCAGCCCTATATCTTTGGCACCCTCTTCTAATTCCATGAATATTTCTCTAAGATATGACAGTGATTTAGCAAGGGAGTTTATATCATCGACAACTGTTTTGATTTGTTAAGCAGGGTTGCGTTCGCATCAATGTTTAATTTGCGAAACACTCCGTCTAGGCAGAAATGATATAGCATCGCCCTGCTTTAAGCCTTGCTTGACTCCGTCAATTTTCTTTGTATTCTGACGGCACACCTTTGTTTTCCATTGTCATTTTTGTTTATTTTACTATCTTTAGGAGGATGTTTAGGTCCAGTATTATCGCATGCATATTGCTGTCGTATGTTTATTTAAAGTCGATGAAAAGTAGATAGACGTCGATGTTACATTCCCAGGATTTTTGGAGGATTTGCCTTATTGAAAAAAGTTGATCCATTGTTGACCTATTTCTACTGAATCCAGCTTGGTATTCACCTATTGCGACTTCTGCATAAGGTTCCAGTCTGACCTTGATTATGTTTGTCATTATTTTATATACTGTGTTTAAAAGAGATATGCCTCTATAGTTTCCACAGTTGAAATTATCTCCTTTCTTGTGTATTGGGCAGATTGTCCTCCCTTCTAAGTCCATTCCAAATTATTGGGCGAATGCGAATTGCGAGTTAAATGAATTTATGGAAAAATGAATTCGGGTGAATAACGGGAATAGCAATTACAGTCACTCGCCAGATTTCGACGGGTGAGTGAATTCGGAACTATGGACATTAGTTCTATTATTAATAGTATGATGATTTGGATTAATACCCAAGATCGTGCCCGGCTTGCATGAGGTTCGATTTGGGGTAATTACTGATTGTTGTGACTTTATTCTCTCAATAGGCCTATGCTCGAAAGCCCCAGTTATTCAGAGGTGGTAGCACGTAAGTTGTTTCAATCGACCTCATCATATAAAAATTCAAGACTTTTGAAGAGGTCGTTTGAAACAACTTACGTGCTATCATCCCAGGTCAGAAAGATACGTAGATTACGATTGACCATAGAAGAGGTGATAAAATGCCTCTTTGAGGACCACGCTTGCAACCATTATTGTAATCGATTCACCATTCACCTCAAAAGTTTTCTGAGGCGCAGGATAGTCTTCGTTATTATATGTTATTCCACTTTTGTTAGTTACTTCGGAATTTTATAACCTTCGAGTGTCACCATCATTTATAAAGACAGATAAGTTATCTGAATATATATTTAAACCTAACACCGTACTAAGATGAAATGTCAGAACGATGTTGTAATATATGTTTTTAATGTTGAAATTTCTTTACCTGAAGCAGTGCTACATCTTCAACAAGACGTAAAAAAATTAAAAGAACCAATTCCGTTTGCGCTTCCCCCTTAGAGCATGCATCTGATAGTTCCGACAGGAGTGTTGTCCACTGTTGGGGCCATTCACGCTTAATCATTTCCACTATGACACGCGACAGGGCATCTTTCATGTAAGATAATGTGGTATCTTCGGCTGGACCAACACCATTCAATAATAGTTTCATTGCACTCTCCTAAAATTATGAAATAGAAGAAACAAGGATGATGAAATTTTCTTATAATATTGTAATGTATGTAAAATGATTTTACTTTAATAAAAAGTTTCTCCTGTTGTGATATACTATTCCATTTAAACTTAATAGTATGTTCCATTAATTGTAGTCCGAAATGTTTAACATTGGCACCATATTGACCATTGGCAAGATACAATCCAGCTTGAGCACACAAAGGTGATGCTTCCTTAAACCGTTCACAAGCTACATAAGCCTCCATTCTGGATTGCTGGGATGTTTGAGAGTTCATTATAACCTCCACAGCCTGTGCCAATTCATTGGACAGGGCTGCAACTCCTGGGTTTGGTTCCATTGTTGTTAAGAAATGATTTTCTTTAACAAAAAAAATAATATCTATTATTTTCCAATGTTTTTATCTAATAAAAATATACTTGAAATCAATTTTTTAGATAAGATGCAAGAACATTTACTATGACATAGTGCACTTATTTTTGATAACAAAACATTACGTTCAATTGTATAATTATTTATAATTAATTAAAATTGAATGATATTTTATTTAAATTAAAAATCTGGACAATTTTTTTTACTTGACAGACCTGGCGTAACCCAAGAGGGGCTACACCATGCGCTTTTTAATGTTTTATTCATACCTAATTATTTTTAGTTTTTTAATAACCACAGCCTTTTGTTTCTGAACATTTAGCTACAACAGCTTTCCTTTATTAATGAAGTTACGTTTTGTTTATTAAAACTTTTGAAATAATTTTACTTTCTGCATTGAAAAGTGTCAATTTGCCGAACACAACATCCCCATAACCAAAAAAAAAATACATTTAAAAGTACTAAAAAGGTTCTGCCAACACTTAAATAAAATTTTTTTATAATCAAGAAAAAAATTAATTCAAAACATTTTAACTGATAAACATATTTGATTTTATTTAAATAAAATCTAAACTTGTTTATAAATTGTGCTGCATCATAATTATGCATAAATTATATGATTTTATTTGTTTAATAACAAAAAAATTTGTTTTATTATAATCATTTATATCGAGCAAATTATTTAGTACGTTTTTGCTCAATATCGAATGTGCAATGTGTGTGTGCATGCATTCTCATATATATGTGTTTATTTAGAAAAAATAAAACAAGTAGACGTCTCTATAGAGCTCGCGGTTTGTCGTCAGTCGCTCTCTGTGCTAGAAATTTATATTTAATTTTTTTTGTGTGAAATATTGAATGATAAATAAATAAAAATGCTTCTTAAAATCATAATTCAGTTATATCCCACCAACTTAAACCGTTTATCCGCCATTATGATGTATTTTTAAATAAAAAAAATTGATGTGAGGAGTTTGTGTTGTGTGCTGTCGTGGATTAGAAAAGGTAAAAACTTGAAAACAAAAGAAATCTCAGTACTGCAAGGGCGGTGACCTTTTATCGCGGATGCTTTAGATCGCTGGCCAGCATTAATAACTAAATACCAGTCTCCAAATGTCCGTAATTATTCACGTTTGGTCCATTTTACCTGGAAAATGAATCAAGCTGCAAATTACTCGTGGCTGCCATCGGCACGGATTGTTGTGCAACCTCTTTTTTTTGCAATGGCACTGATTGAAAAATTGAAAGAAAAAAATTTACTTTGTTTACTTTGCGCTTAGTTTATGAAAACTATATTACAAATAAACATTATATAAGCTTGGCAATAAAAAAACTAGTTTCTTAAATGAAAAATAATTTCGAGTAATTTCAGCGCTTGTATTTAGCAGCAAACTTTAAAAATATCCACACTTTCTCAGGGCCCTTGGGGGAGAGCCTGGGAATATGTAGGTTAAACAGCTTGACATCCTCCTCCTAATCAATTTACTAATTAACTCTAAATTCAGTAATTAATTACGGCGCGAGAAGCGTAACATATCCGCAAATTAGTTACAAAATTATTTCCTATTAAATATTTTGTGTTTTTTTTGGATACAATTGAATTTCGTTTGTGGTTAAGAAGTCTTTTTTTTTGGAAAGTATGTGGGGGGCCAGAGAAACTTGGCACTTGGCCATTAAAGGTCAGCCTAAATTGAAAGATACTCGAACCAATTAAATTTCGCTGTAATCCAATGGCAGTTCTTAATATCGGTAGAGACCTGGATGTAAATGGCTAATTGTAGAGGTCAATGAACGGCAGGAATTATTGTCAAGTATTGTTTATTGATCTGCGAATGGATGTTTACTTTAAATTAAGACAAGTGTGTTTGGCTTCTTGTTATTGTTGTGTTAATGAAATCTTTTTAGGGGTCTAGGTTAATTATACCGTTTTTTATCGATTAATTATAGTTTTAGGGAAATTTTCGGATTACCATGAATTATTCAAATTTTGGTTGTGCTACAGCCCAAATCAAACCTTGACTTCGTCTAGGTCATGTCTCCTAGTTTGCCGGGTCTCTTTCAGCATGTCTTCAGTTATGTTGGGCATCAGCAGGTATACAGTCTATCTATCCGTCTCCTCCTGGGTCTTCCTATTGGTATTTTTCCGAAATTTCTGCTACCATAATCTATTTTGGAATAAGTTTGTCCTCCATCCTGATTTGTTCATATTTTCATCTGCTATTATAATCCATACTTCTTAACGCTATGAGAACAATGAAGATTATTCTGGGGCCGCCAATGTCGCCTTGATGAGCTGGGCATCTCAATTACCTCGTATGAGTCACGGATTATCGGAACTTGAAAGCAATGAAAAGGCAGACATTACTCAGACAAAGTATTTATTATTCCGGAACCGGCTATAGGGGCAACCATCAGCTCGGTAAAGAGGATCATTGGCGGTCAGACTATAACGAAATATATCTAATATTAGAGAAAGTGTTGTCTTCCTGTGCCGTCTCTTGGGGTAGATGAAAATTGTTCGGGGACAGTTGGAAGGATGCCAGGAGCATGGTTGGTTTGATTTATCGATCTTTGTGCCCTAAATGACCATCTATGGAGGACCGGAAGTGCAGACCTGGATCTACCTACCTGTAGGCTTTGCCCTGTGTATAATGAGTCAAACTCTTATGTTCTTTGTTACTGTCCAAAGACCTGGATCCCATAGTTTAATGTCATCCGGGTCGCGTAAACAAATCTAAGCGACCATCATACTGAATATGTTCAAGGAGACTTGAATTTGAGAAAAGTGGCAACTTTTGGGCCTACTACCTCATGAGACAATCCCCGATATTTTGCGAAACAGGATTGCCTCATACATTATTCATATAGGTATAATAGGCCAATACCCATGCGCCCTCATGTTAAGGTCCCGGGTTATCCCTCAGCGCCTTCATAGCCACTTTAGTAGCGAGGGCGACTTGCACCCACCGCCATTGGTGTTTAGAGATCTTCTCATTTTCGTCCAGAACGCTTCTCGCGGACGATTTTTTTGCGATCCTTTGCTTTTTCTACGAACGATATCGCTTTGGTTCCGTGGGTCTTATTCTTTTTTGGATCTGGAGTGTGGGTGCTTGGTTCCTCCACAGGTCGGTGCCTTTTAAAGGCTGGTGCATCTCTAAACCGCTCTAGCGTAAAATTTGGGAAGACTTGCTTTGCCCAAGCAATGTCAGCCTGGACTTTGGTGTAGTCCTTCTTCGACACTTGGACTTCTCTGCTCGGGTTGGTCTCTAAGCGGCGAAGGATTCTGTTGGCCAAACGGACTTCTTGATGATTTACCTTTGCCGGGTCAGGTCTTTTTAGGAGCCCTTCCGCAGAACATACGCTCTCCTGACCACCCGCAGCCGCCGTGCCCTCAGGTGAACGTTGGCAGTGACATTGACGCAAGGAGGAGCAGATTTGCTAGTGGTCGCTTAGGGGCATTTTTCGAGGACTGGAGTTTGTGGCGCCACTTGGTTTGGGTTGGCTCGGGATTACCGTAGATCTTTTTACAGCGAGAATTGCGGTCCCTTCCGGGTTTCGTTTAGGAAAACCGGGCTCCTTTTTGGATTTATCCATCATTACTCCCGTGAGTAGCAGAGAAACAAGCTCCCCCGGAGCAGAGATCCGGTTACTGCGGATAAGGCTAGCTAGACCCTGAGACCGCCATGTATCCGGAGCACGCCTTTCACGACTGAGCTATTTTCTAATCTAGGTCCCCAGCCAAGCTGGTCATCGGCACGGTACGTATTACACCTTGATCCGACTCCGAGTATTGGGGATGGGCAGTAGGGAGAAGAACACAAAGTTGGGAAGATGGCTGTCTGCTACGTTCGAAAACTCATTGTCCAGGATGAACCAGCGTGATGAACTCGTCACACATACGTGGAGGTCATCGTCATTACACCCCATTGTCATGGTAAGGCAAGCAGTGAAATGAAACTCAAACTAACATCTTTTTGGAGACTTCAAGGCCGCTTATAGCAGTATAGCTATTTTATTCTATTCAGGGGCGCCTTTGCCGGCACTGCGACCTATTTTGTTTGGTCTATTGGGCCATCCACGTCTTTAAAAGCCTTCAAGGTTAAGGCTTCTAATATAGCCTAAAACTGATTTAGGATTTCTGTCCCAAATCTCCCTGGGAGTAGGGAAGTCACGATGGAGGAGGCTCAATCTCTTCATCGATTTGGATGAATCTTTTAGCTTGACGAGCACCCTGGGTCCTTATCCAGCTATGAAGAAACAGCTGGTCGACCCAATTTTTTATGAGCGTTTTTACATGACAGCTTGCTAAGCTACAGAAAGGATCCGGAGCAATAGGTGATGAGTTTGCGCCTACTCTAGCCAGGTTGTCGGCATTTTCATTATCAATGAGACCTTCGTGGCCCGGAATCCACATCAGCGTAACAGCGTCCACTAGGTGAAGACCCACCCGACCTAAGCGGAACTTGGGTATCATTATTAACTGGTTAAGCCGGTGAGATGCATTGCAGGGGCTACTCCTATGCCTGAACGAAGAAGTTAAAAGAAGCCAAGGCTCGATCTACGCTGTAAAGCCATCGAAGAAGAGAAGCTTTGGGCGTCCTGGTCTACGCTATCATTGTAGTGGAGATTGAGTTTTTCTTGGAGTCGCAACCCATAGATTGTATATTCGTTGTTCATTGTCCAGTGTTATTTAAGTCGTATGCTACCGCCGCAAACCATTATTTTAGTCGCACGAGTTAAGCGGAGAGGAAACTTTTTTCAAGCTATTCGCACGGTCAACATGCACCAGCCTTTATATATAAGCTTGGGGTTTAATAATATTTGCATAACTTCATCTATCCCGCGCTGCATTAGCTATCCAGAATCATGAATTTCCGGGCAGTTTGTCAACAAGCCAGTTTGCAACGGCAGCATACCAGTTCGTGTATTTACATGTATCGACGCCTCACCCGCCTTTCACGATAGAAAGAATAAAAAAGGGTGATTTCCAAAATGCAGCACTGCAGAATTCAGCTGCAGACTTCCGATTGCTGAATTATGTGATACCGCAGTTATGCATTTTGGAATACACCCATAATGCTAAACCCAACACGCCGGTTTACTCGGAATGCAATACCATCGGAACCGAATACTGACTTCGGAGATTGAGCACGAAACCCCTTCTTTTCTATGCTTAAAAGCGATGTCAGAAGTGCGGGGAATTGCTATAAATAGAGAAAATAAGTAAGGAGAAATAGTGATATTACGACAGAAGTTGTTAATATCTTCATACTTCTATAAGTTTTTAGTAGTGTTGATGCTGTGGTCCTAGCTCGCTGTAAAATGTTCTATTACGATACTGGTAACCTTGTATGTTATTAACCTGGGCAGATTTGAAATTTTTTATATAAGAAAATGTATAAATGACTTTCGTAGATGGTTTAAAAGCTCTTCGATGGTTTTTCCACCACGAACCGCCGCTCCTCGACTTATTTTACAAATCTGAACATTTCGCTGCCAATTAATATGTAATCAACGTGGCTGAATTCCTCATTATCGAAATACAAAAGCATTTCTGTCGCCTTATCACAAAACGAAAACAACAAGTACAACCTTCCCCTAGTTGTAATTTATAACGTCAAATAAAATGATTCACCCTCAACATTAATCGCTGATGATATCTCCAAGATAGGCAATAAACACTCGAAATAGTGACATTTAATAGATGATTCCCTGTTATAAAAACATTAGCACTTAACTTTAGAGATGTACTCGATATATATGTACGTATATTATGTGCTTGTTTCCCGGCGTTATCTTATCTCAGAATCGTTTGTCAAAATGAGAATTTACAATTTAAAAATCTCTACACAGTTTTTTTAATTGTTAGCGATAAGTTTTCATTTAATTTTTTTTGATAATAGTAGAATTAATTCTGTTAATTACTTTTCAGGTAAACAGTTGACCCAATCATGTCGGGCGGTAAAGATCGAAAATCACGAGCAAGCAAAACTCAAGGATGGGAAGAAGCTGGCGGAGAATTTTATCAGGAAAGTTATCCAGCAGATTGGGAAGGATTCCAGCGGGATCCTGCAGCAATTGCTACTTTATTGCCATCAAAACAGAATCGTGCAGGTATGGTAACAACAAATATTTAAAAAAAACCGGTTGTGTTTTTCATTTATTATTATTAATTACGTGATTTTTGTATTCCCTCTTCTTTTTTTCATGCTGTTGTTTAATTTTTTGGTATGATAAGATAAAAATGTTGTCTTCTCTCATTCACGGTTAGTTTTATCTTTGGGGTTGCATCACACACAACATACAGAGTGTGTGGTAGGAAAAAAGTAATGTATCAACGTACAATAACTAAACCACAACCGGAAGCGACAAATTAATTCGAATGTTCCTCAATTTCACATGATTTGTTCTTCTCGGACAAAACGAGACGTCTCTGTGTTCGGACTGTGCATGTTAGTTAGTTAGGGCTTCTAGATTACCACATTTAGTTCTATTATCACGCTTGTGTCTCTTGTAATGTAAAGTAATGACTTATTTTTCTTTATCCGAATTTATAATAAAAAAAACACGATATGAAAAATCTCCACATTTCCGTGAACGCCACTTCAGTCTCTGTCTGATTGCTGCTCCTGTAATGTTCTAAAAATCAGTTTCACAGTAAATTTAAACAACAAAAAACATAGGTTATTACTTAACATTAACACAATTCTAAAGTACGCAGACGTTACGTCGTTATAGCATGAATATTTTTTTTAAAGTAGTTTACGGCGGCGCATACGCTCTAATTTATAATTTTTCGACTAAAATAAGCTTTTTCCACTGTTAACATTTTTTATTAGAATTCCGGCGACAATTGATTCTAAGTTTTGAATAATATCATTGCGATGTGTCTACCTGGTGTGTAATAGTGAGATAAAATGAGTGAAGGCTTTTGGAAGCTTGAAAAACCACACGAAAATCATGTAATTTATTTTATCGCTTGATAATTTTCTCTCTTGAATTGATGAGAACAGTGCAAAAGTTTTGTTTTATTTAATTTTATTTATTTGTTTAATTATTGAGAATTAAACCACCGACTTTGGATTGATGGATTTGCTTTGTAAGTATTATTTTTGCTCGTGATCATCTATTGTTAATTCTGTAATCGTTTCAACAATGATACTTTGAATATTTAAGTAGATATATAAGTGTTTTTTTTATTGTCAGTGAATTTTTATTTTTAATTGACCACTAAACCCCCGTATCTTAATTGACGTGACATGAGAAATTACTTTTAATATTTCAACAAAAAAGTTTTTGCTTGATTTATTGTTTATTTGATATATTAACTAATAAAATGCAATAAGACTAACTTAAACTTATATGATTGTTATTTATTTTAAGCTAAGACTAAATTTTTTCATTCCCTATATTATTTGTTTTTAAAATACCAAAGAATTCTCATCGTGAATGTTTTCTCTCTCAACTAATAAACATTTTCAAGTACAATTTTCCGGAATATCGAAGATTATTATAAGTTCATTGTTTATTTAATTTAAAATGCGCTTTCAATTTCACACCATTCGCAGTTGTTTATTCTGTGCATTATTGTATGTATTGTAACTGCATTTCCAATATTATTGTTATCGGTCGGATTTTCATCGCTCTATATGTTAAGGCCAAATTCCTTATCTATTACTGCAATGGAACTATTAAAAAAGACGCAATTTAGATACTATGTGTATAGAAATGCATTATTGAAAGAGAGTGTTACACGAACTTGTTACATGCGCACAAAGGGGAAGTTTCCGGTGTGCAATTAAAAAAAACAACAGTAGATAAAGGTTTGTCCACGCTTGGTTCATCAATTTACAAAGAAAAACTTTTTTTCTACGATAAAATATAATGATGGCAGTAATTTTTTTAAATTTATCTGAAAGATAACACGTGTTTTATAATAGTTAAACATTCAAATTGTTTATTTTTTACAAAACTCACCGTTCCTTGCTTTGACTATAAGTTTTTATTATATCACGAGTCATAATATTAAGTAGATATGTATTCGTGGATATTTTAAGTTTATTGCCATAGTTAAGCGACTATATAGGCGATATCCAATCTTAATTTTACGCATCTGCATCCCGATTTGGAGTTTCTATTTCGTTTATTTCATGAATTGTACGTCAATATAACTTAATCTTTTGACGCTGAAAAACGCATATGTTCATTATAATTAAAACACGTTAGGTATTACAAATCGCTTAAGTTCGAGAGGCGAATCACTCTTCCTAAAAATGGACCGTTAATAGAACAACTTGGTGTATCGGTCATTGTTCTTAAAATTGCCAGCTATATTCCACCTGTTTCATCTCGGGAAATCTACGGTGCATGCGCCACGTGTCGAACTAACTGCAGTCATTGAACGAGTTTTAGCGCAAGGGGTGAAGAGGCGCTTAGAGGGGAAATCAACGCTTCTGGATTCTATATCTCGCGTTGATTTCACGCAAACATTTGCATTGACATTACACGCCGAACAAATGGCAGCATGGACGGCCGCCAGGACAAATGCTTCTATTGGATGGACTCCATATTCATATGGCCACTCATCCATCCTTAGGAGGTTCGCCATCGCTGCGAACAACCTAGATTATACTACACCTAACTGGGTCATTATGTATCTACACAGATGGCTCAAAAATTGGGAACATGGTAGGCGCTGGTATTTTCTCCGAGGTATTAAATATAAATACCTCTCTTCGTCTACCACTGCAGCGTCTTCGAAGCGGAAGTCGCTGCGATCTGGGAAGCTCTCGAATGGCTGAAGATAAATAATATATGCTGCCACTGTCTCCCATCTTCTCCGTATATGTCCCGCCCTCGCAAGGAAAAGATACTGGTGTTCCTAACCTCTGTCGCTTTATCAAAATGGCTTGAAATGGCCTGAAATTTGTCTCAACACTAAAATGGCATCATAATGGGGTCCTCGGTAGCCTAGGGAGTAAGGCGTCTGGCTACTATCCCAGAGGTCCCGGGTTCGAATCCCGGCCAGCCCCACGGTCCTTCGCCTTTTCCACTTTCCCACCTACATAACTTTCCTTCTTTCTTCTTCCCTCTTTACATTCCTGATTCCTTCTGTCATAGCCTTAGTTAGCCCTTCCCCGCTTCACCAAAGCGCATGTCATCGGTTGGTTGATGAGATTCAACTCGTTTCAGGAGGCATAACACTCCAGCGAGTTGTTTCTCGATGCCCCGATGACAAAGTCGCCAGTAATGGTTGGGAGTAGGTGGACTGCAAAATATCGCTGGTAGGTTGTGACAGTTCCTTTCTTCCCCGACTAGAGCTGCTGTCCGACATTGCACTCTATATGAAGAAAATAGATTGTCGACACAGTATAAAGGGCGTTTCCTGTGACTCTAGTCTTTCACATAAAAAAAAATGGCGGCAGCCATTTCAACCTAACCTAACCTTGCATTGACGTTTTGTCATTCGTATTTTGTTTAGCAAAAATACACACGCATAGGTATCATAGCAATGAACATTAATTTGGTGATTGCAGTAAGCATGCATCGTGTCGCATCTCTGTGTATCCTTACCTGCTGAGCTTACTGCAGTAAGGACAACAAGTGTCGCATGCACGTACAATTGTAACGCTGAGAATATCTCATTGGTTGGTGATGTCTGTGCTAAGGGGAATGATATTTGCATCGTTATGGGTGATTTTGTCCAGTTTCAAATTGTCAATTTGGATGATACTATTAGACTCGGCCCGTGAAACGTTCGTCATGATTTTGAATATAGTATTATCGATTCGGCTAGTAGGTTAAACTTTAGCCCGATTAATAATTTATTTAATTTCTTAAGTAAAGTTCTTGATTTTATTTTTACCTATGGAACCCTAAGATGGAACCTATGTTATGCTGGGAGCATATTTGGCAACGCTCCAAATTAGCTCTTTTGAGCAGCGTTCCCAATTTTTCCCGCTGAGTTCTAAGAGTTTAAAAACTCAATCCAACATCTTGTTATAGTTATTCAAGGCCTCCTATGATAGCATTCTTGAATTTGAAGTGGTCACTTCCCAATAACGCCGGCCGGAAACAACACGGCGCCGGAAATACGCGCACAATTGTTAAAAGGCCCTCTTCTAGTCTGTCAAAACACTTCAAATTCAAGTACTTAACAATGACATCAGAGAGCTTGAAGATAAGCATAACGATATAAATGACGAAAATACTTCGGAGGATTGTTGGCCATGGGCGTAGCAACTGGGTGGGCCAGGTGGGCCAGGCCCACCCCAGAATCCTTCTGGCCCACCCCACAGTAAAAGTGATTCACTTATTAAAAACAAGATAAATCCGCTCTAAAACCCGTGATGTTACATAATGCTTAAAACAATTTTACAAAAAATAGTTTTTAAATCATCCCTCGGTTGTGGTCCCCCGTTAAACTACGATTATAATTGGTTCGTGGCGCATGACACAGCGTAGTGGCCCCAATGGACATGGAGATAAAGCTGGAAAAACATAATTGCATTGCGTTGTATTGCTTGGGTGGGTATCAAGTGCATTTCATACAATGCAGTGCCGTTTTTATAAGACAGCAGTCTTCGAAATACTACTTTCTTCAGAACAGCGTTGCCTACTCTTGCCTATAGAGACCACTATATTCGGCTTTTAAAACCACCAGTAAACCACTAAAATGTTTTCCTCTCGTCAGTAACTAGATATTCCACTAACCCCCTATTCTAAAATTGAGACTAGTCATAAGTCACAAGCTTTAGCGACTCGCGCTTGCTTTTTATAAACTTCTTATTTTGGTTTCTATGTCGATGTTGACAGAAGTTACGTATAAACAACTTCAAAATAAATACCTTTAGAATACAGGGGTATATCTAAAGTTCCTCAAACTTAATGTTAGATAGACGATTATTAAGGAATGAGATAGACGATGTTCCCAACTAATTCAAAAAACAAAATGATAATCACTGCACTAATAAATTGCTATAAAATAATAGATTTTAATAATAGAATCAGCATTTTTGTTTTGACAAATTACCATTATAACCTAGCTTCATTGACCGAACTGCCTAAGTACGAGTAAATTAGTGAACTGAACTTGAAAATAGCCTCAATTCGCATATAATTTCCATTTATTCAACTGAGGATAATGGTGGATCCACACTACGCGAACTTAGCTCTTACGCGCTTTTGCCTATTTTTCATAAAGAGTTTTGTGATTGTTTTATTACCTTTTTAATGTCAAGGGTAGTGGGGCAAAACTGCGCGGACAATAGTCTGGAATAAAAACGGTGCATTGTACGTTCACACAATACGGGCTCTACAAAAGCGCGTATGGCCTTTCAAATGAAAATTGGTTTTTTGTGAATGTTGTAGATTAATTAATATTCATTTTTAAAAAGCTCATAAATTATTTGTTTTCAGATTAGTTCTTGCTTTAGGATCCAACATAAATCTAATAATTCTAGATATTACTCTCAACTCCCGATTCAGAAAATTATCCCCCATGTTCTAAAATTGTGACCAGTCATAAGTCACAAGGTTTGGGGGCTCACGCTTACATCTTATGAAATTCTTATTTTGGTCTTTATGTCAATGCTAGAAGTTACGTTTATTTCATTCCTACTTCGCTTCTAAGTTACTGTTGATTTAGTAAAGGTTTTCTATTATGATTGTGTTGTGACTTATAGCTGCTTTTAGAATACGGGGGTAAAAGTACACGCATGCTCTTTTCAAACGCCTTACGGCCAAAAGCACGTGGAATCTATGTTTATGTAGTGAGGACGGTCCTTAAAACAGAACTCAGTTCGCCCAACTGGACTCGAACTAAAGTTAAACGTTAAAGCGAGTCACTCTTGATGTGTCTTTAAGCTGCAGAACTTCATACGAAAAATTGGTGGTATTTTTGGTTTCATTACACTTTGGCAAAAAACTTTTGTTTTTTATTTAAGTGAATCATTAGGTAAGGGGTAATTGATGTTTTATTATGGTTTAGTGAATGGCCAATACTAATTTTGTATACTTGTACACTTTCCTATTACCACCAAAAAAAACCTACTAACCACTAGATTTTTTCCTCACTAACGGCAACTATAAACTACCAGTTCTAGTGGCAAAACCAATAAGTTGGCAATGCTGCTTCGGAAATAACTTGCACGCTCGTAACGCAATGCAAAACTTATTACCAGCTTTAGACAAAGAGTATAATATCTTACGGAAGAAAAGGCAAAAATCAGGAGCTAAGTTCATTTGATATATACGTAACATATAACGCGGAATACAACCAGAAATAAATAGTTAAGTCGTTGAGTTTTAAATTCAAATCCAACTCAACTCGGCTCCAATAGAAACTCAGTATATATGATATGTACAACCTTAAATGCGCAGTACAAATGTACTTTTTGGCGCACTTCTATCTCCATGGTAACCGCAGGTGTATTCATATATTAAACTAGGTAGCCAAAGAGCCGGCACACGTGGGTCTGGATCTATGATTTGTAGCTAATTTGTTGCTAATTGTGACGTCAAAAATAATTTTGTCGCTCATCTCATTGTTTAAATAATGATGAAAACCGCCAGCATGATGTCAAGCTGGCTAGCCACACAGCGATCTTTCGAACTGAACACGATAAAAAACAGCATTTAGGATAACGTAATGCTGATTTTGTCTCCGGTTTTTGGAGGAGCCGGAATACGATTAGTATCGATCGGCCTATCAAGGTGGCTAGGTAACGTGCATACCTTTAAAAGTCCATTTAAAAGTTCTAAATACCTAGGTAGTCTATACTTAAAAATTGAAAAAAAAAATAGTTTTGTTATTTATCATCTGTCAGTCGGTAATTAATGGTGGTTTAAAATCTGGCCCACCCCAGCAAAAATTCATTGCTACGCCCATGTTGTTGGCCCCTTACGTGGGGAAGGACGATTCCGGAGACTCTACAATGACGAGCGCTTTCGCAACATAGATGTTGTGAAGAAAATAAAGCTTGGTAGGCTCCGGTGGCCAAAGTATCTAGTTCGTATGAGTGAAGATGAGCTTGCTCGGAAAGTTTCCTGCGGTAAGAATTATGAGGTGCGACAGCGAGGGAGACCCAAACTTCGATGGAAGAATGGCCTAGACCAGGACGCTCAGAGCTTAGGGATGCCAAACTGGATGACATCGGTTCAGAATCGTAACCGGTGGTGAGAACAGTTGCGAGAGGCCAGGACCGGATTCCGGTTGTAGAGCCGTTAAAGAACAAGAAAGTAATACCCTTAAGCTTTAGTTTTACTCCTAAAAAGCCTTAGTTTTTGTTGTTATATTGCTTTATATTTCAGGCAATTATGTTGGGATCGTGAAAGGTGTTATTAAGCATACTCAATGGACCATTCCGGTTCGATTATAGAGGTCAAGAAGCATTGGACGTGGGTAGTACTCAGTTGGGGGACCTCATTGGTAAAACAACACTCAAGTTTAAAAATATAAACCTTTCGACACCGGTTCATTATTCCTCACATATCCACAGCGAAATTCTTAAATTTTTCGACCTCTTTTTTTCCACTCGGGATGGGGTAGCAATGAGTTTTTTTTTCAAGAGAGCCAAATGGGGCATTCCTTATGACGAGGCGTGAATGAAACAAGGCGTTAGATGCCCTGCGTGGGCCTTATAGGGCAGTACACACGGGGTTCATATGAGGCAATGGAACACTCACTCGCACTCTCCTCAAAATGTTAGTCAGACATAACCCGGTACCAAAAAAATTTTAAAACATATAACCGAACAGACAGCTGGTAAATAAATTGACTGATTAACTTTTTACGTTTTGTCGGTTATTTGTTCACGTGCTCCCCACCAACAATGATTGTGCTCCGCCGCCCCTGTAGCGGGGATCCGACAAGTTCCTTAGCCTGGTTAGACAAAGCACAATTCAGCGGCAACGATACCACTTCCTTTAACTTCTCTTTGAGCCACCGTTGTAATGTCGCTGTCCTGAGAAAAGTATCGCAAAGTCATAACGATTGTTTCATCTTTTGGCTCCACGACAGTCTTATAGCCACGGCAGTCTTATAAGCTCGGCTCATTCCCTTTGCTTAGAGCTCCCCTTTTTGCGCATGCTGTATGTTTCTAAATAGAACAACTCGACTATGGGACAATCGTTCGCATTCAGTATTTCCGAACTTTTACAACATCCAAGAGTTCAAACTCGCGGTGCTCGTGTTTTATTCTGTGCACGTTTCTTCTAAGGCCTTACATAGTTGTAAATAAATTTCATTTTCTTCTCTTGTCTGATCTTGAAAACCATCTACGTCACAAAATCTTTGTTTCATAAAGAAGTCTTTTTTTATTGTGGATCTATGCCAACTCTCTACACCAACTAAATGTTCTTGGACGCTTACGGTATCATATGGATACTTAAGATTATAATCGCCTCCCGTCTCTTTACTGTTTCCCATTGCTCTTCCGTTGTTAGATGTGTGATTATGATCGAAGTGGTTAAGAATTTTTTTGTATCGCATTGAACAATATCTCTTTTAGAATTAGAATGACCTAAAGTTTAAGAATGTTTTATAAATAAACTAGTGCCAAGTAATTTAATCATTTATATACAAGAACATGCTGCATATGTACATACAATATATTTAAGAAGATTTTCAAATCACAAAAAAAATATTTTTATTGCAGCCACAACAAGGCGCGTTCGGCCAAATCAGCAAGATACAAAAAGCACAAGACGACGACAACAAACGGCTACAAGACGTAGAAACTCGACGGCTAGACGTGGATCGCAATATCATGAAGTTCAGGTAGCAATGCTTCCAGATTTATCACAAGACTTAACCGATGAAGAACGAATATGGGAAGAAATTCATGAGATCAAATCTATGCCGGTATCAATGGCTCAAAAGAAAGAAATGAAAGCTCAACTCCAAGTAAGTAAACAAAACATTATTTATTTTGTAAAATAATAATATTAAACTTTCTTTTTTTGATATATATAGAATGCCACAAAACTTCGTTTACAAGGATTAGATCAAATAAAATGGCAAAGGCGCAAAGCATGGCAACAATTTGAAACAAAATGGACTGAAATTGTTACCAAAATGGAATTATGGCGTGACTCTCTAAAAAGGATTGAAGGGAATTTTGGAACAGGTGTTGTTGCATATTTTCTATTTCTCCGATGGCTGATGTTTTTAAATTTAGTAATATTTCTTCTGATATTAAGTTTTATTGTGATACCGCATGTTGTCCTAACCGAACCAAAAGACGAGCCATGCGATCTTAACTCAGAAAAAAATTCAACACAATGTTGTACAGAAAATTATTTAAACAAAACAACCGATAATTTCTATATATTAGATATTATTCAAGGTACTGGTTTTATGGAGAAAACATTAATATTTTATGGAATGTATACTAATAAGATATTTGGCTATCATCCATATGAGAATATTAATAATTATAATAATAATAATATCAATTCTAGTCTTGCTTACTATAGTAGTGAGATATATTATGATCTTCCTTTAGCATATGTCAGTATTACTGCCGTTTATTTTTTAATATCATTAGCAGCTATTGTTAAGGCTGCATCGCGTGAATTTAAGGATCGTCTTGTTAATGGAGAAGGACAATTTTATCAATATTGTAATTTGATATTTGGCGGATGGGATTTTTGTATACATAATGAGAAATCCGCTGATATTAAGCATAAAGCACTCTATAATGAAATTAAGGGACTTTTACATTCAAAACGTATGGAATATGAGCGTCACAATAGATCTCGGGATTTTATGTGTAAATTAATTATAATTAGATTAGTTGTTAATATATTCGTATTGATTATATTAGCATTATCAGCTTTATTTATTTATTTCTTATTTAATATAAGCTTAAAATATTTAGAGCCGAATTTTCGACAAGATGAACCACTTACATTATTTCAAAAAAGTAATAGTATAAATAATAATTTTACACTATCATCAATATCATCATCATCATCATCTGAAGAACAATTACAGCAGTCAAGCGAAGAATTATCGGAATTAGATGCAATTACAACACATCAAAAGCAACTAGCCATTTTATTTTATGAATTTCTACCGTATGTTGCTATTGTTTGTTTAAATCTATTAATACCAATATTATTTAATTATTTAGTACAGTTTGAACAATACTCACCGCTTTTTGTAGTTAAAATAAGCTTATTACGTACAGTATTCTTGCGACTATCATCCCTCGCCGTATTGCTAAGTCGTTTTTATTTCTTAATAATACCAAAAACCGGTAGCGATTGCTATCGCCTGAATCAAGGATCACAAATGTGCTGGGAAACATTTGTTGGACAACAATTTTATAAATTGGTTATAACCGATTTTGTAACGCATATATTTGTTACATTTTTTGTTAATTTCCCTAGAGCATTGTTGGCTAAGCATGTTAAGACAAAAATTGCTAAATTCATTGGTGAACAAGAGTTTGAGCTATCAAAGCATGTTCTGGATGTTGTTTATTCGCAAACATTATGCTGGTTGGGTAGCTTTTATGCACCATTTTTGCCAGCTATCGCAACTGTATTAACATTTTTTATGTTTTATATTAAGAAGTTTGCTTGCCTTGTTAATTCAAAGCCATCAGCTATACTATACAGGGCGTCTAGATCAAATTCATTGTTTATGTTCATATTATTACTATCGTATGTAATAGCTATTGTGCCAGTTGTATATGCAATTGCTGAAATTATGCCGTCTAGATCATGTGGCCCGTTTCGTGGTCTTGATTCTGTATGGGATGCTGCTATAACTGCCTTCATGAAAATGCCAGCATTCTTTCAAAATTTTATATTCTTCTTGGGTACAGCCGGCTTTGCAATACCATGCTTTGTTGTACTTACATTATTTTTATACTATTACTATGCTGTATCTGATGCCAATAAGCATATGGTTGAGGTGTTGAAGAATCAGCTAGTTTTGGAAGGACATGATAAACAATTCTTGCTCAATCGTCTCAGCTCATTTATTAAGCAACAACAAGAATATCAAAAGAAAATGCGGCAGTTTGATCTTCGCAGCGGTGCTGGCGGAGGTGGAGGCGGCGGCGGTGGTGGTGGTGGTAATGAACGCGAACAAAGAAGTAGTAGAGATCGCAATCGCCCCGAAGGTGGTGGCGGCGGCGGTGGTGGCGATGATTAAATTTTGATAGTTTCCTTTGGGGTCGTCTATTAATTAGGTGAGGCGTTTAGGGGAAGGGGTCGAGCCGGATCTTACCCAATGGGAGGGAAGGGGGGTCTCGGCAAATTTACGTAATTTTTTTTTCAAGAGATAGTGTAAAATTGCGACAAATCTGGGTTTCATAAAGTGAACCATGTTTCTCCACTAAAAACCCCTAATCACTTACAGGCCCCCGGTAGGCGGTGGCCTTTCAAACCAGGGGCCAGTTCAAACAATTCGACGTCGACTGAAAACGACTCGAAGCGCGTTCTAAAACCTTACCATGGTTAACTTTGGTAAACTTTTGTCGTTCAAAAACTCCGTGGTTAACTACAACATAACCACTACCATAAGTTTTTGACGTTCAAAAATTCCTATAGTTAACCATAGCAAGGTTTTTGAACGCACTTAGTGTCGTTTTCAGTCGACGTCGAATTGCGTGAACTGGCCCCAGCTCGACCGGCACGGCAGGTATTTGCCTGACAGGCCGTGGCATGCAAGTGAAGCTATGATTCCCTACAGACACACAGGCGAAGACGACAGCTTACCATAGCAGGTTGTTAATTCAAGTACAAAACTTTTCATGGCCTCAACGAAAACTTCAAGGCTTCCGCCTTGATTTCCGCTCCGGACACGACGTGAATTTTTGCCGTAAAGTCGCGGTTTGAGAATGAATAGAAGAAGTTCAGATTTTCAGGCACAAGAACTGACGTTAAATGCCCAAACACATAAAGATTTTTGTCAGTTTTCTTGGACTGCAGGCCACATACAGTTGGCAGCCGGTGAGTTTGTCAAGGCGAGAACGAAAATATTTAGGTCACGGCCTGTTGGCGACCTGTGTACAAATGGGGGCCTTAAGATATAGCCAAATCCTACACAAAAATTGTTACGCGGTTATGCGAACTCCAGAAAGTAGCATAGTAGCCCCTCGATTGTTTAGCCGCCATCGGCCAAACTCGCAACTCAGCGAATGCTGCAGCGTACGAGGCAAGTAACTCTGACCCGCGAAAAAATCCTTAGAACAGTGGTTTCCAAACTTTATGGTTTCTAAACTGCGGCCGCCCTGCTACAAAAACAACCCTTGGGTCTCCGCAAAAAAATATGTAAATTTGCATACTAAATAGACAGTAGACAGCATTTCGGGCGTTATAGCAGCTACTTCGGCTCGTTTGTCAATGGTCTTCCGCTTGCTGGCATAAACTTTACTTTTGCAAGAACTTCATCATGATGGCTGTGGTCTGCGGTTTTATTGAAAATGGGTTTTGAGCACACTCCAGCCAAAACAGTGGGTTTCCTATTCCCCAAATTCGCAAGTTTATTGACTCCGCCAATGAGTGAGCTGCACTTTGTAAGGAAAGAGATGAAGATCTTGCTTCATAACCCTCCTTAGAGTCGTTCCATTCACATTTAACTCCTGATTCCATTTGGATTATCGGCAACACCCTCTCTTCTCTCTTTCATTGCAGCGTCGCAGTCGCGGTCGAATGGGACGCTGGCAAGTTGGGCTACAGACCAGTACTCGAAGAAATTCTTCATCAAACCACGAATTGTTGTGTCTGAAGGCGCCGAATTTCTCCCATAAGAGCACGCACAGTTTTTAACATTTGAACGATTGTTTTCAATATAATGCTCTACAATTTTAGCGTGTTTTTCAATGTAAATAGACTCATAGCTAAAATGGTATTGAATGACGTTTCAGTATCGTGCACAATTGTCGAAATCGGCTAAAAAATGTATTCAATGTTGAAACACCGAAGGTCTAAATGGCGTGAGATCTTCTTACTTCTTCTTCTTCTTTGATCCGTTAGCTGGCGGTCCGAGCGGGACGTCCCCGCAACGGATACGCTGCTGTCGGTGCCGCTGGGTCCCGAACTCTATTCACGATTCGCTTCCATTCTTCTTCTTCTTACTAATATTATAAACGCGAATGTTTGTATGGATGTTTGTTGCTCTTTCACGCAAAAACTACTGAATGGATTTTAATGAAACTTAACAATTATATAGCTCATGCAGGCTATAATTTATAAAGCTATCTCGAATCCTTCGGGTAGCTGTAGTGTACTGATATGGCAAAATCCGAAACTTTTGTATGGGAGGTACTCTACAAATTATTGCTAAAGAACTCAGATCCATTTGGTATTAGTTTTTTCCGTAAAAAATACGATTCCTAAAGTTTCAGATCGATCGTAAGTGATTTACGGATAGTCACCGTACAATTTTGTTTAAAAAAGCAGATTTTTCGCGAAGGACGCGATTCTCTGAACTTGGATGGAAGTAACTTCAGCTGCATGTGCCCGATTTGAGCAATGTATGTAAGTAATGTAAGATCTCGAAGTCAAAAAGACGACAAATACGATCGGATGAATCGGATGTTCATCGCTTTCACTTTTTGAAGTATGGTACCTGGAAATTTACATTTGAAGGTGCTTGATTTTTCAACATACAATTAGTTTGCATGGGACATATTTTTTGTTTCATATTTCTTACGGAAAAATTATTCTTCATCATGCCGTTATATATTTGAAAAGTCCGCCCAATGTTGCCAGACGTTGCCTATTGAACGTAAACCACCTCCACTCATAGTGTGAGATCTATTATATGCATACACAGCTGTGATTATTCTGACGAAATTTTCAATGAAGCTTTAATACTGATAGAGGACTTATGAATATCAATCAACCACAAAGTTCAAATTCGACACGACCACTTTGGAGACCGCTGCCTTAAGATATAAAACTACAGGAAGGCACAATCACAAAAATCGCCTCACTTAATTTATGGACGACTCCTTTTTTATTATTCCTATTATTACATTAATTACTTTATTTTTTTTTTAATAAATTAGAAAAATTTATTAAATATGAGCTCAAATCTCATATTTTTGATTGTAGTATAGAACTATATTTCATTGCTATATGAACAAAAAAAAACAACACACACAAAACAAATTGTTTACAAATATTACTTTTAACTTTTAAGATGAATACAGTAATAATTGTGATCTTTAATTATTTAAGATAATTTATATTGTAAATACAATTGTATTAAAAAAAAAGAGAAATAACAAAAAACAATTTCAGTTCTTTTTTGTAAACCATAAAAATTTCACATATCGATAAAATTTACATAAATTTACAACAATTCAATAATTTGAGACGATTTAATTCTGTTTTATAGTTCGTACAGTCTGAATTTTTTTTTATTATTATTAATTAATAACAATATAAACAAAATGCCCAGTAAAATTATTTTCAATTTTTCTTCTTATAATAAACAAGAACAAAAAATAAAGACATTTATTATATTATTATTATTATTTCTAACAATTAAGTAAATGTAAAATGAAATTGCTTGAATTTTATTTAATTATACATACATACATATATATTGAAAAAAATGAGAGAAAATGTGTAAATATTGAATTTAATTTTAAGAATAAAAAAAACATACTTTGAACTAAATTTTATTATATAATTGAGAGAATTAATTTAAATTAAAAAAAGAACAAAAATAGTTAAAAATAATGACAAACAAAATATATGCGCTCTTTGAACAAATAAAAAGAAACAATTGACATTATTTTTTAGATATTTGGTATATTAGATGATTAATAAAAACAAATTGAAAAAGAAATCAAAACTCAAAACTGCCAATAATTGAACATAAATTCATTGTATTAAAACTTAAGCCAGTCCCCATAAATAATGCTGGATAAATTTAGTGGTTATAAACGTTTTTAAGAACTCTTGTAACAAAATTTAAAAGTATGTTTTGATTTATCGTGCTTTAAAACTATTGTAATAATTTATTTTAGATGTTAGTACTCTGATTTCTGTGAAGCTTATTTAATTTCTATTTTCAGTGCCGAAGTAGTTCATGCTTTAAGGCAAAATATTAATAGTGAAAATCTGAGTCTTATCTGTTGGGTCTATGGCTTAGGGGGAATTGAAGAAACCTTGTTATCCTACCGAAAATGAATTCGCTCTTTTTCGTTAAGGGGGCGAGGCGTCTCTGCAGGGATTGAATCTTATTTGGTATATTGTGCCAACTCTTCTTCTTCTTCGTTGCACTCCTTTAATCCCTCATGGGGCATAGGGCGGAAACAGTTGCCCCCGGCGGACTCTGTTTTGCGCGGCAGCTCTCAGCTTCAACCAGGATCTCCCAGTTGTTGTGGTTTCTGCTAGTACAGTTCTCCTCCACGTTGTTCTAGGTCTTCCGGCTCGATGGGATCCTTGGATATCCGGCAAGGGCCTGTTTGGCTAGATTTTCGGTTTCGCGTCGCAAGGTGTGTCCAACCCAATTCCATTTCCTTCGCCTGATTTGGACGTCTATTTTATTTTGGCCGGCACGGCGTCATAGTTCTTGGTTTGAAATTCAATCCTGTCAACGCCGTAATTAAAAACCTTTGAAGTTAAGACTTTTGATATAGCCGAAACTTGATTTAGGATCTGAATCCCTAATCTCCATGCGAACAGGAAAGACGCGATTAAGGAGCCTCAATATCCTCCTCGCTGTAGCCCCACAAAGAACTAACAGCTATACATTCAACTACCAATCCCGCTTGACATAATCTAACCTTCTTTTTTTTCTACTTTGTCGAGTAAATGCAATGGTACTGGATAATATTTATGTAAGATCGGCTTGGAAACTCCTCAAAAAATTACTTACATACGAGTAAGCGCACTATAAAGCAAACAACTCTCGATCGTGAGTGAGGAGTGAATTAACCCTTAGCTGGACCTGGGGGTGCAGGGACACCCCAGATCTAAAAAAATCGTTTTTCATGATATAAATCTTGAAAATAATATATGCGGGACCACAGAAGTACACTATCTTGAAGTTTGTGTGTTAGATGGAGCTATTTACATTGCTTTTACGCGGGTGCGGGAGTCCACACAATCAAAAAATATAGAAGTTTTGATTTTTTGAAGCAAAATATCGTGTTATCATGTTTTTTCGCACCATTAATTTTTTTTCTGTCGTAGTAATAAAAAAATCTCTCAACTATTAGTACATAAAAGAGGGTTGTCAAAGACTCCCCCTTGATTTTTTTAACGGTCAATATTGCATATTTTCCATGGAAATGATTTTTTCGCGTGGGGTGCGTGGACACCCCATAGGCCAGTTATGTTACAAAATCGAGGTGGGCCAACTAAGGGTTAAATGAGTCGTTCATGAGTCAGGGTTTTCGTACCCTGACTGGAAATATTACGCTATTTTTTGCGTTGACATTGTTGTTTAGCGAACTCTATGTCCCCTAAGTTGTTTACACTTGAGCTTTTGATGGACACTCGACGAACATTACTATCCTGTCTTTTATTAGCTGCTCGTTGACACATCTTTGCGAAATGACCCTTCTTTTGACATATATTACACGTAATGGTGAGCGCTAGTCATTTAGTTTTTTGATACATAGTACCACAACGATTGCATATAAATTTTGGGTTGCTGGCTTTTACTTTACTCAGTTGACTTTCTTTACTAGACAATGCACTATTACTGAATTTAATTTCTGACCAAAGCTTTGTCTACCGCTAGTTGCGTGGGGTGGTACTTGATGGTGGTCTTCTAGACTTGCCATTTGTGACTTTAACGTTTCGAAATTTAGGGCTTTGTTGCACACAAAGAAGGTTGATGACTCTTCTTCTATTAGTTTTTCTTGCCTTTTGGGATTGTATAAACCCATGATCAATTTAACCCTTAAGACTTGGTCCAGAAATGTATCAAAACCTCATCCTGCTGACAGCAATTTTAAACTGACATGTATTCGGTGATTGTCTCATTCTCATGTTGCTTTCTATTGTAGAATTTAAAGCGTTCGGCTAAGTTGGGAGCATATACAGCTTTTATTAACTTCGAATATGATTTTGTTAATAGTGACTCCGGTGCTAGTACTGTTTTGAGGGTATGCCTCTGGGCCTATTAGGGTAATTAGTAATGAAGCTTCTTTTTTTCTTCTTTCTGTTCTGTTCAAGGTTCTTTTCCGCGGAGCCAACTCTAGAAACATTGCAGCGTCCTCTGGTATCCCGCAAGGTAGTCACGTTGGTCCTCTTCTTTTTATTTTATCAATTGATGACATTGTTGCCTTGCTAAAGAACTGTAAAATGCTTATTTACGCTGATGACATTAAACTCTACCGTTACATAAGAAGTATCGAGGATTGCAAACTTTTGCAAGTTGACCTAAACACCTTCTATTCCTGGTGTTACAACAACAAGCTGGCTCTCAGAAAATTTTTAGGTAATAGCAAGACTACCCAGGTACTACGTCACGGTTATTCAGCACTCAGTCCGTTCGAGGGTGTTTGCATTTATCCGCATTTATTTAGTTTTCGTCAGATTAAGCCTGCTAAGCTACTTTCTGTTGTCAAGTTGTTTAACATGTTTTTTGAGATCCTATGTCTGTAGGCCAGCAGACAGATATGATCAGCGTAGTCGAGATCCTTAAGGCGGTCTAGTAATCCCTATTCCCCTTTCATCTGTTTTTCTATCTAGAGTCTTCATCTTTTTTCTTCTTTGTTCCGTTAGCTGGTGGTCCGAGCGGGACGTCCCCGCAACGGATACCCTGCTGTCGGTGCCTCTGGGTCTCGAACTTTATTCACGATTCTTTTCCATTCTTGCCGGTTTTTTGCGGTGTCTCGAGCCTCGGTAACTGATAACCGTTGATTCCTTAGGTTACTCTCGATATTCTTTAGCCAGGTTTTCTTCGGTGCCGATCGCTGGATTCTCTAGCCTGCGGGACGGTCTTGCCAGAGAAGTTTATGCGGCAAGCGGTTATCATCCATTCGGCAAACATGTCCAAACCACCGTAGCCGACGTTTTTGCATTTCTTCTTCGATCAGTTTCTGCTGATCGCATCTTTGTCGAACTGTCTCGTTTCGAAGGCGATCGCGGACTGAGAAACCAAGGATCTGCCTCAAGCATCGTATTTAGAGCACCTCGAGCTTCTTAACTTCCGGCTTCAGCAGTGTCCACGTTTCAGATCCATAAAGAAGAATCGGAAGGATCAAAGTTCGGTAAAGGCGTTTCTTTTGTTTTGAAGGAAATATTCGTTCGTTTCCATAAGCACCACTTGAGCGAGGCGAATGTTGCTGTTGCCTGGTCGATGCGGCTGTGAACGTCGGTCGTCGATGCTACTTTTGTTTCCTCAAATATTTCAACCTCAATATTTGAACCTCGGAACCTGTTCGATTTGGGTTCCGTCGAGGTGAACTGGCCCTCGATCCGTCCGTTATGAGCACTTTGGTCTTTTCCGCATTAATTTGAATTCGAAGTTGTTGTCGTCGTATCGAACTCCTAGTCGTCCATCGACTGCTTCAGTCATAATCGCGTCGATTAGGACGTTGAAGAGCGAAGCGACGCTGGCCACGCTGCTGATTGAGCCACCGTACGACGCTTGGAGAAGTTGGATCATTCTCAATGGCACGTGTACGGTTTCCAAGACTCTCTACAAGCTGTTCCAATCGATGCAGTCGAAAGCCGTTCCAATCGATGCAGTCGAAATATCAGCCAGAAAACGAAACAATATGTTCTTCACCGAGAAACCGAAACAATGGCCTCGATTCCCAGATCCGACGGGAGGGAAGTGAGTGAGGATTTGACACTTTGCGATTCTCAAATCCGCAGTCCCGAATTGGTTTAAATCGAAAATTCGGAGTGAAGACTCACGCGATAATGAAATATATGATGTCGGATTATCTCAGGCGCATTTGTCGTTCAAATCCGCAGAAAATTTGTTGCGGATCACACTTTTACAGCGCGGAAAATGTCAAAAAGAAATTCGGGGTTGCGGATCTGAGAATCGCAAAGTGTCAAATCCGCAACTCACTTCCCTCCCGTCGGATCTGGGAATCGAGGCCAATATCTTTTTCAGCAATAAATTGAAACAATATCTTTTTCGCCAACATTTTGAAACAATATCTTTTTCGTAAGACCCATCGAATTGATAACGCACTTTTATCCATAAAACCTTTTTTCTGAAATTCATTTTCTATTAATTTAAATATTTCCGTCTTTTTCCATCTTTTTCCATCTATTAATTTTATAATAGATTTTTCTTTAAAAACATTTATTAAATATAAAGTTTCTTCAGACGTCCAAGCCAGACGCGACATTTTGACTTTTTTAACATTTGACAATCCCGTTTGTAGTTGTGTGCGTGAACTCTGTTCAATCTACCTATTTTCGTTGAGTTGAGCAGAGTTGAAAATCTTTAGCGAAAACTCTTGACTGCGACTGTTTCCATGGAGTTCAACTCGGGTTCAACTCTGGTTGAACTCTCATGGAAACTCAGTAATAGTTTATGAAAGTAAGCAAGGTACTATGATTCTCTGATTATGGCTATGCAGGATCGGCCTTTTCTGACTCTTAGCAATCTGAAACCTCTTCTATCCTTCGAAGAAAGCTTACTACTATACATTGCACCATGGCGTGACCAACCGGTAGTATAATGGGTGATTTCTGAGTGCCGATGTTGTTGAAAGGGCCTTCGCACTATTTCGTGCAGTTCGGTGTTGTAGCATGTGTGTTTATAGACGATACCTCCGTATAGTTTCAGAGATAAAGGTTTAGAAGTTCTATAGTCTATATACATATGTAGATATGTACATCTTATATTAGCTATGCTTTCTTCCTAACATCTTTCAAGTAAAGAAAATGATTTTATCATGGTAGTCTAAATTAGAAATTATTACTTTGTACATGGCACGTGTAAGCAAAACAAATTGGTATCGAGATTGTTGAATTGAAATAAAAAATTGTAGAGAATCTTAAAACTAAATTTAACCAGTAAAATGCACAAAAACTTCAGGGACTGGATTAATCTAAAAAAATATCCCAGTTTCATTCGAAAATTCACATAATTCTGGCCTATACCAATATTTAAAATTATACAAAATACACATTATTAAACAACAGTGAAGAACAAACAACAAAACTCGCAATTTTATACGAAAATGTTAACCCATCCGCTGCAGACTTTTATACACGATCAAACAAAATTCAAAAAAGGAAGAAAAAACCCACAAAAAGTAAAATATTATTGTCCTTTATTAATACTAATACTATAATATAATAAAAATATTATTTCTGGTAAGACTGATTTATTTTCGAACAAATGTTTTACAAGTATACTATAAAAAATTTGTTTTGTTTTTTTTTTGTTTTCCTAAAAAAGAAATCCTTTTTAGTGTTAAATCTTTATTTAAATTTTGTTTTTTTGGAACACGTGTTTTTTAAGTAGAAAATTTGTAATTTATTAGAAATTTTTTTTGTTTTTGTTTGTTTTGGTTTTTTAGTTTTCGTGTTGCTACGCTTTAAAAAAAAACATACATATATACATAAATATATACACACACAGACATTTAAGCCATGTTTTAGCATAAATATCTAAATAAATGGAATTATTTGTATTTAAATATAATAATTGTAGTTTGTGTTTTTTTGTTTTTTAATTTTCTGATAAAAGTGGCTTAGGATATAATTGGAGTATAAAAACACAGTTTTTTACTTTCTTTCATTTTTTTGTAATTATACAGTTTTTGTAATCTATTGTGATGTAAATTTATTACACTTTATACGATAATTAAAATATATTTACTATGAAAAAAAAATGAATGGCATTTTTATGATATAATGTAATGAATTGTAATATTTTTAGATATATCAGAGCTTATCCTCCGACATAAACATACAAGAAAACGCTATGGATGCTTTTAGTAATGCAATTTGCGCATATTTGCCTTTGCATTGATTTCATTAAAGCAAACATGCGTTTGCACAGAGTAAATAAATGCAAACATGCGTAGCATGCGCACATTTGCTGGCCTTGCAAGCTTTTCGATATCCCTGCGAACAGTTTTAAAACAGAAGAGAAGGCACTTCGATGTTAAATGTCAAAGTATTGGTTGACAACATAAAATGGATGAGTAGAATATTGATAGCGTGCCGCAAATATGTTAAAATAACATCAAAAATGACAATTGATTAGCGTCATATTTAACTATGGCGAAACAAGTTTACTAATGCATACTTGCATGCATGCGCTAATGATTTTTCCGCAAGTGGATGCGGGTCCAACTTGGGCATTATGCGCATGCAAGTATGCATTACTGAAAGCACTCTATATTACTACAGCCCCTGTGATGAAAGTCGTTTTTTCTGACATATGAAGTGAAGCTAATATAGCGGTGTGCTGATAGTCGATTCTTGTCGTATTTGTGCGGTGTAAAATCAGCTGGCTGAATGTCAGCTTATTTGGTGTGCTGACAATCGTTTTTATTGTAGTTTTATTTTAACTTTTAGTCGGCGTGTTGTGCTTTAGTGAGAAAGATGCTGTACTGAAAGTCATAATTTGACTCAAACGTCACTTTTTTTCAACTCAATCGACTTGTCATGCGATATGACTTTAAGCACACCAACTAAAAAACGAGTCGACACCGACATCTACATGCGCCTATCACACGACTCGTCTTGCGGCACAGGGCCCTACGTGAACCCTAGCTATGGTTATTCGATACTTCACTAACTAACTTAAACCTAGCAGACATAACTAGGTGGCAGGCAGCGGAGGTTCCTTCGACGGACTCGAGTAATTGCAAGTAATTCTCTCAGAAACTAGTGACCAGCTAATGAAGCTGGACCTCGCTTCTATGGTAAGTATTACACCAACTCCACTACTACGGCTTTCAATTTCATTTTTTCCTTAATCTAAGAAGGTCTTACCGTTTGGGCAGATATGTTCCCCGCATCAGGACATCTGATCTCGCATGATCTTGATTTTATATCGATTCATCTCGTTGAGGACTTCATCCAGGCGTCCTTGAGCAAGCAGTGTTCTTACATTCCATGTTCCAATTCGTGTCCTTGTTCGATAAGCAAAGGTCGTCGTCGTGTTGTCCAACCTGTTCCTGTAACAATGGCGTTTTTATGGGAGCGGGTTGCTAACCCTCAGCCCAATCGTCTTAAAACTCTGTTTTATGGCACAGAGAACTCGCCACTCGACCGTCTCCCGCCAGCTCCTTCCGAAGAAGTACCCCGCGAGGAGGTGCGATTAGGGCTTGCTAACAGGTCTGCTAGATGTTTGTCTGCAGTGAATCTTCTCGGATTTTAATAGAAGTGACAAATCGCTTGTCACCACCTTCCGAGGTCTTTGTTAGCCGTTCGCTCCCCAATTATTATTGTAAGCAGCAGTAACCGTCTCCGTAAGGAAGTCCCCGGATAGTTCTACATCCATCGTGGATTTGATTTAGTGCATGAAAGCCGTCAATACGCTACTGAGTTCCCCCCAAAAGTCTGTCCAGTTCGTATATGCTAGCACTCACTCCTTCTAAAGACTAGCCAGCCCACCATAGAGTAAAATGTGTCTATGGTGTCAGCGTAATGGCTCATCTGAGACCCACAAGTCGCTCACGTAAGTGGCAACATATTGAGTGACCAGCGTGATGTCTACAACCTCACGTCTCCTACCGTTGTCGAAGGTAGGATCCGTGCCGCGATTTAATATGTCCAGGGGCCAGTTCACGCAATTCGACGTCGACTGAAAACGACGCTTTAAATGTCGTTTTGGGTTCACGCAAGTCGACGTTTTATGTTTGACGTTTTAAAAGTGTCGTTAATCTTCTCGACGCCAGATTTGGCGTCGAATTCATTTATTGTTATATTAAAAACGAGTTGTGGTGGCAATTACAGCAGAGCAGAAATAATTTTACACAAAACTTTTTACAGTTCTGAACGAGCAAAATGCAATAGAAAAAGAAAAACTATTAGTTGAAAAATAACAATTATAACTACTCCAAGAAGAGTTAGATGTACAAAAATAAATTCAGCGTTGAGATTTTCCAATATTATTATGAATTTGTTTAATTAATTAATTTAATTACTCACATTATTGAAGTTTTAGTATTATTTGCAACTTGTCCCCCTTGTGGATAATTACTACGTTTATAAGCGGAGTTTCACTCCTGGATCTTCAATCCAAAGTAAAACTCCCGATGCGTTTATAAACAGTGGGAGTGTAAATCCAAAATACTTTCTGGTTTGAGATGACAGCTCCAAGCTCAAATTCAAAATTATAGCAAAGACAAATATAAACCCAATGTTTAATTTAATGTATTTAAAAATATCAATAAACAAAGAAAAAAATCTATTGTTGCAAAATAAAACACCCAGCTTCTTCTTTACAAAGTTTTCCCCTTTGGAAAAAATTCTCACTCCCAGTCAGCGTTTATAAGCACAACATAAACCGGGATCGAAGTTTCACTCCAGCTTTTTCTTCGGGAGCGACAATCCAAGTTCTGGATTTTCACTCCTGGTTTATAAGCGGTGTTTCACTCCGGATCGAAACTTCCATCCGGAGGGAAACTCCGCTTGTAAACGTAGTAAATGTGAAAAGTGCAGCGGTTTCATTGGATTTTGCATACCTTTAGGAGAAATTATTTTGGGAAAACGACATTCGACACGTCGACTTACGTGAACCCAAATTCAACGTCGTAGAAATTAATGTCGTTTTCATAAAGCGTCGATGTCGACGTCGAGTGTCGAATTGCGTGAACTGGCCCCAGGTTAGTAGACCCCTCTTGTTCACTCCACTACTGCCCCAGGCATCATGGTGGACGTTCGCATCATATCCTAAAATGATGTGCAGACCGCTCCTGTTCGAGTGACCCACTATATCCTTGAGGTCTTGGAATGTTGGTGGGTCCCTGGAGTCGTGGGAGAGGTATGTTGAGCATAAAATAATCATGCAATCGCCTTTAAGACTTTTGTCCACCCCAGTCGAGATAGAATCGCAAATAGAGGAGCATTGCTTCTCCGTCAATTTGCCTTCGGGATAGTTGTCCAGGACCACTGCCATGGTGATCCCTGCCAACGTGTCTCAGTATGTGGGTTCTTGCGACTCCCTTCTTTTTTTCTTCTGGGATTCTTGCCCTGCAGGAGAATCGTTAGACCACTGTCGTTTTGGCAATGCATCACTTGGGTCCGGCACGCGACATTGCCCCCTAAAAGTTGTAGGAGTTGGTGCTACCAATTTTGTGGTGGATCCAGAAACTTCTGGCGATTCAGCGGCTGTCTGGGTCCGCTATTTGGAGCCCTACGTTGGCCTGACCACTGCCTTTTATTTGTTGAGAAGGAAGTTGCAAATGTTGGACTCAGGTGTGCTCCCATATTCCGTTGCGGTCTTCTTTGCCTTGGCCTTCCTCTTGGTAACCCCAAATTTTATCCTGCTAGGCTGCAACCGATAACCTTGGCAGTTAGTTCTTCAACAACATTGCCGCCAGCTGCCTGGGCCAATATAATTGCTTCATAAAAGTCCCACGATTGGGGCAGGAAAGAGAAGGTACATCCTGGCAGAGCCTTCATATCAGGATAAGACTATATACAACTGGGTGCACCAGGTGCCCAGAGGAGACGGTTTGGGATAGTGCAACACTACCTACTGCCATGCGGCCCTCGACACGACGACATTTACATCTTGGCTTGGTAGGCTTTTAAGGGTGTGCACCCTACTACCGTCGTTAGTTGGTTATCCGGGGGGCACCGCGAGGAGGTGACGGTTCGATCTTAAGCTATGTATGCTGTTCCTAAGTACGGCGGTCTAGAAAATGTTCCCCATATAAAGTGTATGTAAAAAACGCCTAAGTAATCGGTCAAGAAATGCTATAGGAATTTTTGCTCAAGAAATTTCTGTACCTAGTACCCTGTTCGCTCAAGAAAAATGCTAGTACTATTCTGACACATAGATGGATCCTTTTCCTAATGCGGTTAAGAAAAAATTGGAAAGACCATTTTTTCTTGACCGACATTGACATTACGAGATTGAACGGAAAGTAGATTTGGCGTTTTCACTAACGTGATTATTATTTGAAGTGATTACTCAAAAAAAAATTCCCGCAACGATGTCAAATGTCAATTTTGAACACGGAAAAAAATCATCGCATTACTTGTCGAAATTTTCTGTACCGGGGTCAAGAAATAATAAGAGCATTTTTCTTGACCGCCGTACTTAGGAACAGCATACATAGCTTTACCCACCACTTATATTAGGACTTCCATATAGGAAGCAAAATGTGGATATCAATTCGAACTTTGTTTTTAATCCGGACCTTGCATTAAAATTCATTTATCTTATTGGTCTGCTTTTAATTCCTCTGTATCTTTTTAATATCTGATATTTAAAAAACAAACGAAACTCAAACTCCAATTGTAGCCATTTTTCTTATTCGAAGTAAGCAATAGCTTTCTGCACTCTCAAGTAGGTGGCGCTTTCTATTAATTTTTTAGATCGTACATTTTCTCATATATTTTATGGTAACGCGGTGGATTTATTATCAAAATGAAATAAACAAATATTATTTAATGTTTTTATCTTAAAAATATTTGAATTTAGGGCTTTAATTAAATATATTTTTAATTATATGTGTTCATGTAAAAGTTTGGTTTGAGTCTAGGGAGTACAAATATTGAAATTTTTAACTGACCTTTTCAATTTTTTCCATTACAATTCATAATGCCGTTATATCGTTAATTTAGCATGTATATTTATTATTTATTACAACATCTCCTTTAGTTTTAAAAGTTGTAAACTAATCTTGCAAAGGTAAACCATTTTTTATCTTATAAGAGTGTAAGAAGAGTTAATTTTCAACAGAGACAAAACTTTATTTTTTACTTATTTTTATAAATTAATTTAAAGGGCTTTCTGTATCTCTTTATTTAGAGAACTTGTTTTACAACAATTTTATATTTTCAACAAAAATCGCTCATGGCACCGCCATTTACAAGTCTATAGGAATGTACGCGTAGATGCCAGCACACTCCACTAAAAAATAATTCCAATATGAAAAAAACAAAAATTCTAACACACATATCTGCAATGTTGGTACACGTGTTTTAGAAAATTTTTCGATCTATCATCTATCATCAATGGCTGTCGGGCGATAAAGGTTTTTTTGTCTCTAATTTTTTCTCCCGTTAAAATTCTAGATCTCGGTTGAAATTCTAATTCATATATGTTCAAGAAAGTTAATAAACCAAAACGCGCTAATAACTGCATGCCGCAATATAGTTCAAATTGTCTCGTGATCTCCTGCATAAATGTCAAAAGAAAGGTGAACCATCGGGGTGCGGAGTTCTTCGTCCAAGTCGATGCGCATTCTTCCATATAAAAAAAACGAGCATAATGCATTTATAGTGAAGATTGAAAATTGTTCCGTTAATTGTGCATATGAGCGGCGGCACTAGCTGCCTATCATGATTTCCAGATACAATTCAGTGTTTGTCCGAAAGTTTTGTTTATATTATAGTGAATGTTTCTCAAATGGTGGTGTTTTCATGAAGTTCCAAAAGTTGTGAACTGAAGAAGGATTTCTCACTTCTGGCTGCTCGCTCCTGCATCTCATATAGAAAGCACACACATCCTGGTCCTGGAATTCGTACCGAAACGAAGGGAATTACTTAATCTGGGATATATTACAAATTATGCGGTATCTTGCCATTGGAATTTATGTGGCTGCGGTCATCGGATTATGTGCTGCACTTCCAATCCGATCAGCAGCTTTAGGTACGTACATTTTTTGTGTAGATTAAGCTCTGCTCTCGTCCATTAACAACTATCAATGCATAAATCTGCGTTATTTTGTTGCGTAATCCCTACAGCCGGCTAATAGCCTTGCTTTGTGTATTTTTTTATTTTATAATTTTCCCTGTACAATGGGCATAACGACAAAGAAACTATTCTCCACATTTGTTCTAGTTTCCGATCTCTCTGGGGAGTGATAAAAATCGCGTTAATATCCCCGAAGCCCATTAAAAAAAACAACAAGATAAATTTCATGATAATTTCTCATTTCTGCTGAAACTGCACGCGGCCAGTGTTAATAAATAATTTTACATGAGCAGCGCTTAAATGGTGGCCACCGACCGTGGCTTGGCTTTGAAGTTCATAATCGAGAGACCAGAAGGATGGCTTCGTCTTATCAGGGCCGTTATCGTTGGTCATGCTTCCTTGCAGTGAGTGATGATGCATTGTGGGGCTTGCAATGTTTTCTTTATTGTTGCCGTTTTGGCAGTGTTTGCTCCTCTTTTTTTTATCACAAAAACGCACAAAGAGCGCTCTGCGATGATTAGGCTAGAATCACTTAAAGATATTCTCATTGTTGGGGACTTGGCTTATGGCTCTACGCTGGAGATGTTTTGGTGGACGTAAAATGCATAATTAATTAATTTCGGTGACAATTAACTGCTAGGTCACGTTTGCTACTTCCGCTTCAATAGAAATTCTTTCTGGGCAGCTCTGAGATATAAAAAGGGCTATAGGAAAAGTTAAAAAACAAAATTTTATATCCTAGTACTTCCGCTTATGCCAGAAACTTCTTTTGTAATCATTAAACTAAGATTTAGCTATTCATCTGTAAAAGACCTGCGACGTAATACATATATCCTTCCGCCAAACAAGTCTAAACGGATACAACTTTTGAGATGACGCTCATCTTGCCAATTTTTCAGCTTTTAACCCTTAAGGAACCCAACGGAGGAGTTGTTTCTATTTTAAAGTATGTTCCAGCACACGCCAAATGAGATCCTTCATGCAAACTTGAGATTGTACTCAAGGCTTTTTGCTAACTTGATGGACAAGATGAAGAGGTTGACCATGGTAACAGCTTTTTTTCATCCCTTGGGATAATCGTTATCCAAGGATGCTAGAGAATGGATTCGGAGATGTTATTCTTTTGTGTATGTGGCTTTAGGATTGTTCGGAAAGTGACATGGAACTAGGAAGGAAGCATATGAGGAAAAGCTAAGAGCGTAAATGCCCAGGAAATACATACATAGTACAATTATTCTTTGAGGTTTTTAACCAAGATTATTCCTGGTAATTAATGTTATAATAGCTTAGGTTTATTGTTAGAAGTCCTGTGCAGGCATATATTATTAAAAATTGCTTTGAAATCAATGTTATTATCCTTCTTGATCGCTCTTGGGAGCCTTCACAAAAGTTCTTTTTTGAAATATCAGGAATATATTTTCTTAGAAATATTATTTTTAGAATATCAAGTGATGCTAGGCACAATGCTACCAAGCTGGATATACCGTACAACGTCTGTTACCGAAGCTGTTGTGAAACGAAGGATACGTTGTTCCTTCAATTTTTGTCAAAGCCAGATAGGGCACACTAGGTAGATACATTCTAGAAGGCTTGTCCGACTAAAGGTAACTATATGATATGGACACTTTAAAGAACTGCTAACTCTAACAGTAGCCATAACAGAAAGCGTGGACTAGCGGGAGCCATGCCTACGCGTATAGCGTGCAATAGGATCTAAGGCCATAGATGGTCCTGTGGATGTTCAGAGCTGTGGTACCCAAATTCTTACGTACTTACGGTTCGTTGGTAAGGAGGCCAGCGCTAAGCAAGACCTATAATGTCATAAAGTTGAGAAGGGTCGAGGTAACAAGCAAAAGGGCCGTGAGAACATGCTTCACGAACGCCCTTGATTTTTTCTTGCAGCTACTCCCCCAAACTTCACATCAAACTTCTAGCATCGTCTAGTATCGTCAGACTGAAGCAATCCGGCGCGTGCACCTAAAAACCTACAGACATTGCAACATCTTGAATGTGCTGCCCAGCAAGGATTTCTCCGTCCAAATGCCTGTAACGGTCAGTTTTGCTCGGAAATCCCTAAATATCTACCTGACTCAAAATCACTGTCGGGAATGAAATCGAGAAGTTGCTCGGAACAAAAAAGTAGGCGGCGAAAAGAAAAACAAAAAAACAGAAAAAAAAAATTTGCTAGTGAGTTTTTTTTTAGCAGTCAGTTCCTAGAGTTTTTTGGAGGAGTTTTGCGAGATTTTTTAGCAAACAGGCAGGAGATTCAGTTTTTAGCAGTCGTTTTTTGCATGACGGAGTAAATAGTGGCCGCTACCGTGTTCGCTCCCAACCTAATTGCAAGAAGCTACCAAGAAATCTTCCACGCCTTTCCTTGGCAGCTGGTGGTTATCCAGACTATGAGCTGGCAAGGGACCGAACTACAGTGACGCGGCTCAGGCGATGCCTGGAGAATGATGGAGGCGGAATCTGAAATTGCACAGTCACAGGTAAGTGGTGAACCATACTCCGTATAGGCCCGGCCACACACCCCACGACCCCCCCGGCGAGCTAGTGAACTCCGTGTGGCCGGCAGCATATCCCCCTAACATTAGGATCGGCGGTTGGGTAGGAGTCCCGATTTGTTTTATGTTTGGGATTGCGCTCTTAGTCAGGCTTTTCCGGGTTTCTGGCTGAGGAGGCAATACCTCGCATAAATGGCGCCCAATATATAGTCGCGCCATTATGCAGTTACATGCCGTTAAGAAAAGATAGTCGCACAGATCACACAATTTATCGCTCCGACATGACGTCACACATAATAAACTGCGCAGTTAAACTAAAAATGTGTGGGCCGCTTATTTATATTAATATATCCCCCTTAGCGTGAATGACGGCCGGCAATCTTTAAAACCAGTATAATGTATAATGAACTTCCGGACTCGACGTTTATAATCCACGGCTTCATCATACTTTCCTAAATATGTACATTGTTAGCTCGCTTAAGTCGGAGCTACACGATGCCATGAACAACTTCCCAAGTACGAATGTTCAATGTCAAGCGTCCAACATTCGTCTTTGGACACGTTCGGGCTGCTGTCGGTCCTGACTCTATCGCTGGGAACCAACATTCGAATGAAACGTTCACCGTATCTTATGGAGTTACATCCATAATCGACTTCAATTGTGGCAAAAAAATGCAAAATAAAAGAATGGATCCTCCTTTTCCTTGTCAGTGAAAGGAGTAGAAAGTATTACTATCTACTTAAGTCAATTAACTTTTAACTTCGTATGCGTAACCTTGACTGAATATAAAGTGAATTTACAAGACATCTTCAGTGCTCAAGAGCTTGAAAATCTCAAGAACTCAAGTGCGTATGTGCTCTACCTACTCGACGCGCCATATTATCGTGAAATAAGCTTGAGTTAAAATTGACTACGACTGAACAATTTCTCTAGGACTCAAGTTTTCACGCTCGGTTTACAGGATGGACAAACACGCCAATCAGAAAATTGTTTGAGCTGCTTGCTCATGCAATTGCACTTCTACTAACATTTAAGAAGCTTCGCAAACGCACTGATAGAAGAAAATTGTCATCTTAATTACTAAACCACAAAGACTTCAGCTCCTAGAATTCATAAGGTATCTTGTTTAGTCAACGGCTAGGTCTGTAATTTACAAATCCTACAATCGACCTCCGTCCATCCATCCAATTGCGCGATAGCCCTTTTAATTCGTCATAGACTTCTCTTGCTTCTAGAAAGGAGCTTTCCACGGTGTTCACGTAATCGACCTATCCAAGTAGTTGCGCAGACTGTGTTGCTATTCATGCAGTCTTCTGTACTGACGTTTTCCTTATCATCCATTCTAGGACCTGGTTCCATCCTCTTGTCTAGGACTTTGTTATATTTCCAACTCTTCGGTTATAACATTTTAGATCCTATCATTCGCTAGTCAGCTTCTTTCTACAAAGTTTGTCTGCGATTTTTCTTATTTGCTTGAAAATTTCCATCCTTGCTCTTGTTGGCCTTGCGATGTATACCCGGTGGCTCTGGCTTCTTTCTTGTGGCTCTACAGTCCTGGTCAAACCAGTCAATTCTAGTCGGTCTGAGGGCTCAGGCTAGTGCCTCTTCTCCTGTCCCCTTTACGCTGGTTTTGATTTGCTTCCGTTTGTCGTTGATGTTGGGTTGTTCTTCTGCTTCTCTCAAGTTTTGTGCGACAGCATGCTGGTAGGTATCTCCTATTTCTTCTAGTTTTAGCTTATCTATATCGTATTTTGGTTGAGTTTGCCCTCGATGCGTTTTGGTTGCTATTCGGGTTCTCAATTTCACCTTGACTAGATAGTGGTCCGAGCCACAGCACGCTCCTCTCATTGTTCTTACGTCCAGTCTACTCGTGGCCCCTCTTCTCTCAATTAGGACGTGGGCCATTTGATTATTAGTTGTTGAACATACTACCATTGAATTTGAGCTTGCGAGATCGATCAACCTACTACTTGAAATCCAGAATAAGTTATTTCCTTCTCTATGATAAATGTGCTACTCCGAACTCTCCTCTTTCATTCGATGATCCACTGGAGAGTATCGTCCATTTGCGTCCATTTGGTTTCTTGAAGGTCTGTGATATTTATGTTATATTTTTGTAGTATTAATCAAAGCGAACGCAGAACGCCCGTTCTGTTGAGCGTCCTGATGTTCCATGTTCCAAGATCGAATTCCATATGGCGTTGAGTCCGTCCTGTCCGAGGCCTGCCTTGAGGATTCGTGACGGGTGGGTTTTTAAGATAGAAGGTTGTCAGAGTGCCGTTCAACCCCCAACCTCCCCCGGACCAATCCGGTATTTTCTTCGGTTTGAGCCGCGAAACACTCGCCTTTCACCCTCCTCAGTCTGTTATTCTTGTATAGACAAGAGCATCCAAGGGTCCCCCGATATAAAGTCAACATCTTCGTGGAGGTTGAGGTAGGCTTCGGTAGCATATCGGAAGATCTAAGATCGTGTAGACATCGTTACTCAGGATTTATCTCTTTGATGTACAGGCACCAACAAAGATCCCTGAGGCCGTTACTACCATTTGACGACCTGATCAAAGCTTGGAAATGGCTAATCCGATTTTAGGACTTTCGATTTTTATGCTAGTAATATAAGTAATTATACTACATAGTTATATATAAAGATTTCAGGATGTTAATCTTGTCTTAGGGTTGGTTTCTGTTGTTACCTCACATTTATTAAAAAGAATCGGCGTTTCAATGGAATTCTCCTTGATGGTAGTAAGTATTAAGAACTAGAATTGTTTACAATGGCCGATGAGGATTTATTTCTCAAACAATCATCGACCAGCAACGTAGGTCCCTTGTCGAAGGAATTATATACTCTTTCCTTAATTTAATTTACTCACGACAAAGCGATTTCTTTAGAGAGAGTCTGTATGCTCTGAAGTCACCACTTTCGGCATGAATGGTTTCCATGCATTTTCCATTTAATCATTAATTCAGTCGAGGCTTTGTAGATTTTAGGAGTAGGGGGAATAAATAAAAACCGACAGGATTGTGTAAGATTTTGGTATTGCAAAGAGCGACTGTGTTTACAATGGCATCAAGGATTTTATTCAAGAGATTTAAAGAATCGAAAAAGTCGTAACCAATTTACCCTTTTTTGTAGTAGTCAAATAGTTCTTTTAGGATTTTAGGAACTACCTTTTTGGTTGGAGGAGATGATGGATTTTTGGCTGGAGTAGACTAGGCAATTGTCCGAGTTAGAACGAAGTGAGAGCACTTCAAACGAGAATCGTATTGGATGAAATACAGAAATATGCTAAGGAATGCTCCACGGATAGAGTAAAGACAGAGATTTACCCGAAATGAACTGGTTAATACAAAATAGCAAAATAAGTATTACTTTTTATCTACAATTTAAATTATACCGTATTGGCATTAAATTGATTGAAATTTTGAAGTGTTTATTTCCTAAAAATAAAACAATTTCTCTTATCGCCAATATAATTACGTAAAAAACCGATTCAGCATCAACGACTTCGTGATAAAGCTGTTATCTAACAGCCACGTTAATTAGATAAAAAATATGTAAACAAGAAAAAATGTTTACTCAGCTGCTTTACTCGGTTTAGGGTAAATGCGCGCTGCGGTGTATTGTTTTGCGGAGGTGGTGAAGATAAGCCATAATTCTCACAATTTCTTTTTTAATTCAGAATAAGAAATTCTTTATTAAAAAAAACTTCATAAGAATTTAAAAAATAACACGGAAATTAATTAAATTGAATTATAAAATTATCTCTTGAAATTGAGTTGGTGTAAAAATGTGCTTTTTTTCAAGAGAAATTTGTTTGTATCTTTTTGTAAATAATTGTAATTTTACAATTTAATCATCCATACAAACAGAATCAATATTTACAATATGTCTACAATGTAAGAGGATGAATTTTTTAAGAATATTTATGTAACCTGATTCCTTCTATTTGATGATTTGTTCCTGCATAATGGATGAATAGAACGAAATAGCCTCTCTCATCTCGTTAGCCTTGCCACATGTAGTGGATAGCTAGCTCTGACTATAAGTATACATATGTATTGTTGTCTGGTTTATAAAATATTTATCTAGAAAAAGCTGGCGGAATTTCAAAACACAAAACGAAATAAGACGAAAGAAATGAAAAAAACCAAAAAATAAAGGCCAAAAACGTTTACAGAATAATATTAAAACTCACTTTCGGAACTTTGTGTGAATTATATTTAATTTATGCGCATATAAAGAGGTCACAACACAACTCTCCTACCAAAGAATCCACACATATCCACAATTATCGTAATTCAAAAGAACATTAACAAAAAACTTTTGTAATCATCTAATTTAGTTTGGAGATGTGTTCTTAAATATCCTCTATAAAAACGATGAGGACACCCCATTGAAACATTTTTTATGATAAATATTCTCGAGGACGTCATCGCAAGGATATAAAAATCTCTTTTATTTCCTCCCGCCATGTAGACGATATACATGCATATATATAAGGATAACCACTAGGCTATGACCTTGGCCAGGATAAAAGTGTGTACATGAGAGCGACTTTCTTAAGAAGTTTTCTCTCGTTCTCGATAAAAGTTTTATGCTGATTCCTTGGTGGCATTGAAAAAGTAAAGGGGATATTCTTGCTTCGTGATTAATTGCCAGCAATAGTCAATGATCCCTAGCAAAATGTAATTCTCGTTGTTGTTGTTGCTGTTGCTGCTGTTTCGGCAAAATTTCATTGAAACTTTGCCAAGTAAATCATTCATGATATTATAGTAAAAAGAAGTTTTTTCCTTTCTTTGTTTGCTGTGAAGTGTGCTCCTTTTGATTTCTGATGCAGAAGAAAGTAATTTTAAATAAGATTTCCATGGAAATATTCTAGAGACGTTTCGTGTATTGTATATTGAAGCTCTATAGATTGAAGCTCTTTTTTTTGTATCCTGCGATAACGACTCTCTATATTCGAAAGAGAGCGAGAGGTTAACATGGGTGCGGGTATTGGCGTCAATTATGTGTAAACATATTGTAAAAAGGAAATTTTTGCCAGAGAATTCTATGTATGTACATTCGTTACATGCTTGTGCTATAGTGTAGCACAAAATAGTCATCGCACGTATTTGTAAAAGTATAAAAGAAAATGTTTCATGATTTGTTGTTAAAAATATACGGTGCAATTATTTTAAGATTCTGCTTGAACGGCTTCGTAAACTTTTCGCCTTTATATTGCTGTTTATTAAAAATTATACTGTTAAACAAATTGTATATTATCCTGTATATTATGTACTTACTATTATTGCTCTTACTTAGATTGCTCTTATCACACAAATAGTTAATTGTGTTCATTTATCCCGGTATTGTTTCTTTCTTCTATTCTTCTTCTTTAACGGCTCTACAACCGCAATCCAGGTCTTGGACTGTTCTCCACCGGTTTCGAATCTGAGCCGATGCCATCCAGTTTGGCATCGCTAAGGTTTGAGCGCCCTGGTCTACGACCTCCTCCCAGATTGGGTCTCCCTCGCTGTCGCACCCCATAGGTTTTACCGTTTCTTTCTCTGCCTATGTCGAAATTCAGAGTTCACAGGTAAATCGTCATTGCACTGTCGATCTTTCTATCATCGATCACTATATTATCTCTACTCAGATACTCCGTAGAAGTAGATTCCCTTCTTGGTAGTCTGACCTCGGCCTAATTAGCGCATTTTCTCATATGAACTATGTACTATGACGGTCTTCCAATTTACTGGGGTTCACTCGTTTTCTTTCGTCCGCCGATTGGGACATATGTTTCCAAAACAAAAACGTCAACTCTGTCGCTATCAGGATCATATATGAAGGAAAGCATATATTCGGCATCTGTGAAACCTATCCAGAAAAGATGGTTTAATCGAAAATGCGTGAATACAATAAAAGCTAAAAAAACTGCCTCCAGAGCACACAATTTCCCCGAGGGAATTGCTCCACTAAGAGTACATCAAAGTAAGGATTCCTGTAAAACTACTATCAGGAAAGTCAAATCACCGTGTGGTAATATATTGAGAACTCCGCATACGTCCCTTCCTTTATCTACATCGGGGAGTTGATAACAGACAGAATATTTTTCCAATATCTTGCATTTCAGATGTTAGCCGATGATGTCCAGTCGATGAACGTCCGGCCCGAAACGTTGTCCGACACTTTTGCTAATTTAATAGAATTCGCTTCACACACAGTTCGAGGCTTTGTCACTGGCTGCCAAACTGACTGTGTTTACACATACTTCAGTTAGGCTTTCGACAAACTCTCTCACTCTATTATATTTCTCAAACTAAAAAAAATTGGCTTTCCGCATGCCCTTGTGGTATGGTTCCAGTCATACTTGGCCGACAGAACCTACCAGAGTCTATTCCGTGGAGTCAAATATCGATATATCGAAGCGTCCTTGTCCCACAAGGCAGTCATCTTGGTCCTCTCCTTTTTATTTGATCAATTGATGACTTTGTTACCCCTGCTAAGGCACTGGTAACAACCTGGGATTTATAAACAGATTGTCTAAGCAATTCAACAACCCCCTCAACACATATCTTGTACATATCTTTAGTTAGGCCTTTACTTGAATACGCCTCACAGGTATGGTTTCCTTGGTAGAATAGAATCGGTTCAAAGGAAGTTCGTCCGATTTGCACTCAGCCACCTGCCGTGAGATGACTTACTAACTCTTCCGCCTTATGAGGACAGGCTTAAATTTCATTGCTCCCCTCCCCCAACAACAATTGCGCTCCTCATATAGACTATGTAGTATAATAGGCTCAAGTATCGTCTGTCGGAGTTGGGACCTGATACCACGTACAAGTAGAACAAAACTATTTACCACTCGAATAAATTACCATCTTAATCTAAGCTAGACTATCGGCTGAATCAACCTAGTAAGTGATGCCGTGATTAGAAATTAAAACTTAGCAGATGCTTAGTAAATTGAGTGGAACACTGCTAATTACTTCCTTGTTTTCTTCTTTACTTTACTCAAGTTGATCAACGCTAATTTATAAAAAAATTCTTTGAACTTCTCCCGTTTCATACACTTTTCCTAGCTGGCGTCAGATTCGAATACACAGAATCATAAATAATCATTTCTAATCACATTCTAAAATCATATTTACGACTAAAAAACTTGTTCATTAAAACATTTAAACTATAACAAGATCGCGACCTTAATTAAAGGCCGATAAACATTTGCTCAGACTGCGATTTTTGAATTATTAGTTGAGCAGCTGTCGTCGGGATTACTAGAGAATCACGTGTGCAATACCACTTTAAAAGCTCTCCACCTAAACGATTGGCATTTCCCTCCTTCTCTTCTCGATGTCTAATTAGTTTTGGTAATCTGCCGGGGCATGTTTACAGTTATGCTCTCCTGGTTGTTGTCCTTAAGCTTTACGCTAATGTTAAGGATTTGCACCAATCGCGCATTAATTGTCGTTAATCCGTAACTAATTGGCACACTTCTCCCCGGATTTCAGTGAGCCGTCGCCGCCATCGTCTGTTATGATTTTGTGGCGTTTTGGTTACTTGAGCATCTAATCGAAGATTAATAGAATATAGAATACGGTTTTTCTGGCAACAACAACAAGATTATGAAAAATTAATTACCAATGTTAGAAACACCATTAACATCATTTGGCGAAGAGAAAAACAGAAATGGAATTCGACTTTATCATGAGTGCATATTGAGAAATGTCGGCATTGAATGAGTTGACAATGTTTCAAAGATGGACTTACTTCTCCGCAATTATAGCTTTCCCATTTATTTATTTCTATTTGTCCATTCCTATCTATCATATAAATGATTTGCTGCCGACGATTCAAGGCTTGATACCATTATGGCAGACTATTTTTCAATGAATGGTTTCAATTCATTTTTTTATATTTATTAAAAAAATGTTCACCTTCATGCATTCAAAATGAATGTGTGTAATCGGTTGGCGTGATAACTGTAAAATTGTTACATATTCGATAGACACAATTAAACTACATAAGAAATTAGTTCAAGCTTGTTCATATTAAGAGTCTGAATCAAGTTCCTACTTTTACGCATTTCCTTTTTTATTAACGAACCAAAATTGTGTTCTACTTATTGAAAAAGGGCCTATTCTCAAGGACGATCCCTTTCGAAACTAATAAATGAGCCGTTTATTTTGAAAGTGGGGTAAGTCCATTTTTGAAAAAAATGAAGATAACGGTAGTTCTAGATAAAACTGAATATGATCTTTTAATGTGTAAACATGTCATGGTCAAAAAAATTCAGAATCCTAGTAATCAAGGGGATGGAAGTTTTAGCTCTTAACAGTGTTGTAAGTATGTTTATTTTGAAAGTGGTGCAAGTCCATCTCAGATTGATTTTTTTTTAACCATACAGCAAAATTAAGTTCGGTTGCTGTATGGTGAAGCAAATCTGATGGTTTAACATCAGTCTGAAATGTAGAATGTTTTTATCTATTTATCTTTGATATTGAAAGTTGCTAATTGTACAATATTTCATAAATAATAAGAAGAATATCTCAATTTTTTGTTTTGATAATAACGCCAACACCAGGAAATTTTAGTAATCGTGGAAACACTATTGAAAACTTAACAAACCAAATTACACGGCCCATCACCCCTTCCATCAATAATTCCAATAATGTATAATTCTTATTAAAATGAATTGTTTTTTGTTATGTATATTTTCTACTATAATATTTACAAATTGTGTCCTTTTTATTCCACTTTTTATCAAATGAATATTTATATTATTTTGAATAGTATTTTGCTTTTATTATTAAAAAAGTATAAAAAAACTTGTTTAAACTATATTTTTTATTTTCTACTTTTTAGTCTATTATATATGTCTTCTGTCATTTTTAGGGACCGCCTTATTAGATTTTAAATGACGTCGTACCGCTTACTGATTTATACTCGTCATATACTTTCACTTGATACCCCTTGGTAAAGCAAGGATAAACTGCCATTTGTGTTAGTCGAAATTTTGAATTTGGCAATACAGCTAATATTATCCTAATTGTCATATCCTTTCATTTGATACCCATATACCGAGCGTGTTGTAAAAAAATGTAATCCACCATTTTGTGTTGGCCGCCATTTTGAATTTGGAATGCCAACCGAAGTTTATTTGACATATTTATTCACTTGATACCCATATTGAGTGGATTGTAGAGAAAAGAGTAGTCCGCCATTTTCGTTGATCGCCATTTTAAATCAGATTTTGACAACAGATTCGTCATTAGTGCTCATAAAAACCCCCCAATACCGATTTTAAATGGAATCGGAACACAATTGCAAAATTCGGCCGCCATCTTAGAACCGGCCATCTTGGCTCTTTTACAAAATAGCCAGATTTCATTGCCACACGAACTATGCATATTGGTAAAATCTGAAGTAGATCAGTTATATGGAAGTGGGTCAAAATAAAGTTGCAAGATTTGTTTACAAAGAACATACAAACATGCATCCATAAAGGGAAAGCTATATAAAGCTAAAACATACATACATTCATACGTATAAACATACATACATAGACACCTCAGGTAATAAAAGAGCCTAAACAGGCTGATACAACTGAAATTGTATCCACTTAAATTAACAATTATATCAATCCATTAATTTTGAAAGTGAGGCAAGTCCATTTGGGTATGGAAAAAACTTTATTTTCTTGTAGCCAGCTATATTAGCACTATTGGATAATAAACTTATATTATTTAAGAACACAAAATGCAAAAAAGTAGTTTATTAGGTGCTACCAATATTTTTAATTTTATTGAAATGCAAATGCTTAAATATCTCGAAATAACAAAAAGTGGACTTGCCCCACTTTCAAAATAAACGGCTCAAATATTTATTTGATGAGAGAAAACTCGAAATTTAAATGTGTGGAAATCGTAAAACAAGCGACATTTTTAATACATAATTTAAGGTGTAATTAGCGCTAACTCTTAAAATCATCCTAACTTAACCCAGTGTCGCTGATGTGTCAGAAACTTGACACCATTCTTGACATGGGTCTGACAGAAAGGACACTATATTTTTAAATTATTTCGTAAGTGTTGCTTAATAGCCTCGACACATACACGCAAATATGACGAAAATTCGTCATTTATTCCGAATAGGAACCTCATTAATTAGGAAAATCGATAAGGCAAATTTTAGTTAATCAATTACGAAAATTCAAAAGAGGGCCATCTGTCCAACGATAGAGATTATTGTAAAAGGCGTTTTTCCAGTGTCTTAAGGTATCAGTTAATTTTAAATTTACTTGGAAATTAATAAAAATATTAATTTGTTTCCATATTAGCCGATTAGAGACGACGTACCAAAGTAATCAATTTTTTTTGGATTTTCGTTCACTGAAATTATTCACTGCGCTCTGCTGCCTCATTTTTAAACATCGGAAATGGATCGGAAGAGGTTCAACTAGACCAGTGGTCGGCAAACTCATTAGTTAACAGAGCCAGAGCTGGGAGCCCCAGAGAAATAGTTGAACCCTGGTACTACTAATCAATGACGAATCCTTAGAGGGGCTCAAAAGAGTTGACTATAAATTCCATTTCGGACTAAAGCAGGCATGGATAAAGGTTTTCAAAACCGCTTCATCTAACGAAGCGGCTGACCCCGATGAGGAGCTCCGTGAGCGCTTGGATGAACTAACAGCTTTCGTGGTTAAGAAGGAGTTAGCATCTACAAGCTCAGATGCAGCGGCTGACAATTTAGTATATACATGGCAGCAGACGGCGGGTTGCTGGACCTATGGGTATAGTAGCATCTTGCGCTTTCTACCACAGGAAATGGTATCAAGACTAACCGACTAGATGGTTACAAAATTGAATTTCTGCAATGACCCCAATATCAGGATCCCAACAGAGGAATGGGAAGATTTCCAACCTGACAAGGACCATGACGTTGTCTTGTACACAGACGTAACTATCCAAACCAGAGTCGGGTGTAAGGGTTGAAATGTTTATCCCATCAATTAACTTGCAAAAGAGCTTTTGACTGCCTAATTTCGCCATCGTTTTCCAGGCACAACTTCTGGTAATTTTTCATGCATGCCTAGCAATGCAGTCAAATCCAAGGCCGGGAGCCAGAGAAATTCGGCCGAAAACTGACTACAGTGCATGGAGGCATCCCCATGGAAGAGCCATACTTAGCGGTCCCAAAAGCCACATGAGGCTTGCGAACCGAAGCTTTTCACTCTATATTTCGGTGACCGGCCCACCGATACGAAGAGGGTCCTGAACTTCTAAGCCATCTCGTTAAGAGATCTGCTGCATTCAGATATAGTTCTAGAGCTGTTAGTGCAGAGGTAGGCCCTTCAGAGCCGTCTGGTTATCTGAGAAGATATAGACAGTCCGCCTCCTATCACGTAGCTGGTTGATTAGCAGAACAGCCTCATGTATGGCTAAAACTTCCGCTTGTTCCACACTGCAGTAATCGGGTATTCAGAAGGAGACTTCAATCTCAAGCTCCGAGGAAAAAACTCCTCTTACTCGACCCTCGAGCTTAGAGCCATCAGTAGAGGTTTATGGCATCCTGAAAACCATGTGGTCTATTTCTCCATTCACGACGTGAAGAGCTGTGAACTTCGTAGATCTTCGCGAAGGTAACCTGTCGGTTTCCCCGATTAAAAATAATTTAGTGGTTAATTTTCTTACTAGCACGCACGCGTCCGCATCTAGCACGCATAGCGAACAAATAGGCATGCCACAACAGTACGCACACTGCCCGCCACAGGCCCCAAAAACTAAAATGAGGCATGCACCCTCCCGCCACAGGCACGGAAATTTAAATATTCAGACACGAACATTTATAAATGCATCCGCATCGGCATAGAATATGCCAAATGCGAGCGTTGTTTTACCAAGCAGCTAAGCACTAACCACGTCCAATGCTGCTTGACCTACGCAATTGAACGAGACCTGTTGCGGGCGAGTTTTATTTGTACTCGGGAATAGGGTTTTATACCTCTACTTCTTTTTTTACTGGATTAACGCTAACTCCGCGGGTGACCGCCCAGCTTGAAAGGATTTGCAACGCCTTCTCCATGAGATAACAGAGAACTAGAGGAAATTTTCCTTTTGTGATGATAAAAATATCATCCGCATGATGTCCGCGTTTGCCTCCATGCTTCGCATCAGCTGGTTCACAGTCACGAACCATTTTGCGCAGTAACTCCTTCCATCCAGTATGCTACTACCACGTCTAGTATAAGCTATAACATGGTGAATTTGGTTATTTTATCTGGACGTCCAAGTCATCTTGGGTATACTCTTATGCTTAGTACACAGAAACCTACCTTATGGAGTCAAACGTTCTACTCTACTTCAGCTCGACAATCAGGGATCGGAATCGAACTATGTCGCGTTAGCGCTAGTAAAAAGATCTCGTCATTGTAGAGTTTGAAGAATCGTCCAAAGCCTATCAATAACTCTACAAGTATAACTCCGTTATTAAGTCATACCTCAATTATATTGAATTTTGAAAAATAGAAATGCCAACTTTAGAACAACTGCTGCACCTCACAGTGAGAAAGTTGTAGCCGACCCGTTCTAAGTTGGTTCATCCCACATTCAAATTCTAAATTTATTAGGTAAACTCTCGAGAACTTTTTTAGTTTAATTTATTCGATTTTGTCGTAGTAATTTATGTGAGCACGTTTTTACGATTACTTTAAGTCGTTTCTAATTTATAGTTTTACTCCCACTGCTGGTGTCGACAAGAAATTGAAACTTGTGAATACTTTTTCTCGTTATATTTGTTTAAAAGTATTTTTAGACCGTGGAAAACGAGTAAAGCTTAAAAGTTAATATTACATAATAAGTAATAAATTTAACTTTCCTTGTGTGACGACAAAAACAACACGATGTTTTCCACGGGAGAGTAAAAGTCAGATTTTCAGTAAGCCATCACCACATACAATTTGCTTTTTCGGATATTACCTAACACTGCAAGTTCATCAGAAAGGTGAGCAGCTCAAACAACAAAAGAAGTAGAACAACTTGGCGAAAACACTGCATTGACTTGGAAGCATAAAGATTGGTCTCGCAGGGGAAAAAATTTCCCTGATGATTGCGTAATGACAAGGCCATTGCTTCTGGTGAATGAGCCCCCGAACACAGCCATCAGACAGTCACAGTTGAAGGCCCCATCATCTACAGGTACAGTTCAGCACTCAACTCACCGGTTAAAAGAGTTGGAATGGGCCTTTCTAGACAGCACATCGCCATCGCGTGGTTGTTAATAGCGGCACGCCTGCTTTTAGTCTAATTATTATAATTCGACCTGGTATCTGTGGAAATGGCGTTAAACGCGCCTTGGGACCGCAGAACTACTCTAGGCGATATGGAGAGCAACAGTTGGTGTGGAATATACATATCGCAATTATGTGGGAAGTTGCGGCGGTATCTATGGGGAGAGGTTCCTTTCTTTTTCCTCGTTTATTGTTGATAATAAAATTATAAATTAATAAATTGTTAAAATGAAATGTGCTGAAACCTACATATGAGATTTCTATTTAAAGAAGGCTGATTACCTTCATGCTGGATTGCTGGTGTTATTTATTTCCGCTTGGGTGAGAAGACAACAAAATTTTTTTGTTTTAATCGTCATTTGTTATTTGTTCTTGTACTAAATATAGTCACGCCAGAATTGCTGGGATAACATCATCGTATCAATTACATTAATGAAGAGAGTCAACATATGGATGGATATAGAAATGAAAACAAGTTTGTGATTATTAACTAGTTTCAATTTATTGAGAAGAAGGAAGAATGGACCTTTAACGAAATATCGATTTTATATTAATTTTGCAATGTTAAAGTTGGGAACAAAAGTGTTACAACATCTTTTGAGTTATTCGTTAACACCCAGGCCATTTACCATTCATTTTCTCAGCGACGGCATAGTCCGGTTGAGCATACCAGTTTAATCTCTTCTACTCCCAGGTATTTGAATGAGTCGGAGTAGATACTCAACTGACGTACCCTGGATACAAACCGGCTCTAGATCCAATTCGAAACGTATGGAAAAGCGGATCAGGACGGCCTTTTTTGAATTGATTGATAGCCCATCCGTGGTACACCATCTTTGAATTTCTCAGAGTGTTGCTCTCATGACCTCTGTAATGGTCAAATCAAACTTCTCTGAAGCAATAATAGCTAGATCATCTGCATAGTTGATGATATCGCAGATTCGTGTATAGTTTGATCTAAAGTTCACCGCTTGTGTAAGGTCCTTGGATAGGACAAGAGATCACGTAGACGGTCCGAAACCAGACGGTAGAGTCAGACCCCTACTGACTAAAATCACAAAATCTTTTGTATGACGTTTAAATCCAGACTTAGAGGCCATAAAGGCATTACTTCGGCCTGGCCCAAGTAGAAATAATTTGTCATGCACGAGTATGCTCGCTCCCGCTACTTAGCATACGCCCCTACGCAATCGAACGAAACCCGGTCTACTGAGTGTGCGCAAATGGTACACTTTATAGTCACCAAGATAATTGCCAATCTTCTTCATTCTATACAATTAAGCCCCAATATTGCTCCCTTAAAAGTGTGATCGTGTCGTGCTTTGTTTGGACTATTCCACGCATCTTTTATTGATACGTTCCTGTAACCGTGTCGGTTTCGGGCGCAATGCTATTGTTTTGACGCTGTGCATGCCCGTTTCAAGCTAAGAAGTCCGTTTTTACTCTGGAGTTATCAGCGTAGCCTTTAAAATGGATCCCTCGATGGTGTAGAGAGAGGCATCCAGCTTACACCTAATGTTAAGGTCTAGCAGCATTTCCATCGTGTTTAATAAAAGCTTTTCTAGTTTACACGTTGTTGTAATGGGACCGCGTTTGTTTAACTACCTCGAGAATATCGCAAATCAAGATTCTAATGCTTCTGTGTAAGGAGTTTTTTCGCAAACGATCTTCTAAATGCGGCCTCATCAAACAGCGAGCTAATCCCTTTGAAAAATCACGACGAAGGCTGAGCTGGTTTCTCTCAAATTGTATAACTTTTTGTTGTTCACTCCTGCCTGGGACCGCTTGCAGATTAGGCTTGTTGTATACTTCTTACAGAGCTCGTCAAAGGTCGCCGTTCTACCTTTCGTGGCGTTGTTACAAGCCACGATTTCTGGCTTGCCGATTTCTTCGTTGATTCGGCCGGCTATGTGCAAGCTGGATAGTATCAAAACAACGTTATGGTGTTGCACTATATCCCTTGCTTCAATATTCTCTGACGGCAAGTAAACTCGAAGCGAATGGCGTCCCCGGGTCTCGGGTGCGTTTGTCGACCGCTTGATTTTAATTTTTTCCTTTGAGGATAGATCGTCGACGGCCTGCCAGTCTGCCCGTTCGTTTTTCTTTTTTGGTTAGTCGAAGTCGAGGTCCTCGCCGGGCATCTCTTCATGAACTTCCCCTCCTTTGGCTTGGTTTGAACTATACTCGTCGTAAAACACGTCAGGACTGTGATCGCGGAAATTGTACATAACGTGAGCTGCACTTCTTTCACTCTTCTTCAAAAACTGTTTAAACCACAAATCTTATTCCAGTAAGAAGCTCGTCCTCAATTCATAAGAGGGACCCAGTGTACACAAGCCGAGTTAGGCTGACCGCGACCCTGCTCCAGATGGTTGGAATGTATTCCCAATTGAAGCTGGTTCTAGGACGACAGACCAAATTGTCGAGAGTCAACTGGAGGCACTTCTGAAAGGAGTGCCCGGAAAATGCTATCTCCTCCCCGGGAAATTGTAGGGTTACAAAGATTCCCCTTTGGGTCTGGAATGACTCTATCGCTGTACGCAGCACCTAGCGATAAGCGGTCTGGAGAATTGTGCCTGGGAAACATCAACTTCGAAGAATTCGAAAATTAAGCAAGTTGTTAAAATCATTAGTTATATGATAAAATTAAGAACATTTAGAGAGTGTACGTGAGTGAGAGGATGCGTGTACAACATTCAAGCTGCACAATACCAAGCCCACTTATGGAATTGGAGTTCCAAACCAAAACCAAAATATTTCAGGTATTCGAAGTGATTTTTGAGTGCTCCAATAGTAATTTCAGGGTGAGAAGACAAATTTTTCTTATGACAAAGTGTGCCAAAATCGCTCCACAAATTTATTTACGTATTCTACGTGCCGCTCAATCTTGGCGCAGCATTAAAATTGATTAATGATAAACATTCAATTTGTCAGCACTCAAAAATCACTCTGAATACCTGAAATTTTTTTGGAACGATTTCGGCCTGGAGCCCCAATCCTTAACATTTACTTTTTCTTTATATGATGTTACCTTGGAAGTGGCCATAAATATCCTAGCATCCAGGCGACTTTATACTCAGGCACGGCCCTGTGGAAGGTCGGCCAAGATTGACAAGCAGGAGATCTGTACAAGTAGAATTAAGACCTTATGATCTCACCTGGAGTCGAGTTGATCATCAAAATATCAGCTCTAGGCTCTAAATCTATTTTATTAAACTTAAAAACAATAAAACTTTAAAAACTACTGTTTTTACGTGCAAATGGCAAAGGTTTTGTGTTTCTTCATAAAGTTTGTTGACATTTAAATACAAGATCTTGCCAATTTACGATCAATAAAAGGGTTGTTGACGCATCCAACAACCCATAAGGAAATTGCTTCATAATAAATTGAAATATATAAGAAACTCGTTTCAATATAGTTATGCAACCAACTACCAAAACTAATCAACACTCCATTCAAGGTGAAAAATAGAAAAATAATTATTCAAACGATATTAATCTGAAATCATAACATTCAATCAAATCATCGCCAAAACCTGTAAATTCTCATTAGAGCTAAACCAAACATTTTTTTCTCCAATACTTTTAACTAAGTTTATTGTCCTCGTAATAGAAGAAAAGCAGGTCTTGCGCAGTGTGTACATCGGAGAAAATTAAACATGCACCACAAAAACAGAAAAATTTAAAATGAGCCTATAAGATCAAGATCGAGACGCGCGCGCAGCTTCAACTGTTGTTGATGTGAGAATATAATGTCTAAAAATAGCCGAGAATTATTTTCCCGTCGTTGCTCTCCTAAATTGTGTATATATTTTTTCTATATGGTTAAAACTGATTCGTTCAGCACTAACTGGCCTTGCAGTCGGCATTTGAATATAATTTTTAGCTTAGTTCATTTTAAATTTATACCAATTCTAAGGTTTTTCGAAACATACCAAGTTCAAGGACTTAGCGCTGGGTGTAGAGTTGGAGAAATATTCAAAGTGGCATTAGAAATGGCCTTATCGCTAAGTGATACCAAATTTCAATACTAGACTAGGCACACAAAAAGAATGATGGCGGGGGGCGAGGGTAAAAATAAAATCAAAAATGCAAATAAACACACTTGATTTTTGGTGTTTTGTTATTTTACGAATTCTATTGATCAGCACAGAGTTGAAATCTCTTAATATGTAAAACTCTCCAGCCACAACCGCCTAAGCACGAATACCGCGCCAATATTGATACAAACTGGATTAAATTTATGTAAAATCGATTCTGTTGTGTTGGAGCAATCATTCATGGCTAATATCTCCCCGCAGGTTTTGTTCTGTTCTGTTCTCGGCCCCCCGCTGAGTGCGGAGTGTAAGCACCCCTCGAGCTCCTCATGCCTTTTAATTTTCCAAATCAAGATTACGTAATTTTAAAATATTTACATAGAATCATAATAACACACATGATTATTCACCTTCTCTAAAAAAAATACTGTTTTTCTTGTTTTCCAGGTGAACGAAATGCATTTATATTTGGAGCGTTAATTTTTCTAAGTTTTGGAGCTGTACTCGCTGGCTGTGTTTGCTGTAAGAGAAGGAAGAAAGGATTTGAGGTAAGGGAGATTTTCAATACTCACCAAAAACCAATGATAATAATCTGTTAATGTTTTTTTATTGATTCCCTGAAATACCTTCCCCTATTAATTGTATAATATCGTCCCAAACAGCTTAACCATGAAACGGACCAGAAGGTACTACACGTGTGTTTGCACTTGGTATTCACTCTTTTTGCATGTTTAAATTGCATGTTGCTATTACGGATTTTTCACACCTCTATATTCTTATGTGCTGCACGATTTTATGTTAAATAACTAAATTTTCTTTTAGTCTTTTTTTACTCAAATTTTGTTTCGTAGGTAATTATTGCATGTTTCTAACAAAAAAATTTATTCAGGTTTTTGTTTGTTAGCTTTTTGGTACAATTTTGTATCAAATTATCTTTTTTGGTGTGTACGGAAATTCTTGTGGTGAAAAAATGTGTTTCCATAAAATCTTTTTTGTCCTAAACCTTAGCTTTAGAATAATTTGTGTGTGGAATTGGTGTTAAAGACGGCACTAGCACTATGTAATACCGATTAAGGGAATCTGGGCGTTGCTTTTTCTCCTGATAATGAATCTTCCTTAATGTTCTATTTTTACTCGTATTTTCAGTATCGATACTTCTGGTAGTTAGGCGTGCCTTTTCTTTCTATGCCCTAATGTGTTCAAATCCAAAACTCCCTTGAAAGTGCAAATGTTGAAACTTCAAATCTCGCTTTGGGCCTTGTGCTGAAAGTCGAGTCATGTGACGTGACAAGTTGTTTGAGTTGAAGAATGTGACATTTCAGTCGTATTATGACTTTCAGAATAGGGCCAGAGAGTGGAAGTGTTAAGTTCAGTCTAGGATCTGTGCGGAAAGTTGTAATTCGACTGCAACGCCATTTTCTTCAACTCAAACGACTTGTCACGTCACACGACTCGACTTTCAGCACAGGGGCGTTTGTACTAGTGTTGAACAAGATATACCTTGTAGAATAGTCAACAGTAGTCATAGTCTCGAAACATTTCGATAATCTAAAAGTAAGGAGCCCAATCTCAGCGAGATCTACGCCTACTGCCTAGTTATCCTTCATAACAGCCTTTCCTTTTCACAAGCATTCTGTTGTTTCTTCCTTCGGAGATCTAGGCTTCTACAAAAAAAAAGCCGGAAGGGTTCCACAAATCCCGCTGTAAAAAGGCCTACGGCACCCCCGAGCCAAGTGGAGCTACAAACTCCACCCCTCGAAAAAATACCCTCCGAGCGATCACTAGCAAACTTGCTCCTCCTTGTGGCGTAGTCGCTGTCCAGCACGTCCGGGGATCAAAAAGAGCCAGCAACCTAAAAAGACCGGACCCGGCAAAGGCTGGTCATCAAGAACTCCATCTGGCCAGCAGAATTCTTCGTCGATTGGCCACCAACTTGATCAGGGAACACCAAGTGTCGCAGGAGGACCAAACACAAGCTTGCCGAAAACAGAGAAGAAGTGCTGGACATCATCATCGCCCTCAGACTGCCACTACAACCGAATATTGGTCTGGAAGGTCTTGAAGGATACTTCTTCTCAACCCACTTCATAGAGCTCCAATTGCCAAGGCTACGTAAAATATTAACTAAAGCACCAACAATGCTTAGTTATTTACGATAAGAAAACGGCGTGGACACCCTCTTCCCGAGTAGTACTACGACTGAGACACCTACCACCATAAATCCTTCAGCCTAACCACAGCTGGTCAAAGGATTGCACGGGCTGCAAACATCTTCCAGCAGTATAAATCACCGGCACAGTGCCGGCCCAACTACAAATTTCCTCAAATCCTCTGTGAACTTGTGTAGGCGGCTTTTCAAACCCTTTCAAGCTAGACTGCCACTTTCGGACTCAGTGTTAACTCAGTAAAAACGGAACTAGTCCTCTTCACGAGGAGGTATAAAACCCCACCTTTAACACCCCTACCACTTCACTATTGAGCCTCGGAAGACAACACGTCTCTGTTATAGTGGGAGTGCTGACCGGACACGGTTTGATAGGAACGCATGCGACCTATGATTTTTCAGAAGCTGTAAAAATCCGGACGAGGACTCTCCTTGTTACTGCCCAGCCCTAAGCAAAAGGAGACTATCCATATTTTCCTGGAAGGCTTGCGGAAATTTCGAAGATTAGTATCCCGCAGACAAGAAAATTCATTGTATCCTCGAGGGGGTAGCGAAGAAACGACACTTTAACATCAGGTTTAAAGTGGGAACACCTTGGCATCACAATGGGCCAATCTTTTTTTTTGCTTAAGTGACCAACAGCTCAGCCATTTCTTACCTAACCTAGGCGAGTTTGGAGCGTATCTTGCCAGAAGTTCTGCGTTTTCCTGGACTAGATATATTGTACTCTCAGCATCTTCTATACTTCATATTTATAGGCCAGCCCGGTTAACGAGGTAATACGTAAGATTGGACTCAATCTTACTCGACCAATCATGACATCGCTAACAGATGAGAAAACATTCTTTACCCAAAAACTTTTAAACTATTTTCGCAAAGCTTAAGCTTATGATTGGACTGAATAAAATCAAATAAGAAGATAGCTATGTTTTTGAAACCCAGTAACAAAACCAAATTGGCACCAAAAAAAAGAATGTAATCGAATCGTGCATTTTGAGATTCTGCAACGATTGGTACTAAACTCGATTATTGATACGTAATAGGGTTAAGGCAGGAATAGAGTAAAGTAGCCGAACATTTATCTCTGATTCAAGCTCTGAAGAAAATTTGGGTAAGAGCCTCGATTGCATCCACGATTCATCCATATTCTCCGATTTTTATATATCGTAGAACTGATTCCTTTATATAATGATATCTGATCCAAAGCTCTCTTATGCTGCGGCTTCGCTGACCTCAGTTCAATAATGTTCAGTTCAATCCAAATTAAATTGTTGCTTTTCGCCAGAAGTCAGAAATTCAAAAACTCACTGGGCGAACTGCGAACTGAAGTATGTTTTATCCTCAGTTGAATGTGTGGAAATTGTATGCGAATTGAGGTTATTTTAAAATTCAGTTCACAAATTTACTCACACTTGCGCAGTTCGGCCGGTGAAGCCGGGGTGTAAGTTTAACAGTAGTTTAACTGCAGTTGTTTAACTCACCATTCCTACCAAAACTCCGTCTATTATTCACTTAATAAACTTCTTGGGGCAGCTTCTAGCTTATAATTGAGTTAGTGAGAACTCTATAAACATATCAATATATTACAAGCAATTTACATTTATCTACTGTGTACTTGTTGAAATTCAGTTTTTTATTAAGTTTATATCACATCCTGAAAGTCCCTATCAATATAATATAGCCTTGTCTCTTGTCTCTTACTTGCTACTAAATTTATCCTTTCTATTGAAGCTCCCCATCTATCCATATATACGATTCAAGGATGTACGATGGAGCACTCTCATGAAATTCTGATATAAAATTTAGCCTCGAAATTCTTCAGTTTATCCCCAGTGGGAGCGTGTGCATTAATTATGGATAAGTTATGGAATTTTGTTTTTAACTCCCAGTGAACATGTATGTACATATATTGCACTGTCTATATTTATTATTGGCTTGAAATCCAGAATTTCGGGTTAAAAGGATTTATAGACCACAAAAGCCACCACCCCGAAATGATAATGTCCCTGTGGTATTATTATTTGAAATCTTGTTATAATCTTCAATATAAGTTATATCTGTATTGTTTGCTCTTGTATTTTGTAGTACTGCAATTTGTATTTAGTTTATTTTTGAAAGGGTTGTGAAATGTAAAGGAATCAACAAAAACAATGATGTCCATTTTGCACTTCATTATTTGGAAGAGCATTCAATGCCATTGTCGATAAAACTCCCGTTTTTTCGTTGATAGCATGAATTGTATTATTATCTAGATATTAAACTGCTGGTTTATTAGCGCTGATTTGTGACTTCAAAAGTCGTAAAGTATCGTTGATCTCTTGATGTAATGGAATCATTAAATTCCCTTTAGTTGAAATCAATTTTCAATTTAACTGAACTGATCACATTAACCGAATCAATTTTATTCGGATGGAAGGCTAAATGCCAAATTTTGTCCAAAAGATTTGTTTCTGATTATTATGATTAGTCTTAAATTGGGAAACCAATTTGCATTAATAATGACTGCCGTGGGTCTGTCTAAGCCAAGATTAAATGAACAATGAATTGTAGCGCCATTTAAGAAGAAGTGTGCCTCTTGGGTGTGGTTGATGAAACATATTTCATGCAGATAGCAAGGTATATGGAAAACTAATGTAGGCTTCACTGGAATCTAATAGAGATGTTGTACGAGATTTTGGAGAGATCAATTTCTAGTGGATATGACCGAAAAGATAAGAACTAGATCCTTTATAATCTCATAAGGCGATCCATAGATTTTACACTGCGTTTGATTAGATCGTGGAACTTCGGTCATTATTGGAACTATATTATAAAGTGTTCCTACGCACCCGCATTGCGTTGTCTTTTTAAAAATGACAGTGTTAACGTTAGCTAGAAGAAAAAAGGATTAAAAATACTGAGCAAGGATATTGTTTTAACATTGCCTTATATTTATTCATCGCTTCTCCATTTCATTTACAGTCAACTGAAAAGATCTCAGCCCTATTAATTTTTGTCGCGCTAAACACATTCTTCTACTTTCATCATTGCCATATTTAAATTGTATTGAATTGGTCAATATGTAGACGTTACTTATTTCTACTGCTGCTCCCCCACCATGGAGCTCACTTAGGCACACCATTGGGAGGCTGGGAATTTTTTTTAGGTTATTTCAAACCGTTTGGAGTTTAATAAAGCGAGGTCATTACCCATCAAGGAAGGGTGAGTCAGGGAATGTCCCTCATTTTCTCAAAGAAGATAGGAGACCGTTTCTTCCTCATCCTCGTTGCTACAACTTCTACATAAGTCGTCGTGGGGCAGTCTCAGTCTTTCGGGGTGCGGGCAAAGGCACAGTGACCGGTCAGCACCTTCAGCTCATAGTTTATCTCTGTTTCGTTGAGCTGAACAAGAGATTTTAAACGCTTTGCGTCCGAAGTTGGCCACGCGGACCACTGTTGCGATCGTCCATTTCCGCCCGACTCGAGCTAAGCTGATTTTTCTCAAAGCCAGTGAGGGCATACCCACCTGGGTTAAATTCCGTCCGGTCCAGGTGTTTTGAAAGATTTAAAGCCTTCAATGGCCCACAGGAGCAAACCCCTATTTATCAGTCTGTCGATGGTACCGAAATTATATTCATTAGTTGGGCGCCCAAAACCTATTTCTGCGGATTCCGCAAGAGATGTCGAGCCAGAAAAGTGGCTATCGGGCAGGAGTTTCAGTGACTCCAGACTGCTTGTGGCCGATGTACCGTCTGCTTGTTGCAGCAATTCCTGGCACATCCTGGCCTTTTAGAGAGAACTTTTCTAAGTCTTGCGGTGTTCGAAAAACCTTCTATTGTCTGACAAAAAGTCTTCCAGGAGTCCCTCTTTGACTTGCGCAATTCGTATTTGAACTCCCTAAGACGTCCTTTCTAGTTGTCCCATTTCGAATCCAAGTTAGACCTTTCTCCTTATTGAAGGCCTTTCTACTTTCAGGAGGTTTGGTTTTATTCCTATATCAGCGTTCCAAAAATGGTTGCACAGCAAGAGATTGTTTTGGAGTAAAAGGTCAAAAAGCAACTCACCATTTGTGTCTGAGCTGCCCCAAACGGAGTGTTGAGCATTTGCAACACATCCAATGCTGAGGCTGGCTCCATAATTAGCCGCTTCCTTTGCCGCATCGTCCTTGATGGAGAAGGAATGCCTGAGATTTGAATATTCTCTTCGGATAAGAAAATAGGGTCTTTTGGACCCAGGATTATAGGTGAGTACCCTCAGGCACCTTAGGATCAGCTACTCCCGTTCCTGTATCATCCGCAATGCTAGGCACATTGGGTTCAGCTACTTGCGTAATTGTGTCACCCACAGTGCTAGGTACGTTGGGTTCAGAAATTTCCATATTTGTATTACTCGCAGTGCCCGAGGGCTTACCATCTGCAGCCGTCGGTGTAGCAGTTGAAGTCACTCCACTCTGCTTGAGGGGCTAAATGTCTTTTTTGAAAACCCTCAGAGTTATGAAAGAGAAACCATAACTTATGACGTCACCAGATTTCGCCGAAGGTCCTAGCGACTCCTTGTTAATTACAAATGTCACTCGCTCGGCTGTCAGCTTTCGGATCCTCGGTTTCGTAATCCTCCTACGTCTGTAGCTGTCGGTTACTCAACCGAATAATATCCAGAATAACCTGAAGCTCGGCTGGTTTCGCTGGGATCCAAGAACGCGGTCGACTCGGGATCTCCTCTCTCATAACGACCTTGAGTTTAACACCTGGCCATGCTTTCCCGATTCTGGATAGGGTTATTTTATAGAGACCTCTGATCGGTGCATGCGATAAGCTTCACGCGGCTCTGACGTCATCTGTCATCGCGACAGGAAGAAGCAGTGCCAGGAAGAATTGGGAGCAAAATCGTCATGAGCCTTTTTTTCCTCCATTTATCAGGTAGAATCGTGTCACGGTAGATGTGAATTCGTTCATGCACACTGTATAGACGAATATTATTTTGTCTGACGCGGCGCGTGTCTGGCACGCTCGATGTCTGTAGATATGAACGGATCTTTAATCTTTTAGCACTTGGCTATAGGTCTTAGTAGTAGTAGAAAGTAAGCTGTTACTCTTCCTATTACGCTTAGCCTCAGGGTGATTCGGTTCCTCAAAAACCTTTGACGCTTTGGTGTTGGGTTGCCAGTTTGCGAAGTGTGGCCTACGTCACCCACCTTATTGAGGTTTGTTGCTTCTCGGTGCTCTCAACCTTCGCAACTCCTTCTAATCGACGATAACGATAGCGATAGCAGATAACGTGGCCACCCTGATTATCAGCCTTATTTTCGTGGTCGAGTGACGCGAGAGATGTCACTCCGACATTATTGTCATTGTCATTCTAAAAGATCCCTGACGACTAGATTGGCCAACGTCATTTTCTAATTGTCACAATGTGACATGTAAAGTGACATTTTCTTCGATACTTTTGTAAGTATCGACAGTCACATTCCACCGCCACTCTGGTAGTCACGCCACTCGCAACGTGAATACCACTATTAAATAAACTGATAGGCTGTCGTTTATTACTGCGATTTTAAAATATGTGGCATCAATTTTACTTTAAATATTATTTTCAAAACATACCCAAATTACTACATTTCATCGTTCATGCTCGAGGGCACATCGACCACGCGGTAAAGCAATCTGCATAACTCAACAATAGATCAATATTTTGATAGACAACAAAACCATTATGATCTCACCCATTATTATCTTATCAGAGTCGTCGCATTGTTTAGATCTAATAATGTAACCAAAAAAAAGTACACATGCATGTCTCTGTTATCAATTTTTAAATAAAAAAAAATAATTTCTTTTTAAATTTTCTACTTAATAGAATGTTATATACAAGTTTTAATATTTATTAATAAAGGTTTTAAGTAATTAAAAAAAACCATAAATAACTACAATAAAGTAATATGTATAAAGATTATGTTAAAACAAAATAATTCACACATTTTATTTTATAAAGAAGTAACTACAAAAAATTAATAAAAGCTGCTGTGATTATAGCTTAGTTTGCTTTGATATATGTACATGTTGCCCCAGTAAAGTAACAAAATCAATACTCGAATTAATTATCTTTGCAGGAATTTAAAAATGAATCAGGAACATTAGAAAGTAATAAAACCGAGTATCCTATATTTCGTGCACTATCACCCGAAAGCCAAAGAAGCATACCAGCTGCCAATGTAAATGCATCAGCTGTTAATAATAGCAACGTAAGTTTTTTCTTTAATATTATATTCTAACAAAACTCTTTAATATTCTCTATTTCCCCAGGAAAATCTAATCGTTGACGATATTGATAATAATAATGGACCTATATCACCAGCAGACCTTGAAAATATTGAAAATAATAATGCCGTAGATTATATACAAAATCAAAATGAAATTGGATTAGTAATAGAACCATCGCCATATTCAATAAATCGCAATCTTATAGATTCACAACAAGTTGAACTTGAACAGCATTCTGATGAAGAATTGCTTCAAGATGTAGCAATTAGTTCAACGACTGATTCATATGCTGCACGATCATCATCATCAGCAACAACACGAAATTCATCATCAACAACCGCCATTTCACAAAATAGTTTAACATCATGCAGTAGCAATGCAGTTACTTGTTTGGCTAATATTGAAATATATCCATTTGATAATAATAAATTAGATGATGCTGATGATGATGATGATGATGTTGATAATATTGATGATGATATTATCGTTAAACAACAAATTATTGTACAAGAAAATGTGCCAATTGTCAATGCTGACTGTACGACAAATAGACAAATTGAATTATTAAGACACCATGATGAATCGAATGATTCAAGAACGACTGTTATTGATATTGAATGTATGCCGAATGATAACATTCGTAATATACAAATTACCCCCGAAAAAGGTGAGTAATAGTTTTTATTAATATTTAATACTTTTACCTAATTAAAAGACATTTCTACTTGCATTTGAACATAAACTTCACATCCTTATACAATCCGAGTTTATTCAATTTCACGCAAAAAGAATTTCCTCCTTAAAATGCCCTACTTACTTTAAAACTACTTAAAGCGCATAACAACTCCTCTAGGAACACCGAAGTTGTAGTTTATGATTTCCTGTTTCTCTGAATCTTTCCACTCTTCACAGCTCCTGGTTGAACTAGTTTCCCAGTAGTTTCCCTTTCAAGTTTCTGTTTCTTTCACGAATGTAACACCCAGAATCAAAAGCGCATTTAATTTAGAAACTACAACATTTACGACCAGCAGTGGAGAATACTTTCGGTTGGTTTCCAGCTATAACCACAACTAGTAGTTAGTTTTCCACCGGCTGAGCGAATTAGCATCTCCTAAAAGAAACAGAAGTTCATACAGGAAATTTCAAAGTAGGGCGTCACCGAGACAATTGAGAAGTTGGAATCTTTTGTTTTCTATCGATGCGGGTTTGCTACCCACTGACCTATGGAGGACATAGAGGGTATTGTTTGTTAACATACAAAATAGAAATTTCTCCAGTAGCAATCTGCGAAAACAAACTTTTTTCAAGACTGTTACCAGTTTTAAATAGACGAACTATCTAGGAAACTTATAGGGAGGCTGGTACACCATTAGATTCAAGAGATGACTCTGAATTGCCACTTAATTTATTGCTATAGATTCTGTATTGCATGAGCTTCACAATTTGAATGATGTTTTAGACATTTTTTGTCTTTTGCCCATCTGATCATCTTCTTATGTGCTGGGAAGAAATTGCATTGGTTGGTTTTATTGAAACCCGACCAATTAGTAATTTATGCACGCCAGCATTCCTCAGCTTCTGTTGTACTATCAGCCATGTCGCGGTGCAATCTCTAAAGCTTCATTCGAAACATAAAGCAAACAATAGGTTAAGCAAAGTCTGGTAGGATCTTGAGCAGGAGGCAGCTCTTGGATGTTCGGAAATTCTGACTGTAAAAGTTTCTTTCTTCCATGAGCGAATATTTTGATTTTCTTGTGCGCAAAAAGGAAAGTCGTAAGCTATGATAATGAGCTGAGTGAGCTAGTGTAGTGTTGTGGGAGAAGTTATGCCGCGAGGACAGAAGATTTTTAATTTCGGTGCAACAGTCGGCGAGGGGTAATATTGGTAAAATTTCCAAGTGTTGTTCCATTCCTACCGTGGTTCGATGTGACTATAGATAAGCAAATTGTCCCTTTTCCGACGAGGGCACGGTTTTCCTTTCTGTCCAGCCTCGATAAATGAATTTTATTGAAGGAGGATCATATGAAGGATTTGTGGATTACAGCCGGTTCTGCCTTGCGTTTGAACTCTTGATATTATATCAGTTCGGGAAAAGGGACATCGGTCGAGAGTACCAGATTAAATACTCATGAGTAGAATCGAAAGAAAATTTCACAATTACAATTCAATTTCTTGAGAATCGATGAGTATATTTTTAACATTTCTATGAACTGCCTATCGTATGCATTACGATTTTCGGCTGAGACAGATTACAAATACTTATGTAGTTTACAGGCTCCAAGCCGCTCCAGGCATGAAATTCTAAAAATGCTCCCGCCAGAGGTAAATACGTCTCTGTTAAAGATATGAATGTATTCGTAATCGACCATTTCAAACCGAATGTCGCTTTGCCAAGCGGTCGCCCAACTTAGTACTAAAGACTGCCAATACTGCTTGACTTACGCAACCGAACGAGAGCCGGTCTACTGAGCTGTTTAATGGCGCCGTTCGTGATGTGGCTTAATGAGTCAATTGAAAATCAAATATTGCTATCACCAATAAGTTTGAGAGCGAAGTTTTGCACCTTGTCCAGCCAGAGTGGGATTCAAACCCAGGTCGCTGGATTAGAAACCAAATATCTTAGCCCTAGTCTAGCGAGGCTCTCAGTTCAGTTCTATTTTATTCTGTGAAAGTTGATATATGGGCTTTTTTGTCGATCTTGGCAATTGTTGGACTTGCTCCTTTGTTCATTACACTGGTTGAATATTGCAGTTTCCGAGTGTCAAATCATGAAATCCCACAACGGAATTCCGAACGTGCTTCTGCATGTGGTCAACGGATCCGAACTTTCGGCACAAAGTAATTGCTCGAATTTCATATCGGCAATTTCGTGATCTATACTATGGGGCCATCCATAAATTACGTCACACGTTAGGGGGGAGGGAGGGGGTCGGCGAAGTGTGACATTGTGTGACAAGGGGTGGGGGGGGTCTTAAATTTTGTTACGTCACATTTCAAAATCTAATATATCTAAATATAGTAATACTGCTCATTATGCGAAGGATACGTTCCGCAAAAACTCGCGTTAAAGCTGGTGACAGACACACGCGCAATGGCGGTTGTGTGATCTGTGTATTATTTTTCTATCCTACAGAGCGTCTCTTTCTCTTCTAGATGCAAAATTGCACAATATGTGACGTCACACTAGGGAGGGGGGGTCTCCCAAATGTGACCAGCTGTGACAAGGACGGGGGGGGGGTCAAAAAATCATGAAATTCGTGTGACGTAATTTATGGATGGCCCCTATTCACAAACCACTGGTTCCCGTCCTTCACACAAAACCGAACGATCTTCTAGAAAAATCACATATTTAGGTCTAATCTCTCAGTTTTCCATAGACATTAGACATGTGTCGGGTAAACAAAACGTTGTCGCAGACTACATGTCCGCTCACTGGCAACCGACAACGTTGGCTCGGTCCCCTTCGACCTGTCTCAGTTAAACGGGTAAAATTAGTCCTCGCACCAATATCATTTACCGTCCATCAGGTGTGGTGAGGCATTCCTAAGCCCCACTTAGACCAGCGTTCAATTCCGAACATAGTCTCTCTTATCCTGGTATTCGGGCTACAAGATGAGCCTTTACCAAGAAATACTTCTGGCCATTGATCTATAAAGACTGCAATGAGTGGTGTCGATCATGCCTAGGAGGCCAAAGGTCCAAAATTTCACGACATACCAAAACTCCATTGGAAGCGTTAGGTCGAGTCCATAGATCGAGTTGAATTAGGGTCGCCTGTAGTCGATTCAGCTCTTTTGCCTGGGTTGATTTGAAATTATGCATGTAGACATGAGTTCAGTAGTTGGAGTAGTTGAATCTCTGTTTAGTTCGTGACTTGTGATGTAAGTGGGAAATTCAACTCAACCTCAACTCAACTATTCAACTCCTCATGTATACGTAGTATAAGTCAATATCCATTAACAAGCTAAAGCGAGCCTTCGGTTGTGACCGCGACAACGAACGTTACGCTGGAAGGAGAGTATGTGGTGACCGCGTATAAAGTTAATTACTAGGTTTTACGCAATATCACATAACAACGTCCGGCACCATCAAAACGATCACTCGGAACACCCATCGATCAGCGAACTCATAGTTCAGTGATCTAACTAGTTTTCGTCTTCTTCTCTTACTCACTGTGCAAAAGCTCCCTAAGACATCGCGTCAATACCTAATTCCAAATCGTAAAAACTAAAAATTACTAATTCCTGATATTTTTAATTTATCTTTCAGAATATACTACATTACCTGAAGAAACATCATCAATCAAAAGTATTTCTTCGGATAAAAGCCATGAAGGAAATAGTGTCGAAGAGGCGCTTCGAGCTCTAGATAATGCAATAGAAGCTGAAGAATTGAACGATATCGATGATGATGAGGATGATCTTCCAGATGAGGATTTCGGTGAGGATGCAACAAATTTCCAGAATGTTATACGGCAACTTTTGATAAATAATGGTATTAATGGCATTTTGCCAAATCTAACAACAATTGTACCCGACCAAGTCAATGAAAACAGTTTAACAATTGTTAACGATGATAAAGTCGATAATAAAAATTTAGAAAATATTCGAGCGGAAGCCGCAATTTTAGTTGATAGTATTTTAAATGAAAGTCAGCAAATCGCTGAAGATAAGAGAGAACATTTAAAGCATAATATTGAAACAACATTTCAAATATATTCAGTTCCCGAATGTTCTTTTGAACATAATAATAATAATAAATCCGATATGAATTTATTGGAATTTAGTGCAACAGATATCACTAGTAATTTAGATACAAAACCAAAGACTGACATTAATTCACCATTTTTAGAAGAAACCGATTCATTTAAATCAACTGAAGATTTATTTTCTGGTGAAATGCTCGCCAAAACTAGTACACCGTGTATTCATAATAAGTTCTCTACAGCTCCACACTCAGATCAACATAATAAAATCTCACATAATTTATTTGGTGGTGATGTTGAAGATGATTTGATGCATACAAGTTCTCGAATATTGCAAAATGATGTTATGTCACCAACAGCTGCGGATAATGTAACATTTACATCCCCGCCGTTTGTGAATCAAACATTTGATGCTGATAAAACGTACGATATAAATGAACGAGATGAAAATCAAACTGAATTCACGTATCCTGGTGATCCTTGTACTTCGAAGCAAGCCTTAGAGCGGGATTATGGGTATCCGATTATAAAATGTGAGAGGGATGATGGTAATTCGGAGGATCTAACGACTATAACACCTGTTAATACACCGATTGAGTTGAATTATCCGCACGATACGTGGGATAAAATGACTAAGGCAACAAACGAGGCGCATATGAATGATGATCATGGCGATCCACAACTTAAGAGTGGTTGGTTCCTTCATCCGCAAGCAAATGCTGAATTGAATAATGAAACATTTGATGCTGAAGATGAAACTAATTTAGAGCTTACGTTTGAAGCGTTACGGAAGCAGTTGGCGGAAGTTTTGCCACAGCATCAAGGTATGACTGGCCCTCCTGAATATTCAGATGAAGAAGATGATCCGCAGAATAATAGGTATGTAATAGAGTAGTAACAGCATATGATTGAAAAGATTTCTTTTGTTTACTATTTGTAATTTTCTTTTTATTTTTATTATTTTATTTAACATATAATTTTTGTTTTGTTCTACTTTAATTTCATTTACATTTTATCTTGGAGTCGTGTGTGTCGTGGGGGCCTCGGTAGCTTAGGGAATAAGGCGTCTGGCTACCATCCCAGAGGTCCCGGGTTCGAATCCCGGCCAGCCCCACGGTCCTTCGTCTTTTCCACTTTCCCACCTACATAACTTTCCTTCTTTCTTCTTCCCTCTTTACATTCCTGATTTCTCCTGTCATAGCCTTCTTTAGACCCTCCCCGCTCCACCAAAGCGAATGTCATCCTCAGAATAAAATGGAGAAAGAACCTCAGGAATAAAATGGATGAGCTGTGATACCTGTTTGATAACACTAAATTGCATGTTATTGTAGTCAATGAGATGTGGCTGAAACCAGATATCACAACTTCCTATGTTTCCTTGCCTACTTTTTGCTTGCATCGGAATGATCGATTGGGTCGTACTGGGAATGTTGTTGCAATATATGCCACCTCCTCTCTCCACAAAAGTAGTTGGCCAGCCCATTGACTCACAATTTGAATTTATCGCAGTAGAAATAAAATCATTGCATGAAAAATGTGTAATTGTAAATGTCTACTGCGCACCTAATGTGTTGACTCCTGATGTTGCTGGTAACTTCTTTGATCTTGTCTCTAGGCTCTCCCGTCATTATGATAACATAATTGCTGACTTTAATGTTGATCTACTGAAGGCCAATGAACGTGCAAATACACTCAACTACTTTTTGGGGTCATTGGACCTACGTATTCTAAATCAACTGCCACATTTTTGAATATGCCCTTTCATGCCTCTTCGGAATTCATGTTCAGCCTATATCGAAGAAAGGTGACTCCTCTAACTACCGCCCAATAGCAATCCCTTCTATTCTCTCCAAAATCATGGAGACAATAATAAACAGCTTATGGAATATCTTAAATGCATCCAAATATTGGACGACAAGCAGTTTAGCTTCAGATCTAAAAGATCTACGTATGTCTATGACTAACTGAACACCTCTACCAAAACATTCATCGTATTGGTGAATCCGACCTGGTTGCTCTCGATATCTCCCTTTAGTTACAAGAAGACGTTGTAAATCTCCAACTTGTCCTTGTTGGTTTTCTTACGAAATTCGCAATTTGATTGATGAGCGTGAGTTCTTGTATAGACGCTACCGCAGAACGAGGATCCCGAGCTACCTCAGTCAGTTCAAAAATCTTCGTAAGTTAGTGAATAGCAAAGTCCAATCGGCCCAGCGTGAGTTTTTCCCCTTAAACTTGATCCTGCTCTGTCCACTAAGCAACTTTGGTCTAATCTCACTCAATGCATCTTTCATTCTATCCCCTACTAATTTTCCACTGTCTTTCTTGCCCTGTTCTCCTTTATCCAATGCTCTATGTTTTGATGGTTTTAATTCTCGTTATGTTGACTCACTTGAAATACTTGGAATATTCCATTCCATTTCGTCCAACAGCGTTGGCTATGATGGAATTTCTTCTAGCTTTCTTAAGATTCTCTCCCCTTTAATTGTTGAAACCATCACGTATATTCTTCATTATTGTCTGACAACCTCCCAATTCCCTTTACTCTGGGGAAAAAGCCATAGCGACTCCCATACCTTAAAAGCCCTCCCCTGCTGATTTGTCTGATTTTCGCCCTATGAGTATTCTTCCTTTTCTCGCTAAAATCTTTGAGAAAATTGTATTTACTCAAGTCGTGCGGTATCTTGATTCTTATTATTTCCTTTCTAATCTCCAATCTGGTTTCAGTAAATCCCATAGCTGCGAAACTGCTATACTGAAGGTAACGACTGATTTTCGCTTCGCCCTTAATCAAGGTGATATTGTAGTACTAGTTCTTCTAGATTTTTCCAAAGCGTTTGACTCTATGGTTCCCTCACATCTCCTACATAAACTTAGTCAACGGTATCACTTATCTTTTTCTTCTGTTCGTCTTTTCTCTTCTATTCTCTCTAATAGGTCTCAGGGTGCTCGGCATAAAAAGTTAAATCCTCTTTCCTTAGAGTACCTGCAGATATGCCTCAGGGTTCGGTTTTTGGTCCTTGGCTTTTCTCCCTCTATATTAATGATCTTCCATCCATTATCCGTCACTGCTCTTTTCATCTCTCCAGCTATATATCTCGTGTCCTCCTCACCAGATTGATTTTTGTGCCTCTGAACTCGATAGCGCCCTGTTTCAAATTAATGAGTGGAGTTCTAGTAATTGCCTTAAGGGTCATCCATAAATTACGTGCGGCGATTTTTGCGATTTCTCGACCCCCGAATTTCCTGCACGAATTCAAGCCGTATCCACTCGAAACTGAAGGCAAAGCGCGAACTAGGCGCTAAAAACATTAACACTCGCGTTCACGCTTGTTCACGGGCATTCATGGCGTGAGTCTGGAGCCGCCTTAAGGTACAAACAGATTGTCGCATACATTTAATTTCTCCGCGCCTGCAGTATGGTGGTCCTTGTATTTTAAAGATTTTGTCCAGTCACCAATCTGTTTGTGCCTTTAAAGTTTTCGTGAACATTTTTGCACTTGGATTAACAAACTGCTAAGCTAAACTATCGTCTTCGCCTGTGTGTCTATAAGGAATCGTGACGTCACCTGTATGCCACGCCATGTCGGGCGGATACCTGAAGCCCTCATCCCTCAGTCAGACTGAGTATGTATTGTGTGACTTGGCCTGCCGGCGGCCTGTAAGTGAATGGGAGTCTTTAGTGGAGACATTTACTTAATTTAACCCCATTTTCTTGCAATTTTGCACTGTTTCTTGAGGGAAAAAATTACGTGATATTTTCCGAGACCTCCTCTCCCCCACGTGAGATTGGGTGAGATACGGCTGAACCCCTCCCCACGCCTCACGTAATTAATGGGCCACCCCTAAACTAAATCCAATTAAATCGCTAGTACTTTTCCTTAGTCGTTGCTCGCTGTCCCTGAATAGTTTCCCGCCTCTTTTACTTGTTAATGTTCCTCTCCCAATCGTAGAATGTGCCAAAAACCTGGGTATTGTTGTCAATTCCAAACTCTCCTGCTGCAACTATGTCTCATTGATACTCTCTAAAATCTATGGCACCCTTCGTAAATTGCGGCTACATGGCAGTCTGTTATCTTCACCCATTCGATTGTTCCTCATTTTCCTTTGACTCATCCTGCTGCTAGCGTTTTCCGGTGGCATTTAATGATTGCATTAGGTTCATTTTCATATGAAAAGGTCTGATCATGTGTCGGGCTCTACTTCTCTTGCATAAGGTCTTTTATTCCAAAAGTCCCTTCTACCTTGCTAACTTCCTCGTTCCTTTGCACCGCTTGAGATCCACCAAATTTCTGATTCCCGTCCACTCTTCCCTAATTGGTAGTCGTTCCTTCTTCGTGTATACTATTAGAATCTGAAATAATCTTCCAAGTCACATTCAAAGAATGAGCACAACCACAGTATTCAAAGGACATGCATTTATTTTTCTATCTTCTTCGTCTCACTAGCTTTCGTTATCTCTTTTCCTCACTTACTTACTTCTTACTTAATTCTGTATTATTATTATTATTATTTCCACTTTTTATAATCTTATCAATTGAATATCTTACAGAACTTTTGATGAATACCGATCTCCGCTTGATGGATTAGTTGGTCTTCTAGAATGCGATTCATCAGCTCCGGTTGTTGCCTCGAATGAAGTATTCATAAACTACAAGAGGTCCCTCTCACCAATTATTGAAGAAAGCGAAGAAGAAACTTGCAAAACATTTATACTGAACGAAACTAAATGCTTGGATAGCACAAGGTAGGTTTATCCTTATTTTAACAAATCCATTAAAAAACATCAAAAAATTGAAAGTAAAAAAGAGGATCTACATTGGAACTTTAAACTATAGATATTAATTTTTGTATCAAGTATAGGAACTTCTTGAATTAATGTTTAGTAAAGATTACTTAGCGTCATGTTATATCTACATGCTACAACTTCTATTTCTATTTTATTATAAACTCTTAATCTGTAAATTTCCTTTCTTGTAAACTGTGGAAAAATTTTACCGCTGTTTAACAACATTTTTCGATAGTTTTAATCTATCTATTTTGAATATTACTTTAATCATCTTAGGCTTAAAAAATTCTATCAAGAAAAACTTTACTAAAACCATAAATATTTTTTTAGAAATCGTCGAATTATTTCTGAAAACAAACGTAGACGAAATAGAGAACTATTTACAAGTCGGTAAGGGTTTAGTGTTAATAATATTATTTTCGTATAAAAGTTGTTACTCAGTTTCTTTCGATTTGAAATAATATCTGATTAATACTAACAAAAGAAGCTATTAAATCACATTTAACTTGATGTTCATTCATGAATGTAAATGATTTTACTCATCACTTCTAATCAGAAACGAATATCATAACAAAATTTCAAAACTTTAAAGAGTTCTCTTCTTTAAGTTATTCAACAACAACGCACCGTTCGCTATAATGTCGCAACTACTTCTGCTTGACTTACCTCTATACTAACAACTAATTTCATAATCTCATTAATCAATATCACCATTTAATTAGGGGGATTTTTATATTTTTAATATAAATTTACTCAATAATAAGATTAAGATTGAAAATTATTAAATGAAGAAATTTTGTTTATTGTGCGTATCTAAAACTGTAGTGAATGGCACAATCACATCAATAGCTGATCCTTGCGGTAAGAAATTGACATTTAGGCTTCAATTATTATCTTTGAAATATTTTTTTGTTGATTTTTTTCTTTATTTATATATAAAAAAACAAATGGCACAATTTGATGTGATTATACTATGTGGTAACTCTCGTTTTCTTCTCAATTTATATAAGCAATATTTTGTTTGAGATTAGGGACGGCGGTACGCAACGTGATAGTTTATTTGTTTCGTGACTGGATTCAAATTAATTAAAAAAAATCGTTTAATATCGCATTATAAACTAAAGGAAATAGTATCAGCAGGGTTTCGATAAATTGTTGCTATCATAGGTTGTAAATGGCTGTTACTTCAAATTGAATAAAAACTGATGCAAGAAAAAAACTATCACTGGCTGAAAATTTTGAAATGATACCGCCATTGCAATTGAAATTGAATTACTGATAGGCGCTTCATGCAAAATGGTAGACTACAAGAATGGAAATTTGAGTACTCATCAATTTTTATAGCTGATAAAAGTTGGAATTGCACGTATAGCCTCAGTAAAGATTTATTATGAAGAGATGACATCTATCGCCACCTCTTCAACAATTCTTTGTTTTATAATATATTTGGGAAAACACCTTGAAAAATGTGATCATAAAATTATTACCCACTAACATGCACAGTAGTCGTCTGTAGCCTAGTAAAAGGCTTCTACGTTCCAGATATCAACCCTCTGGTCGTACGTGCAACTGCTTGATAAAGATCTGATCCTGTGACTGCTTGTTTAATGATCGCCACCCTTAGCAGCTTAGTGGTGAAGGCGGCCGACTATCATCGCAGAGGTCCTTGGTTCGAACCCACTTCACGGCATGATGCTTCGCCTTTCCATTTTATTCTGACTTAAATAACTTTCCTCCTCTCTTGTCTTCCCTCTTTACAAAAAAACCCCTGCCCCTTTCCTGCCATCGCTCCTAAGCATAAGAAGCGAGAAAGCCATCCCATCCAGCATTTCTATATTTTAATATGTTAGCTTGGCACCTAAATATGATAAAACCACCATAAACCTGCTTGAATGTAATTGTTCCTTTTTACCACTTAATTTTGGACATATTCAATATCCTAGCTTGTTGTCCGATATTCTACACGACCTTCGACAATACAAAGGGGCATTGCCTGTGAGCACTAGTCTTCCACATAAAAAAATTCTTCGCAGTTCTTTTTATTCCATTCAGAAAAACCCCTTGCAAGCAAGAATTCAAAGCAGTGTCAGTCAGAAATTAATGTCTAAAGATTGCTTTTTTTAAGTGCTAGCCTCTGCCGATATTTACTACTACGCACAATGGTTTAAAACGCCAAAACACGTCCACAACTGCCATCTATGTTAAAAAATCATTTTTTTTAAGAAACATGTAATGCAGTCTATACGTACTTTTTCTTTGCGAAAAATACCGCAAGCGATTTTTTTTACCAAATGATTTTATATATTTTTATGACCTTAAATTCAAAATGGCGTCATCCCCACCCTTATGCTTAACTTACAGTGAAGGGAAACGCGTTTAATTCTATATCTCAGAAACTATGCATTTTACGACAAAACTGTATATAATCTTTTTTGTAGATAAATAAGTGATTTAACTTTTTTATTCAGAAATTTTTTTTTGTAAAGTCAATATGTTCGGAGTTATAGTGCTTCAAACTTTATATATCACTTTCTTTGCACTATATTTCGTTAAAAGTGCGGTATTTTTCGCATTACGAAGGTCTTTTTTCGACCTATTTACTGGACTAATGGGTGTTTGTGGTTTCCGAGGTCGCCTATGTAAAATTTGACATTTTTTCAAATGGCGTTAAAAATCATAAATTTTTTAATGGAAATGGATGTCTGGTGTTTCGAGTTTGACAATATTTTCCCAGTAAACAAAATGGGGGCTAAATTATTTAAGCGGTCCCTTTCCCGCTGGCACGTACACTCATTTGGGTAGCAAATACAAGCTCATCCGTAGAGCTGTCGCATTTCCTCCACTCTTCTCCGTTTTCTTCGCACTCTGGCTTCAGCGAAACTGGTACATGGACGAGCTGATTCGCTTGATTCCATATTTCTTACGGAATCAATTATAACAACCTGCTTCTCGAGCCCTAATTGATTATTTTCATAAAAGCGGAACTTCGTTCTATGAACTTCTTGCCACTTAATTCGAATTTTGGTTATCCCTTTTCTTAGTTGGCTCTTTTGGTTATTCGAAAATGACCTGCTCGACCGATTTTATGTGGAACTTACACCTCCAAAATACGAAAAACTTCAAATTTTCCTGAACGAGCTCAAATATATTTTCCGCGATATAGAAATAGCTTCTCCGACATCCCGCGCATCCTTAAAGATATTGTATTGTGCATTATTAAGTTTGAGGTGTTAAAATCACAACAATACTCTTTCTAGAATAACACGCATCACTTTTTTTGGTATAGCACATAACTTGATGTTTTTTGCAATAAACTATTTTTTCCTTACACACTACTACACACAGTTATCTCAAATAAAACAAATGCTTTGAAAGTTAGTTAATAAATACGGATAATAAAAATTATTTTACATATATTACAATTTCATGTGGGGCTGCGGTACCACCTCCACAAGCTGCGAGGCGAGCAAGGGTAAGATGCCTCCACGAATGTTTGTACAGGGTGGAGGATGCTCTTTCGCATTGCGCAAGTTCACATGAATGCGCTCATTTTTTCTCCAAAGAAGCGTTTGACATGCCCGGTCCTCTGGCTAATCTAGGACCTTTTTTCTACCGCCTTTGGCCTTGAAGTATTAATTTGCCCCTTGCTTCGACTGGGTCACCAGAAGTGTTCTTTCTCCATCCAGTTTTGTGATGCTTCTCCTTCTTCAAGTAATGTTAATAGCTCCCGACATGACTGAACACAAACTGGCTGAAGCAGTTGATTTTCAACTTGCGTGCCTAATGGCTCCGCTCGTTGAAGCAATTGGGTCAAAACTTGTGTCCCTCTGTACACTTGAGATGAGGGCGTCGGCACAATTGATGAGGCTGATGCTGTCGAAATTGCATTAAGTACATTGTTACTGCTTTCCTTTATACATTTCCATAAATGGATCCACAAGTATTCGGTAGAATACGTCACCTGCAGTGAACCTGTATGCTGTGGGAAGACTGATGGAAAATGGCGGACGTCAAATATCAGCCATGCAAATTTATACTCAGAATTAATTTATCTAAGGAAGTTTTAGGGAACACGGAAAATAAAGAGCTTCCAACCTTATTTATCTTATCATGAAGTGGGTTACAAATTGTTGCATCGTTCTGATTTATCAGGGTAATTTTTCGTCATGAAACTTCATGTCGACTCTAAAATTATTAAACTACAAACCTTAAAAGAGGCTTTCAACATTCGTCTTGGTTCATATTCTCTACTGAGCTTAGTTATTACATACATTCCATGGTAGAATGATTACTTACAAGTTTTGGACAGAGTAGAAATATCATCATAGATCCTTTTTGAAATATGGGTGTTTAAATTACATAAAGGGGCTTAAAAATCTCTCAAAAACTAATAACTTTATAATGAGCATGTATTATAAAAAAAATTTCATAAAAACTAACTAATAATTGAGCGGTGTCTCTCACAAGCCTAAAGCTATCTATTTTCAGTAACTTCTAACCGAAAACAGCTTAAATATAAATAATATCTTTATTAATATCCAAATTTTTCTTCAGCACGGGTTGCGTTGATACTGGAGAAGCAATTATGGGTGTTACTAAAACACTAATGGCATCAAATGATACCCTATTCAATTTTGAAGATACACTAGGAGACAAGGAGGAGGTCTTCTCTCCACGCATACCATCACGGAACGAAAGTCAAGCAACAACTCCAATTAAAAATTACAAATCAATTGAAGATAGTTCTTTGGGTACATCTGAAAGTGACACCGAAAGAGGCTGTTGTGGTGGAAGGAATCCAACACCAACAGATCTTGATATTAATCAACAACAACAAGGTAGAAAATCGCCGCCAAAAACAATTGATTTTGTTAGCTGTTCAGAGTTGAAGGCAGATAGCGATTTGTGCTCACCGGATCAGCAGAAGACATTCTCCGAGGGTACATCAACTAGCACAACAACAGATCGATTATCTTCAGATATTTCACCAACATTGGACCATGACACAACATTTACAACAAATACAATGGATGAGAAAACTTGTATTACAGTTATTATTAAGGATGATGAAAGAATTTCTGAAATATCCGAACCGGATTGGGGTTCAACAGCATCGTGTGGGCCGTATGATGTGAATAGTTTAACTGATATTCCTAGTCTTGACTTTAATGTTAATACTTTTGATAAGCACTTTGAGAAGGAATCTATTATAAAGCCAGAGATTGAATTAGTAGAGAAAACTAGCTTGGAAGATGATGATGTAGAAAATGTAGATGATGATATCGATGATAATGATGATGAAGAAGAAGTTGAAAATATCGAGTCTTCCACAGATAATAATATTCATAATAATGATATTGAAAGAGATAGCGGCCATGATGATTCTGGCCATTCAACACAAGCATCAACTGATGAAAAATCAACTAGCAACAATATGTCCGCACAAGAAGCACAATCCTTAGTTGAAAATGAGATGAATCTAACGAATCTATCAACTCCATCCAATATAAACACCAATTTAGAAATAAAACAAAACTGTACACAATTTTTAATAAATGAAATTGAGATTTCATCTAGTCAAAGTTTAAAAGATAAAAAATTACCTCAACATCTGCAACAACAGCAGCAACAACAACAACAGCAACAATATAATCAAGTGATTAGGATAGATTCGGGCGATGTGGAAGGCTCAAAGGAGAATACGGATCCAAATGTGAAATTATATTCAAATTCATTTGAAAATGATAAAATTTCCTACCAAAAAGTACAAATGAATAGTCAGGATGCTGTGATACTTGAGAAATCTAAGAATACTACTTCATCAGATTTTATGGAAAAGGATTTAACAAATGGAGTACACGATAATAATATGTTTGTAAGTATTATTCTTATATTACTATTGTCCTATTAAGAAAAAGAATACATTTTAAAAGCTACACACTTTGGCATGCAGTAGACATACATACATACATATCATTTGTGCAATATTTTTTTTTTAAAACAAAAGTCGGTGTAACACCGGTGAATAATGAACAGAGATTACAGCCACTATGTTGCACCAATGATGTAAATATAGTATCATCTATACTTCATTATCATTCATCTGTTCTGTTTCTAACCCTAGTTATGTGGTCATTACTAACTTTATGTGAAATAAAAAAAATCGTTGTGTTGTTGTAACGTTTGTAACTAATCGGCACGTTTCTTTTTTTTTTGTAAAGAAAATCAGTTTCAATCGGTTGACGATTAACAGTTTAAAGCCGCTTTTACATTCCAAAGTCAACGCGAAAGTGCACTTCAAAGAGCTTCAAAGTGCACTTTCGCGTTGACTTTGGGATGTAAACGTGGCGTTAGAGCGACTAATTACTAAAGCTTAATTTTGTAAATATATCTAAATATAGTTCGTTCATTCATAAAGATTTTTAAGCGATACATTTTGTGCTTTCCATATTTTACTTATATGTTTTCTCCTTAACTGCATTCGCGCATCATCAACAGTTTAAAAAGAAGCGTGCCTGTAGGATACTTCAGGTGTATATTATTCTATAAAATAATATTAAATTTGGAAGAATTTTATTGAGATCACATGTAACAGTTTTCTTATTATATGTGGGTCTTGTCAATAATATGTTTGTATGGTGTGGGGTTTAGGTTTTTATGTAAGTACTTATTGTGTAACTATAGGATCAGTCCATAGCCCTTGTGCTGAAAGTCGAGTCGTGATCCGTGACGAGTTGTTTGAGTTGGAGAAAGTAACGTTTCAATCGAATTACGACTTTCAGCACAGGTGCCTAGGGTGTAAATGCTAAGTGAAACTGTGTACTGAAAGCCGTGATTCGACTCAAAAGTCACTTTCTTCAATTTAAACGACTTGTCGTGTCGTGACGACTCGACTGTTCAAGGTAGGGGCCCATAAATAATGCGGTTTTTTCAAATGGTCGAACTGAAAGCCGGCAGAAGATTGGTTAAAATATCTGCATCAAATTGTTATAAAAGCAAATAGTAATATTACCTTGTTCTTATTCTATATCTATATCTAATCTTTTAATTTGCCTTACAGAACACCTCAGCCGAAGTTTGCATGGATCTGGCGAATCTAGTTTGGTTGCTTTGGATATCTCCAAGGCTTTTGATAGAGTATGGCACTCAGCCTTGTTAGCTAAACTCCAAGCTATTGGAATTGACTCACTTCTGTATAAGTGGGTTGAAAGTTTCCTTTCCGGCCGTTCAATTAAGGTATTATTGGATGGCGTCAAATCTGAATCTCACCCCATCTCTGCGGGGGTCCCTCAGGGGTCAATTTTATCACCGGCCCTTTTTCTCATCTTTATAAATGACCTACTTTCAATCCCCTCCAACCCACTTCTCAGCTTCGCTGACGACGGTACTCTACGTTACTCGTACAGCTTCGATACAAGACGGACACATGCCAGATCCTGTCTTGATGATCGTGAACTAATGTTCAACTCTATTAAAAAAGACATCAAACTAATTCTAGATTGGGGAGAGAAGAATCGTGTCAAATTCAACCCCTCTAAAACCAAGTACTGTCTTATCTCAAAAAAGAAGTTCAACACCTCACCATCCTTGACAGTGGATGACGTTGAACTAAAGGCCGACCCATCCCTACACATCTTAGGCGTGACATTAGCCAAAGACCTTCGTTGGAATGATCACATATTCCAAATCGCCAAACAAGCATCCCAGTGCTTGGGATTTCTTAAGAGGTGCAAGTTCCTCCTCCAGCCATCGGCCCGCGCTGTTATTTATAAATCCTACATACGGCCTCTTCTCGAATATAACTCCCTCGTTTGGGGCGGCGCTCCAATAACCACCTTGGCATGGTTAGATAAGGTCCAAAAAAAGGCCCTTAAATTAATTGATGACGACACCGCTGGCTCCACCATCGACCCCCTCAGCCACCGTAGGAATGTAGCAGCATTGACTAAATTTTATCGCTACTATCATAATGACTGTTCCTCCGAGTTAAACGCTCTCCTGCCTCCACGGCAATCTTATAACCGCAACACCAGATTAGCCCACTCGTCTCATTCCCTTCACCTGCAACTCCCCCTTTCACGCACTCAACAAGATATGAATTCGTTTGTTAATAGAACAACTCGACTGTGGAATAGTCTCTCGCAGTCAGTATTTCCGAGCTCCTACAACATCCAAGAGTTCAAACGCAGGGTTCATCACTACCTTCTTCAATACCCCCCCGTTCCTTTTAACCCTTAACCTATACCCCCCTCCCCTCCCCGTACTAAGCTTACTGCTAGACATTGCACCATGACGTGACAAATGACATGACGGACTGGTAGTACAAAGGGTGACTCCTAAGCTTAGCACTGTCACATAAAAAAAAAAAAAAAAAAAAAAAATATCTATAACTCGACGAATGCGTAAACCAATTCATCTACTTGGGGTTAGTCTACTACAGTCAGCGAAAACAACGATAGGTGCATGCGACACGTGTTGTCCTCGAATTTCAGCAGGTAAGCACGCACAGAGATGCGACACGATGCGGGCTTACTGCAGTTACCAAATTATTGTATATTGGTATGATACTTATGTGTATTTATTTTCGCCAAACAAGTATGTGCGTAAATTGAACGCGGCTCAGTACAGGCAATAATCCAACCGAAAGTACAAAAAATGTTAATGCAGTGTATGGAGCTGAAAAAATAAGCGTTTCGTAATTCCGAGACAGAACTGCTACCTGCAAGATGCGCCTCGAATTGTGGAGCTTCACGAAGAGGTCCTGCCAGCCCCCGTGGAACAATACCCCATCGTAACAATTGACGAACTAGCAGAGAAGTTTGGATTGGATTATTCAACAGTTAATTCAATGATAACTTTGTGCCATCGAGAAAATTAAAAAGCTGGGTCAATGAGTTCCAACCACCAACTTGCGGATTCTAAACAGTGTATGTGGGTGCTTTTTTTTGCGGTTAGGTCTCAGGAATCGACGTTTTTTGGGCCGAATTATGACTGTATAGACAAAGGAAACATCCTGGGAAAAACTACCTTTACAAGTACACTACACACTTCAAATTTGCACTAAGAACACCAGTTTTTATAACAAGTTAATGCAGGTAGTTTAACACCTCCTCCGCTCAATATAATTTAAGTGTTTTGTAAATTGTCCTAAGTATTGTTCCCCAAGTTGTCTTTATTAAAATTGGTTTTCGTTATTTAATATACTCATTAACGAGTATGAGACATTTCTTCTTCTTATGCTAATTGTCGTGGGACATAGGGCGGAAACATAGGGCCCTCCACCGAAATCTGATTTGTTGGAAAACACTCAGCTCCATTCAGACATCTCACAGCTTATTTGGTTAATGCAGAATTTCACTGTTAGGCAACATGTAGCCTGCGACATTGACGCATGCTACCCATAGCCTTTTCGTTGAAGAAACACGAAGCGACAAAAAACAAGTCTCTTTGCGCCTGCTACAATTTGATAGTTTTTGCCAAGATGCATGCAACACCTTTCGGCCTGGTTCGACTTGACGAACAGTGTCAGCGTTATCCGACAGTTAGCGGATCGATGCGACTTGTATCCTGCCACATGGAATGGAATTGTAAAAAAACAATCTCATTTATTAAAAAATGACTAGTTGCTCATCTTCAAATCAAAAAGGGGAATGGTTTGCATTTGAGGTGCTAAGTTTTTGAAGTGAAATGATTTGTAGGAGGGGCGGAACTTATTACATACTTCGCGTCACCGACATTCTAATCTTGCAACTTGGTTTTCATCCATTTTAAAATAACCGTCCAACTTAAAATTTTGCCCATACGCATATTTCGCGAGCCAATGCAATCCGACCATTTTGTAAAAAAATCAAGATGGCGTTTCCACGATGCCGATTCATTGTTGCAACTGTGTTCCCCGACCCATGGACAGGTGTATACAATTAGCTGTGGCAGCTAATCTGATCTCAGGTAGAATACAATTAGCTGTTTTGCGTCATTCCAAATTCAAAATGGCGTTCTCCAACTTTATGAACTAGAGTCAGCGCCACAAAAGTTTCCATGTGCGTTGAGGGTGAGCAAGGACATTTTGTTCGTTTTATGGCGCGGGCTTTCCTTTATGTAATGAAGAAATTAGTTTTACTAGGTATTGTCCACACAAGTTTTGAACCATTTAATCAAGGCTGGATAGATTCCTTAAAAGTTGAACACGAAAATCATTTTAGGCCAAATTAAAATCTGCGATGGGCTGCTGAAGAAGAGGAAAACCCTATTAGTAGAGGCCGAAAAAATTGGTTCTTCGACTTTATCTATAAATACTTTCATGTTATCATGCAAGGTCTGGAAAAATTCAAATATTGTCTCGAAAACCTGGAAAAAACATGTTAGTTTTTTCCGATGAAGTACACCAGGGGTTAGGACTTGCCAACAGTGCTGCAGTGACTCTTCTCGGGCCTATTTTTGACACGGTGAAACACGAAACAAAAAGTTTCATGTAAGCATTGGGATGGGTGGGAGAGGGCAAAAAGTAACATAAAATTTCTGAAGCAACTTTGCAGGAAGCAGTTTTGACAGCTTCAGGCTTGTTGTTGTTTCTATGATTTCTCTAGTTTCGGATTTCGTAGGGAATGAAGTGAAAAGAGGATTTAAAAGCAAAAATGGGGTCACGCAAGTTTTCAAAACAAAACGGGAGGGTCGTCGATATGCATATATACGAAAAGTACAAAAGAGAAATGAGCAATAAATTTTTACATATTATTTCCTGCAAGAGTTTAACCGTGTAAACATCGATGAAATTTTTGAGGAAACACCAACATGGAATCACCGATTGCAGGAAACTTTGTTTTGTTTCATCGTGCAAAATGAGCCATAGAAGTGAAAAATGAGGCGCCACCACCTTCCTAGACCTTTGCTAACCATGTTGACCCTCCAACAGCTTACTATCGCCTATATTTGCCACATTTACCACAATTTATTAAGAGTCATTTGTATTGTAATCTTAAAACTAATACGAATTTAAGTCTATAAATATTTATAGATTACATTAAAAAAGTTTAATTTTATTTGCGTAAAAGATATAATAAACTAATTAAGTACAGTTTATTCACAAACGAAAAAAAAGTAGCACATATAGAATGCAAATTGTTTTTAGTTTCTTTTATAACTTTTAACAGTCTCCATTCTCCACTTTCCTGATGTAACTGGAAACAAAATCAAAAAAAGAAAAACTTTTGTAAACTTCTCTCTCTATTTAAAATTTTGTTTTTTTTTTAAACTTCATAAGAAAGTACATCGAAGTTGTTAATGTACAATGTTTACTTGAATGTTACTATATTACGTTATTTCATCTATTCCTTTTTTGTCTATTGCTGTGTTAAAAAACTGTTCTATTAAGCTTGAAATTTTATACATATATAACTTCACTCTTAATATCCGATTATTAAATGTTTAATTGTTATTACTCGTAAATGTTTTTACTACATGAAAACCAAAATATTTGTATGTATATGTTTCCATTCACACAACTATATATTTTTTCCAAACATTGTTTATCCTTATAGTGCTTCTTATTATATGCTCGTGTAATGTTTCTGTTTAGTGTCTTGATAATGTATTTGTAATTTTTCCCAAAAAAATTTAAATTAAAAAATTGGCATTGCTTATAAACAATTAAAATCAAAAAAACAAAGTTTCTTCAATTATTTTTGTTAAAAAACCAAAAAAAAATAATAGAACAGCAAATTTTAAAAAAATTATTCGAATTTCTTTTATTTTTTTCTTCCAATCTAGTGAATGTGAAGCGGCATGTATGGAAAGTGTTGGAATTAGGCTCTCGTCTTGTTGCAACCAAAATAAAAAAAATAATAGAAGTTAAATTTTATACAGAAAAAAAACAAATCCATAAGCAAATTTTGTTCTAATTCTAATTAATTAATTAATTATACATACATATATATTATTTTTTTCTCTCTTTTTTTAAATAATTTATTGCTAATTAAGTTACAATTATAATGATTGGAATAAAAAGAAAGTTTTTGTTTTCTCGATATTATTATAAAAAATATTAAAGAATTTTTTTCTTTTTGAATGAAAGTATGATAATAATGAATTTTTATGTAAAATACAACAACAACAAAATCAATTAAGAATATAAAAAGTGTATTTCTTTTTAAAAAAATATTTTACAGAAAAAAACCAATATTTTTTCACCGTTTTTTCTCGTACTACTAAATAATATGATTATTTTTCTCACGCTATTTAAAATATATTTTATATACAATACTTATGCACATCTCAGCTAAAATTTTTCTACTGCATGTCCTAACTACAACTACAAACAAACAAACCAAAACAACCAAAAACACATTTTCATTCTATTTAGCGCTGAAGTTTATTTAAAACGTATTTTTTGTGCAAATTAATTTCAGCACCAGTCAGATATAACAATTTTGCCAAGTAAACATCATCAGCACACCATAACCAGTTATAGTGTGAATGATGTTGATGGCATACATAATGAACAAAATTGCCTTATGGTGGCTGATGAAATAATTGGACACTTATCGGGTGAAGAAGATCCTTGGGTAACTAACAAATTTTCACTTATATTTTTTTTTGTTTTGGCTTGGTGCTTTATTTTTCTAGATAATGAATATTTTATTATTAACATAAAACAAAACAAAACCCTAAATAAAATTTCCAGGTTGAATCAGTTAATGATATAAGATATAGTGGTCCGTGTACAGAAATGATAAGCACTTCTTTTAATATTAACGAATGGGATAGCGATGTGGATGATAGTCATAGTAGTGAAGAATTTATGTATGTACGTGGTACACCGACGAGAGATGAGCTATTGAAAATCAATCGAAGTGATGAAATAACTGATTCAGATCGGCAATTTTCGAATACAACTGATGGTACTTATGATTCAAATATATGGTCATCGCATGAAGATAAGGTGCCAGCTGGTGTACGACGTAAGTTGATAAATAAATAACTTAAACAAAAAAAACTAATTAATATTATCATATAGATCTAGCAGAAGAAGAAGTTTCTGAAGAAAGCTCTTCAGAATTTGAAGGTGAATTCATCCCATCATGCTGGGATTCAATGGCGATGCCAGCTAGATCAGCCTTAAAGAGCCCAGATAAATCAAGCAGTGTAAGTATGAACAACGATTAAATAAAACTAAAATATTTAAATCCGCGCAAAAAACAAAAACAAAACAAATATAATATTTCGTGCTCAAAATGCATGTTGTGGGATTGGTTAAAATTAATGCACGCTATTTTATTCATCCCTTATATAATTCAATTAAAAAAAAGGAGGAAGAGCACAAATGCGTAAGTATTTCCCTAAAAAGCATTATTTTTTTTGATGTTCTTTCAAGATTTAATGCTTTAAATTTTTAATGCATAACACGCTTTCAAAATTAACCTTTTGTGGCACAAATTTTTTAAAACATATTGCAAATTCGAAAAGTTCTAAATTTATTGCTAATTGCTAAATTATCTTTTTGTTATCTTAATTTGATTCGAATATATAATAAAAAGTATTAGAATGATGATCCTCTGTGATTGACTACTCAACGAAAAACTGCGTCTAACAGATTGAAGTTTTTAGTTAAAATAAGATTGGGTGAGTTTCGCTTTAGAGAATTCCTTTTCACTATTGGTTAGATTGCAGGATCACCAATAAAATGAAAATGACGCTAGAAGAGAAAAGTGGGAAAAATTTGGATCGCTGCTCAGGGAAGTTTATTTTGAGAGCTGCTAAATATGCTTCCAAGGGAGCATTACTGGAGTTTTAATAAGTTTTATAGAAAGACGAAAACGGGCGACTATCTTGGTGGACCATAAAGGGTGACATTAGCATACTCAGTAATGCGGTTCTCGTTCGATATGGAGGACAAGCAGCTTTGGACATGGTTAGCACTTAGTTGGGAGCCCGCTTTGTTAAAACCACACTCGCACTTGGAAAGGAAAAAGCAATTGCAAAAGATGAATAAAGAAAAGCTTTTCGATACCAAAGCTTATTCACATATCCACCGGCCTCCGTGAATATTCTTTATTTTATAATGCTCCTAAAACGCTTTTGAAGGAGCATAAGAAAGTATGTTCCCCTGCAGTGACATGTAATGTTAAATAAAAAGTATATTGAATTGGTATGGGAACGGGAGCGCTGTAAGTATTTTAAGGAGTGCGCAAATCTGGTTTTTGGGTGCCATCGAGGCGTTTTGATGTTGTCCGTGCCTGTTGCAGGCTAAGAACAGCGGATCTGATTATTTTTCAGAATGAGTTATAAATTCAAACCTATAAATGCGCACTTACATTCCAAAATGCAAATTGGAGCTCTTTTATCACACCGAAACAGGGAGAATAGCATACAAATTTCTGAGCTGTAAAAGAATTCCACTTTGCGTTTAGGATGTAGTAGGGCCAAGCGTTCATAAAATGTCCTTAATTGAGGCAGAAAAAGACATGACATGCGTAAAGCTCATGTGCCTCACATACTCTGAGGATAAAGGAAGAAGTGTAAATCTTCTCTAAGTATGCAAAATGGTTAACTACTTCTAAATTTGTTCATCTGTCGTCAGGTTGCTACCTATCGTTGATCTATTTACTCGTGTCTGCGGCATTACCTTGATTTTGTTCTCGTTGATTTTCAAGCCTGCTTCTTTAATTTCTGAGTAGAAGTCCTGAACCGCTCTGACTGGCATGCTTACAATGGTTATGTCATCGATATAGACGATCACCTGAGCGAAGAAGAGCTGGTCGGTGGTTGATCTTCCTCTTCGGAAGCCTGCTAGTAAGCTTTCTGCTTTCTACTACCACTTTGCTTCCTTTTTTAACGAGTTCCGCGGGTATTCCATCGATTCTCGGGGCTTTGTTGATCTTCATGCTATTCATGTCTTTTTTACTTCTTCAAGCGTCGGGGGTTCCATGTTAATATCATCATCTGGTATATCCGCCCGTTCTTTGGTATACGTCAGTGTTATCATTGAGGAGCCATGTGGTGTTGTTACTGGCAAGGTCGATAAGCCTGTCACCATTATCGTTGGTGTTTGCGTGAAGGCTCTGGCAGCCTATTATTCCCATATACTGAACTTCCTTCCCGATCTTGCCGTTGAAGGCGCCCATCATCATTTTTATGTCATTAGAGAGAGGGTATATGGTCAAAATATACTCATAAGATTTTGATAAAATTAGACCCTTTCTTCTTCAGGTTTTTCTTCCGTTGGAGCATGCGCGTAGATTGTGGAAATGCTGCGTGCACAATCTCTCATTGATTGGCTGGAAGTTCAGAATTTGGGGCTTTAGAGATTTATCGATTACAAAAGCTACTCCACATTGACTTGTCCCTGTTGTGCTTCTACTTAAGAGGATGGTATGAGTTCTAACATCAAGTCTTTGTTAGTCACCTTGATTCTTGCAATGCTGCGATATTTACCTTGTAACTTTCTCATTCCAAGAGTAGCAATCTTAGAGCTCCTGCTCTGTTCATTGCCCATACGTCCCACGTAACCAAATCAAAGAGCATTTTTGTCGCTTGAGTCTTAACCGTGGGATCAATCCGGTAAGAGGCTTTCTTAGAGGACTCGTAACAGTGGATGTTTTCCAGGACTAGGGCGTTAGCCTGGAGCCCAACCAGAACGTTATGTTATGACGAGTCGAACACTCGCGTTCAGTAGACGTTACTCAGTTTTTGCAACTCCAGAGCCCTGGAAACTCTGGGATCCTGAGGTCTTATAGTAACCTTCAAACCAAGCTTGGGGGTTTGGTGACCTACACCTGCTCAAACTAGAGCAAAAGGGTGATGATACATGACTCAATGCATTGACTTAATTCTTAAATCATTGATAGACCGGGCGAAGAATCAGGGTGACCTTTGCGGGGGAATTATGTCAATGCATTTGCTGGGTATCATAACCCTTGTGCTCTAGGTTGAGTTTGTGCAGGTCACCGAACAGACCTTATATCTCTATCCCATTTTATATATATTAAGTCGCTATGGGTTCGGAATCCATGGATTGTTGTGCCACACATGCATCCTAAACTTGCCCTTGAATTCATATCTAGCATTATTGTCGGGCATTGCACTATAAGATGATTAATGATAGCCAATAGGTGATACACAAGATTTATACATAAATATAAGAAGATAGCTCATCGATTCCTAATTTGGATTAAAAGATAATGTTAGAATAATAAACAGCAATCATAAGCTCCAGGGAACTTGTTTCAGCTATAACAACCAGTGCTTGAACGTCGCAGTTACATTTCAACAAAGCTTAATAACGCAACTGTAAACAACAAACCTGATTCGCTTCCAAAATCATCGTAGAGACTATATATTTTTTTTACAGAAATGAGAATTCTCTTCAGTTGTTTGTTGGCTAATACCTGTAGCACTAACAATTATCTATTTTTATGCTTTCATTATTAAACTTTCTTGTTCGTGTCCTGTCTAATCTTCTGTATGCAGTTCTTCTGTTCGATGTTTCTTTCTTAGTTTTAATTACAAAAAAAATTTAACAAAATTCATTTTTCAGGAAAATAAAAAGCGACGCAGCGTAGCATTTAAAAATCAACGTTATCACTCCGTATACGAATATCCTAGAGAAAACACATCATTATCCCCAGCCTACAGTGAGCCCTTCTTGTGGAATAAATTGTCTGAATCATCACTACTAGACGAGAAGGATCAAATGGAAGAATTTAGTGGTAAAGAAATGTTTGTTTTGAAAAACGATGACTGATTAAAAAAAAAAAAAAAATTAATATTGCAGATGGTTTTACAGTATCAAGTTCAATGCGACCTTTCCATGGCAGTCAGTTTAATGTGCTCTGCCATACATGGCCTACAGATTCGGATTTTTCATGGTCCCAAGTTGAGGTTTGTTAAGATATAAACAAATGAAAGTTATTTTCTTTTGATCTGGGTGTATTTTAGGATCTATCAAATATTGTTGAGGATAAGCCCTTAGCAACATATTCAAATATTGAAATAAAATGGCCTCAAAATTTTACGAACGTAACGAATAACGAAGATACAGCTACAGAAAATATTAAAATTGACGAAAACAAGAGACCTGACAGCGGTGTTGGCGCATCGGTTTGTTTTGAAACATATTTTTGTGAAGTAGAAAGATATAATATAAAGAGTTTTTATTTTAGGCTGAAATGCTTAGCGATAGAACATCGCTGGGTGAACTTCGTCACACCAAGGCAACATTACGTCTTCCTTTAGAACATATACCACCAGTTGAACCTCCACCACCAGAGCCTAAGCCAGAAATCAAAGAGAATGATTCAGTTTTCCCAGAATCTCTTATTCTACCAACACCATCATGTACAGGATCAATGGATTCCTTAAGTTCTAGCTCCAGTTCCGAAAGGCAAGTCAGTTTCACAACTTTCGGCAAACGGAATTCTTTCAATGAAAACGACAAACGGATTAATTTCGATTTTAATAATCAACTAAGACCTGCCTTGATACTGATCGATGGCGAACCACTTGATAGTAACTGTCTTAAGCCGGAAAAGATCAAGCAAAGTGATAGCACTGATGAGGATTCTGGTATCGAAAGTATTATGAAAGTAAATAAGGAAAGTGACTAGAGCTATATAGAGAATACAAACAAACAAACAAACAAAAATGTGTAGAAAAAATGGCTTTTATTATTAAGATTTAGAGTTTATTTGTTGTTGAAAAAAACTTACTAGTGTAACATGTGATGTACAACGTACAAGCGATGTATGTTTTATTTTAATTATTATATCTTTTAGTTATTCCTCCTGTGTTTGTTAGTTAAAGAAAATATGAAAAAAAAAAACGTAAGGTGTAGTATAGTTACTTTTTATTTATTAATTATAAAAAAAATGAACAATATTATAATGTTTAAAATGCCAAATTGAAAATGAAAAATTCTATTAATTTAAATATTCTTTTCTTTTTTATTTCATGGTTTTATTTTTATTTCATCAGTATATATTCGTGAAATTAATCAATGAAGATTAACGGCTCAGTTCGTGAAGTTAAATTAATGAAGATGTGGATTAAGGTAAACGATAAAAACAAGAAGGTAATATGGAATTATAAAATTATTTATACTCTTTTATATAACTCGTAGCTAATAAACCCCAAATAAAAATTATTTTTCCATGAGCTTATTCCAAAATTGATCAACAATACTTAATTATAGTTCAAAATTTCGATAGAAGTAGAGTAACATTTTTATCTTAAAAACCACAGAGTTCCACTTTCAACTTGCTTTAACCAAATAGAAGTGAAGTCGAAACATAACTAACTAGCTTCACTAACTGAGTTAGTTAATCGCGCTAATCTAGATAGTTTCTGTTGTCATTTATCGGGATATAATAAATGTTTAGAAAGTGTAATGATACAAAAAAAAACATACATATTTATGTTTTTTCTTTTGTTTTTCAAAATTATTAAATGTGTTATTTATGTTTATTTTATTTTTTTTATTTAACGGGAGCAAATATTTAGAACATTCCAAAATGTGATATCTACCAAAAGTTTTAACCAAAAACATTTTTCGAACTGGTTTTTAGTTGATTTTTTTTGTCTTTAATTGTTTTTGTTTGAAATTTTATTATGGACTGTAAACAATAACAAAAAACAAAACTGGATTTTTAAGTAAGTATGAGCTATTTTTAAATTTAATCTAACTCTCTTTCGAATATAGTACTAATTAATATGCTTGCATGAATTGCGGAAAATTAAAGAACCGTGTTATTGTATGTATTTTGAAAAGAGCAGCCTATATTTCCTAACATGATTCTGTGTACAATGCGAATAGTAAATTATTAATTCCTTCTGTATAGATTCTAATCATTTATCTTTGTTTATCCTAGGTTTCGTTTATTGTGTTTCTTTGGGGTGTTTTTTGTCCATGGATCAGTCAGCGCAAGGTGATACCTGAATCGAGTTGATCCATTGCGTTTGTCTGATATCGTCATGATTTTTTGTAAAAATCTAGTCCAATGATAGATTAGATGTAATACAATCTCCAGTGCGACCAGAGGCCCATTAATTTTTTTGGAGCTCCACAAACTCGTCTAGCCTAAGGAGCTGGGCATTGCCTGATTTGGATGTTTCTGCTGTACAAAAAAGTGCTTGTCAAGATCCAAATCTTTAGATATTGTACAAAATTGGGCTTGACATGAAGTTGGATGATTGATATTTTACGCAATTTATTTGGAGTGAAAATAATCCGTATACCTAGTCATCAATATCCAGAAAAAATAGCACAATTTTGCTATTCTCAAAATGAGTTCGAAACATATGCCGTTAATGACGCCCATTCATCATCATCGTCATCAGCCTATTACTTGCCTCGGTTTCTTCCAAAACTTTGGTTCCTGGTTCCAATTACGAGCTTAGTCCACGAACGTCTCGGTATGCTGTCAGGGAGAAAAATCACTTGAAGGCCTGGAATCAGAAGATCAATAATTATTCATCGACTTTCGTCATGTAGAATCACAAATGGGTGAACTCTGCAATTCTATCAAGAGTTTCAGCGATCATTTCGACTCGATCGAACTTCGCCTAGCGGAAGGGTTAAAGTTCATTGCCGAGGAACATAAAAATCAGCTGACAGAGATCAACAATGCCGTCATGACTGCAAACTAGGGTCTCTGACCTGGAGCATAAATCCAAAACAATGGACTATTCAGAAGACCTTCAAATACAAATAATCAGCTCCCAGCTGGCTGATATCGGGCGGACCCAAAGACTGAGTGACGTGATCATTCGAAGTATCTCTCTCACTGTCATCCAATTAAAATGCAGGTCATCCTCCATGCTCGACGTGTTTTTACCAACGATACTAACTCTACCTTATTTCAAAACCAAATCTCTCCCCTCAGTTATCTGGATCCTCCACCTACGACAACCATACTTATCGGGATTTCTTCAATTTTGACCAGACACGCTTTATTCATAGGTTTGATTGTCTACCGTGGTCTAACATCTTCATTATGACTGACATCGATGAGAAAATCGATCAAATCAAATTGATAATTTCAGAAGCAAAACTAGCTCAGCAAAATCTAAACAGTGGTTTACTGCGGAAATTAAATCGCTTGTAGTTGAAAGTGAGTTTCTTTACCATTGGTTTCTTAAAGTAAAAAGTGATGCCGCTAAAAAATCCTTTAAAAACGGATCAGGAATTTATTTGTCGCAAAAATCAAGGAAGCCAAACGAAATTTTAACGCACGTAAACTTGATCCCTGTCTTCCTTTGAAAACAGTCTGAAACACCTTGCGCAAATTGGGTATTCATTTAAAGAATGAATCTGTGGCGCACATCTGTCCTGGCACTCTTAACCAAATTTCATATCTAACCAAGCTGCGGACCAGGCTTTTACCTCTCTTGCAGCTTCTTCCGATGGTTTCTGCTTTTTTGCGTTGACTCTCTCGAAGTAATGAATGCTCTGAAGTTTGTCGTGTAGCGATACATTTCGCCTAGTTTTCTAAAAATGCCCATGGTTTCTATGTATTGTTTAAACTTTTGGCTTGGGGTTGAGTATCTTTTTGAAGTGCAAATATACTTAGTTTTGCTTCGTTGATGAGTAATCTCATTATTTTTTGCAGCTATTTTCAATGAAAGCCATGTTTAAAGTTGCATCACAATCACTTTTGTTTTCAAGCGAGATTTGTTCAAGAAAACAGCTGAAAAGTTGATCAATCTTCAAACTGGTGTTCAATTATCATGCTTGTGCAAAAAAACTCTTTCACACGCTCAAGCACGCTCGCACAAAAAGATTGAACAGGCGTGTTTGTCAAGCATGCAGTTACGTATGTTCCGCCTTTAACCCTGGTTGAAAAATTGCACTAATATAAAAAGGAAAGAAAATGAGTATTACTCAGGGGGTTTTGGTTTAATGCTATCTAATTTAAAGAAACTCTGAATAGAATCATATTTAGTATTTCAACGAGCTCCTTAGGTTGCGTGAAAGATTAGAGTTTACAAGCAAGCCCCTTTATATTGTACTCCTTCCTTAATACTTTTTCAGCCCGAACAATATTCTTCGCAATTCATACCAAGTATATAAATATCTTCCAACCTAAATATCTTTTACAGCTAATATATTATTTTTAAATACTTTAAAATAATAAAAAAAACAGTCACAAAAAATTTCAAAAAAAATAATAATTTTCTGCACGAACTAAAATATTTTTGTCGCTCTTTTAATAAAACAATCTTTGAAGTTTGTTACAACAACTTAGTTTTAGGAATTTATACAAAAACATATATTATATGAAAAAAATAAATAAAATTAGAAAATAACAAAAAAAAAGATACAAAAAATAAATAATAAACAATAGAGAGAAAGACCAACACAACAACAAAAATAATATTAATAAATAATAAAGTGATAAAACACACCCCCTCCTCCGCCCCAAAATACACAACCACACACACACAAACCTAAAACGTTAAACCAGTGTTTTAGATATATGCCTCAAGAGAACCGCATCCATTCCCCATGCTTGCCAGTAGTGAATGAATATAATAAACAAATAAATGGATGCATTCTGAACAAAATAATATGAGTATGTATTAGTTGCACATTTATAACTATTCACATATATTTGAGTATTTTTAAATAACAAACAAAAAAACGCAAACAGCAAAAACGTAAAATAGGCATTGAAATACGAGAAACCTTTGTAATAAATAAAAAATACGATACCTTCCATAATAAACCAAAAGGCAACCAGTGTACGTATCTTCTTGTATCAGTAACAATTTCTGTATATATTGGTTCTTAAAATAAAAAAAACAGAGAAATTATTGAAGTTTTTTGGATTAATTTATTTTTAGAGTTTTTGGAGTTTGAAGAGTTAAAACGACATGATGAGGACTCTTACGATATGCACTCGGTCGTCGGAAGCAGAGTCGAACGGTAATGCGAACAGAATGCTTAATACGCCATTGAAAGAAGGTTGATCATAGCTAGCCCCTGGATCAATTAAATGAATATACACAGGATGACATAGACCAAGTTAACTATGCTCTAGTTACTTAAAGGCTTCGTAGTAGTATAATGGAAGTTAGAAGTTACCCAGGATGGAATGTGGACACAGCTTCAATTCGTTTTTAAATGCCGAAATAGAGAGATACCCGAAGAGCGGATTCTACATAGGTACAAAGTAGGTGATTGTCAAGCAAGATGAAGAAAGGGTAGATCGACCATTGCACAAATATATTTCAGCCAAATTCTTGAAAAGTTCTAGGAAAAAAGCATAGATACATACATCATCTCTTTGTGGACTTACGATATGTTCTATAAAGGAGACCTGTGGAGAAACATGAGCAAAATGGACTTCGTCTCGGAAGAGTGTAAAACAGAATGTAAAGGAAGCTAAGACTTGTTCATAGACAGCTCAACAAAGTTCGATCTATGAGTAAATGGAAGTACATGATTGTATCAAAAAGAGAACAAAGACTAGGTTGAACTAGGGTGAAGATAAAGAACGACAAGCATAAACGCATCGTAGCCGCAAGTCAATTGACGGGACTCTCCTTACTTTAGGAGGCTCCAGCAGAGCGCTTCTCGTTAACCCTTATGAACATGACAATGGCATAGACTACTAGGACTTAGGTTTGCAACCTTCGCATGAGAAACCACGAGATTTGTGCAACAAATATCTTTTTCGTGATGTGTCACCTATCTAAATAATCTTCCCTACGAAATGCAACTCAAATTTTACCTAACAACGGCTTAGTTCGATACTAGGTTCCCGGGTAGGCTTTAGTACATAATCTCTCCCTTCAGGGGAATTGTCATTTATATTATGAAAGACGTAGCCTTTCAGACGGTGTACAACAATACATGATTTGAAGTTTAACCATTCTAAGTTAAGTCAGTCAATTTCTTCTGCTTTCTATACAGAATTTCTAAGCTTCCTCATTTGACGCTAATTCCGAATTCTTCCATCCGGAGCTGCGGGTGATTTCAACGTTCACAATGTTAATGGTCTGAATTACTCGAATGGTCAGTGTTCTTGGCAGGGATACAGAGCTCTTCTTGTGAGACCAATAAAACCTGCACCAAATGATCTATCGTCTCACGCATTTTCCTGACACTCCTTTAAGATTTTACTTACTTCCCACCCAACACGATACTCCGTCGAAATTGATTTACTTGCGTAATTTTGATGCCCGAAAACTTGATCCGCCCGTTTCACTGAAAACTCTATGGAACAACTTGCGCAATTTGGCAATTTACGTCCTGAAAGCGTTACACCTATACCCAAGTGCTCTTCTTCCACTATTTCTCCCGATTTCCTGCCTATTAGTATACTTCCATTTCTGGCTAAGGTTCTCGAAAAACTAATAGCGATTCAAATAGTTCTGCAAAAGACTTCAATTTATAAATGTATGGCAATCTGGTTTCCCAAAACATCATAGCTGCGAAACTACAAGTAACAAATGATAACCGAAGCTCTCTTGACCAACATCACGTTTGTTGTTTATTGCTGTTTGATTTTTTGAAAGCTTTTGATAGTGTCAACGGCTTCTAGAAAAACTTCTCTCTCAAGTCCGCTGTTCCCCGTCTGCTCTTAAACTTTTGCATGGTTAAACTCGGTGATTGAAGTTCTACCATTGGCTTGCTTACCAATAGTGTTTCCCAAGGTTCTATTCTTGGGCCACTTTTATTCAGCGTTTTTATTAACGCTCTTCCCTTAGCAATAAAATACTCTAAGGTTTATAATGCAGATGATGTGCAGTTATATATGTGTCGTTCAATGTAAAAGTGGTGTAACCCCATATTTTAAAATATTAGAGGTTGGTTTATTTTGGAGTCAATAACAATAACTCGGAACCCTTAATCAGGAGTAGACATATGAAAGCAATTAAAACCCAAGAAACTATGTATGTACAGAATGTTTAAATGTTCTCTGAGTGAATCATTTCGACGTGAGTACAACAGGTTGAGAAACTCATATAAATCAGGAAAATCAAAGCAACATTCGATGAGAGAGTAAGATTCACTAATTTGGTTTGGTAACCTCTACCAGGAAAAATTCAACATCTTCAACAACTCCATCATTCATTTCAGAAGAGGAGCTGTTAACAGAAAGCGTATCCAAGGCCGGCCAGAGTTTCAAGTCTGTCCGCCTCAAATTCTACTTTCAGCCATTTAGGAGGGAACTAGAACAGCATAGAGACGACTGGCAAAAGAGACATCAATAGTCCTACAAGCATCATGTAGCATCATTTAAGAAAAAAAATCGCTCATAGCATAGATTTTCTCAATTCATTTTGTGAATATTTACTTGTTACTTTAAGATAAATTTCTGTCAGTTTTACTGTCAACTGAAATGTCAAGCTGTAAGTAAGTTCATATGGCATTTTTAACATATGGTATAAATTCCGTTATCAAATTTGCTTTCCATTTTCAAATATAGACCATTTTCTGTCGTCAAGTCATTTTTGCTGTAATTGAATTGTTGCATTGGAGAAAAGTGGACTCAGGTTTCTTAAGAAGCCGCACGTCATTTAGAGTGAACAACTGCAACCTGAAAGGGGAACCTCTCTTGCACATTTATTCCTCTAATACCAATTATGGTTTGTTTGAACCGGTTAATCGCATGCTAATAAATACTAACAAAAATAGAAGTGTTTTTAGTTTGCTAACTAGTGAAGTTGTCTTTAAAACTCTTCTTAACTCTTCTTCTTCGCTACCATAACATTATTATTTATTCTTTTTCTTCGTTTCCTTTTGCAATTAATTGTAGACCCAAGGTAGAGTATTTTATCGACCATTTATAGGTTGATGTCAGACCTATGTCCTTTGCCTCCTTATTTAGTTCGGCATAAGCTTCTTTTACTGTCACTAAGGGCTCTTCCACGATGTTCACGTCATCTTTTTTTTATGTAGCACGGACAAGCTCAGGAATCACTCTTTGTACCATTAGTCCGTCATGCCACCCAAGTCATGGGTGGCATGACGTAAGTAGTAAGCTTCATATGAAAATAGGAAAAGGATATGGTACGTTAAGGTAGTCGGGTGGATGCATGAGGGGGAGACAGTGAGCCTCGCGTTTGAACTTTTGGATGTTGTATGAGTTAATTTTTTTAAGTAGCTGGCTGAGTCATATCCCTTAGGGATAGCGAGAGCTAGCCTGTTAGGAGTGGTTAGCAAGAGCCAGTCTGCCAAGTATGATATGTTTCCTGAGACAAGTGAATCCTGCTAACCAGACCACAAAGGCTGTGGCGCAGGGAGTATCAGACTACCAGGTGAACAAGGAGGCAAGACGAAGTGAAGACGCCACGCCACCTAAGAGGAACTTTTGTACCCTATTAATAGGCGGGATGCCGGCTGCATATCCAAGTAATTATAGAGTGTGTTGCTATTGACGTTCTTTTCTGGACTGACGTTTTCCTTATCACCTATTTTAAGGCGATGTTGAAAAGTATTGGGGCCAGTCCATCTTGTATAAGACCTTGTCGTACCCTCTGTTCCCTGTCATATATTGAAAAATTAAGGGAATATTAAGACACAATATTTTGTAATCCTTCGAGTATTTTAAGGGTCTTTTGTACACATTGATTTTAAAGCATTCTTTGCTCGTTTAGTTCTCCAAGCCGGGCATTTGCACAGGAAATGTTCATCTCATTCGTCTTCCACAGCTTTGGCAACAGATATTGTGCGAGATACCCAGTTTGCCGCCGTTGTCCCCATGGGTCAATGCTTCGTGACGATTACCGTAATTCTGGCAACTTCGGGTTCTGTTTATAAAGTTTATATTGTTTTTTCTTTAGCCTGAGCCTAATATGATGTACCGTAAAGTAACCGTGCGTAACCTAACGACGAACATGAGTGTAAGGTATAGAAACTTTTGTTGTAAGCGAGCCAAAGCACCTCCAAAACTTTCTTGTTCCTATGTCTGGCAACTCAGGCGAGAGTTACGCTATGCTTTCTACCGATCCTTCCTAAATCAGCACTGCAACGAGCGACTAGCTTGGAGCGTACCATCACTGAATCCAGAGGTCTTACAGAGGCTTGACTGCCTATGAAAACTCCAATTCTACATTTAATCACAAAAAATTATTGGGTTTTTAAAGATTCCTCATTTTATCATAAATATTTTTTAATTAATTAGCAAAAATATTTTAATTTGAATCCTCTTCTGCAAAAAAATAAATAAAATAAATTTTCTAAACACTTGAAAAAATACTTTCCATCCTCAATGTATCTGCCAACATGAATAACCGCAATTGTGCTCCCCCTTTTCGCAGATAATTCGCATGCACGTCCCTGGCGCACATTTTTGGAGTCATCGTCCGCTACCGGCAGCAGAATTAGAAATTGTTCAATCAGCCCCGAACGAGAATTCCGACTCCGAAAGCGATGACGAGCTGGAGGCAAAGGTAGGCCAAACCGGCTGCGGTGTGCGGACCTCCACAGCCCCCAACAGCAGCCGCACGGCTCACACCCGCACGAGGGACGGGAGCCCGACTCCGACGACGACGGCGAGTTCAGCCATCATCATCATCCTCCGAGCCACATTGACATCCCCGGTCCCAGTCCGCCGCGCCACCCCACGACCCCACAGCATTCGCACACGGCTCCACGGGCACGAAGCTGACTTGATTCACATTCAGCGTCGTGCGGTGAGCAGTTAATTTTTGCACGCGGGAGCAGTCGCCGCCGCCCCCCACCGCCGCGCTGGCCCCTACAGCTTTCGCAAAATCGTTGATTGCAGGCGGGAGATAGACGACGGCCAGCGTCAGACACCAAATTGCCGAGCACACAAGCACCGACGGACTCGCTTTATTTATAGCGAATCCTGTAGCCGGAGGCGCGCTCGGGCGAGTGTTGGTGCGAACAATATACCGAAATCGGAATCGGAGAGAGTAAATTCGCGCGGCCATCTTTGAGCTTTTTCATCAGAAAGTGGAAGGCGACGAACGACAAGCGACGAGCGAGAACGGGCGGCCGCGCGGCGACCAGCAAAAAGACGTCGACGACACACACTCATAAGCGGAAAAACAGCGACACTGCGAGCCCGTGTCGCGTACGAGAATTTTCGTGATAATTTTGTGATTAGTGCGCGCCGTGGAGTACCGCTAGCCAACAAAGGCGGCCAGAGACAAAAGGCGAAACAAAAACAAATGCAGTCGGCAATCGCAGAAAAAATACCGCCAGCGGGACAATAAAGTGCGAGTGTGAATAGGAATCGGGCTGATTACGGTAACAGTGCATGCGAGCTGCATAGAGTCGTCGAAAGTGCGGGACCGGATAAGTGTACTTGATCCCGAGGATATACAGCGAGCAGCGCCTGCCGTGCATGTGTGTGCAATTGTCGTAAGTACGTAGCAATGTAGCGGGGGAGCCGCGGCACGGCGCGCGTTAAGTGAAATTTTCGACACAAATTCCTGCGTTTCTGCGCTAAAAACTCGGCGATATCCGCGCGAGTCCAGCGCCACTTGCTCGTCATTGTGTCGGCCGGCCGTGCCCGTGCGGCGCGGAGTTATCCAACCCAAGTGGGTAATGAGCGCACAATGGCCCCAGTGTGGGACTTCTCAAATTTTTAAGTGGTGCTTAATTCCCGAATTGTTTGCGGGAAGCGCGAATCTCACAATGAGGTGAAGGTTGTCAGCTTGTGTGAATTGCCCCAAGACCCAGGCGGCGGCGTCACCACTGCAGTGAGGGGGGATGCGTGCCAAACCCCTCATTAGACGCGCACCGACGGCCCAACCAATCCTCAGACAATTGCTATAATTTCTGGCAATAAAATTCCTGGCGCCAAAACGTGGAACCGAGAGGAACAGGAATCGCAGGAAATTGAGCTGCCTCGGATCGACACCGTGCTCCCACCCAACCCCAAAGGTGTTCCGTGCTTTGTCGTTGCGACCTGCTGGCTTCCCTTCGGGGGCACCTTTGCACGCCGTGTTGGGGGAGGATTTTTTATCGAAGGGATTTCGGGGGATAATACAGAAAGATGATTCCGAGCAGCGACTCTGATAAGGATGTAAATTTCCTTTAATCTAGGAACATGTGCGCGAAGGATGTAATAAAGCGCTCGGGAGTTTTTTTTTTTATTGATTCGCGTTGATAAGGATAAGTGTGCCCGGAGATTTCTGTGATAGCTTTGTTGGTGAAATGTTTCGCATGGAGGTTATTGATTGCTGCTGGGACATCCTTGCATAAGAGTGCTTCGCGGGTGTTTAAAAAAGGACGAGATACTAGATTCTCACTTGCCAAAGTCACTTTAAAAATGCTCGTAGATGTGTTTGAAAAACTTTTCATTCAGTCTGGCTTGAAGGGGGCAACTTGAAAATCGTGTTTTATGTGTCCATAGAAGTATGTCGATCCTTAATACGTAAATTATCCTGGATTTAATATATTAGTGGGTGAGAAACTTTTTGTGCAATGAGAAGAAACTTCCAGGAAATTAAAATGACGCTATTCTTTTTTGTTTGAACTCTGACATAATGATACATAATGCTAGTTTGCCTCTTTTCAGGGTTTATTAATTTATTGGGTTTTGTACAGATCAAATAGACAATCCTTCCCTACTTGTAAAAAGAGGAAGAATGCAAATTTAATCCACTGCGCTTGGAATGTTATCTTGAAAGCCTTATCTCCGGCGATGTTAACCCTCTCAGAAAAAGCTTTTGATCACAGCAAACGATATTCCTACGATCGTCTGGGTCAAATCCAAACTTCTGATGCACACTTTTCAAATTGAAAAATCCCGATAATGTATGCCCCTGTACGTGGCTGTGTGGGTATACTATGTTTATCTTTCGCTCTCTGGTTGTGACTTCGCCTGTTACATTCATGGGTTATTTCAAACTGATGCTTCAATCTGAGGCGAAATATATGACGTTTGTACTACTACTATAACTTGTGATGATATCTATTTTCTTTACTGGCGTTGTAGTTAATTAATAAGTACTTTTCGACAACTTTATCAAGTGCTGTTGTCTTATTGACTAGGTCATTTCTCTAATGCTCTCGTTTTGCAAGTGGAAACTTGTTTCGAGTTTGTTTAGTAGACAAAATCTACCTCAAATCGATCCTGTGATGATCTATACTCATTTTTCCTTGGTTCTGTTCCTTTGATTCAAGGACAATACAACTTTGGAAACTGGGAGCGACTACTTGGAACCAAGATCGTGCTTTATTTCATATAACGTTTTTTTGTCCTCTAAATATTACATCGCTACTCAATTGGCGTTTAGAAGATACATTTTAACACTTCATCTGGCTTTTGATGTTATTCAGATAAATAATATAATTCGTCACGAAGTATAAGCCAAAGGTACCCTCTGCAGTGATATGAGGATTTAAGAGAATGAATCTCCACCTAACGAGATAATTTGAAATACATCAATCTTATCAATTGACCGGAATTATTGATCTCATAGTGCAAAGATCTACCGTCAGTTTCCGTCGAATCCAGTTTTCATATCTTTGGTCGTCGTGTGCTGCATTGTGACTGCACTTGATTGATGGTAATTTTGCATTAATCATCTCCATCGACAAGGGTCCACCGTTTTCTGACCGCGCTTCTTATTGTTTTGAGCAAACCTTGTCACTACTGGATCCCTTTTTAGAGTCCGGGACTTTTGAATGTTTCCAATTAATTCGTGGGCTCGATTGATCTGTGTTATTCGTTCACATATTCCTTTGGATTAAGTTAAGTTCTAAAATATACCATGCTGTGACCAATGGCGTGGCATGCTGGACTTATTATTGTAAAGAATATCCAAGATACTCAGCTAGCTGGATAGAGAATTATAGATCCTTGTCTGCCTTGTCGATGAATGCTAGTGAAGATTTTTTCAGTGTCGATTTTTTAGCTAATCTATATTTGTGTTTTTACCGCTGTTTCAAGTTATCTGCGAAACATTGCGCAAAGGGTGCGTCTTATTAAGATGATATCATCTCTTTGACAAAATATGTGGCTTCTTTTGCAGTGAGCTCTTCCCAAACTTATCTCATAAGCTCCTTTAATTTTATGCACCTACCAGCCAATGGACAGGTTGTAATTGAAAATAAATCCAATGCCGATTTACTAGTCTCTATGTTCGCTTTGAATTCTTTTTTTCAGCCCCATTTCACTCGATGAAGCACGAAACAAAAAGTTTCGCTCGGTTTGTAGGGAAGAGGTGAGAGAGGCCTTGAGCTAACACGTATTCCCTGAAGCCCTCTCTCACCTTTTCCCTTCAAACCGAGCAAGCTTGCAGGAAACTTTTTGTTTCGTGTTTCATCGTGTAAAATGGGCCTTACTGTTATAGTCATGGCAACTCCCGTCCGTGAATATACGATGCACTCAATGGACGGTATCATAAAGAGAGCGTAGATTGCTTATTCATGAAAATATCTCATAGGGTTACAAAAAATCCAGGATGATATGTAAACCTCTAGCAAAAGAACTTTAAAAACACGATTTTTTGTTCGTCTATCCACAACCTATCCACAGCCGCTTTGTTACTTTATGCAATTCACACTGTACTTTTTATTAAACTCCAAGCTATTGGTATACACTCTTTTTTCAACTCTATACCGCAATACTGGCTGGCATCGAATTTATAGTCCACACCATCTTCCTGGTGCCTCACATGACTAAATTCTATCACCAGCTATTTTCCTAGTCTTTACAAACGACCTTATTTCATTTCACACCAGAATTAAATTAAATTCATTCCAGACCCTTAAGCTTTAGTTTTATTCATTCAAAGCTTTAGTTTTTGTTGTTGCATCACTTCATATTTCAGGTAAATATGTTCGTAACCGTGAAGTGTGTCATTTAGCATACTCAATAGACCGATTCTAGTCCGACAGCCCAGGTCAAGCAGCATTTTACTCTATTAGTACTCAGTGGGGGGACCGTGTTGATAAAATAACACATAAAATGGCAATTGCTAGTCGGGCGTAACTCCATACCCAAGGAATTTAAACCCATATAACTCGACAGACAACTCGTAAATAAATGGATCGATTAACTTTTTACATTTCAACGGTTATCTGCTCACGCGCTCCCCACCCACAATGATTATGCTCCGCCGCTCCTGTTCCTGATTTAGGTTACAAGAATTATCTTGAATTCAATGTATCTAAATGGAATTCTTATAGTTTTTAGTAGACGGTCTAGAACTAATTGCTGAACTTTCTCTTAATACTCTTCTAGAGGCATAACATTTGACCGAGGATCTGAATAATTACATATTCCAAATTGATGAACAAGTATCTCGTTTACCTTCGTCACCGTCTTGAAAATAATTCGTTTATCCCCACCGTGGCGTCCAAAACTCAAATCGAACTCGAGCTTGGAAATATTTTTACTGTGTAAGGTTATCGAATTACACCCAATCTTGGATTTTATGCCGAGTGACATATGTAGGTTGATGTTCATGTTAAAACTTACAAGTTAAGGTTACCTTCGTTCATGTAGACTCCATTTGGGGCCACCAGATATATTTTGGCAGAAACTCAATACATAGTGCAAATATAACACATATACTACGTATACATTATGAGTTGAATAGTTGAGTTGAGGTTAAGTTGAATTTTCAATTCTCGTCTACATGTAGTTAGACTCGGTTTCAACCTGAGCTCAACACATCATGTGTATGTACTAAATGATATACAGAATGTTTTCTTTATGTGGCAATTTTAAGCTCAGCAATCACCTTTTGTACTACCAATCCGTCATGTCGTTGTTCACGTTATGGTGCAAGGTCTAGTAGAAAACATAGTTCGAAAGATAGAAGAGGTTTCCGGTTACAAGGAGTCAGGAGTGTGTTGAAAGAAATGGCGATGAATCCTGCGTTTGAACGCTTTGGTGTTGTAGGAATTTGGAAATACAGGCAGGGTGTTTAAGGTTGTTCCACAGGCGGGCTGTTCACATTTCTGTTCTTTGTTCTGTTTGTAGTATGGGTGAAAAAGGGACCTGTAAGAACAGGGAATGAACCAAGTGGGCTAATTCGTTATAAAATTGTCGTAGGGGCAAACGAGCCATTCTTACTGTGAAAAGATCGTTGGGATAGTAACAAGATATAACTTTGTCAGGGCTGCTATATTCCTGCGATGGCTCAAGGGACGATCTTGAGGCAATAATCGTGCACATTCACGACTTATCTTTGTAGCTTTCTTTCTTTTGGTGAGGTATTGGGTTCAAAACCACCGCGGCCACTTCGCTTGCTCTATTGCACTGCATCCCTACACTTCATATTCTTAGGCCAGACCGCTATATCACTATAACATGATTTGCACTTTCTCAATGTAACCTACTCAACGAAACACCAATTGTAACGCATTTCTACTCCTGAGTCCGCTTTGATATAGTATAGAAAGTCGCTGCACAATACCGTCTTGATTAGTGCAATTAAAGTAAATTCACAACTTGAAGTAAACAAAATTATGGCATCATTTGTCCACGTCCACAGCGCCATCCATTAGAGCTCATATGAACACTCCAGACTGCCACGGAGCACGGACCAGGCGAGTGTAATCCAATATTTTGAAAGATTCTCTCCAGCACTATTTTTAGCTCTAGAAAAGCTTGAAGAATTATGCATCATTTGTATCAATTGTTACAGCACAGCTTCCACAGCAGTCCACGGATTTTTACATATTTGCATAATTGAAAGAAAAAAAACATAGAATCTGCACCAAAACAAACTTGGTCCCAGAACCACCTCCTCGCAAGTGTTGACAGAAACTCTTCTATCACTACTTCTGCTCGCGGAGTTTAAATTTACCCCGTTTTACTTGAAGTGTGATTATCCACTCTCCTCCTTTTATAAATACTCCGCCGCATGTGATTAATTCATTACAATTCACAGACAATCTATATTTAGATCTCAAAGCGAAAGGAACTCCCCCGCCCCCAACGGCACGGTGTTCCCGTGTGCGGTGCGGCGGGACAAAGAAGCTCCTCGGAAAAAACGAAACGGATTTTTTCCCGATTTGTAACAATTTCCAGGTCCTGTATTCCAGTTCTCCACTTAAGCGCTCCTGCAGGTATCCGTGTTGCCGTATCGCGTCCTGTGGCACTGCGATGCGGCAGCGGCGGCCCCGCTGACTGGGACGTATCGATGCAGATATAGCAACGTCGCTTCATGTAATTTCATGTTATTTGCCGTGTTTAGTGTTATTAAAAAAGTCTTACAGATGTCGCTGTTGTTGTTGCCGGGGTTGCCGGCGTGTTGTTGTTGCAGCAGGCATGTTTGACGACTCATATATGTTTTGCTAATGTCGGAATGGATTTTGTATGTGGGAATCGCACCGACCAGTCCCCCGTATAGGTATGTTGTTTGGGAGCCAGACAGATCTGCAGTTATGTATGTGGGGTTGTTGTACTTGTTTTTATATTATCATAGCAGGATTACGACGAGGGTCTATGGCTGAAAACATTCATACCCACACACACATAAGGAAATGTGTAAACTATTTTCACTTTGTTCTCATTTTGACTGGCAAACGGATGTAGATATGTATATCCATCCATATATATACGTACGCTTGCTATATAAATGTATAGATATACATTATGTGCCTTGGTTATGCCGAAAGGAAGATTCGTTCATTCATGATTTTTGTATAAAGAAGCATGGGGCGAGGGGCTGCTGGTGGGGATGGGGGCCAGCGTACTCTTTAACTTGGTTCCGAGTGGTGTATTGTTCAAGTTCAAGAACATAATACAAATATGAAAGTGAGAGCTTCTGAAATCTTGTTTTTTCCTTTTCGTTTTTTTCCTGGGGAGATATCGGTCGGGATGTCTTTTTTGTACGTACACTGTTGCCTTGTGACTAGCTAAAAGCGAAAAGGTATTGAATTATATGTTTACAGTTTAGCACGTGCGTTAACGTTTGTAGGTTGTTTTTTTGAATGATTTTGTGGAATGTTGGGGTATATGTACACATATGTATAGACATACAGTATAAAAAAGGCTTCAGGATTTTTTTGTTGACTTTTGATTGGTTCAAATGAGATTATGTTTCGGCGCCAATTTAGTTGTTGATGTTTTTGTGTTAATTGATTCGTTTTTATATTGTTGAGCTTTGTTTGGGTGTAAATTTTTTGTTTTCTTTATGTGAAAGACTAGTGGCTGACGACAATCTATTTTCTTCGTATAGAGTGAAATGTCGAATAGCAGCTCTAGTCGGGAAGGAAGGAACTGCCACAACCTAGCTGTGATATTTTTATTCCAGCTACTCCCAACCATTTCTATCGCGACTCAGACAGGGGGGCTTTGAGAAACAACTCGCTGGAGTGTCACGAGTTGAATCTCATCAACCAACCGATGACATGCCTTTGGTGGAGTGGAGAAGGGCTAAATAAGGCTTTGACCGCGGGGCTGCCGGCATTCGAACTCGAGACCTCTGGTATGGTAGTCTTAATCCCTAGGCTACCGATTGCGACGGTTTTGAGGTGAACAGTTGCTACTACCAAATGGTGAACACTTCCCGTATCTGCTCCCCTAAAGCTCCTAACATCTTCCAGAATAGTTCTTCATCTGCGGCTACCGGCCACGGGATCTATCTGATTTCTGGTACTACCATCATGCGATACCCACGTCTCTTTGTGAATCTTCTTATGGCAAAAGTAAGTTCCACCTACCATGAGTTGTTGGGAACTACAAAAGTCAACGAAAACCACCACCTCATTGTTATTGGTAATTAAGCATAGGCCCTGATTTCCAATTGTGTGATCAAGCCCGGTTTTGTTGGGACAGATCTATGAGTTTAAGGCACCCATCAAAACAATGATGTTTCCCCTTCTTCTGCGTCTTCAGTTGGAGCGTAGCATTGGACTACCGTAGTACTTCTGAGTTTGGTACGCAGGCGCACGGTAATAATCCTCTAATCTAATGAGGTTTCTTTGGTGAGTATTACGCCAAAGCCACTCATACGGCTTTCAGTTGCGTGTCTTCCAGAATATAAGGACTCGCCGTTTGGGCAGATATGCTTTGATTTTATACTGGTTCACCTCGATGAAGTCCTCACATCCAGCCGTCCATCAGCAAGCAGTGTTCTCACATTCCATGATCCGATTCGTGTCCTTGTTCGAACAGCAAAGGTCGTCGACGTCTTGTCTTGTGCCAAATTATAGCCTATAACCTTCCTAGATAACCCCTCTTTATTGATGAGGACCGTATGAAAATCCATACAGTTTTTTCTGAGATTAGGTCAAACATACTCAAATGCAGCGCCTCAGGGGACTTAAATATGTAAAAATATGGATAAATAAATAACATGGGCTGCGCACACGGTTTTCCCTCGCTCTCTTAGAGCTGCACATCCAAAGAACAAAGGATATCTTTCGCGGCCATCTCAAAGGTCCATAGTTCGTATCCATTTCACGGCGTAGTCCTTCACTTTCCAATTTTTCCTAGATAACTTTTAGTCTTTCTTGGTTTCTCTCTTTTCCCGAAATTCCCTGCACTTGCCCCTGCCATTGCCTCTAAGAATAATAAGCGAGGAAGCCATTTCCTGTTCGCTCACTAAGCGTCCTTCCACGCTAGTATTCGGTGAGGTGCTGGTTGATGTTGGCGTTGTCAGTTAAGTTAGTTATAATAATCCAGGAGAAAAAACTGTCAAAAATCTTCGTTATCCGTTCAAATTGTCCTCTTCGTTCGCTTACATCTTCTTCTCAATGAACCAAGTTTTCATCCAACTTTTTTTCGTTTGCTTCTCGTTCGGTCATGTAAAAAGAATGAAATTACCTTAATGTACCAAAATTAAATTCTTTGCCATATAAATAAAATAATAAGTCAAAACATCTTTTTTCATCTCCTAAACTCACCACTTTTCAATTCATTCCTCCCCCCGGAAATACCCTGTCGAAAAACAAATGTGGTTAAAATGAAATAATAGAGCATCGCGGTTGGCAGACTATCAATAATAATATCAAATGTCGCGTTCTAGCTTTGAAGTACCGCAAAAAGAGAACCACTCAGCAGACAGTTTAATTTATAGGACGTTATCTGAGGCTAAAAACGTCATAAATAACGTAAGCAGTCCTACTAAAATTTCAGGTGCAAATTAAATCCCACAATTCCAAACTGACAACTATGGGAGTAAGATGAAAATTAAACAAATTACTAAAATTACATTTAATTTCAAGATTTATCGAAGTTTATCGCGACATGAGACATCAAAGGACGGGGACCAGGCTGGAGCCTGTAAACTATAGCAAAATTAGAGTTTTAATAAGCTTTGAACGAGGCACTATGGGAAAAATTAACACATATTTTAGGTAGGGTATTGGAAACCTTATCACAGCAGGTTAATTGTAAATTCAGATGGATACCTAGATTTCAGACTCGTAATTGGTGAAAGGACCCGTTCATAAGAATGATAGGTAGAGAGAAGGAAGTGTCTTATTGACTCATATAAATTGGAATGAACCAGGATTTAGAGGGTTTTTAGCAACAAGGGGTTGGATCTAGATAACCAATACCAATAAATAAATTTGGATATCATTTGCATTTAAAGTTTACAATTTGTGATAAAACTGCTGCGATAATTTATGGTTATGCTGAAAAGCAACGGTCCCAGTATGGAACCTCGCGGAATACCGCAATTGATTGGTAAAGCCATAGTTGAAAATTCAATAGTAAAGTGCCGCTAATCCGAGATATTACAGCTTTCTGGTGCCGCTCACCGCAATTATCGTGTCCGAGGGTTAAGGCTGCTGTTAGGCTGGCTGACAGTTGCTGATTCTTCAGCTGGTGCCAGCTGCTACAATCGGGCATTTATAGATGGTATGTGGCATGGTCCCCTAAGGGTCATTTTCTCGTGATGTTTGCCGTAACCCTGGCAATATATTGTCGAGGTCTGTTTATTTGGTCCATTGTTTTCTCGTTATCGTAAGTGAGAGTTGAGTGGACCCAGTTTCAAATCGACTTCTGTTTATAACTGGGTTGAACTTAGTCATAAACGGGGTACTAGAGAAATGTACAAAAGCGTGGGACTCTACCTATATTCTTATTTTATTAACATCGGAACTTTTCGCCAGCGTCCCACGCCTTTTTACATTTCGAAAGGGACATTGTTCCCATATACTGGCTGGACACTTATATTCAAAAATATTTTTTATCTTTTTTATTTCATTTTAAAGTAAAAGCGTATTTTTTATTTTTTTTTAAACTATATTTTTTATTTTCTAATTGTTAGCCTATTATATGTCTTCCGCCATTTTGTGGTGACCGTCATATTATATTTAAAATGACGTCACACAGGTTACTGTACTATATTCGTAATACACTTTCATTTGATACCCATACCGAGCGCGTTGTAAAAGAAGGTAATCCGCCATTTTGTGTTGGTCACGCCACCATTTTTAATTTGGAATGCGGCCTACCAACTAATAGTATTCTATTGTCGTGTGAGGAAGTGTGCTTGATTAAATGTGAAAACTCTAATGCTACATCCTTGTGCATATTCAAATATCTTTACACTTCCACTTAAAAGACTCTAGCGAGCACCGGAAGGTCTCTAGATAAACCTCTGCCCCAGCCGTCTGACTTTCTGAAGCTGTCAATAAAAATCGTACATGTACTTATATAGAACTTGTTCAGGAAATCTTCGTTTCTCCAGTCTCTTTGTGGGTATTACGAAAGTCCTTCCTGACGGTGCATCTAGGGAGCAGGTAGTATGGGCAGCGACCATACCCTTGGGTAGCAAACCCAAAATGTTGACGGATTCCCTCAGTCTAAGGTCACTAGATGAAGCTAGGTTTTTGACGTCAAGGTTGAAGGGACCACGAGGACGAGGGGGACAACTAACTGACCTCGACACATATGCCCGAGTAAGAATTCAGAACACTCTTGCAGGTGCCTTCCAAATTAATAAAGGATTCAATCAGGGGGATGGACTGCTATTAAACCTAGCTTTGGAAGCAGTCATCAGAAAGACGTCAATTCAACGAAACTACACGCTGGTAACAGTTCATGTGATAGGGTATGTCGATGATTATGCGGACGATATGAAGATTTTCGCCCCAAACGTTGTGAGTCGGACTGTGCCCTAATTCAGGATGAACTTAATGTGCATTGATCTGGAGCTAAGTAAATCTAAAGGCAATGCATTTTCTTATTTTCGTTCAAAAGACCCTATACTCTACCGTTACTCGCTCGATGGCTGTATGCTTGCTCATCTGGCAGCTATTATAGATCTTGAGGTTTACTTTGACCACCAGTTCGACTCTATGGTATAGATAGAAAAGGCCTACAATCAAATACTTCGTTTTAAGTGAAACACTGTCGCTTTTAAGAACTCCTTGACTCCTTTCGTTTCCTTGGTCAGGTCGATTCTTGAATATATGAAAGTGCATGAGGGTCGTGAATCGAGGCTGTCCAGAGAAATTTCTCGAGATATGGGGCCTTTTCAATAATGCAGGTTGCGTGCGCAATTGACTTATTCAGCAATTGAGAGTGTGTAGCTGAAAAAGTCAATTGCGCGCGCAACCTGCATTATTGAAAAGGCCCATGCTTTACGCAAGTTAAATTGGGCATACCATTTTCCAAATTACAGCGCTAGACATCAACTACTTGGACTCCAAATACTTAAATGCAGACGTATTTTCGCATCAATTATGTTTGTGAGAGATACTCTTTGCTTTAAAGTTCAGTCTTCTCGCTTTTTCAATATTTGAGAGCCTGAGACACGCCTTAAGCCTGAACCAAATATGACGTGCCGTATCGTAACCGCGCGTATAGAAGTTTTCAAACTCCGTGACACAAATAATTTGAAGGGTTCTGCGCACCTCGTTGCCCAATTTCATAAAATTTGTTCTATCATTTCCCCTCTTTTAACTTAAAAAGGCAACAAACGCAGAAAAAACTCAACAAAATAATTTGGGAAGGGATGTGCGCATGCCGGATGAATAAAGTTAAGTAATCTTTATATGTATGGGGCAGAGCTTTCAAATACATGTAAAACTCCTGCTCAACAAAGGCAGTTTATCTATCGTAATAAGTATAATTTTACTATAATTATGCTAAATATTTCTCATCCCTAAATTTAAAATAAATTAAAAGAATTGCTGGAAAAATTTCTTTTAAAGATATGAGCATTTTCATTCATAAATTGAGAGTTCTCCGCAGCCGCAAGCAACACAACCTCCCCAGGCAGAAGCGCGCTTGCGACTGGCGGAAAATGTCAAAAATCTAGTAATCAAAGTGATAAAAACACAAATATCGTATTTTTTAGTAGAAATTACTACAAATTATTTCTGTGGCATATTTGTAAAATATAAAAACCTTAAAATAAAAAAAATATATAAAAACGGGTGTTTTTCAGTCATAATTTGTAAATTTTTTAAATAATCATTGAAGTCCCAGAAAGATACACCTCCCGGCAGCAATACGCAGTCGCGACTGATTACATGGCAACAAGTGATTTGATAGGAGGAGTTAACTGAAGCTTTTGTCTGAACTTTTAAACATTTTTAAGAGCTTAGCTGGGGAATATGCGCGGGATGTCACGAGGTTTGAAAAGGTCTATACCCAATCGTAAATAAATAAATAAGTAAATAAACTTCGATTTATGACTTATGTTCAGCTAAAATTTATTAAATTTTAGTCTCTACCACAAAAAACTCTAATAAAAATTAAAAATCTAATTACTCCCAAATCTAAAATACTTAATTAATACCAAACAATCATTTTGCTTCCGATGAAAAATAATAAAAGAATGTCCCCGAAAAATTCAAATTCAAATGCAATTTTAAATGCCCGCCCGCACGTCCGTCCGTCCGTCCGCCGCGCGTCCATTAGAAAATGCCAGCAATTTTCTACCGCAACAAAAAAATTGTAAGAAAGAAAAAAAAAATGGGCAGAAAACGAATAAGGCTTCAGCCCAGCGCCGACCCATAAAATTTACTGCGACACTCTCACACCACGTCGACTGGTGGCTGCCATTTCTAATCCTGTCGTCTGCCTTTGGGATTTTACAAGGTGGCAACCAGAAGTTCGCAACTCATGGCGGTCGGGCTCCTCTGTTTAAGATGAGATAGATCCATGCACTCTGGGGCAAGGATTCGCCTGGAAAATACCTAAAATGGCGATTTTTTGAGGCGTTTTTTAAAGATTTTTAAGATTTTGTTTTAGTTTTGAGTTTTAGGGAGAAGGGAAGTGGAGTTTGTATGGTAGTTTTTAAGTGGTTAAGAATTGCGCTGAAATTGAAAGGAATTTGCAAATTTTTTTTGCAAGAATTTTTGTAAGCCACTGTTTGGGTATTAAACCCCCCCGAAACGGGGGTCAGAAGTGGTTGATGAAAATCGACCACCCTTCGCTTCTTCTAACCCCCAGGCCCCCCACAAGCCCGTCCACAAGGCACACACTGAACTGAATTCACAGAAGCAAGGAGCGCGCCGCGCCAATTCCTGTCTGGCTCTGACATAAAATATAATCTCGCATCCATTTGACTCGCTCTAGCACCATGGGGGATGGTATATGGTGTCTCTGTTCCACGCAAAGTTTTCCTTGATTTTCCGTAGGAAATTGCACCACTGCTGCCAGGGCAGGGACACCAACGGCAACCCAATATACACAGCCCCTGCCTGCCGCGCCACCTAGGCACCACCCGACCGACGACGGGAGACACGACCCTCTTTGACCGTCGATAAAATTTTTCCTCCCCATAGAGTTCATTTAGTCCCATAATCGCACAGAGTGTGAACGCGTAGGGCTGGCTCTACACAGCTAACGGTATACAATATAACGTTGGTGAAGGATTCTCTACCCCATAGTAGACACAGTACTGCTCCAGTTTGGTCTAACTTTTGTCGAGAGTGATATAGCATTATCGTCATCGTCGTCGTCGGATTCGGCGGTGGTGTGTTCTGTTTTGTGTACATACCATATACATATATGTATATACATATTTTATATATCTATAGAGACATCACAGTTTCCATTTGTGTAGTACAAGGATAAGAAAAAAAAGTTTCCTTAAAAAAGATAAATACTCCCCCCGCCCCTCCCACTACTCCCACCCTCCCGAAAAAGCTAGTTGTACGTGTATACATGCAAATCTATACCGCATATCGCCTGCCTGCTCACGTGTACGCGTTCCGTCATTAAACCGTCGTCGTCCTCCATCACACTTTTTTCCCAGTATTTTTTTTCGTCGTTTCTGTTTCGTCCTTCTACCTTGTCGGGCTGGTGTTGTGTATATCCTTTGTGTGCTCTCGAGATTTTTTTTGCTGCCGCTGTTATTTGCCACACTGCAAAGAAAAGGGGTGGCGGAACGCTGGCGGTGTTCGACATTGCTTGTTGGGATAGTCTTCCGGAGAAAGTGGTATGTTTATTAGATATTTAGATACAACTCTAGAGTACAATAACAGTACACAAAAAAAACAGGAGGAAAAACAAGAAATATAGGAATCGGAATCATACACAAATTTCCATACACACAGGACATACACAGCGGCCATAGCTATACTCTACGCCATCGGTGTGTTGTTCCGGAGGCGCTCCATATCCATAGAGTCCTGTATTTTTCGGGGGTAGTGTAGACTCCGGCAGATGAATTAACATAAAATTTTCCCAAGTTTAAAAAGCTTCGTCCTTTTTTTTGCTGTCGAGTGGATTTCTATGAAAGTGTGCTTTTCAGTGTGTTTATATGTTTTTTTTTGTTTAAATTTATCCTGTTTTTATTATTCGATACTCTTCTGGTGCTGTGTATTCAAGTTCGTGAGGTGAAAATGCAAGGATTCCGCCCCCCCAATGCTCTTTGAAGTGGAGCTTCTGTGATGTAGGTTATTAATTTCGGTGTTGTTGTTGTTGTTATTGTTGTTTGTGCAATTCATGGTGACTTTTGTATCGATTTTGATCCTTTTTTTGGGGGTATTGCAATGTAATTCAGTGTTATTTAGGCCAGGAAGATGAAAGGATTTTATATCGTTTTGAACGCGCCTTCAAATTGTTTTCGGATTTGGATAACAAAATGTCCTTTAGTCGAAATGTGCTCCTGCTGAATTTTGTGAGTCCTACCAAAAGGCATAAGTTCGTCTCGCTCTAATCTTTCTGCTAAATGTCATATCGCGAAAATAGTTTTATAGAATATTTTTTTTCGCACATAATTGAACAAGAAAAGAACAAGCAACTCCTGAATGTGTATTAAAGCCGACAATCACAATTATTTTCCAACGAAACATTGTCCTAGTGAATTTTGCAAAAAAAAAAAAAAAACAGTGTCATTGCCATTTCATACATACCTGACAGGTTAACCAAAAAAAAAATTACTGAACACACGTAAACGTTTGTAAAATTGTGATTGTGTATTTTGTTACACTATTTTTACCATTCTTAACAAAAAAAAACCCTATATTCTCTATATAGTATGCTTTAAACAAAATTAGACCAACTCTCTCTCTGAAAAAGGACATCTACTTGAAAAACATACACAATATGTATCTATCTATCTAAAAATATATTGTGTATCGATATGCAACATATATATGTATACCTATATGAAATGTGCGTATCAAATGAAAAAGTGAAAGGTGTTGACATGTTCGATAGATATGTTGATATACTATGTATTTAGAGCTTTCTCTGGGACATATCGTTGTAATGGTACTGTAAATTAAAAAAAAACACACTTTTTTTTTGTCAATTTCTCCGATATCGTAGTAAAACGTTGATTGATGAATGAATGCCAGTTGATAGAGGGTCGTTGTTTCTAGGAATGAAAAAAAAATTCACTATTTAAAATGATTTTTAAAAGATTGGGTGGATTGGAGTGGTTTTGGTAAAATGGAGTGGGAAAATTGTATCGTCTTATGTTCTTTTAAGTGATATGATGAATTTTGTGAAAGACGAGATAGATGTTTAATTACATATCGCACCCTTAGAATGAAAGTGACCTAACTCAAAATTTCTGTAAATTCTGATTTTGCTATAAACTGACCTTAAAAAGCCTACTCTAAAACCCTATGGCGAAAAAGAGCCCGAATTAAGAGTAAAAAAGTGATAACGTATACATCGGTCATTTTTGTTGATCGCACAAATCACCTATGCCTGTTATGTGAAAGAGACGGAATCAGTATTGTGCCAGTTTATTGCAAATACTGTGAAGATGAGTACATTTTATTTTTGGTGCTAAACTGACTCCTTTTATAATAAGTCTGTTTATTACAAAATATTTGCAAAAAATTTTTAACCGTTTTTAGATTGAGTCTCTTTAGTAATCTTTAGTAATGACTGAAACCATAATGTGCCATCAGCATTTGCTGCATCTTGCGTCTTAAATAGGCTTAACTCATAAAAAGTCCCAGAAATTACAGAATATTTTTGACATAGAGTGACTTAATTTGAAACCATTTCTTATTAAAATTGTCAAAATATATTTAAAATACATTTAAATTTAATATAATGTTACCAATCTGTACATAAAAGATCAATATATAAATACGCAAAAAATGAATCATTTTCAATGAAACACGGGACAGATACTTTTAAATTTACTCAACACCGCACTTATTTCAAAACTTTCTTGCTCATTTCCCACAAAATGCAATTTTTGAGTTAGGTCACTTTCATTCTAAGGGTGCGATATGTAGGATTTGAAAGATATGTTCAATAATTAAGAATCGTATTTCATACAAAACAAAAACACAAAAAATAAATAGAAATCATATCTGTGAAAGAAAGGCAAGTCGTTGCTATGATGGATCCACACGACTAGGGATACGGGATCGGTAACTCGATTAAACACTCATGACTTTTTACTCGTTCAAAAGTACTCGATTCCTTGAGAATCAATGAGTACCTTTTTCACATTCTACGAACTGTCTTAGAGTATACACTCGATTTTCAGCTGCAACAGATCACAAATACTTACGTTGGATAATTTTTGAAAACTAACACGCATAGCGAACAAATGCGAGTGTCCTTTTATCAAATGGTCTCCCAACTAAGTTCTAACAACGTTCTGGCCAATCGAACGAAAACCGGTCTACTGAGTATGCTTAATGGTACCCTCTATGGCCAGCAAGGTAATTGTCCTAATCAATTTCTTAAAGCTCCAATTTTGCTTCTTTAGTCTAGAAAAAGTGTGAAAGTAACGTGCCTGGTTTGGTCTATTCGATGCGCCTTTTATTGTTACTTACCTGTAACGGTCTGCATTTGGAAAAGTAGAATTTTTCCTCAAGTGTATTGCGCTTGTCTTGGGTGTCATACAGTCGTTTTGATACTGTTTGTGCCGATTGCATACTAAGAATTGCGAATCTGATTTGTACTTGGGATGAGATATAAATTCAAACCAAACCTATAAAAAACCCGTTTACATCCCAAAATGCAAATTGGAGCCCTTTTTATCGCATATGTACATATATGTATGTCTGAAATCATCGTTCGTTCATAGTTGCACAAGTTTCAATTTGCGTTTCTACTTCTCGTTTGGGCTTAAACCTCCTTAAACTATCCTTAATTGGAACCAGGTGCGCTTCGCTGCAATAGTATGGCGTGCGCCAAAACAATTGGGAATCTCAACAATTCTTTGGGCAAAGTGTCACTCCGTTCATTTAAAACCCCAAATCACCTGCTAATTTACATTCCCAATCACAATTCAGCCTCTCACTGCCACTCTTGTCGTGGTCAAGTGCTATGGAGGAGTGCTGTTGCCCGTAAACGAATTTCGAAGGGCAAATAACAATGCACGTGCACTTGCATTTTATCCATACACGAAATCTTAATGTGTATGGAATTGTTACTTCCCCGGCTGCCTTTAAATTTCCAATTCTTTTGATGAGCACTATAGCTTACGTTTATTTTAAGTTGAGGTGATACCAACTTTAATACACAGTAAGAGACATTAAAGACATTTTATTCGTATTTTAGATTTCGAATAATAAAATAATAAAATGTCCTGCTGTCAATTGGAATTTCGTCATTTCCAAAGTCCAAAAGTTGTTTTGAAAATGTTTGAGCACAGGCATCTTGTAGCAAATGGACACGGAGATGCGTTGTGAGCGTGATTTATCCAAAACTGTTCCAGAGATATGATACTTTCAAGCATGCGTTAAGCTCATTTGCAGGGGTTGGTTGAGGTATAACAGGCAAAGTTGAGCGAAAATCTCCTGCAAGTAGTGTCGGAGTTCTTCCCATCGGTTGGTTTGTTCTCGGAATTCTCGCAAAGCTCTGTCAAGCGCTTCTTTATGGGCCATGGTGCAATCGTCCCAAATTATAATTTTGCACGTTTTAATTATAATTTTGCACGTTCAAGGCAATACGGGAGTTTTTGATGATGTTACATGTATGTAGGTGTTTCTATCTGGTTCAAATGCAATGGAAGCTTGAGTGCTGAATGCACTGAACGTCCACCATCAAGTAGCGTTGATACAATTCCAATCTCATTCCGTAAGTCCAGTCTCCACTGAAAACCATATTTCAAAAATCCCTGAAAACAGGGTTATTCTTAGTCTTTGGAAGAATTCGTTCATAGCTCCTAGTCACAAAAGTGGTGGCAAGAACCACCATAGGCCAGTAGCGAAGTTGTTTGTCATATCAAAACTTTTTGAATCGATAATTTATTCTGCAATCGCGCCCATCTGCAAGAAGCTTATCTGAACGAATCAACATGGTTTTTTGCAGCTCATTCCACAGCCACTAATCTTCTTTAGTTCACTTCTCATGCTGCCGAGGGCTTGGTTTCCGGTTGCCAAACTGATTGTATCTACGCCGATCTTAGTAAGGCATTTGACAAGCTCTTCTACTCCATTATAATTCTCAAACTAAGATAACTAGTGCCCTTCCCCTACAAGTCCCTCCGATTTTCGACCTATCAGTATTCTTCCATTTCTGGCAAAAGTCCTGGAAAAGCTGATAGCTACTCAAATAATTGCGTATTGTGAGCGTCACAACCTTATAAATATATGGCAATCTGGCTTTCGCAAACACCATAGCTGCGAAACTGCGCTTCTTAAAGTCACGACCGATATTCGCAACTCCCTCGATAAACATAACATTTGCTGTCTATTGCTGCTTGACTTCTCAAAGGCCTTCGATAGCGTCAATCACTTCCTGCTTCTGCGAAAACTGGCTTCACAAGCAAACTTTTCTCTTTCTGCTCTTAAGCTTATGAAAAGTTTCTTATCTAATCGCTTTCAAAAGGTTAAACTAGGTGGCTCTAGTTCCTCAAGTGCCGAACTCCACGCTGGCGTCCCCCAAGGCTCCATTCTTGGGCCTCTTTTATTCAGTATGTTTATTAACGATCTTCCCTTAGTGGTAAAATATTGTAACATTCATATGTATGCTGATGATGTGCAGCTTTATCTCGATGCACCAAGAGATCAAATTCATATGTGTGTGGAAAACCTCGCCGCTGACTTGCGTCATGTATTCAAATGGTCGACATTAAACTTGCTGCAACTAAATCCTTCGAAGTCCCAATGTATGTTTTTCTCTCACTCTGCTATTGATCGTCCTGACTTGTCGGCTATCGCGCTAAACTCGGTTCCTATTGTTTGTCTTGATAAAGCTAAAAATCTCGGGGTCGTACTGAATAGCAACATGACATGCTGCGATCACATCAAGTTCATTGTTGGTAAAACCTACGGCCTCCTGTCGAAGCTTCGCTACCATTGTGGCTTACTGAAAAGGTCTGTGCGCATGAATCTGCTAAAAGCCTTGCTACTACCTCTTCTAATGCATGGCCTTTCCATCTTTCCCTCTCTCGATTCTGCTTGTGCGCATAAGCTTCAAATAGCGTTTAATGATTGTGTACGTTTTGTCCATAAGTTACGTCGTTTCGACCACATTTCACCTCACTTGAACTCTGTTTTGGGCTGCTCTTTAAGTGACTATCGGGAGTATAGGCTCCTGCGACTTTTTCACGATATCCTTCACGAGCGCAAACCTCCTTACCTAAACCAGTTTATGCAGCTTTCGCAATCCCTCAGAAATAATAATTTAACAATCCCGCGCTTTCGCTCTTTAATCGGTCAGCGTTCTTTCTTTGTCTTCGTAGCTCAGCTGTGGAATTCTCTACCTGTTGACATACAACGTATCGACTCAATGGGCATTTTCAAGAAGCGTCTTTTTGAATTTATTACTACTAGGGTAGATTGAGCATGAATATGAATATACAACTTGCTATTTTCTTTTTTGTATCTTTTTTTGTTTTTTTTTTTCTTATATATTTGTATTTTTTTTTTTTTTTTCTATTTTGTTTCTATTTTCATTTTCTTTTTTCTCTTTTTTTTCCTTTCGATGATTTTTATTTCTTGTTTGCCTTATTTAGTTAGTTTTATTTTTAAGTTTTTGCTTTAAGTTACCTTAATTTATGTCCAATTTTATTAATTAATGTACTAATTTATAAGATTATAATCTTTGTACATGTTATTAAAATGAATAAATAATAATAATAATAATAATAAAAAAAAAAAACTAGGCTTTCCGCAAGCCCTTTTATTATGGTTCCAGTCTTACTTAGCTGATAGGACCTACCAAGTTCTTGCCCGTGGATCCAAATCTGCAACCATAGAGGCGTCATCCGGTGTACCTCAAGGCAGTCATCTTGGCCCTCTTCTCTTCATTCTATCAATTGATGATATTGTTGCCTTTGTAAGACACTGTGGAATCTTGCTTTGGCTGATGACATCAAATTGTACCATTACATAAAGAATATTGAGGATTGCCAACTTTTGCAAGTTGATCTTGACACCTTTTGTTCTTGGTGTGCTAACAACCTGGTTCTCAATCTTAGTAAATGCCAAGTCCTGAATTTTTATAGGAGGCCCTATAATTTATAACAATTCCTTTTTCAATGAAGGTGTCCTTCGTCTTAATTATGTCAAAGATCTCTGAACTAGATTTGACAGTTAGCTGGACTTTTCCACCCACATCAACTATATTTCCTCCAAGATCAGTTTAATCCTGGGTCTTATAAAAAGGTGGTCCAAAGAATTTGTAAAAACATCGCCCTACTACTTTCGCTCTTACTTAGTCAAGGAGACTTCCCTTGCCTATAGGCCAAAGAAAGGATCCATAAGGATTGTCGTTCCATCAACGATCCTCAGAAAAGGCTGCGCCATTACAAATGATAAATGGGTAAGCCTAAAGTTCCATTTCATTCATTGAAACGAAAGGTCTAGTTTTACGGGGAGATATTAGTAATATCTTTGAAAAACGAGTTTGTTGTCCCTATTGATAGGCAATTTCAAGAAAATATATACAAATAACGTGCTTGACTTATTGAAAGGGTAGGAGTAAAGCTGCAACTCTCTGAAAAGAATTGAAAGGGATACTCTTGCTGTTAATATAAATTAAAGAAATTTTTTTTTCTTACATGAAAATCACTCGAAGGTCACTTATAGCAATAATATGCCAAGACTACCGTCAACTGACGCCTTCTCTGGAGCAATTGACATGCTCTAGTTGTTCTTAAACAAAAGTTATTGAGTGTCGTCTACTATTGTAAGCGTATCTAAAAAAAATTTCTCTGATTTTCTTATAACAAATGCGAGTTCAAGTGAAAACACCATTGTGCTTCCTGTTAACACCCCATCAACTTCATTACCGAACTCTCTTTTTCTTTGTGCCCACTCTAACGATTCGACTGTAAGCTCGACATCACGCGATACTACTAGCTCGCCAAGACTGGTCTGTCATTTATAACGAGGATTGCCCTGATCCCTCGTTACTGGCGAAATTATGTTCTTGTATCCCTTAATGTTTTCTCGTTCTTCCTAATAAAAATAAATGAAAAATAATCTGCCCCCGTCCCGAAAATTTCAATTTTAATCCCGAAAGCCATAACACTTGGGCCAAGCACTTGCTCGGTCCTCCATCGACAGGGAAACGGACCCGCAATAACCGAATTGATGCCAAATTTTTAAGGCATAAATGAATCGCCGGGGCCTGAGTAGAAGAAACTAATTTCGGCATTAATTTCGCCAACACGATAATTCAGGCGATAACTGCAGCGGAAAATCTAGTTGAGTTCGCCCCCGACAGAGGGGACTGGCGAAACGGGAGCGGCAAGAGCACACCGGATCCGGGCACAGGGACGAGAATATCGATTCTTCCTGTCCAATTAATGTCGCATCAGGCAGGCCCACAAATCAAATTTCGCAAATAAAAAGGCGAAGAGCGTGTAACTGGGGGCCAGAGGAGCGCCAGCGGGGGCGGCGCGGCATTGGTGGATGAGAGGAGTCAGCTCTGCCACCTGCTGTCACGGGCTTGCGCGGTTTGACTTCGCCTCAAGCAGTATTTATCACCCTCATCTCGGTTCTACTGTAGGGCGTGAGAGGGTGAGTAATGGAGGTCAGAGTGTACGTAATGGCCCCACGGTCGGATGGGGAGCTGAAGGGTGGGCCGAGGGGGCCCCGGAGCGGGAGAAGTCAGCTTTCCTTCCATACTTGAAACTGGGATTTAAATGGCTTCAAGCTGGAAGTAGGCTGACTAGAGACTGGCGGCTGGTGTTAAGCCGTGTGGAGGACGGCACTGAAAAGGCACGCTCTCCGATTTGCCTAGCGGAAAGTGATTTCAACTTTAAACCGAAGGTCCCTTACGTTACGTAAGACAGTTTCTGTTCAATTTATTCGGGATTAGTTTTCAGATAACTCCGATGTGGCAGAGTGTGGAACATGTTGTTTTTCCGGGGCTATTATCCCGCTCAGGATAGTCCGGAATGCGCCGTTTAAGAGGTGCTTACCTTCAAGGGTCAGAGCCAGTCCATCATCAATCCTTGGATAGCCCGAAACGCTGGCTTTAATGTTGTTTTTATGATCAATCTAAAAACTTTAACGACGATTCAATAAATAAATATTTAATTTCGAGTTTTAAACTTTTTTACGATTTTTGGTGGAGATTTATAGTTGGAATGATGATCGCCAACAAATTAAAAATTCATCATGATGAAGTTAACGTTTCGGTGGGTGGTGGCTCTTAATATTCATAAATAGAAGGAATCCATTGGAGCAAAACGCGGCTGTGCACTTTACCACCATATTTTTAAAGTTGATGCAAAATTAACGATTTTTAATTTCACCACCAAAATATACTTAAAAGCGGAGTTTAATCCAGGGCTAATAATACTTCTTTCGTTTTTGTTGTTCAGGATCGTTCAGGTATATCCCACCGCTGCCACCATGCCTTTGTAACTCTCCAATTATGGTCGCTGAGTTAACCGCTATCTTTAAGGAACAAGGAATTTTCATTCGTTTTATTATCTTAATATTTACTGCACATGCTTTATTTACTTGACCATGTGTGCGCGACTCGTAGGCTGCGATTAGACATCTAATAAATTCGCCAAAAAAGAACTTCGTTTCATGCAACGAGAGAGCCGTGAACATTTGATCGCTGATACAAGCACTCTCTTTTCTCTCTCTTTATCCTTTAGTTGGCGGTCCGAGTGGGACGTCCTCGTAACGAATACGCTACAATCGGTGCCATTTGGTCTCGAACTCTATTCACGATTCGATTCCATCGTGAATAGTTGATTCGTATCCATGTGGTTTCTTGCCTAGTTTCTTCGGTTTCCCGATTCTGGTCAATTCGGCAGGTCGACCACCCTTTCACACCCTGGACTTAAGACCAAACAACGACGGAGCTCATACAAGCACACCTACATATTGCAAATTGCTTGCGAAGCGTCTGCGACTTTGGGTTGGAGTAATTCGAGTAAATTTGTTCTGAAACCGATCCGACACCATGTACTGTGTTGCTATGCCGAGTTCACCCTGGGTTTACTCAGAGTAAGTGCCCATGAAAATGGGAATTGAGTAAAGTTTCGTTAAATCCAAGTAAACTTGATGAAACCAGTCGGATTAAGCTAAGTTTTGCATATGTGTATGTGATTGAGTATCTTTTACTGCACAAAGCCCAAAGGCAACACCAAGTAAAACTATTGATCTGTCACTTCAACCCGTCATGAAAACAGCATAGAGTTAACTTGGGACAAAATTCTTTCTTCAAAGAAAACTATACCCCGCTCATGGGAACACAGTTATCCTGTTTTTGTGAATCAACCTGGAGAGGAAGTAGATTTAGAAAATGGGAGAACTGACGTTGTTTTCAGTTCGAATGCGGCTCTATGGAATTTGAATGAACAACTACGAAGTTATGTGTGCACTGAAGGGACATGGTAATATAAAGGGTGATACTTAGGTTAGACTTTCACATAAAAAATTTAATCCTAACTCACCCACTTGTCGTCCCATTCTCCTGTGAAAAGGCCGTTTCCGCAATGCAGTCTCTCCCTTCCTTAGCTTCTGATGGAGGATATTTAGCGTCCCTTCCACATTATTCCATACATCATCCGATCTCACCATATAGTCTATGACTTTCTCTGCTCTTAGTCGTGCCTAAGCTGTTGCTTGCAGCGCAACTGTTGCGCTTGGGTATTCCAAGAGGACAAACTCTGCGTCCTCTATCACATTTACGCAGCCCAGGCAGACTAAGGAGTAATTTTGTCGGAACCGATGGAGGTATGTCCTGTAACATCCTTGTCCACTCAAGAATTGTGCAAGGTCCACGCCACGTTTTTTTTTAATATTTCAAAAGGTAGTTTGCTTCCATATACATATGTACATCCATATTGATCAACGCTAGGAAAATAAGTTGAGCTGAAGCAGTAAAAACTTTACATTCAAAATTATTTTTTACTTTTTAGTTTCATTTTAAACTAAAAGTGTATTTTTTTAATCTATATTTTTTATTTCCTACTTTTTAGTCTATTAAGATGTCTTCCGCCATTTCGTAGCGACCACCATACTAAATATAAAATAACGTTACACAGCTCACTGTGCTATACTCGTCATACAATTTCATTTGATACCCATACTGAGGGCGTTGTAAAGAAAAAGGTAATCCGCCATTTTGAATGACGCCACATAGCTAATTATATTCTACTTGCCATACCCTTTCATTTGATACCCATGTCAAGGGGTCGGAGAACACAATTGCAAAATTCGGCCGCCATCTTGGAGCCGCCATCTTGATTTTTTTTATAAAATGGTCAGATTGCATTGGCACGCAATCAGCAAAATCTAAGATAATATAAAATATTTGCTTTTCTGGATCATAAAAGTCGATTTTCTGCGAAGCCGGCTCATTTAGAACATGGCATTGTATCATTCGATCACACCATGATCCGGATCGAAAAGGAATTCATCTAACACAACCATTTTTTGCACTGCATTATGATCATTCTCGGTTGACGACCCGTTTCGGATCCGTTTCTCCAACGCCAGGTTGAAGAGGAGGGTGGGATTTACTGGTGGCTTCCTTGGTGATTCCCATTGGTCAAGACCAACCTACGTCTCAATTTATTTGGAGTTCTACTGCGGCTATCAAGTTTCGGACGGCCTGAATTCCTTTGGATTATTTTCTGTCATTCTGTCGAACTGATTTTTCGTAAGAAGATCCCCTCTCCAGCAGATTTGATGCAGAATTCATTAATAAATTTCATTTCAAGCAAAAATACAATCCAACAATTATTTTTTGAACTGACACTAAAACCCCTTCTCGTTCATTGCTGCAACCAAATGATTTCTACCCTTTGTTGAGGTCATGTAGAACATGATCTTGATACAAGCAAATGTAAATGGTTCGAAACTCAACATGCACCCTGCTTGCAATAATGACTTCTCAGGATTACCGGTTTAACTTGCGGTATCCATGACCAGTACACATGCAGCCCCGTAGTTTCCGCATTTTATCACAGATGCTCGCATGCGACTGTCTGATTTGTGCAAGCTGTCTCACGATGGACACAGGAAAAGGGAGAAACTTTGATGGGTCTGTTATAGAATCCCTGCAACTGCCCCTAATCAAGCGATTAAAGTCCAGGAAATAAAGCCACAGAAATGACCAAATCCGGGACAAAATTTAGAGCTGGATGATTGCTTGCCCGCCCGCATCGTGTTTACCTGTTTTTGTGGATATTTCGCTGTGAATGGGGAATACAGCTCGGATGCGGGTTCAAAATTGCGTCCAGAATTGAGAATTTTTGAATTTGAAGCCTGGATGGTGTGAAATTAAATTCAATTTTGAGGAGTATTGTTAGTTTATATTAGAGGATTTTTTTAATCCTGATTGTATAGGATCGACAGTGTTCGTTTGGTGTTTTTTATACGCTTTTAGCTTTACCTGTATCTAGAATGTAAACAAATCTTGCAACTTGATTTTGACGCACCGATCCGATCAATTTTTTGCGTAATATTGTATAGTTTACGTGACAATACAATTTTACAATTGTGTCCCCCGATCGCCCGACATGGGCGTAAGGGTATGACAAGTAAAATACAATTAGCTATGTGGCGTCATTAAAAATTCGAAATGGCGGCAAACAAATAATGGTGGAAAACATATAATAGACTAAAAAGCAGAACATAAAAGTAAATACATATGTAAGTAGTTCAAAAAAACAAAAAAAACGCTTTTATTTTAAAATAAACCAAAGAGTAAAAAATAATTTTGAATATTCAGTTTTCATTGCAGCACCCTTGCTTTCGAAGAAGCTGATTTTCTGTTTGTTGAGTCAATGTCCAAGCCTCAAACCCGTAGCATAGAACTGGGCGGATTAATGTTTTATATAGTCTGACTTTGCATTGTCTTGAAATTTCTTTGTTTTTTAAGACCGGGGCTAGTGCGAAATAGCCCTAATAGTTGTCCTCGTTTTGATACGATCATATACTTTGTTTTTGTGCCATTTACTCGTAGATTGAACTTTGCTAAACTTTCTACAATTTTAGAAAAGGTTTCCTTTATATCTTGCGCTTTGCGTCCAATTATGACAATGTCATCTGCTATTATCTGAATGTTCCTTGTGAAGATGTTATTTGCTCCATTAAGCTGTGTTTCTCTCATTATTGAGAGATTATTATTATTATACTCATCCAGAGTAACGTTAAAAAGTATTGGTGAGATCGCACCTCGTTGTCGCAGACCCGATTCTTGAGGAAAGTTGAACCTCGTAGTCTCACTTGTGTTCTACAGTCTTTGGTCGTCAATTTGCATAGTTCTATTACTTTTGTCGAGGAAACCCATTTCCCTCATCAAATTCTTTAAGTACTTTGTCCGTTGTTTTCATTCAAATCCAATAAATGGCGCCATGTTAGTTTAATGTATAATTCCGTTGACTCAACTTCTAACAGATGGCGCATAAATCTGGATTTGATCCTTAGGGTCGCGATCCGATTGCTAAGCGGGGTGAAGTCACGTTGTTGATTAGAGGCTTAAGTACACAGACCAAAGTTTCTTCTGGAGTCATTATTGCCACTGTAGAATATCGTAACTTCTCTTCCTTCTAGGACTCCTTTACCAGTCTATCTTAGTTCGTGTAGTCCTGCGATGAGTATTCTATATCGTCTAAGTTCACCTATCATTTCTGCCATTGCTCCAGGTCTATATAATTTTTTCACATTCCAAGTTTCAAATTTTATAATGTTTTTCAAATTTTATAACATTAGTCCTGGGACGTTGCTGAGGTCTTTGTAGTATATTCTGACTGTTCCGAGGCTGGGTTCTCTATTCCATAACAAGAATTGTTCTCCGAAGAGAGGTTGTCAACCTTTCGTCCAACCCCCAACCTGGAGGACCGGATCCGTGAATTATACCCTATCGGATATGGTGGCCCCGCTATACCCCCGGCCAATGGGGACGTACGTACATACATCGTCAGCTGGTTATCCAGGATAGGGATGAGCATCGATGGTCGATGTTTTCGAAACATCGATGTTTTCCTTTCGATGTTCGATGTTTTTGCCATCGATGGTGAGCTAACGATGTTTATCGTACATCGATGTTTTACATCGACGTTTTAAGAATTTTACTGTACACTTATGTTTTTTCAGTTTTATATCTTTACTCGTATGAAAAGGAATTGTTAGTTTAATTTTTACCACTTTGAAAGTTTTTAAAAATAAACCCCCTACTCTCAAAACGAGAATTGGCAGAATTGCAAAATTGGCCAAAACCTATTTGATTATAATGGCCACGTCAGTTCCATCTGAGCAACTGTTTTCAAAAGTGGGACAAACAGTTACCAAAGCCCGAAACAGACTAGAGGGAAAAATGATTTCCAAAGGGGTTTTCCTTCATTCCATTGAAGATATGCTATGGAGCTGGGAATAAGTTAGAGTTGGCCTAAAGCCTCCGTAATATGAATTAATAACTTGACGAAATTACATACATTTTTTGATAACGTTTGATTTAAATTTGTTGTGTGTTTAATTGTGGTTTACCTATCCTTTTATACGAAACTACGGAATTTTTACTAAAACATTGATGTTTGGATCCGATGTAATTTTTTTTACAAAATTACGGAACTTTTATAAAAACATCGAAGTTTGGCATCGATGTTCATCGATGTTTAGAGGTCGATGATTTCCACACATCGATGTTATAGTTCGATGTCAACATCAATGCTCAACATCGATGTTTTTCTATCGATGCTCATCCCTAATCCAGGAGGCAGTTTTCAATTTCGGTAGTAGATGTTACACCAAAAGTAGTTGACAAAAGTGTCTTGTAGTACTTTTTTATATGGAACATTAGAGCTAAGAGAGTACTATCGATGGTTCTATCGTAAAGCGCAATGTCAGGCGCAAAAACAACCAAACCAGGGATATTGACGTTCACTCACCTCTCTACTAACTTTCGACTACAGGCTACTGTTGAATATTGTATTTCATGATAATCATCATCATCAGGAGCTCCACAGCCTATCGTTGGCCTTGGCTTCGTTCAGCCTTCGCCTTCATGATTGTCGATCTCTGGCCCGACTTTTCTAATTTCTTACTTTTAACTGTCTCAAGTCTTCCTCGATGTATCTATATATTTTTTCTTAGGCCGACCTGGTCTCCGTTTTCCTGACGATGCTTTCCAGGGCCTACCGGGTACCGTTCCGCACCTGGTTCGACATGACCAATCCATCGTGGATATTGTGTTTCATGGCTTGATTAAAATTGCTGTTAAGCGTGCAATATGGAGTTGAATGATGACCTTTAGTCCACAATACCACAAATAACCTATTTCAAATATATATCGAATACTATGCAATAACATAAAGATGTGGCACAGAAATTCCTAAAAATACAGAAAAACAAATTCTAATCTAGTCCTCTACCAAATGCTTGCCACTGTATAAAAATACTGAGTCCTCCTCGAAAAATACTAGTCACCACCACAACACCCAATATATGCCAAAAGAGTGCGGCACCCAAGTGAAAGGCATGTGAAAAATATTGAAACTTTTTAAAAACAAAAACACGAAAGTAACAAATAAACGCACAGACCATGTACTACCCTACACCAGTATCTATCTAAATAGGTCCCAGCAGGAGCAGGAGACGCAGCCCGGTGTTTACTTGGAGATAGCTCCTTCACGATAGAGTAGAAAAAGTCCCCCTCCTCTCCGCCAGGACAGGAGTCGGAGGAGTTCTTGTCGACTATATCATCATATCAATGGATAAGGGTAGAGAGACATTCAGACAAGCTCCTATTGCATAAAAACGTCTACATGGGGAGGGGGCAGGCTCCGTGTACAAAGTATAGAGAAGTACATTCTTATAGACTGCATAGGGTATAGGCTATAGGACTTGATTATATAGCTTAGACCGTGCTATGTCGAGTCGATGTATAAGCTTCCGAATGCTGGGCATAGAGCGGTGGTGTGCTGGCGAGCGCTATAAGCACATGTATAGCCTGTGCTGTGCGGCACATATCTCTAACCGAATTTCTCTATATTGTATTATATCCTCAAGGTCGTCTCGAATGCTATTTTGTATCGCATATCTGCCTGCCTTGCCGGCTGACTGCATACCGCTCCTCCTCTATATAGATATGTGGATACACGTAATAAATGTGTCTGAAAAGGGGGGCGGAAAGATAGAAATACACAAATGTAGGCACATTCATACTATTATCAAACGGTTTGCTTTCACAGCCCTCCCCTCGCCGGGGCCGCCCCGCGCCGCCCACCGCCCCGTGCCGGTGCTGGTATCAGGGTATCTATAGATGTTCTGTTATTAACGTACTCCGGGCCGGGGCTTCATCGTCGTAATCGTGTCGTGTGTAGGTTTGTTTTCAATGTTCAGTGTTCACTTTATTCCTCGACAACTCTTGATGTTTGTTTTTGTGTATACATAATCAAAAGTGAAAGTATTCCATGTTTACATTACCAGCTACCATCAGCAGCAGTGGCAGCAGCGCCAGGGCGCCGAGCATAGAGTGGTGTATCCTATAAAATATTCTATGTAGGACTTTTGTGCAGAAAGATACCGAAAAGGTGGATATACTCGTACGTAGATATGCTGTGTTATTTTATTTTTTTTTTTAGTACAGAACCGAGCTGAGTGTGGATGCGGGCGGTACTGCCGACACGGCAGCGGGGCGGTGCGGTGCGGGACCGGCAACACTACGTACGAACGAGCCCCGGAATGTGCACAAACATACACTGTCTCTCTCTCTGTCGCTCTCTCCGGCGTGGTGTGTCTGGTCTGGTCTGGTGCGGCTCGGTGCGGGTATTATAGAATGTTTTGTGTTGTTATACAGCATTATATTTATATTATGTTTTTGTATGAAAAACCATCCGCCATATAGACGAAATGTATAAAAAAAGGCGAAGTTGTAGCAAGTGAGTGACGTAGCAAGGTCAATGTTAATGTTCTTGAGTTTGGTCATGAATTTCTGAATGAATTTTTTTCTCGTCGTTTTTGCTTCAGATTCCGGGGCGCCAGTTCGAGTCTTATATATGATTTTGAGGCCATCGACACCGGAATGAACGCTTATATTTTGTTGGCTTTATTTTTACCTTTTGTACACTCATACACACACAGAGACGCACATATATAGAAATATATGCATAATAAATTATGCAAATGTAGGTCAGCTGTTGTGGTGGCTACGAGTTAATGCGGCTTGCTGTGATAATTACTGCGATGGTGGGGGGAGGGGGAGGGGATTTGCATTATTTATGATAAGAGAACTCTCCTAGGTTTGGCGTTATTTTCGAACTTCATTAATTGCTGGTTTAATGACACTGGACTAATTCTGGCGGAGCTTTCGCACAAGTTTAAAAAGGATTTGCGAAAAGGACTCTTTTTTTGTAGTGGGTGTAAATTATGTGAAAGACGTAATCTTCTCGAGGAGTGCCAGTCTACCCTTGACACACTGCAAAAACGAATGAGCATTCTTCCAACTTCATTGGCTTTCAATGATCATTCATTTTAGAAGCGACACACTGCATTTCTCAATGTTCATTGGAACTGTCAAAATAGAAACTTTACACAAACTGCTAAATATATGAACTGAAAGTGATTACATAGTGGTTTAAACTTTTAAATTTAATAAAAATTATTAATTGAGGCCCAACAAGTTATTTACAATGAAACCTACTACTTTTTAAAAAATTCTGAAATCTGAATGACAGTTTGACAGTTAGGTATTTCAGTTGGAAATTCTACTGGAAATTTCATGGAAAGTTGTTCGATAATTTCCCAATTTCACTTCCATCTTCATTGAATGAAGTTATTTTGACTTCATTCGATTGAATGACGAATGAAGCTGTTGAATGAACGTTGGACATGACATACTGGGCGCGAATGATCATTCATAGCCGAATGATACTGCAATGTTCATTCGATGCTGCAGTGTGTCAAGGGTATTACTCGGGGGCGGTAGGCTCATTTAGTATCATCAATTCAAGGACCTCTTTTGATCCGTTTTACACAGAAATAATAAATCAGTTAATGCCATTAGGTTATGGTATAAACTCAATGGTGGTGGGGACTTTACAATTTTCAATAGGTTCTACAATTAAAGATTTCTTTTTATACGGTAATTCTAACCTCGGCAATCACTACCAGTCCGTCATATCGTTGCTCGTCGTATCATGGTGCAATGTTCGGCAGTGAAGAGATAGAATAGGTTTGAGATTACATGGAGAGATGTTGGATGAGATGGCAATGAACCCTGCATTTGAACTTCTGGATGTCGTAAATATAGACTGCGTAGGTTTTTTACAAAGTGGAGTTCAGCTATTTATGAACAAATTCCTCGATTGTAGTGTAAGCGAAAAGGATGCTGTAGGCAAAGATGATGTGCTGAAGGCATTAATGTGGGGTTCCGGGTATAAATTTGCCTTGGAGGCAGAAGAACCTTTATTTCGGAGGAACAATCACACACGACGATTATAAAAAACTAGCTTACTATTGTCGAACTGTTTTTACTTTTAGAAGGTGAAACATTTTCAATGGAAATTAACCCATACGAAGAATGGTACTCCTCAACCTTTGTATCTTCCTAGTTAGCGCAGCATTGGCGTAACTAGGAAGTTTTCCTTAGGTCGCCCGCTGATTTGATCGAATAAATCATCTGCATTCTCCATATCTAATTTCTGGAAGGCCTCTATTGCATTCGCCAATGAGAGATTTTCAAATCGTCGTTGAAGTAGACAATAATACTCATCTTCCAGTACAGTAGTACTCAGGTTGGGTATCGATCGACAGATCCACGGTGTTGCCTTTCCCAACGGTTTTGTCTCTGTATACAAACAAAGCCTTCTTGGGAAGAATGAACGGCGAAGATGCCGGAAATCTGCTAGATCACTGAATCACAGTCCAGTGTTCAAGGTTCAAAGAGGTGCTCAAAGTTTGATCGTTATGATCGTGTGGAACTTTGTTGTGTGGCTTTGGATAAAACTTGCCAATTAAGTTTTATACGTGATCGCCATTCTCCCCTTAGCGTAGCGTTAACGGGGCGTTGTACCTTTGGGCGGCTTGGCTTCGTAGTCTCGGTAACAACAGAAGGATGGCTTTGACCTGTCGACATATTTCGACCTGGTTGTGCTGTTCAATTTGATTACTTGATTTGGGCCCTCATATAGAGGTTTGAGAGGGTTTCGAACACTGTCGACTTGTATGAAAACATAGTCGGCGCCTTCCAGGGTTGATGCCAGGATTTTTTTTAAGGGGTTGGCCAAGAAGTATTGGCTTATGTTTTGCATATGACAACGAAGGCGAGGAAGGAATTCTGACTATTCAATCGAATTTCCATCAGCTGTGTTAAGTCGGTCTTGATTGAGAGACGGAAGCCTAGCATGGTAAAGGGCAAATCTTCACTTACAATGAGTAGTGCTGCCCCTTGCCAAGACTGCTTTTAGTTGCTTGTGGAACCGTTCGACCATCCCGTTTGCCAGCTGATGATATGCGGTTGTTCGGATTAAATGGGTAGGTACCAAGTAATTTGGCCACTTTACTGAACAGTTTCAATTCTAACTACGATCTTTTGTGATCTCAACAGGTACGCCAAATAGTGGGAAGAACTCAGTGATGAACTGCCACTGTTGAAGCGTAGATATTTATAATTGGGAATGCTTCAAGTCATCTCGTGTCGATGGTTGACTATGACTAAGCCACGATATGGTTCCACTACATCCATATGGATATGGTTAGTTATATAGCGCTTGAGGTATGTTATGAAACTTTGGTTTTTTGGCAACCAAGGCACGATCGAGACCACTTTTTACAGACTTTATTGATCAATGGTTTAAATAATTTCTTGATAATAACGCGTCTTGTAGCATAAATACCAGGATGCGATAGGCCAGGTTCCGAATTTGTTGAACGCTAGCCAACGTAAGGAAGTGGTTATAAAAGGCCTAGGAATGCCTGTACTAGTTTTATTGTTGACAACCGCCAAATTTAGGTTGTGCTCGCAACAATGAGTATTCATATATTCATATATACGTCGTGAGAGTGAGTTTCTTTCGTATTCACCTTTTTATGTAAAAGTATAAGCTTGGGAACTGCTCATTGTACTACCAGTACTCCTTTTTGTGTGATGTCCATTAGCAGGCTTGATTCGAAGGAAGGAATAGAGGACAGGATAAGTTAATAGGTGTGTGGAACATGCTGAAGAAGAAAACGATTGGCCGGGCGAGAGAATTCCTGAATTTGGTAGGGGTGCACACCGCCTGAAGGCCTCAATTGTTACCAGGCACGACGCCGTCATGAGATTATATAAGAACAGCAAGATCACCTGATGGGGTTTGTTCAGTATTTACAAAATCATGGTTGCCAGTGCTTAGGCTTCTCTTGACATCGAAAGATTAATGAAACCATTGAATCTTTCTACCATATTTAAGTCGATCGCGTATCTAATGGTGATTAACAACTTTTCATCTTGGTACCATCTTCCACCACACCCAAAAAAATCCACATGCTTTCGCTTCTTTTACAATCCCCTCTCTAGTTAAGTTTTGTCAATTCTGCTAGAACAGTTCTGATCTAAAATTACTGGGTTGTTATTTAGCCAGGGAGGGTTTAATATTCCAGTCATGAATAATGACTTTATTACGAACTTCACTGTAGTTCTGTTCCATCTAGCGTCTGCTGTTGCGTTTATTGGGAAGTCTATCTCAATCTTGATCGTACTCCTTTTGGCGAGTCCAATGTTTCCGATGAACAACCCAGGCTCTGAGTGTTTGATTGTGTAATGTGTATGTCCAGGTTGGATTCAGCTTAGTATAACGATTGTTGTTTAAACCATCTATTTGATCTAAGATTAATAAACGGCGAAATGGCGTTGCTACGACAAAAACACAAATCCCAGTCAGCGAATAGGACTCAGCTAGTTCCCAAAGTACCAGACAATTGAGCAAGCCCCAACTATAGTCTTGTTGCCTTCCCAATTGTATTGTAAGTCTAAAAACTAGCCTTGGTCAAGGGAATATTGAATCATGATGGCACCGGTAGAACGTATTGTTTTATTCTTGGCAGGTCCATATCCTTAATGCTGCATATTTCACAAAACCACTAAAATTATTGTACAAAAAATCTCACAAAAAACTAGCAAGATTTATAATTCAATTTCAAATTCTCTTTCAGATTTTAATATAAATTGATTATGAATTGTTTTGGTGTGAAAATAAATTTTGAATGGCGAACGGAAAGAAATCAGCTTCAAAATTAGTTTCCCAGCGCATTGGGGGGTCGGGCGTATGCCCGTGCCCCCAACCAGCGACCTGCTGGCAACCATTAGCATGTTTGAACAACAAATTAAGTCTGAGCCCATGGCGTTTTATTCTCCATGTCCGCCGCCACCACAGATGGCCCAGCAGATACAAACGAGGCCAGACTCCAATCCGCAGCAGCAGCAACAGCATCAGCAACAGCCGCAACAGCAGCAGCAACAGCAGCCTCAACAGCAGCAACAGCAGCAGCAGCAACAACAACAACAATCAAATCAACAACATCAACAGCAGTCGGTAATTGCTATGATCGACAATAAAAGCAACGTGATACATCCTCAGATTTTAATTGTGAGTTTGTCCTTTTTGCAGTTCTCGGAAGATTTTAATTTTCTTGTATTTTGCAGAATGCTACGAGCGGAATGCAGGACTGGCGAACCAGATTAAATGAAACAGATCAAAATAGTGACGAGGTGAGAAGGAAAAGGAGTTTTTGTATAATATCAAATGATTACTCCCTTGCAGCTATAGTATTTCGGACAAATTCTTGCCGTCACAATATAAAATCTGCTTAAGATTCACTTGGAATGAATCCTGCTACCAAATTTAATATGATTTATAGAAAACATAGCTTTAACACATTTGCAAATGGTAACTGCAACTACTGGATGCATTGAAGTAACTCATTAATCATCTGTTTAATGCGCTTCTGACTTAACCTTCGTTAAATATAAATAGGAGTACACATGTATTTCCCTTTTTGTCTCTTTAGCTGTGATCTGATCTAATAATAGGGTACCAAAGTTCCGTCTTGTTCGGTGTTTTAATCTAGTGATGGTACGGTTCACCTGGAGTGCGTTCCAAAACCTTACTACGGTTAGCGGTTAATTAAGGATAACTATGGTTATCGCTCAAAAACTCCCTTGGTTAACCATGGTGTAGTTAAATTTTAACCCTGCTCAGGAGCTTGGTTAGTGATGGTTAAAAAGAAGAGAAAAAAGAAAAACTCTCTTTCAGTTGATGTTAATGTTAAACATTTTATAGAAATGGTAATCTTCCTCTTTTTACACTCGCTCCTGATAGTCTGGTGCTGCCGGCATCGCAGACTTTGCTGACTGGCTACCGTGATTCACTTGCTTTATGCCGATAGCACCGACAGTTGCATCGATAGTTCAGCCGGTTGCTATTCACTGACGGCATCAAGACTTTGGAGCAGACGTTGGAGCAGACGTTTATCTAGAGACAACTAACAGTTCACTGTACTGCCACCTCCCGGTGTACGCTAATGCCTTTCAAGGTGAAATCCTAGCGGTTCTGAAGGCTTGCTCGACAATGAACTTATCAATCTGCACAAGGATGTAGTATTGGAATTTTCATAAACATTCAAGTCTCTATAAAAGCTCTGGATTCAGTAATGATGCGCTCGAAGTTAGTGGGGCGATGTAGAGCCAAGCTAGATATGCTAGGTAGAAAGCACAACATGATTCTCGTGCCATGATTCTCAATGTGCCTCTTAAACAGACTCCGAAGAGATATTGCCAGAATCGCGGCATTCATCACGGGATATTGGACGATAGGAGACCACGCTGCCAAGTTCAACACTTGTAAAGTTCCAGTGCAAGTCCCGGCTTTATCTAAAGTCAGGTAGCGCATTCTAGGCAGTTACGTTTTGAAAGACTTAAAAGAAATCTCCAAACTGGAGATCAGATCCCTGTCAAGCTTCCTAAATTCCACAGGATGGCTTAAGGCATCCGTCACACCCGACCACATAACCACTCTACAACCAAAGTACACGAGTTGTGGCAAGAAAACGGCGCGCCAAGCCCTCATGGGCCTCTGGGCGCATTGGAGGCAGCCCCTCACCAACCTACCTAATACGATGCATAAAACATTCGTTCCTATTTTGATTGGAAATTTTGCAGTATTATTGCTTTTGTATAGTAATATATTTTTAGTGTTTACATGCAAGATGAATCAAAACACTCTTGGCCGATTTTGTCTTCCAAAAATCGAGATTACGGCTTCCTTCCTCTTGGGGCGCGGTCCAACGCGGTCTGGAACATTCAATGAATGCCGAATGCTTCTATATATGCATATCATCTACTTAACTTGTTCTTGGCCTACCTCGGTCTCTAATGTCGCCGGAGTCACCATTGAATGCATTTTCATTTCATTGAGTCATCCATCTTTTTAAATATTCAAGCCATCTTACCTTTTACGATTTGGTAAACATTACTTCGCCTTCAGTCTCTAGGAATGCGTTGAGTTGAGTGGAATATTACTCAGATTCATACTTTACGATAGGTCGACTGTAGCTCTATACGTTAAGATAGTTTTATAGAAAGATGTTTGCAGAATTTTATATTTATAAAAAATATGCGTTGCCTGCTGCAAGGCCATCTTCGATACAGTGGCGCATACTGCTGCCGTTTTTAACCACATACTGAGATATTTAAATTTTTGAACTCCCTCGCAATTGACAATGATTAAGTTTTGTGCACTTCTGTTGTGTACTTGTACTTTACTGTACTTAGTTTAATTTTCATTTAATTCCAGCCTTTTTTGCTTTAACTCCAATAGCCTAGGGAAATTACCAAAAAACACACCAAAGGAGACACGGTGATTCCATCTGTGCTTCTGGGTTCTTAATTTTCAGCTTCACTATTGCTGCTTTCACTTTTCGCAGCGTTGGCTGATTTATATTAAATGATACCCTGATCCGATGTGTTGCTGATTCACTGATCTCTCTCACCGTTTCTTTGTGTATAGTATTGACGCCATATTCTATTTGATAGTTTCCTGATAAGGTGGTATGGTTGATGCAAATTGCTACTGTTTGCTGCTACTTGTGCTTATCTAGCTATATTTTCATAGAATTTCCTTTTATCTCTTCTTCCAGCAAATTTGACTTCTTTTGCTTTACAATGGAATAATGTTTCCATTTTCTAATTGATCCTCTCTGGCATTCAGTAATTTTGTTCTTAACACTTTTCTTTCTTGGACACATTTACATGTTTTATCTAAGATCCATATCCTGGTACTTCCAGTCCTGTTTCATGTTCCAAAAGTCGTTGCCATGTTATCCGTCCGATTCCGAGGCTGTGCTTCGTTTTTGTAATCGATAGATACTATCGTGCAGGTGATTAGCCTACAGCTATAGTTCATTGTACAATAGTATACCTCAATTAAAGGGCGGTCCAGCTATACCTCCAGACACTAGGCCCTTGGCCCCTTTTAGCCGTAATAAATATACCTTGCCCAGCTCTCACGACGTGGATGTAGGAGTTGATTATTGAGAGCTGGCTTAGTATGTATATATTTAATTCCATTCGATTATTTACGGACACAAATGTATTATTATCCTTGGCTCCTACATTTTTCACTTACTTTTCTGTGCAATTTTTTCAACATTCGATTGAAGAGTTATTTTTCTCTGCACCAAACCTATTTGGTCTCTCTAAATGACAAACGGACAAAAGCTAGAAGAATGAAGGACAACCAGACTGTGTGTAAAGATGGATGAATATTGTTTTTCTACCATGTAATTTCTATTCTTTGAAAATATTCCTCTCACCAACCAATCTCTGGATAAATGGAGCTATTCATTTTAAAAGAAATCAGGTCAATTGTTACATTTTAGTTTCGAATCAATGAACAATATACTAAAAATCTGAAAGCAGAATTTAGGTCCAATATTTTTCAGGGAGCCACCCAAACCCATTCGGAGATTTTCTGCAGAATTATTTTTTATACTTTTGCTTTCATTAAGCTTCAAATTTGTCGAATAAGCATTAGATAGAACAAGCAGCAGCTGAAAATACTTGAAACAGAAATGCCTCGCTGAATTACACGTGTTGGAAATTTCAAATATTACTATATATGCAAGGCAATTGGGCGTTATCCTAAATTCAGATTAAATAGCTGAAAAACTCCCATTATAATTCGCAAGTCCAAATTTGTTTTTTTTTTATTTTTAGGAATACATGTTCCTCTTCTGTAGTTCATTAGAAATTTTAATCTTTCCAGGTTGTATTTATTCTAATTATAGTAACTCCCTCTTTTATAAAGTGGGTAATAAACGTTTCTATAATCCACAAAAGAATATGTATACACTTACATATATATGCTTTCTTCCCAGAGCTCATTATATCTATGTGGTCTATGGTCTATCTATTCTTTCTAAATTTCTTGAAAATCTCATACTGAGTCTTCCAGATTATTAATGTCACGCGGTTTGTGATACTAATTCGCATACTGCCCGATTAAAAATAATTTACTGGTTAATTTTCTTACTGGTACGCACGCGGCCACAGCTAGACGCTTAGCGAACCAATAGGCATGCCACAAACGAACACACGCTCCCGCCATATTCACAGAAATCTAAAAATTTAGGCATGAACATTTATAAATGCATCCGCATCGGCTAGACCATTCCAAGCGCGAGTGTTGTTTTATTTAGCAGTCCCCCAGCTAAATATTGACCATGTCCAATGCTGCTTGACCTACGCAATCGAACGAGAACCGTTTTACTGAGCATGCTACTAGCACCCTTTATGGTCACCAAGATAATTGCCATTAAACACACTTCCGAACCATATAGTAGAACAGACCTTATTAGTGTTGTGTAAAGTGCCAATTTTGTCTTCCTTGAAATATTTCTGGACGTCAGGTGCTTGCGTAGACCAAAGTAGGATTTATTAGGCAGTGCTATTAACGTGCCTAGATATACAAACTCATCCACTGCTTCTATATTGTAGGTTTGATCGTTATGCTCTGTCTGCTACTTCTGGTGTTTGTTGTGCACATATACTTTGTATTGTGCTCGTTTATTTCCATCCCGATTTTTTTGCGACTTGCTCAAGTGCTACAAATATCTCTTCATGCTCTCAAATGATCTTCCAAGGATAGCAATATCGTCGGCAAAGGCTAATATTTGCACTGACCTATCAAAGATACCCCTGATGTGTTAATCGATGTATCTCTTACTGTTTTTTCTAGGATCACGTTGAATAACAAGCAGGAGAGTGCGTCACCCTACCTCAATCCCTTATTTGTTCTGAGTGGTGGAGATAATTCACCATTAATTCTAACTCTACACCTTGCATATTTCATAGAGATTTTTAGCACTTCTACAAGCTGTTTTGGTATTCCGAGCTTCATAGCATCAAATAACTCATTACGGTTCACACTATCATAGGCATACATATTTGTAGTCCATGAATAACATGTGGATATTAAATTTAGCAGCCTTTTCTAGGGTTTCTTTGAATACAAATAGCTGGTCTGTTGTGGAGATTCCAAGACGAAAACCGACTACAGATTACATGTGAAAAAATTTTGTATATTATATTCAATAGTGTTATTCCTCTATAGTTGCCGCAAGATAGAGGGTCTCCTTTTTTGTGTAAGGGACGCACTATGCCATCGTTCTTGCATATTGTCACTCTAGGCTTAAATTTGTTGATTTGTCTTTTTATAGAAGTGTCTTGCATCATTTCAGCTTACTGATTCTTCTATTTTTTTCATTTGCTCTTCCAAATATGTACTGCCATTTTTTCGCTTTGTGCATTCTCTTCTCAGCTGGCCTCTTTTCAGAGCTTCATGTACTGTGTTTGCTTAGCATGACTGGATATGCTCGGTTTTTCTCCATTGTCGCCTGGGTGCATTCTTAATCAAAACACTCTAACCTTCGTCCTTGTTGCACGAAGCCTACCATATCTTCAACTGTTCCTTTTATTGTTCTTTTTATATCGTTCCATTGATCGTTCAAGTCTTCGTGTGTGCTTTGACTGGTTTAATTTATTCTTACGTTGAGTAGGTTGTTGGCTCTTGTCGAGGCTCGCGGTGTTTCATATCAATGTCCGAGGATACAACCATTGAACATAAGTTGACCACATTTCATAATTTACTTCTTAGCAGATTGTAGATGAAGATGACTATAGGGAAGAGGTGGAAGTAGAAGAGATAGAAAGATAAACAACAAAATCATTTCATACCTTGTAACCTATGGACTAGCCCTACTGGGGTATCATGTAAAAATGCTGCTTGCATACTACTTCAAAGGTGGTGAGGAAACGAATTTTTCTCAGCCCTATATCTCTGAAACTATTGATTCTAAGTAAATTCTGTACAAGACATTTTTATGCAGAATTGTCTAATGAACAAACTTTACTTGACCAAAATTTACGTAAAGCCGATAACTTACGAGATATTTGCGAAAAACTGATTTTGTGACCTTTGACCTCTAATATCTCGCGGACACGAGATTATATGAGACTTTTGACACATCATATAGAATGCCAAAACAAAGGTTCATACGTTTTATTACCTCTCATTCCGAGGTTGCCTCTTTTTTGTCTTATTTGACTGGACTATTTACGACTGCTTTGGTGACATCATTATACCCGCGCCCCTGAAAAATTACATAAAATTCATGGAAACTCGTTTTGTGCAATTTGGGTTACGTCGTGTGGATGTGGACGGACCCTAAGACATCGTCTTTCCATCCTTGATCTACCTTGGACAGTCCGAGTTACTCAATGTACTGCCTCGTCTATCATTCGCCTGATTCATCAACTCTAGACCCCAAACCTATCGTTCCTATCTTCTATCATTCAAATCAATGACGCATGAATGACGAAGAACTAAGAAGTACGAAGGGTTATTCCTAATCCTGATTTTTCTCATATCAAAAAATCGTTACACAAAATTTTTTGCGCAATTTCTTATGAAAAAAATTCATTTCTGGTTAAATAAATAGATTTATCAGGAATCGAATAACACAAAAATAGGAATCTCTACATATCCCGGAAATTAGGTAAAAACCAGTGATACTAATTAAGCTCTTTATATTATTGCGATTCTGTTTACTATTTCTTTTAACAAAAAAAACTACACAATTAAAATCCCACACGAATCGCGTAACTCTACCCAAAAACTCAGCACACTTTTCATCTTATTCAAGGAAATCCCTCATCTCTCCCACGCAACATAAATAAATACCCTCGTGCTGGCAACCCCTAAACAAAGCATAATTCTATGTTGGGATGGGATTGGCTGCGAGCGAGCAAAAAGAACTCTCCACAATAGGAGCTGCTCGCGAAGGAAGGGTCCGATGCGAAGAGCAGGAGCTTTCGGCTTTTCGGGCACGGAATAATGTTGCAGTGTCGGGCTCACGTCGAATTTGTGTACACGGCCGTGCGTATGCGCCTCTGCACGTAAAGATGGTCCAGTTTTACCTTGTGTGAAATGCAGAAATGTCAAAATCTGAGGAGTTCTTGGAAAAGTGCATCATAAAAAACACCCTGGGATACTTATTAAAAACGGTAAAGGCTCCTCTTTAGTATTGCTTGTAGCTTGTTTACATCCCGCAGTGTTTGGCCCCGTACTAGCCGCGGTTTTCGCGTACGGGATTAGGTGTGATCTGTTTGCATTGTGGTAATGGAGAGTGCAATGCTATAATCGATTAAGAAAAGATTAGGTTTGTTTTGTAGAATACCTTCAGTAGCTAGAGATTCGTTCTAAAATTGTGTGTTTCGATGTGTAATTCCAGCTTGAATCTTGAAAGTTTGCTTGGAGGAGATCTAGGCTTTCATCGATTTATTTGTCCTTTCTTCCAACTCTCCGGCGCTGGAGATAGTCTCTGATTACCTTAACTCCGTAAACCGGTTTCGGATTAATGAGAAGAGCAATGAAATCCGATTTGTGTCTTAAGGATATATTATCCACCACGAAGTAATGTTCTTATTTTAATGCTATTTATTACTCATGAGCAGCGATAACAAAGTATCCCTGAAGTTTGCCGAAGCGCTAAAGAGCAAAATGGTTGCTTTTGCTTTCCCGTGTAAACATGCACACAACAAAACTTGGATGTTCCTAAAGTAGAATTGCTTGTAATATTGTGATACTACTGACTGGATTTGTTTAAGCTCCTTTAAAACCTGACGGGAATAGTAAAATTGTATTTTGGTTTCGCACTTCTTCAAATGGTATCGATGTTCTTTTAAAAATGGCACATAATAGCTTCTTTATCTGTGAGTGAGGCGTACTCGTGGGCTTTTGATTTGTGCCTTTCCCTTACGTGCAAGATTAAAGAAAACTCAGGGTCATTTTGTAATGTGAACAACCAATACTTTAAATACGGAGTATTGTCTGCCAGCGAGTACTTGTGTTACATATTGTTTGTCAACAAGCTCTTAATGATCGATAAAGAGGAAACCAAGCAAGGTCGTAAGGAGATTTTTTAATTATATGACTTTATTTGAAAGACAACGTGCATTGAGTTAAGGCGAAGAGAGGTTTCCGAAGTATATTCTTCTAGTTTTGTAAGATAATAGCAGGTTAGTATTATCTTAGGATTTTTATTTTTGTTAACTTTTGTTAGAACTAAACTAGACTAAGCATGATATTTTTAAAAAATATTTTAAAATGGCCTCCAAATGTATCGTATCATGCTGATTGACTTTTATCTATTTAAAGTATTTAAAGATTCATCATCCTGAACTCTACAACTTATTCTTGATGTTAGATACCTCCAGCATCCGCCTACATAATTGTCGATCCATCTTTCTTATTCCTAATTGACTTATGCCTTTCTCGATGACGCCCCCAGTGCTGAAAGTCGAATCGTATTGCGCGTCGAGGGGTTTGAGTTAAAGAAAGCTATGTTTCAGTCCAATTACGAATTTTAGCACAGGGGCCTAAACTAAACTAAACACTTCCACTCTAGGCTCCTATGGCCAGTTTCACATGGGCCAACAGCCAACCAACAAAAATCTGCTGTCATCGTCCATTCCCTTTTGAAATTCGATGAAAAGCCGCTTGGGCTACGAGCCAAACTTTTCAACCAACTGTACGACAGAATGCTTTAGCTTATTGTTGTTGCTTTTAATCTTAATTCTCCTTTCTGCTATATCTCTCTCTTTTTTTCGGGAAAGTAAAAACCACACAGCTGTCAAAAAGTCCTGTAAAAGAGTTGGTTGAAATAATCTCCCCACTCCTTCGTTCTCTCTCACTCTCGTAGATTTTTGTTGGATGGCTGTTGGCTCGTGTGAAACTGGTCTATGCTGAAAGGCGTAACTCTGCTGTAATGTAACTTTCTTCAACTCAAACGCCTTGTCACACCCACAACTCGATTTTTAGCACAGGGGCCTGTATCTTTTCCGAAGGCACCTTGCTCTTCTATTCCCTGCCAATACTTTCCCCAACAATATCTTTGCGGGGTTCCGTATCTATCAACGACATGACCAATCCATCGAAGTTTATTTGTTTATTTTAATAACAATATTTGGTATTTTTCTGCTTTCAAACAACTTTGCGTTGCCATCCACCTGTATTTCCTGGTATAAATTAAATGCAGAATTTTCCTTTCACTTCTTCGTACCCATGCTTCGTTTACGTTACGCACTGTCGAACCATATAATAAGACAGGCCTTATTAATGTTGTTTATAATTTCAACTTTGTTTTCCTGAATATACACGGGGCTGTGTCTGGTCAGCGTTCAGGCGGCTAAATCGCTAAGAAAAGTGCGTCGAATACGGATAAAGGTGAATCCACACATATCCGCATTGGCCCGGCGCCGAGATTTTCGTGGCAGTGGCTTCCGTTATGAACTTTTCACTGACATTCACACATTCCGTATCAGTGATCAATGTTGAATCACACCTGATGATCACAGTGATCTCAAGTGCATCATGAAATTTAGCGTGAAGAGACTAGCTTCGACCCAGATGGATTCTTCGGGAAGTGGTCGCCCAGAAACAGGTTTGAGTGTATTTCAAATAAACTTTATCTAAATTTCTATTGAATTCTTATAAAATACTCCTTTGGATTAAACAATATTTGTTTCACGTCCGGGATAAATATTTATGTTCTTCACGGACGCGTGAAGGGTAGTGAAATCGTCGGTGCCCCACTGAATCGAATGTCCTTTCTTAATTTGTTATTATTTGTTGGAATTATATCGTGCCGTACCTATTCGTCTGTAGGTCCAAGCTTTACACATTCGTGACGTGACGGCGACTTTAGTTAGTACCGGGGGCATCAGTGCAGAAAAAATTTCGGCACGATGTAATTCCGTTGCCATCGATATTTTTTAATTTATCGCGGCCGTTAAACAAATGTGTTTTTAATCCAACGGAAAACATTATAAAAACTCAACTTTTAGGTGGAATTTAGGTAAAGTTTTGGGTGCGCAAAATTTATTTAGGATATTCTTTACCATTTATTACCAGTATATGCATTTTTAAATACAATGTCAATTAAATGATCACCTCCATTCGATTTGCAAAAGCAATCCTTTTTGGGGCGTCCTGCATAACATTGGCCAGTATTTCCGATTGTCAATGATCTTCGGCTTGCTGGCATAAACTTTACTTTTTAAATAATCTCAGAAAAAAACTGTGATGCCGACTCAAAGAAATTCGTAACCAACTATTGTGTTGTCTGAAGGCGCCGCATTTCTCCCATATTTTTTACGATAACCACTCACAGATTTCACAATTTAGTTATTTTGGTGTCTATTGACTCATTGCTAAAATGGTCCTGAATGACGTTTCAAAATCAAGTAAATATGTATGTAGAAATCGGCCAAAAAATGTCAGTTATTGAAAGTTAAAAACCCGAAAGTCTAGATGGCGCACTTTGTATAAGTAAAAACGTAAAGATTGTTTTTATGTAGGGTTGCTTGAATGCCCAAATGTATTTCATCCTCCTACTACATACAGACTCGTATGGATCAACTTCTCGACTTTTTTAGCGAATGCGTTATGGCTCATTCTAAAATATTCGTAGAATTTAGTTTCACTTCGTGAAATTATGAGATGAACTCACTTTCTATTTTATTCTTTCCCGAATCGTCTAAGAGCAACACTATTGCAGCACGATATTGCACCGTGCAATTTGCACGCTAAATTTCATGATGCAATTGAGGTTACTGTCCAAATTTCAAGACAAAAAGTAATTGCAGATGCCATTGAACGTTGGCCACTGATACGGAAAAGTTGGTCAGTGAAAAATTCATCACGGAAGCATCAGTCGTCGTGGATGTGTGTGAATCGAAGTAAATAACTCATCTTTAGGACCGGTTCGTAGTTAGTTTCCGGCACGGCACTCCCATCACTGCTGGCTGCACCGCAAAGCACCACCATAACAGCCAACTTACTTCTTTCATGTTTCTGGGCACATCTTCAGGATTCCCCAAAAACTACTTGTTCTTTTATCGTCCTACCATTTTCTTCTAAGAACAAATAGACCTAACTTTTTTTACGCCGTCGCGAAACCCTGCAAACAAAAACTTGGGTTATCAAAAAGAATTTATTTAAATCATTAATAAATTGCCAATAAGATTAAATTTATATTACCATTCTCCTTTATTTACAGGTACAACAGTCAACAACACCATTATCCACCGTATCAGATGGAACAAAACAAGAAATCCAACAAACAAATTCTCACGGAATACAAATTAATATAGGAACTCCAAATTCGACAACTACCACCGGTCATTCAAGAAGTAAACCGCAAGCATGCAAGGTTTGTGGGAAAATGCTGTCATCAGCAAGTAGCTACTATGTTCATATGAAACTGCATTCTGGTACAAAACCATTTCAATGCACGGTACATAACTCTTTCCTATGCATTATATACCAAAATTATCCAGAAAACTAACTATATCCTTTATCCACAGGTATGTGATGCTGCCTTCTGCCGGAAACCTTATCTAGAAGTTCATATGCGTACACATACTGGTGAACGGCCATTCCAGTGCGATCTTTGCCTGAAAAGATTCAGTCAAAAATCCTCGCTAAATACTCATAAAAGAATTCACACAGGTTGGTATCTTTATCCATCAGTATTTTTTCTTTATTCATAGACATTTTTGTCGTTTTTGTTGAAAGTTGTGCAGCTATTAAAAACTATTCATATACATATATATAAATATTTAAAAAAAAAAACAAATAATATTACCTATATCAGAATTTGTTTTGTGATTTGGATCAATGAATTGAAATTTGGTAGGCGAACGACCGTTCCAGTGTGCCATCTGTATGAAGACTTTCACACAGAAGTGCGCTTTAACGTTGCATTCACGAATTCATACGGGTTCGTTTAGTAATTCCTCACGTAAAATTCATTAATACTTTTATTAATGTGTTCATTTTATTTTTACTTGATGCTTTTTATTAAAATAGTGATCATAGAATAGACACCACAAACCAAATTGTTTTTTTTAATACGTTTACGGATATGTTGACGAGCAAATTGATACTCTAGCTTCAAGCACGTCTTAGACGACTCAGTGATTTAACGTTTGTGGGTTGATTCGTTGTTGTTGTGTCTATTCTGTGAAAATGTTTTTTTAATTATTTTTCAATAATTTATATTTTCAATGCACTCGACGATTTCATTATATTATTGGTTACACGAAACTATTTAGTTTTTATCTGTTTGAGACGTGCGACGTTTAATCGCCAGAAAATTTATACAGTGTACATCTAGACAATCTAACGAGGTATTATTAAGTTCAAATATGCTTCTGATATAGATTTTAGGAATTGATCTTGAACTTTTGAAAATTCCTTTAATATCTTCTTCAAAATATGCTTGTTGTTTAGGTAAATTACCCCAGGTAAATATGACGTTACACCAGGCGAATACCAAACGTGATTCAAACATAGTCTTCGGCCATGTGAAGGGCATCAGAAGGCAGGACAGTACGGCCGTACACTACACACACCGATGTTTGTACGTTTGTACATCATGCAATTAAAAAAAATCTTTTTAATATACCTCTATATAGAGATATTTTCACACAGCCTAATGCAATTGGGTTCCCCTAAAATACATCAGTAACAATCGCTATTTCCTCATTATCTTTATATTCAAAACCGACACCGTAATACTATAAGTCAAATTGGCGCAATTTAACTACTCAAAAAAGAAATCATTTTTGAGGGTATCTGTGACTTTCGCTCCCCAACTCACCGCGTACTTTTTGAGAAAAACATATGCTCCGGTGCTCATATCTTCGAATTTGAACATTTTTATCAACACACTGTAGTTAATTGTTTTATTCGACTGTTTTTTCTGTCGAGAACAAAATAAAATATTTCCAGCTGAAATATAAATCAACACGCACCACATATTTCACGTACAACCAACAACTAGGGAGCTCGTTTCTCTTGCGCATCGAAAAGGTCGTTCATTGTACATAACGAAAATGTTCAAGTCCCCATAAAACAAATTCAACAATACATTTTTTTGACTCAAATTTGCTGTGGAATGTCTGCGTGAACACGTGCAGTTTTTGGCCATTTAAATCTTTTGGTCAAGTTTAGCCATCGTAAAACCATGTGCTCCTATTAAAAATGATTAAAAATTCTGGTTAAAAAAGCCAATTGGCCGTGGTTCGCCCGCTGTAAGCCAATTTTTTATTTTTACTCGGCATTAAAACGCATGAAAATGGCTCTGTACTAAGATTTGTACTCTGTCCATAATTCTGATCCATCATTTAGTTGTTTTGCGTTTTTGATCTTTCTAATAACTTTAAATCTCTGTACAGAGTCTATGATGTTAGAATAGTACTAATGATTGTACTATCAAAATGTATTAATAATGAAAAAACATAGGTTTGGTTGAAAAAAACGGACTTTCTGAGTCTGTTTTTTCATTATTAATATGTTTTGGGGGCCATTCTGAGCATTGTAAGCATTTTAAATCGAAAATTTTAAGCTCTCGAACTTTGATCCAGCGAAATCCATGGACCAAGAGGAACGTTTTAACAAGAACGCCTTTTTTTTACAAAAAATGAAATTTCAAGGAAACTGTTCAATATTTCGCAACAAAAATAACACCATTATTTCAGCCATTAAGAAGCAATATTTGTACCAAATAACAAATATGTGAGTGGCGTTAAACAAAAGTTATTAACAAATTTAAAAAAACGTGATTTTCGACAGTTTTTCCCATTTTTCTCTATGTTTTGTGTCTTAACCTATAACTCAATATACATCAATCGAAAGATAATTTGAACAGCTACAACTTTATAATTCGATTTTTTTCGATTTGAGGTCACGTTCCGGGATTTTTTAGGTTAGGTTCGCCATTCCAAAATCAAAAAAAGAAAACGCTATCTTTTTTAGAATTCTTTTTCCTATATGACCATATTTTTTGTTTCCTGTTGGCAATTAATGCAAAAATTACATGGAGCTATTTTAGATTGATTGGACTATAGACAAGAAACTCAACTGGAACGCTTAACTGGACTACAAAAAATATGCTGGAAGTACAATACGATTGATATGTGATCACTTACGCCGCTATAGTGTAGTGGCCCAAGACTAAACAGGTTACACAAACTGCAACCGTTGGCTTATCTCTCCATTATCGGAGCTATGCTAACCTGTGTCACAGCCGCGATGGAGGTAAACATTAGATTGACCGCATAGCTTATCTTCATTTGAAAAGGCACTGCCATAAGTTCCTTGAGACTTTGGATCTCATTGATCTAGTCCTATACTGTCAAAGGAAACATGAATATTCTTCGCAATATCCCAAATATTTCCATTTGCCGCGTATTCGACTATATGGTTAGTGAACTACGGCTCCACAGAAAATTCCAAGCGAGTATCCCTGAGTGCACTGAGTAAGAGGAAACCAAAAAATCTCCACTGGTTTACCGACGGGTCAAAGATGGAACATGGTATAGGGGCTGGTGTCGCACTTATCTAACTCCAAAGTCTCGACTGCAATCGATAAGTGCCTCTCTGTTTTTCGGAGACTGGGCTATCGAGGGCAATGGGCTGCAGACAGCCTCACCGGACAGGAGTCTGAGAAATTGGTCAAAGACCCAGGACCCTTTTGTGGCATCTCGTGTTTTTTTTTATGTGAAAGACTAGAGGCTCGTATAGAGTGCAATGTCGAGCGGCTGCCATAACCTAGCCGCGATATTTTTATATTCCACCTACTCCCAACTATTACTATCGCGAGTTTGACATTGGGGCATCGAGACACAACTCGCTGCAGTGTTGTGCCTCCTGAAAAGAGTTGAATCTCATCAACCAACCGATGACATGCGCTTTGGTGGAGCGGGGAAGGGCTAATGAAGGATATGATGGGAGAAATCAGGAATGTAAAAAGAAAAGTTATGTAGGTGGAAAGTGGAAAGAAGGCGAAGGACCGTGGGGCTGGCCGGAATTCGAACCCGGGACCTCTGGGATGGTAGCCAGACGCCTTACTCCCCAAGCCACCGAGGCTCTTAAACTAAAAAGTATACCCGAAATAAATGCAGTATAGTAGATATTTAAGGAGATAGACAAGTTAAAAAGCATTATATAATGTAACTAAAAATCTTACTAAAACTATGCGCATGCATTAAGATGCTATCTATAAATAAAATGCGATTTTGTTTGTATATATTTGCTGTATAGTAAACAAAAAATAAAAAATATTAATAAGAGAAATGTAAAGAAAGTTCATCGAGTGCATTGTATTATATATGTTTATTACAAAGGAAATGTCAGCTTTTAATATATTTGTTATCATTCTTATACTTTTCAAATTGTAAAAAGAACAAACAAATTTCCATTTGAATGTTTCTGTATTATCTAAATAAAAAACAAAAAGAGCTCATTGCTTCTGCATACAAAAAAAAGTTAAGTGTTAAGTTTTGGTTCAAGTTTTAAACAGCGGTCTTCTAATTTTGTTTTTATAAAAATATTGAAAATTATGTGATATAAAATACGTTGCATGTAAGTTAAATGTAAATTTTCTTGTAAATTTTTATATTTCTTCGTCCTAAATTTGTTTTTATGTAGAAATCATCAAAAAAGAAAAAAACAGTATTTTTATTTTTTTACTTCTTAAAAATTTTCTTGCTATTTTTTCACTTTTTTATTAATGTAATCGAATCACTGTAGATCAATTTGTATTTACCCCCACCACCAAAAATTGGTTTTATTAGTTTATTATTGTTATAATTTTTTTATTTACTTTTTCTATAAATACAAAATTTTGTGAACAAAGAAGAAACCTAAAAATCAAAATGTTTGTTAATGTTTAATTTATTATAATTCTAACGACCGCTGTTTATTACTTGTTCCAGGTTATTGGAGCATGCACAAACCGTTCCAGTGCACCCAGTGTAGTGCAGCATTTTGTCGGAAGCCATATCTTGAAATCCATATGAGAACACATACGGGAGAAAGGCCGTTCCAATGTGATATCTGCCTTAAGCGATTTACACAGAAATCAACATTAAATATACATAGGCGAACACATTCGGGTTAGTGTAAAAAATATGATGTGTGAGAAGTTGTACGTAATGAAAATACGGGTTATAATTTCAAAATTGTTATACTCAATTCCCAATTTCAGCTTCAATTCAATACGTTTTTCCTTTCAATTTTCAGTTCAAGATCGGCCGTTCCAATGTGGACAGTGTGCAGCAACATTTGCTCGAAAGCCTTATTTGGATATTCATATGCGGACCCATACTGGGGAGCGGCCATTTGAATGTGATGTATGTCTGAAGAGATTCACCCAAAAATCATCCCTTAATATTCATAAAACTGTACATACTGGTAAGATTTGAATACTATTTGAATATTTCGAACTACAAAACGTCTTCTTATTACAGTGGGGATTCGACCATTTCAATGTGCACTTTGTCCTGCTGCCTTCTGCAGGAAACCATATCTTGATATTCACCAGCGAACTCATACAGGGGAGCGACCATTTGAGTGCGAAATTTGTTCAAAAAGATTCTCGCAGAGATCAACATTAAACATACATAAAAGAATACATACAGGTCAGTTCTTCAAGTATTTTGTTTACGTTTGTTTTTTGTTTATGTATTTATTTATTTTTTAATTTTATTAAAAAAAAAAAGAAACACTTATAAAGCTAGGTTTATTTAGTGGCTTTTGGCATCTTTGAGTAATTTTAACATTTTTTCACGTTTTAAATTCAATTGTGTTGTTGTGTTTCAACAAGGTTCTTTATTTTCCGTTTTTTGAGCAATAATTAATAAATGTGCTCTATCTCTCTCACTAAATGAAATGCTTTTAAATATTTTAAAATAATTAATCCTTATTTCAGCACCCTTAGATTTAAGCACAACTCTTAAAGAGCCATGAAATGCATTATTCTAACTAATGATTTCTATATCGAGATGCTATCCTAGACCTGGGCACAGGCACAATTTTTATGAAGTATATATAAATTGAATTTGTTTTCAAAATTGTTTTTTTCATAACTTCGCCTCAGATGCAAAAAAAAATAAATATAAAAAGGCAATACAGAAAGAAAGAACAGAACAGAACGATGGTATAATTTAAGACAATGTAGCGTTACTACCAGTCCGAAAAATAAAAAATTTTTAAATAAAGTTGTAGTAGTCGTTTAAATTTTTTATTTGACTCCTACCTTTACCTGTTTTATGTGATTCGATTTTATAATCGTGTTTTCTTTTTGTGTTGTATGTTATATTATTTTAGGTCGACTGCGCACCTAGAGATACTGCAAAATATGTTAGTTATTAATAACTAAAAATTGTGTGTGTGTCACGTTCAATTGTAATTTAATAAGTTGCTGCAGGTTGCAGGATCAATTACCATCTCGTAAGAGCATCTCGAGTCTCGATAGTCCAATCTCCTAGATGCTGCAACAACTCAGTTTTTCAGAATATTGTCGAACTAGTAACAGAAGATGAAAAGCACGCAGATTTAACTATAAAGTCCCCGAATTTTCGAAGATATCTTTTTCGACATGCGATAGAAAGATATTTAGGATTTGTTAATTCAATATACATATGTATGTATATGTCAGGGCATTGCCCTTATTCTTCTGCTTTTTACAGTATTCAATAGTACCTTTTCTTTTGCATTACTGCTTGGTAATGATAGCAACTCAACTCAAGTTGTTCTCATGACGATCGAATAAAATAACTAAACAGTCGCTAGTCCATTGTTTTTAAGGTCCGTTTACATCAGACAGACAACGGCCGTACCCGGCCAGTATTTGCGCAAAAATATTTTGTCTGCGCGGTTCCTGTCTGTGGAGGCGTGCCGGGCAGTATGGATAAAGCATCTGTACTGTGCAGACATTTCTTCTTTTCTTTAACACTGCATAAAAGCTCATGAAACTACTGAAAAAATTTCAACATCCGATGTTTTCGGTTGCTGTGCGCAGGGAGTATGGTATGGATGTGCATGATATGTGGATGGTGAATCGTTGATAAATTCAAACATTTTTAAAAATCCAAACACTCCAAGAATCGCGTTTACACATAACAAACACTATTCAAATGTTTATTATGTGTGGGTACGGCTTGAGAAGTGTTTGAACATTTTCAGCAAAAATATAACTAGTGTCTGTCGTCTGGCACGGCACGCTGGATGTGAATAAACGTTGACTGTCTGTCGGTGGATCGCTCGATGTCTGTAGCTATGAATAAACGGACCTTTAAGGGTATATGAAAGCTACAACTACTTATGGTTTGCCCTTTTGCAGTGAAACAACATGTTTGAATAATATTCATCATCATCATAAATAGCTCCACGGCCTTGGCTTCCTGCAACATCCTCCTCCAGAACTGTCGGTCCCTGGCTAGAAGTCTCCGATTTTTTATACCTAAGGTTCGTAGATCTTCCGCGCTATCTGTATATCTCTTTTTTGGACGTCCCGAGCCTTTGTGTCCGTTTCAGATTTCAGATTTCTTCATTATAATTATTATATAAAAAAAATTAGAAATTTATTGCAGGCTATACTAGGATATAATTAGGAATTAGCTAAATTTTGTATATAGTGCACGTAGACTGCGTAGTAGATTAGAGAGAGTAATTTGAGAAGTATGTAGCTAGATTTGTTAGTAAAGAAAATTATTAACTTTCCTTATTTCTTGTCTTCCTTCTTTACAAAAAATTCCTTGCTGATCTGCCATCGCCTCTAGAATAATAAGTGAGGAAGGTACTCCGATTCGACCACTGAGGTCAGTCTGTCAGAGGAGTATTGGATGAGAAGTTGGTGGAATAAAAACGCTTCTTTAAGTTTTCTCTCTACTATTTTTCTGACTAGAGGCTTCTGTTCGACATTGCACTCAATGATATAACGGTTACAGTTCAAAGGGGTATTATAGCTGAGCGCTATAATATTCTAGACTATGATTCGTCCTTAGATCATCTTTTACTGTTGTTATTTTATAGCATCTGGTGTTTAGACAACGGTTCTTAAATACCCTGTGTTTTCAGATTTCGTGGCCGTTTAGCTTTTGGTTGAGAACGATTAAACTACTAGGTACGATTAAGGGTGAGACTTTGACTTGCGTTAGAATTCGCGCTGGAAGCACAAACAACTATGAGCTTCAATTCGGTATTAACATATTGACTTTGGGGCCTATTGTGGATATCGTCAATTTGACGACTTAAAATTTCTTACTGCGAAAGTCGACCTTTGTCCAAAACAGTTGATAAAAGTCGACTATCTGCACAGGAGTCATGGCCTCGTATAACTTCTTCCTGCCTTTTTGCTCTATCTTGGTTGATTATGGGAGTTTAAAATGTCCAATCTTTTACATCAGGGATCGGCAAACTGCGGCTTGTTAGCTTCATGTGGGTCATTGGTCCGCTAAGCGTGGCTCTTCCAGAAACAAATATCATGTGAGGATGGCTCATGCACTGAAGTCGGTTTTCGGCCAAATGATCCTGGCTCCATTGGATTTGACTGCATTGCTAGGGAGGCACGAAAATTGCCAGAAGTTATGCCTAGAAAACGCTGGCGAAATAAAGCAGGGGAAGCTTTTTTGCAAGTTAATTGATGGGAAAACACTCCTGCTCCTACATCCGACTCTGATTTGGATCCATCTGTGTACAAGCCAACGCAACGTCATGGTGCTTGTCAGGTTTGAAATCTTCCCATTCCTCTCTGGTAGGGATCCAGATGTTAAGGTCACTGCCTAAATTTAATTTTGCGACCATGTAGTCGGGAGGTCCAGATACCATTTCCTGTGGTAGAGAGCGCAGTATATTACTGTACCCATAGGTCTTCTAGACCTCGCAAGCCTGCTGCCATATATATACTATATTGTCAACCGGTGCATCTGAGCTTCTAGATACTACCTCCTTCTCAACTCGATGACTTCTTCATTAGATAAAGCAGTTTTGGAAACCATACCTACCTTAGTCCAAAATGGAATTTACAGTCAACACTTTCGAGCCCCTCTAAGCACTTCTCGTTGATTAGCAGAACCAGGGTTCTACTATTTTGCTTGGGTTCCTTGGGCTTGAGAACCCTCCAGTTGTCCATAGGGATGTCCTGCTGTGGCGCCGATTATGCTCCATCACGAACTCCATGACCATCTCCGCTATTTTGGCCTTGAGGTCAGCCCAGAGAAGATCTGGGAGTTTACCGGTACTAGCATTGACATCGGTTAGTGCCATTAGAAGGTGATCCTTCACTACTTTGCTCGCCCATTGGCCTGTAACCCGTTGAGCCTGATTGTTGGGCTCCTTAAATAGAAGCTCCTTAAATATGGTTGCCTGACTTTAAAGTACTGTGGTCGGTACTCGCAAAGCCGAGCTGGCGATTGTCCTACTTGGAGCAAGCTGAGCCTCCCCCGAGGGGGGAAAGGTTCGTAGTCCTTGGTCCTAGTCCTTGTACGACGCTGTATCGTGTCGTCAGTTCAACTGTTTATTTACATTATTATTTTTATTATTTTTGTTTATGTTGTTCCCACGAGTAAAGCCGGATATGAAGTCCGCCTCGGCAGTGCCTCATACCAGAGTAAAAAACTTGTGCGCACCGACCTTACTCGGGCATCAGCGGGGACCGTTTGCGAGTAGCCTGTTTGTTCCCACTAGATGGCCATTCATCCTTCGGCATGGTACCTTTACACCTTAGCTTAAAAGTCGCAACTCAGACTACGACTACTCGTTGCCAACGCGCTTTTGCTGCTTGTGGTAATGTCCTCCAAAGTGAAGCGTTGTGTAGTGTACGAAGATGTAGGGTGTGTTTCAAGTTTCACCACAATCAGAAATCAGTGATGGACAGTTGTTCGAATCCGACAAAAAATTATGGAATATGGGACATATATGTGATGTGTATGTGATGTTGACAATATGGATTGATTATAATTGATGGAACTTGAAACACGTCCGTAGTTTCGTGATTTGAGAAAGGTATGTTGAGATTGTTTGGACATTATACAGAGGAGGAACGAAAAGAGATCGGGAAAACAAGTAACAAAAGGAGTGCGAATGGGACAGTTGCAAGGAGTCGACCTTAGTGAACATACCTCAATTAGATTGAGGACATTTTTAGCAAAGGCCAGCTTAGGAGTACCTACCATTTGGCTCTCAAAATAAATTTGTCATTGTGCTGTTGATATTTGACTCTGTTGACTAATAAGTTTGCCGACCACTGTCTTCGAAATCTGTAATATTTCTTGTTGAATCGATATTTCATAAGGCATTTTTGTCTGCCTCATACTATACACTATGACTGACGCTTTTATATGGATAAGCAAGAATAGATTTTTAATTCTAGAGAGAAAATAAAAAAAATTCATAAACAATGCTATTATTATAAATATTTAAATAAGTTAACTTTGAGAATTATGTACTAAAAGAAATACTAAAAATCGTGAAAAAATGTTAAAATATTTCTTCCCTTTGTAAAACATTTTGTAACTCTAATTCAAAAAAGGAATCAGAATTCAGCAAAAGATGAAACAAAAAATATAAAATATTAATTAATACATAATAATATTTTAGATTAGGAAAATTTTTTAATTGAATGAAATTTTTTTACAAAATTGGCAATTTTTTAAACAAAAAATACTAACTGGAAGAAATGATATACGAGTATATGTACGCAATAATAATAACAATAATAAAACAATTTAAAACATATTTACACAATTATTTCTTACAGTAAGTATTTTTGCTTATTCTTATAATTTAATAGAAAAAAGAACGGAGTTTAAAAAAACTACATTATTATTATTACATTATACCTACAAGAAAATATTGTTATAAAATTATAATTATACACAAATCGTACTCTTCCTCTGCTTAAAAACAACAACAACAACAAAAAACAAATTGATCATATTTTTTATAATTTTTGTACGATTTTTATAGGTCATAGACCTTTCCAGTGTTCAACATGCCTAAAGAGTTTCTCACAGAAGTGCGCTTTAAATTTGCATATGCTCAGTCATACATCTGGTATTTATTTAATGTTCTTTAATAATTGTTAAATAGTTAATTAGAATTGGAATAATAATAATAATAATAAATATATAAATATATATTTTTTTTGAAAAACATATGGCAATGGCTAGCACAAAATTTCATATGAATTGGGCTGGGGGGAGATTTTTGTTTTTCGAATCTTTTAAATATTTTAAAATGTAAATATTTATATTTAATGTGATTTTTGTTGTTTTTTATGTTCAATTCTAGCCATTGTAATAAAATATTAGAATTATACAACTAAAATAAAATTCAAGATATGAATTTGAATTTCGCTTCGTTCAAGGAAAAAATGAAAAAATGATTTGAAAAAGAAAAACTTGCGCCAGCAGCAGAGGAAGGGAATTCAATCTTGTATCTTGTATTTATATAAACAAATTTAACAAAAATCAAAATTCGTAGTAAAATTTCATTCAATTTTAGAAAAAAAAACCCAAAATTAAAATTTCACTATTTCTTATTTTTGTCCATTACTAAAAAAATATTTTGTTTTTTTTCTCTCTTTCTCTCTTAATATTCATATACAAACATTATGAATATAAAATATGATTTGTTTGATTTAAAAAAAATTCCATATATATTATTTTCCATACATCAGTACAAGGACGACCGTTCCAGTGTGATCAATGTCCTGCTGCATTTTATCGGAAAACATATCTTGATATCCATATGCGGATGCATACTGGCGAGAAGCCTTTTCAGTGTGAAATGTGCTTAAAACGCTTCACGCAAAAATCAACGTTAAATATTCATAAGCGAATTCATACAGGCAGGTTTTTTTTTTAAAGTAACCAAAAAAAAATCCAAAAAACAAAATTTGTTTCGTATGTTTAGTAAAAAATGTTTTTTAAATAAAATTTTAATATTATATTTCCTATTTATCCTTTTTGTTATTAAATTTGTTGTTTAATCTACATTTTTCTAAACATATTAGAATCGAATCGAGCCAGTATTTTTATTTTTCAAAAATATAAATAAATAAAGATGAAAGCAAGAAAAAATTTAAAAATACATTTAAACCAAAAAAAAACTTTTATATGAAATTTGGAATGCATTTCTGATTCTTTTATGGTTAGACGTTGCATAATTTCATTAGACGATAAATTTTTTAGTAGTTAGAGTTTTAGATGAATTACTTAAGTTATTTCTACATTTACTTATACGAATTTATCTTATTTTAGGTGAAAGACCGTATGCCTGTGATATCTGCAATAAAACTTTTGCTGTTAAAAGCTATGTCACCGCACATAGGTAAGTTTCAGTTAGATTTTTTTAGCTTGAATTTTTACGTGTTCTTTTCAAAGTCTTTGAAGTCATTCCAGTTAGTTCTGCTTCCTTTCTTTCTTTTGGTGAGAAATTAGGTCCAAAAACAACGCGGTCAGATCGTTTGGTCTATTATACTACTTCCCTATCAATATATAAAAAAATAAATGTGTGTATGTATGTACGTATGTTCGCAAGAGGCTGCTACACCGTAAAACCGATCTTAATGAAATTTTAACCAAACCAACCATTAAAAGAAACTAGATATACTACTTTTTTACTTTCTAAAGCCACTCCTAGATGGCATTGTCATGAAGAACTTTGTCGCAAATTTTCTACAAAGCGCCAATGACGTCAATATGGCGGACGTATTTGGTCAATTGTATTCCGATTCTAATGAAAATCGGAATAGGGGGTTTTTTCAGATAGCAAATAATGAATTTATGCTCAAAAAGATTCCCAAAGTGCCTTATTTACCCAAGAAAACTCCAATTTGTTAACGCATGGCCAAGGGAAATTTTTTGGTGTCAATATTATTAAACCGTATTTCTCTCATGGGCAGTCGTATGTAGGTTGTTCAAGATTGGGAAAACCTGAAAATCTTAACATCCTAGTTCCAAATGGAAGAACATTGAAAATAGTCTATCTATCGCTCTCTAAGCAATGGGTCTGCCTCCCTTCCTCCAAAAAAAGATTACAGCATGAATAACACTGTGGATCTGACATATTTTCTAGAAATTACACTATGTGATTTAGAGCAGCCGACAAACTTGGTTGATAGCCAAGTGAACATCATGAAATATATAGACACAGCAACTAAATTGCCAACATCCGTGTAAGCATCCACGAAGTGCACCGTTCAAATTACTATTTCAAATGATGTTCGCTGGCTAACTTCTGAACACCACTACAAACATACAACATAGTTGCCAACTTCTATTAAAATCAAAAATTTTTGATTTCATTCCAACCATCGGCAAACAATTTTAAGTTGTTAACCAACCCACACACTTTCAATTCTGACACCAACATCAAATGTTGTTAACTTTGTTGGCTAAAGCGGCCTACAGACGACAAACTTGGTTGACAACAAAGTTGGCATCATGAAATGTACAGACACAGCAAATTGATTGTCAACATTGCAAACATTAACGAAGTGCACCGTTACAATTACTTTTGCAAATGATTTTCGCTGGCTAAGTTCTCAATACCGCTACAGACATACAACATGGTTGCCAACTTCTACTAAAAATCAAAATCTGTAAATCACTCATCTTGGGTATTGCTGGTTACTGCAACTCAATATATGGTAAGTTCTCAGCTACTGTACGCCGCCCATTTCAAATCTCCATTAACAATGTCTTAAGATCTGCTATTGGCGCCCTTCGTTCTACCCCAATCGATTTCGATTCCCTACTCATTGAAACTCATGTCTCTGTGAGAATCCATAAACTTCAAGTCAAACTCCTTTCACAACACATCATAGACCCTTCGACGCCTTTGTATCGCCGACTTCATGCTTATTTCAATACCAATTGTAAAGGTAAGGTAATTCAGCTTTTCGACGTTGCACTCTGCTTATGGCAGAACTTAACACACCCATTTCCGATTATCTGTCTAAGCGCCTGATCGTGGCCTCTTAGTATCCTCTTTTAGATCATTTTGTCACGGATGCCGAGCCGTATAGTAAGAAAGACCTCTTCCATCTTCCACCGCCAACTCCTTACTGTCCCAACGAGCCAACTGTCAGAGTCAGGCATGTACTAACAGAATGCCTTAAAACAACAGACATCCTTGGTCGATTCCATGTGCTCTCATCCTTCCTGGACCCTGACCAGAATAACGCCAATCTTCTATTTGAGCTTCTAATATCGCAAGACATCATTAGCACTATTTAAAAATATTCGTTTCTTAGCGCCTTTTGGGCTACCATTATAAATAAAAAAGTAAATAAATAAAACAAACGATAACTTCTATCTTACATTATTTCTAGGTGGTCTCATGTTTCTGAAAAACCTCTTAGCTGTGATCGGTGTTCCATGACCTTCACTAGTAAATCTCAATTTGCTGTCCATATACGAACACATTCAGCTGGTCAAAATTTTGAATGCAACGTTTGTGGGCGAACTTTTATACGTGACAGTTATCTTATAAGGTAAATAATGTCCCTATCATATATAGTACATAATTAACATACCTAACAACATTTTCAGGCATCACAATCGTGTACATCGTCAAAATAGAACAACTGCAAACAGTATAGCTACAATAAATAGTGTTGCAACTGGAGAAGTTGGTGGCACCAATAATACACCAGAACCGGGCGATGTTTACGAATCGAATAATTCACAAGTTTGTGACTTAAGGTGAGCTTATGTACATGTGTGCTAATCCATATTTAAATCTCTCAAGCAAATTTCTAACTTCTTGAAACTATTTATATCAATTTAGTTATTCTTCTAGGTATGTATCCGATCTGCAAATGAGCACGTCACCAGCGGTATCACAAATGTCTTCGCCTGGAGTTTCAACTGATAGCCGAACGATGCTGAATGATCGAACTCAAGGGATAACAATTAATAATCAAGACGGGACTCGAAATGCAATAAGTATGTGTGATTATAGTAACATTTATAGTTTTTAAACAATGCAATATTAAATATTAATTATACTTTGATTCAGCTTTGAACGATGCAAGCGGTATTAACTTGAATGAACGACTAATGCAAGAGCGGGCCATTCAAGAACGAAACCGAGCAATACAAGAACAGCGTGCAATACAAGAGAGAGTAAATCAAGAAAGAGCTCTGCAGGAAAGGGCCTTACAAGACAGAGCAATCCAGGAGCAAAGGGCGCTGCAGGAGAGGGCAATCCAGGAACGAGCACTTCAAGAGCGCGTTCTACAAGAACGTGCAATTCAACAAGAGCGAGCCTTGCAAGAACGAGCCTTACAGGAGAGAGTAATGCAGGATCGAAATATACATGCCCCGATTGTTATACAACAGGGTCATGTCCTGACCCATGATAAGAATGTAATGGCTGGCACAATCGCTAGCCCGGGGCCAGTCTGATCCAGCCCAATAGTGCTGGAGGATTTAATAATCGATGTCTAATCAAGTAGGCAACTATATTCCTCGTGAACTATGATCGTAGAAAACAGGAAAACTGCTACTAGTAAGAGAAAAACCAACAACAAATCTTGAGAATCATCCACAAAACTCCTTTATTGTATTTTAAAAAAAAAAATAAAGAAAGAAAGAAAAAACACAACTAATAAGTAAGTTTAGTTTTTATATAATCGTTATTTTTACTAAAGTTTGTATACGTCTCTCATCATGTCTGTATTTCCTTTTTATTTTGTTTAAGTACTACGATGACTGTTTAAATGATAACCTATCATTATTATTATTATTATAATATATTATATTTAATTTTATTTTATTTTAAAACTCTCAAATTTATACTCATAGTCAGCGCACAATAAACTGAACAGTTAATATGTGATGTTAATAGCCATACTAGTTAAGTTTATTTTTTAGACGCAAGAAGGATCTTAAAAATGTTTAAAACAAACAAAACAAAAAATCTACCGGAATAGTATTAATGTACAAAATTCGTTGTTTTACAAAACAAACAAAATTTTTTTGATATTATAATTTGGAAAGCAATAAGTCATTAGAAGTTCAATAAAAATTATTTTGTAATTAAATTGTGGTACAAACTCTACTATTAAAAACCTTTTGAAATTTAGTTGAGACTTGTTGCATGATGTTTTACAACTAGTTAAGGTAAATTAATAAATGTGTGTGTCTGTTAAGTCATTGTCGTTGTGGTTTAGAAGCCTTCTGAAAAGCTTTATATAAAAACAAAGAAAAAAACGGTGCTACGTTGTTTTTCGCGGTCGGAATATGTTATATTGTTGGTGACCGATGCAAGAGATAATCTATAAATCTTCCATCTGTCTGTGTATCAAGATTGCTTTAAGTCTATGTACGTTATGAAATTTTGGTTTCAGTAAGTTTCGTTTTCTGCGAAGTTGAAGAATAGCATAGCAAGATTGTTGGTGCTTTTCGCTTGTTCTTTTGCATCTGATCGAGGTTCTTTGAATAGTTTATTTAATTATTTAATTAATAACTTAAATCTTTTTATGGGCAATGTGATTGCAGTGTTTGCGACATGTTTCATATAATATCGGAGCTTCCCAATTGCAGCAATAAGTATTTTATATCGTACCTGGCCGAAAGATTACTACTTCTTGCTAAATTCTGCAAATATTCCCCAATTTGAATCCTTTTTTCAACAATAAACATAAGGAACCAATAAATCACGATATGGAAATGATACATAATGCATTGAAACTAAGTTTAGGTTGAAATGGCTGCTCCCCCACTAGGGAGCGCACTTACATACACCATTGGGCTCATTATGATGCCATTCTAGTGTTGGCCATTTCAGAGCCATTTGGATCTTTTAATAAAGCGACAGAGGTCAGGAACACCAGTGTTTTGCAGCTCACTAGTGGGGAGTAGCCATTTCAACCTAAACTTAGTTTCAATGCATTATGTATCATTTCCATAGAGCTCCGCAACCTCCTAAAGATGGATGAGTGACCATATGAATATGGAGTCCACCCAAGAGAAGGCTTTGTCCTCTGCCATTTGCTCGGCATATATGTCCATAGGAATAAGATGCAATTAGACAACCAGCGCAGCTGTTGGGGTGCTTCTCATTACACCACTAACACACAGCTCAGCTGTTCTTTGGGCCCTTTCCAGTATCTTACGACACGTAATCTTCCGTAATGCAGTCCACCATACCGATATGCCTTGCATAAATATAGGTCTGATTAAAGCCGTATACAATCAGCGGGTAATGCGGGGTTTAAGACCCCAATTCACTCCGGTCGTTCTTAGAAAGAGAGCTATTTTGGCCTTATTTGATCTCTTTGATCAGACCCAGAAATTTCGCATTCTCCTTAAGTTGCAGTCTTTCATCGCCGAGTCTTGAAGAAGGAAAATCAGGAAGTCTATGATTCTTTGTAAACAGTCAATCTAAGCTGGGTTAACGCCTAGACTCTTTGTAGTAACCCAATGAACAACAGTGTCCAATGCTCGATGCATTATATCTCTTATTATTGAGATGTACTTGCCGGTCACTACCAGGACAATATCATCAGCATAGGCCACCGTGGTGCACCCACACTCGCTTAGGGTTATCAATACTTCGTTGACTATTATATTCCAAAGGAGCGGCGATAGGACCCCACCCTGCGGTGTGCCTCTTCCAACTCGTCTGACTTCTTTCGAAAGCACTTCAGCAGCTGATCAATAAAGGACCCGGAGCATCCGTCAACACTTAGACACATAAAAAAGACGCTGGAATGCCCCCGTGACCGCAGAAGATTCAACATTGTAGTTAACACCTTCAATATCACAGAAAGCAGCCAAAGGGAACTCCTTGAACTCAAGGGATTTTTTAATGGCCGCTACCAGGTAGTGGAGAGCAGTGTCTACCGATTTACCTTTCGTGTAGGCATGCTGCAAGGGAAAATCAATTTTCTATCCATGCTTTGCTTAATATGAATGTCCACAAGTTTTTCGAGGATCTTGAGGAGAAAGGATGTGAGACATATAGGTCTCAAGTCATTTGGATTGTGGTAAGAGATTTTATCCGCTTCCGGAAGGAAAGCCACCTTCGCTACCCTCCAGAACGTTTGAATGTAGCTTAGGCGACGGAACTCCTCTCTAGATGGTTGCAAGACAGTCCAGAATTAGGTCACTGACTTCTTGAATTTCAATAGGATAAATTTCGTCCTGTCCAGGTGTAGGAGCAAATTACTGTTTATCAGACTGTCGATGGTACCTAAATTATATTCACTAGTTGGGCTCCCAAAATCTGTTTCTGGGGTAAGGAACAAATCAAGATATGGAAATGATACATAATGCATTGAACAATAAAGTACAAACTTAAATCTTTTATATACGAAATTTTTGCATCTATAGGCGCCTGCGCTCCTTTTCCCACAACCTTTCGACTTGGGCTTCACCTAGCGAACGGTATACCTCGTTGTTCCTCTTGTAGCCTGGTACATACTTTCTCGTCTGGTTCGCTTGTTTTTGCAGGTATAACACTCTGACTGGGCAGTCTCGCGCCAAACGGTTGTGTCTCAGGCTACTATTGAGAATATCGTGGCCTTCGTACAGAATTTCTTCTCATCTAAAAGCCCGCTTACATCGCACAATGCAAAATGTAGCTCTTTTATCACAAAAATTTGTATGTATTTCTCTTTGTTTGGGGTCCAAGTTCGTGCCACAGAGTTACAACCATGCACATTCCTGCTGTAAAAAAGTTCCAATTTGCGTTTAGGGTGTAGAAGGACCTTAAAAGTCCCTAAACTATCCTTAATTAAGGCAGGAAAATACGGCCTTGAATGCAAATTGTACCCGGGATTCCCCCCTATAAGTACTGACATGAGTAGAATCGAAAGCCAAATACTCATATGAGTATGGAAATCAAGATATGGAAATGATACATAATGCATTGAACAATAAAGTACAAACTTAAATCTTTTATATACGAAATTTTTGCATCTATAGGCGCCTGCGCTCCTTTTCCCACAACCTTTCGACTTGGGCTTCACCTAGCGAACGGTATACCTCGTTGTTCCTCTTGTAGCCTGGTACATACTTTCTCGTCTGGTTCGCTTGTTTTTGCAGGTATAACACTCTGACTGGGCAGTCTCGCGCCAAACGGTTGTGTCTCAGGCTACTATTGAGAATATCGTGGCCTTCGTACAGAATTTCTTCTCATCTAAAAGCCCGCTTACATCGCACAATGCAAAATGTAGCTCTTTTATCACAAAAATTTGTATGTATTTCTCTTTGTTTGGGGTCCAAGTTCGTGCCACAGAGTTACAACCATGCACATTCCTGCTGTAAAAAAGTTCCAATTTGCGTTTAGGGTGTAGAAGGACCTTAAAAGTCCCTAAACTATCCTTAATTAAGGCAGGAAAATACGGCCTTGAATGCAAATTGTACCCGGGATTCCCCCCTATAAGTACTGACATGAGTAGAATCGAAAGCCAAATACTCATATGAGTATCGATTCTGTATTCCTACTCCCAACGTCTCCCTCGCCAGGATCTACATTTTTTAACGCTTATAAGAATCCAAGTGTACCAGTGTAACGAAAACGTAACGTATCGTATCGTACAATAGTAGCGAAGTGAAACCAATGCAACGAAAGGGTAATGTTACGTATCGTCATGATCTTATGAAATCGTGGTGAACTTCTATGGCTGTGCTTTAAGTAAAATTACCAGGGGCCGGTTCGTGTATGGCGAACGACAATAATCGAACGAAAAAAAATTGAAGTCGAAAAATTTTGGCGACGAAAATTTTAGCGTTCGCGTAAGTCGAAAGAAAATTGTTCGTGTCCTAATGCAAAAACTCGATAACCCAAGAGCTTTCGAGTGCCTTTCGCCGGCTTCAGACGAAAATTTTCAATTTTTTCGACTTACGCGAACCCGAGACGAAAAAAAATTTTCGTTTTCGACATACACGAACCGGCCCCAGGCAACACGCCACTTTTTTTCCACTCTGCGGTGAACGCGATTGGGGGATTTTCTATGAAGTTTCAATTTTGTCGAAGGTCCCGAGACTCTAAGAACCACCTTATGTTGTTTAAATCGTTTGAGGTTTCCGCGTCGATGCGTTTTAGACCTTTTTATGAATCTTGGATTTCACTGCCCTGTATCGATTTGTGAACTTTCCTAAAAGGGATTCTGCGATGGGTGAATATCTCCTTTTAACAGATTTCATTGGACGATGTATAAACCACGCCTATTGCCTTGATAACCGCTTGGCTATCCAATAACAATATTACTCTGTCTCTTGGTCTTAGGTTCGTCTGTATTTCTAGGCTAGAATTGGGTAGACGGTATTGTTTTTGGAAGTTTAAAGAGGAGAAAAAAATACCAGTGCTCATATCCGACAGTAATTTGAAACGATCTGTATTGTATGGAACCACTGAATAACTGTTATCAGATTGGTAGTTTTCCCTTACTTCTCTGGTCGGAATCTAGACATCGAAACCTGGGTTTAGATTCAGTTTTGATGTTTTATAGTCAGATAACCCTTCTACCACTCCCAGTGGTAGAGACCGCAATATATTGCATTGTCCATGGGTCTACTCCACCCAACAGCCTGCTTCCTATAGCATCAGAACCAAATTCAACAGAGTCCTATAACAGCACTGACCTAATCACTGCTATATAGAGCCAGCGTATCATGCGTGGCTTCAAGTGCAATCTATTGCCGAAGGTCTGGCTAGTGGCGTAGAAAGCTATGCTGACCCGAAAACTGTGGAGTTAGAATACGACGACTGACGGCATGTCTTTGCGGGCATGTCGACGGAATGTCTCTGGGGACTTTTCCAGCTACCATGCTTTGTTTCACAGACAAAATGCTATAGAAGTCTATAGACAGAATCGTGTGGACCACCTCCCAATGTTCCACATTTCAAATAATACGATTTTACAAAACTTTTTTCCTATTTATGTCCCAAGCTTCAACTAAATAAAAAAAGCAATAAAAAGTCACATAGACTATTTCCTTTTTTAATTAAACAAAATAATTTTTGACTTCTTTAACAAACAAACAAACAAGAAAGAATCTAACAAAATGGCCTCAAATTTTGCAAATAACGAGGCGCATTTCATTGAGAAGAAAAATAATAACTTAAAAGTCATGTAAATATTGAGTACCTAATCATAAAACAAAATAAGTAAACAAAAAACAAAAAAAAACAATGTAGATTTTTAAAAAAACAAAAAAAATACGATTGAAAAAAAAACGTACTTCCAAGTAAAGTAGTGTGTTAAGAGAATGGACTTATTATGGTTCCACGTAAAAATTAAAGCAACTAAGTGATAATTGGTGATAATTTCATTTACATAAAGCAATTCTGTTTTTGTATTCAAATTTGCATTTCATTCGTACGCTGTAAGATTATTATTAAAATGAAAAAAAAAAGAATCATAGCCCTTGTTTTAAACAAAAGGCATAGAAATCAAAAATCCTATTTTATAAAAAAACAAAACACAAAGTAAAAGAGATTATGGCTAAAAACGAGAAAAATAACAAAAAAAAATATACCTAGTGTTAAATTAATAACAAAAGTAGAAATTTTCACAGTATGAACAATCTGCCATATCTAGTAGAAATACAGATGCTATAGAAATTTAAGAAGTTATATACAGAAGAAAAATTGAAATTCGAAATAAATTATTTGAAGACAGACACAAAAATAAGAAGAGAAAATCGCATTAAAGTAATAACAAACAGACACTGATTTAATAGTACATGCTATGGGATTTTAAAGTGATTAACAATACATAACGCAACAGGATCCATATTTATATATTACTACAATTGTATTAAATAAAAGTAATAAAGATTCAGATATGGCTTTTTCTATTAATCATCTAAGTAGTTCTTTTCTCTCTACTCTATTCCTAGTTCCTACAGTTGCCTTTGCACATGCTGCAACCGTCTACCTTTTTCTGCTGGCTTTCCTTGATATATTGACCTGTATCTGCAGCATTGCTGAACAGCAGATTCTCTCCTCATTAATTATCAAGCTATCTTCTTTGACTCCACCTTTCCTTAACAGCTTAAAAGTTATCATAGGCCATACCCTGTTAGGCCATAACTCTTAGCCGTGGCATTTGTGCCGAAGTAGGTTAGTTCTATCAGAGCTTCTATGTGGTTTGAGTGAAACACCCAATTCCAATACTATCTGAAGTGACTTCATAATTTCTTTCCGCTGGACGTCCACAAAAATAGTTCACTTTTCTTTCCGGAAGCAGCCTTGGTTTTCACCTATAGTCCAATCAATCTACAACGTTGTAATCGATACGATTATGCGTAAAGCATTCGATGGACGACGCGAATTTCGATACGACGACGACTTCGTAACCGACTTGGGGAGCGTTCAAGTAATACGTAACGCATTTTGGGGGGGGGGAGGGGGTTTGTAAAACGTTACGATGCGTTACAGGGGCGGGGGGGTGGGGTGTTCGAACAACGCGTTACGTAACATTGTTTTTTTATTTAAATAAAAAAATAAGGCATTCAAATCTCCCAACTTAGCAACCCTTTTCGTTTATGTTTTACGGGTAATCGCGATTAAAACAATAAATAAGCTATTTTAGCGGCTTTCTGGTACTTTGCGTCATATAATTGTCACTTTCAGGTAAAAGTGTTGGGTGTTACGTAACGTTTAGGGAGGGGGGGGGGGGGGGGGGTACAGAAAAACGTTACGGCGCGTTACAGGGGGGAGGGGGGGGGGGTCAAAAATTTTCAAAAATTGCGTTACGTAATACTTGAACCCCCCCTTGGTGTTCGCCGACGATAGCACCGACTTCGCCAACAGGGAAACCGAAGCAACGAACATCTTATACGACATTTCCCGCATCGTCCATTCATACGGGTTAAAAATCAATGCGGAAAAGACCAAAGTGCTCACAACGGACGGATCGAAGCCAGTGTTCAGCTCGATGGAACCCAAATCGAATAGGTTCCGATGTTCAAATATTTGGTATCATCGGTTGAGGAAACGAAAGTAGCATCGACATCCGACGTTCACAGCCGCATCGGGCAGGCAACAGCAACATTCGCCTCGCCCGAGTGGTGCATATGGAAACGAGCAAATATTTCCATCAAAACAAAAGTACGCCTTTACCGAACGTTGATCCTTCCGATTCTTCTTTATGAATCTGAAGCGTGGACACTACTGAAACCGGACGTTAAGAAGCTCGAGGCCTTCCAAATGCGATGCTTGAGGCAGATCCTCGGTGTATCACTCCGCGATCGCCTTCGAAACAAGACAGTTCGACAAATAAGCGATCAACAGACACTGATCGAAGAAGAAATGCATAAACGTCGACTACGGTGGTTTGGACATGTTTGCCGAATAGATGATAACCGCTTGTGGCGTAAACTTCTCTGGCGAGACCGTTCCGCAAGCTGGAGAATCCAGCGATAGGCACCGAAGAAAACTTGGCTAAAGAATATCGAGTGTGACCTAAAGAATCAACGATTATCAGTTACCGAGGCTCGACCAAAGAAGAGTCCCGCTCGGACCAAAGAAGAAGAGAAAGAAGACTGTGCTGGAGCGGCATGCAGCCCTTCAGTAAATCGCTGCTCCAATGAATTAAGGCGTAATTGGAGAGCACTAAATCCTTCCAGGTGTTCAGACATTCGCAGCTCCGCTTGTTCGGATTTGCTGGCCAGTTCGTCCAGTTCAGCAGTGAAACGGGATTCTAAGGCAACCAGCAGTTCCGCAAGAAAGCTATCAAGAGAGTACGATACGAACGTGGTGAATCCGATAGACAGAGCTGTCGTGTTAAATTCCGTAGACCTTTTTCATTCTTGAGGGAAGGGGGGCTCGTCAGGCACTGCGCTAAACCCTTTATTAAAAGCCATCAAGGTTAAGGCTTTCGATAAAGCCTAAAATTGGTGTAAGATCCAAATCCAAAATCTTCAGACCCAGTCTTCTCTTCGCTGTGGCCGCAGAATCGCGCAGCAAGTGCTCCACTGTTTCTCTGGCGCACGGCTGCATTCAAATATTCTGCTTAAATATAGCAGTCTCTAGATCTGGCCGGCCTTGGGATTGAGGGTTTTACCGAGTGTGTCCTTTCTGGATCCGTCGTATTCAATCTGTTCCGACTCACCTGTCTACGCAGTGTCGAGGAGATATTCGCGAACGAAACGATATGGGAGATAAAAACATTGAGCAGAAAACGGAAGTAGTGCTAACCAGGAAGCGGAAAAAGGTGGATACCATAGTGGTGAAAGGAGTTGACTGCCCGCACTTAGGTAGGCTGTGTTCAAGTTATACACCTGACTGACTCTGCCTCTCTTATTCTTGATAATAATATGTGGGACAGGATTTTACCCACTGTAGATAATAGCCAGATGCCTCTCCAGTTGTCGCATATTGTTAGGTCCCCTGTTTTTTGGTATTTTGACTATGATACCTTCTGACCAATCCTCCCGGAAGGTGCAGGCGTTCCATGCTAATTTCTCCATCTTTAGAGTTCCTCCTCGTCGCTGCACAGCAGTCTTCCATCCTCATCTTTTAAGGCATGTTTAGTGATTTGGTACAGCACCTCACTGTTGACTGTGTTTGCCGCGTTTTCCGCTTTTTCTGCGATATCATTATTAGCTGCTACTTTTTATCACGCCGGACGCTTCTCTTTACCTTTACCTTTATTTTTTAGGACCCTCCTGCCAGGTTGTGTCCGAGATCCACTGTTACTGGTTTCTTTGGACATAACCCATGCTCGTTTCCGCTGCTGTCAATATAGCGCCCTTTGCTGTGCTCCACAGCTCTACAATATTATTTTCATCAGAAACTCTTTGCTGGCCCAAGCTTTATTGTAGTCTCTTGAATATAGGAAAGTTATTCTTGTATTTTGCAACAAGGCAAGTGTCCCTGTAAATAAACAATAATTTCATAGATTTCGGAAATACATATAACTGCAAAAACACAAATTACAATTTAGAATATTACATGATTTTATTCAATGATAAAATAATATAGGACGTATCTAAAAAATTCTATAACGAACGAAAACATTAAAAACTACATTATTTTGTTTTTAATATCTTAAAAACTAAACTTACAACGAAATTATTTATTTTATTCAATTTTATAGCCATGGATGCCAAGCTGGATCCATGCGACAAAGATTATCAGAATTAGTTGCCGCTTGAACAAGTGTCGCCATCTTATTATGCTCTACATTGTCAAAATATGAAATATTATTAAGCCTGGACATGATCGCCGTAACTGCCTTATTAACAACATTTATGATATTCTCCATATCAATTTCCGATGTTGATTCTTGTGCTATATCACCGTTATGATCAACAATCGGCTTCTCATCCTTAAGCTTCTTATAATGTACAGCAATAATTTCATCACGGAGAATGGCTTGCAATATTGTTGGCAATTTGAAATTAGGCTGAACTAAGCATCTGGCTGTAGCGATTACAGAAGCTGTTAGTGGGCCGGTTATGCCTATTGTTGATAGATATTCGGCGATATTTGGTGTAAGTCTAAAGGGTACAGGACGATTTGCATCTAATTCAGCTGTGCTATCATCAACATCGAATTTAAAGTATGAAATATTCATTAGTCCGGAATCTTGATGCACGTACATCATGTCGGCATTTAATCGGGTTAAATGGAACGCGTGCTCGCAAAGGCAGGCAAGCGATAATTGGAGGGTAAACTAGAAGTAAAATAAATATTGATTATTTTATAAAATAAGAAAATTAAAATACCACATACCATTTTCCTAAACTGCCAATAATCCGTTGGAGATCTAAAGTTTCTAATCGCCCAATCTTTCAGCATAGTTTTTGGAACCATCACAGTCTGAACTTCTCTCAAAATATCTCTCAACACCGGGTGTGTTGTCTGCGAGCCTCTCGCTTGTACTTCAGCCAGGCGCTCATAATATCGCGTAATTGGAGTATCATGCTCAATACCAAGCTTATTACAACCACTCTTATAAATATCCAAAAGGGATATGCTAGCCGGATTATCTTCAACAAGTCTTGTTTGCGTCGAAATTGGAACAACACGCGGCACAGTAATATGTAAAAATCTCCGTGAAGTTTCTTTCTGCTTCGCTAAATAATGATTTAACATTCTCAGTAATTGTAATACTCTCTCTTCTCGTCTGGCATCACCAAGCCCTGAATCATTAACAACTAAATATGGATATATCTTTCCATTGGTGCCTCTTATGTACAATCGTCGTGCAGCTGTATTATGCTTCTGGACTATTTCTACTCTCGGCATGAATCGAGCTATTCGAATGTGATAATGAGATGGCCCTGGTAGTAGTAGTTCACCAGGTAATTCTACTTCTGCTGTTTTCTGACTGAAATTTGATAAGAATCTACACTTTTCTTCAATTAGGAATGATTTAGGAAGTTGCTTGGTCTTAGCTTCCAGAATTTTAATCCATTTTTTCAGTTTCCCTATCAAATTGTGAAGCTTCATTGCGCCCGGCTGTGAGAAATCAAAATCACTCGTGAATTGACCTTTCATCTTTTGGAATACTGGATCTTGTACAGTTGCTTGGGCTCTTCGTGCTAAAGATTCTGAGGCCGCAGAACCGAAGCTAGATGCCACAGAACTGGATATATTTTCTAAAATTGATTGAATATATAAAATAAGTAAAACACACAAAAATTATTTTTAATATACCAATTCCAATTCCAAATGTAGACACCAATTTCTTAACAAAGTGCAAAGTATGCGGCGTTATAGTTGCTTCATTCACACTGCTACGATTCTCAAAAGCTATGGCATAGCACTTGATTAGACCTTGGCGTAGTTGCCGCAGGACCTCCTCGTACCAGTTTTCTCTAAACCAAACCATTTGATCTACGATACCCTCCAAAGAGCTGAGAATTGTTGGATGAATCTCGCGTTGCACATGCATTACTTTGGAACAGCGCCATATTGGTGGTGTTGCTTTTATAGGTCCGGCTGCACTTCCTGAGGCCTGTATTTGTTGCTGTTGTTGTTGTCCAGATTGTTGCTGTTGCTGCTGCTGTTGTTGTTGCTGCTGTTGTTGTTGTTGAGTTTGTTGCAGGTCGGCTTGATTTTGGGTTTGCTGTTGTGAGGTTTGATTGGATGTAAGTGTTGTTGTATTATTTTGAGTATCAGTGGTTTGCTATTAATAAAAGTACATAAAAGAATTTTCATTGGAAAAAACTCTCTCTCTTAACGATAACACATTAATTATATGTATTTTTTGCTAAAAGTGCTTTATAATTTCCATAAAATGATTGTTGGTCTTGTGGGTGTTGTTGCTGTGAGAAAAGTTATTTTGTTTATGTTAGCCAAAGCAAAACCATTTTAGTTCATTGTACCACGCAGCTCTGGAAATCCAAAATGTAACTAGGTTAGGTAAGATGTGGCTGAGCTATTGGTTTAAGCTCATACACTATACAGGCCAAAAGGATAGGTTCATCGTGATCCCTCCTTAAACGCGTTTCTTCGCTAAGCCATCTCGAGAAAGTAATGAATCTTCTAAGGTGCGGGACCCCAATCTTCGAGATTTTCGCAAGCGTGTTTATAAAGGGTTCGCCAAATGTGGTTAGTGACCTTCTGCTTAGGGCTGGTCAGTAACAGAGGAGATGAAGAATACTTTTCTCCTCGTCCGAATTCTTACAGCTTCTGCAAAAATCGTAGGTCTCAAGACCTAAACGAGTCGCATGCGTCCCTATCAGACAGTGTCCGGTCTGCACTCCCACTATAGCTGAGAAGTGTTGTCTCCCGAGGCTCAGTAGTGAAGTTGTCCGCCTGAGATCATAAGAGAGCCAGGTTAGTTTGACCAAGATGTATTTATTAAGATCCCTCCAATACTTTTTCGCTTGTTGATTTTCATCGGAGTTTAAAAGTGGCCCAAGGCATACCAACCCTTTCCTTTCCTGGAAGGACAGTGACGGCCGTTCCATTGAACTGTTGGGTCATCTCGTTAAGAGATCTGCGACATTCAGAGATAGTTCTAGTGCTGTTTGTGCAAGAGCCAGGGCTTTCAGAGCCGCCTGATTATCTGAGAAGTTGTAGACAGTCAGTAGGCAGCTTCTTGTATGGCTAAAACCCTGCAGTGATCGGGTAATCGCAAGAAGACTTTTGGGGAAGACTCTCCTTCCTACCCGACCCTCGAGCTTCGACAAATCTGTAAAGCATTTTATGGCACCCTGCAAACTGTGTGGTCAATTTCTCCATTCACGAAGTGAAGGAATGTGGACTCTGTAGTTCCTCGTAAAGGTAATCTCGGGTATGCAGAAGTCGATTTTTGTGGGGACGATAATAGAGTTCAGCACCTTTGTATGTCCTCTCCTGATTCCGGCCCAAAAACCAGATTCATAACTCCGCACATCTTTGTACTTTCTGTAGTTTGTTTAGCACAGTGGATTTACTCAAGGTTTGCCCCTATACTAAGACTCTGTATAGGAGTATTGAGCGGACGATTGTTGTGTGGATCCATCGTACTATGTTAGGGAGAAGCCCCATTTCTTACCAATGGATCTTTTGCAAATGAAAAGCGCTGTGTTCGCTTTCTTAATGCGCTCTTTTGTAGTTTCATTCTAGAGGAGTTCCTTGTCGTTTATCTTGTCCATTGTTAAGCCGTAGTACTACTCGGAAAGTAGATATCAATGATTCTCCGTTTAGATCAGTCCAATCGCCGTTATCTTTGCGTAAATAACTAAGCATTGTTGGTGCTTTAGTTAATATTTTACGTAGCCGATTGCTACAAAAGGTAGCCCAGGAAGTACGTTTGGCTTTCTTTATTGCAATTTGGCATCTATTCAGTTTCGACTTATAGCAGTCCCAGGAGGTTGAGCTGTTGCTGCGCCTAGCTGAATTAAATTCCTTTCTACATTCTTTTCAGAGTGTTTCAAGTTCACGAATCCTCCATGGGGGTTTGGAAGCCTCTTTATGAGGTCTGTTCGGACAAGCTTTATTAATTGCTTGCATGTTCTGTGAAAATGTCCACAATGCTGTCGAGTTGTTTCCGGTTTATGGGAATACAAGGAGGCTTGAATGCAAGGTTCTTAACGGTTTTTTATTTTAGAAGGGGTGGTTCGGCTAGAGTTTTACAGTTGGAACTCTATAAACCTGTGGTCTGAGAAGGAGTGTTCCTTCAAGACATTCCAGTCTACTATTCGGTCGAACTGGCAGTCTGAGACAAGAATGATGTCCAGCACTTCTCATTACCTTTGGTACAAATAGCAAGTTTGGTGTTTTGTAGGTAGTTAAAAATAACCTAACATCGATTATTAGTGTCCGTGCTGCCCCATTGGGTATGTATGCATTTGCATCACCTCCCATAACCAGGACCGTAGAATCGTTGTATTTTACCAGGTCCAGAAAAGCTATAGGCTATTTCTTCTGTTTTAACTCTAGGCCGACGGAGTAAGGTCTCCGTCGCTAAATTCAGGGATAAGAAAGATGCCTATATTATTTTTGACCAGAATACCTGCTCTGGGTTTTCCGTTATCGATTAAGAGATTAAATTTAGGCGTCCTTAAGCCGCAGATCCTCCCTCGGTTTCCATGTTTTCGGCCACTTGGTTCACTAAGGCTTACGTGTCTGTTTCATATACCTTCAGTTCCATCTTTTGAAAGCCGCAGTTCACGGCGTATTTTTCTTTTGCCAGCTGATCCAGGCATTTTTCGTTTAACAACAGAAAGCTTGCATTGCGGACCTGTTAGTCTGCTCCGTTTTGATAACTTTCCAGTTATCGGTTTTAATATGAAGATTGAAGGCATTGAGCATAGTAAGAATCTCCTCTGGTTCCGATGTAGCCACTTGAAACCATGCTCTGGCCCTCGGACGTTATGGTATATCACTGGGCGCCGAGATAAACTTCCCCGACTCTAGCTACCGCAGCTTTGTCAAAATGTAGGAAGGAGGAACATATATATTTGAAACGTGGAACTGTCTTCCAAATTTTGACCATCAAGTGAAAACATATGCGTGTTCCATCTTGACAATTATTAAAAACAAATTAAGAAGTTCGTTTAATAACAAGACCCTCGACAGTTGCGTGAAAAAAATGACGCTGTGATGTTGCTTCATAATTAATTTAAGTCAAAATCGTACAGAGCTTTTTGGTGGACGCAATATATGGCAGAATTCTGCTTACGTACAACTCACAGAATAATAACAATATTACCTAGTAAAATCTAACCTCTTTCAAACGAAATAAATATTTTCTAATCGCGTCCTAAGTGTTCCAAATCAAGAGAAGTTTACACAATTTTGTATTTATGTATTCTTATACAAACAACAATAAAATGAACATCAGTACTTACATTCGCACTTGTCTGCATTTTGTTGGCAAGTTCTGCACTTTTATGCTTTTCTCTTTGCTCAATCTTCAAAGTCAAGTACAATGTCCGAATTGGAAAATATACAGCTTGCGGGAACATCCTTCCAACCTTTTAAATACAAAATATATACGTTGATTTATATCCTTATTTTGTGTTCTATAAATTTTACCTGACTAAGTAGATTAAGTATAACCGACCCCTCATATTGTACAAGGCAACATAACAGCTGCGGAATCCAAGGTAACCAATGTAATGGTGGAACACCAACCGCATACTTTTCTAGCGCATCCATAAGAGAGCATTGATTGTCATCATATGAAAGTAACCATAATACTTTTGCTAAATATTTTCTCGTTTTACTTTCATTTTGATGTCTGCATGCATGAAGGAAGCAAGTAATTGCACAGACACCAAAACGTATCTGTCGCGGTTCTCTAATGAATAGCTGCTCCAAATAATCACCCCAAAGCGCCCAAGCTTTTGTTAAGCCATCATGCAGCTGAGCAGCTGCACTAAATGCTTTGTTAGCTTCTTCGGAACGCCCGATTTGAGCTAATAGAAGTCCTTTCAGAGCATAGAATTCTGCAGTCATTTCACGTGAGAAGTATTTTAGATTTGTTGATTCTATTACACCTAGGGCTTCGTTTAATTCATTTCGTTTGTTGACTGATGCCATTTGTAAATAACATTTGACTTGTTGTCGGATTTTCTGTGGGGAAATAAATTTAATATACACATAAACATTAATTTAAAATATTTTACCTGAAAACAGTCAACAATTGGTACAGAAGGAATAGTGTAGATTCGCGACAACGATTCTTGGCATACACCAGGAAGATTGTGCTTTCGGGCCATTTTACCAAAATGAATAATAGCCTGCGCTGATGCATGAACACCCAGCATTGTTTGGTTGCCCGGTTCAGGCTGTTGTTCTAAATGAGATGTAATAATTTGGTAATGATGCTGCCTCCATGTGAATATATCACTCCAGTGAGATAAATCATCTGCTATCACAGGCAATCGATTTCTCCATGTTTTTACAATCGCTTTCATATCATGCAATGATGAATTTCTACACTGCAGCAAACCTTGATGAATTTGACAGGCCTCTTGTAGTTCCATTATTTGCTGGGCAGCCTGAAGATACTGAAGATGAATATGCGAAACTATTGATGGTAAACGTCGCCATTCTCGCATACAGAGGCCAGAAGCCATTTCAACGTATCTTTCTACGTTTGCTAATTGCTGTTCTTCTTGATTTAAAATCGCTAAGAAGCCACGATACAAATTTACTTTGTAACCTTCTTGCTTAGGACTAGTTTGTTCAACTTTAATAAGGGCTTGTTTCATAATATTCCAGTCAGGCACACGCCAGGCGCTTTCCATTATTAAAAAGGATTTCTTTTCCTTGTTTGATTGTGCATAGTCGAGAAGTATATCCCATTGGTTTAGTTCTTTCGCGCATCGTATCCAGTGATTCTCCCACAGCAGCAATTCACTGTTGATTTCAAATGGTGCAGGACCATTGGCTAATTCCTGTTTGAATTTTGTCATAGCTAAGTCATATGCTCCCTGTGCCTCTTCAAAGAATCCCATTTGTTCATAAGCTATAGCTGTATTTGTCTCTGGATATTTAGCGTATTTCAGCCATAGTCCAGCCCATAAATCTTCTTCATGTAAAGCCGAATACATCTGAGATAATGGATCATAAATATTTGATAAAGTATTCTCCATTAAGTCATATTCCCCGATATCTATATCCGAATTTTCTTGATACTTGTCCTTCTTTGTTGGCCAATCGAGCGCCATTTCTTCCAGCATAAGAGTCATACGATGCCATAAATTATGAGCTTTTCCAAGATACGTTATCAAATAAGGCGGGATATATATTGGAGGCTGACAGTGCGATAATGCCTCAACGAATGTATTAAGGGCACTAGGATGGCAATCTTTCTGTATAACATGAGTACCAGATGATAGAAATGGCACTAGTTCACGTATAATTGCTTGTTGTTGGCCTTCATCTAAAATAGACCACAAACGGGGAAAAACATCAAGCCAAATTCGTTCTGCTAAATCAGTATCCATATGACATAGCTGTGCAGTGGCTATAAGCAGCTGTTCTGTGTTAATTTTTCGGTTTGCCTCTAAGAACTCGGCTTGTCTATTAATAAGTTTTGTTAAAGCAGCTTGTCTATTTGCAACTGGTCGTTCACTGTCTTCTCTTCGAGAAATATTCGAATCAACACTCATGTCCATATCAAAAACATCCTCTTTATCTTCAATTGATTCATACGGATCTGAGGGCTCATTTTGCAAAGATGTATAAATCACAAAATTCTTTTTCTCATCAGAATCCGCATAGTTTATAACTGATGAAATGCTTGGTAATAAATGGTTCTCATTCGCGTTCTGTATTTGCGTTGTAGTATTCGCAGTTAAAATTAACAATTCAATACATTGCTTTATCCAATAATGCGGACCAATAGAATCCCAGGCATGAGAACAAATTATGTACAGTAGTCTATCATGCAATCTGCGTCTCATTGACCCATCAAAAATTTCAAAGAATTTAGCACGTATACTAGGCTGATTGCAGCGTAATCCAGCCAAGAATGCCGCTTCTAACTTAGATGTTAGCTCAGTTTGTTTCAATTGATCATCTCTGTAGATGTAGTTGATCAATTCTAGAAATTGCGCATTCAAATCCAGATCATCGGAAAAGCGCTTTTCAACATACTGCATAAGCTTTACTAACAAAATAGATTTCTCCCTAAGCGTCGGCGCCTGAGCAACAGTAACAGGTGAATTCTTGTTCTTCATCCAATCCTCAATCATTTTCACAATAGATTTCATGATCTTAACATCCGAACTCTTCTCAATTAATCCAACAAGAATATTTCCAATAAAAAGTTTCCGTATCTCAACGCCCATCACGACAATTCTGTTCTTAACAAGATCCAAAGACAAAATCAGCAACTCTAAGGCCAGTGATCCACCTTCAACCTGAGTTGTACTTGTAGATGCAGTAGCTCCATTAAGATGCTCCTTTGTTAAACGATGCAACAATCTCATAAACGGCATCATTAGTCTGTCAATGTAGCTCTGGTTATTAATACAGCACGCCTTTAAGATCATCAATGTTCCAAAAAGTGTAGATGCACTCGGTGCTGGTGTCTTATCTGTCTTATCATAAGCTGTCAGACCTTCAAGGATCATCTTACTAACAGTGCTGTATAAAGTCTCTAGTTCTTCGTGCTTATGATGAGAATCGGCGGGGAAGATGCTCATAAGTCGAGATAATAGGGCATGCATAAGCCGTATGACTCTTGTATTTTGGCAGGTTACACAGGATGATAAGCCACGTTGTATTGGCCTTATTATTGCTAGTATTTGTTCCTTTTTTAGAATTGTTAGAAGGAACGTTAGTAGTTCTAAACCGGTGCAGATATTTCCAAAATTTGCTTGTGGTGTGCCGATACTAGCGAATACTTTATCCATCCAGCCTAGCTTCAGGTCAAAGGGTTGCGGCCAGACTTCAGGTTTCATGGCCATTTTAAGCAGCATTACACATCTGAAAAGGATGCAGTTTAATAATACTTTTTTACATTTAAGTGTAAACCTAAGTGTTGCTATTTGTGCTAACACGGTGCCGTTGATGGCGTTGTGGCGCTATGTTTAATGTTAAACTTTTATCGAAGGATAGTCAGGAAAAGGAATAAGCTGTCGAGTTGTAGAGTGGCAACTTGTGTTTGGGCTTTTGGATGTCGTTAGGTTCGGAAATACTGACTGTCTGATTTGCATAAAACTAACCAGCAAAAGTTAAAAAGTATGGATTAACTTTATCCCTTATCTAATGAATGGCGCCTTGATGGTAAAAAGTCTGAAATCGTGTATGAGAATTGCATATTTGCTGTGAGGAATAATTGAAGAGTGATATTCCAAAACGTGCTAAGTTCTTATGATGTAATTTGTGGGAAATAAACAAAAACTGAATATCACTTAGTACGATTTAATTGTGCATCCGTGTCTTTGAAGTGAAACCCCGTCGGAATTACTATGATTTGTGATAAATGTTTAAGGTGAATGCATAACTACTACGTCATAGATTGGAACGCTATACAATATTAAAATTAAACAAAAATTGACTTAGTACGTTTTGGAAAATCACTCTTCAATTGTTGCCCCTCATGTTCATAGTGAGCGTAACGCGATAGCTCGGACAGTCTAGCTTTTTTGTATTAACTTGAAAGAATTAGGAATAATGGCCCTTTGCATTGTGGACTGCACTCAATGGTGCAATTTCAGAATACAAGCTCTATGCGGAAAGATAGACGGAGACCAGGTATACTGGAGGCTCTCTTCCATACTTTTATTCCTCCTAGGTAGCGACAGGGTACTCCAAACCGAGGATCAGTTCTCATTTGGTTTCCATGGCAGCTAACATCGATTTAAATCCAGCTAGGGAAATCCCTAGGAGATCTACAGCCCGGATCTGGTTATCCAGGATGGAAGTCAAAATGGAAAAGATCCTTTTGTCTCAAACTCCAAAACTCAGAAGCCCCGACAGACAACTGGGTGGCTATTAGAAATGAGGAGGATATCACGGAACTGCAGAAGAGCAACTCATCCTTTTGCCCTTCGAAAAGCTTGAGTTTAAGCTAATGTTTGGCATCCGTCACGCCAAGATCAAAAATATTTCAAGTGAACAAGGACGAGCTCGACCAGATAAATGAAGCAAGCGACCTGCTTAAAGAGATGCCTCTAGCCTAAGAGACTGCAGTAAAGAACTCAGCGGAGAAGGTAAAGATTGTTTAGATTAATCTCGAGCACTCGTGAAGTGCCTCGGATATTCTTATAATCTTCCTCAGAGGGAGACCTTGCCTTAGTTCAAGAGCCCTGGATAACGCCTTGAAGAGGGCATTAATGGTAAGCCAAGAACTTGTATTGTCTGGTAAGGAAACATATTAATGCACATAACTTCAACTAAGGAGATATTACTACGGTGACAAACGAAAACAAAGAGCTATACATCAGCTCTGGGCATTTGCCTCATGATGAAGCTGTCCCGACAACAAAGCTTCAACAACTAGCTCAAGCCACAAGACGCAAACTTGTAGGCTGGGATACAAATGCAAGGCCCACACCTTGGGGTAGCTGCGTAATCACTGCTTGATTTTATACTAAATTACAACCTATCGGTCTGCCATAGAGGCAGTATACCATCTTTCACTTTTGCGAGCTCCAAAAAGATTTCTTCGCTGGGCAGTTATGTTTGATATTACTCTGACTAGCATAACATAGCAATGATGGAGAATTGGAGAGTATCCTTCTCGGATCACAGTTATTAAGGGCGTTGTTTTAACCATTTATAGTAGAATGGGGAATAAGTGGTACGCACAGTACTCGTGAAAGCTTTCCTAGAATATTTTAAAAATAAATCCTACCATTATTTATAGTTCAATTTAACATTTGTTTACACCTTCGTTAATTCTGTACTAACCTTCGTGATAAACTCTCTCCAGGCGAAACAATACCAGGAGTAGTTTGAGCATCATTCACTTGACACGCCAAACGTATCAAGAAATTTAATACTGTATCGCAATGAATTTTGTCAATTGGTCTACTTCCACCTTCTAGTTTTTGTACACCTGATGATGGTCCTATGAATAAAAAATAACCGTAATTACCCAACTTTAATTTTTCAACAAAAATTTCAACTCACCAGCTACTGGTTGTGCCTGTGGAACACTTTCTCCACTTGCAAGTTTCTTTCTGGCATCATTTGGATCATCACTAAATGTTCGCTTTATTCCACCACCAGGACCAAGCTTAACATCAGTTGAGTTAGGATCATCTTCATCAAAAGTTCCATTTGTTTCTTCCTTTATTCGTTGCAATTCCCACTTAATTATAACTTCTGCCAATTCCACAGCTAGTTTTCTATAATCTAATGATGAAGTTGCTGGAAAGCCAAGTCGTTGCATATAGTTGATCATATGTTGTACCAAGTGATGACGAACAGGATAGTAAACTTTGTAATGACGAACAATTAACTGAAGAATATGGAATAATTGTTGCATTGAGTGCCCTTCCTCTACAATTATCTTTTTTGTCCAGTGTGTAAGCATCGTGTTGCCATCTTCCATCCGCAAAGGCATTGCTGGTGTTAAAACTTCAAGAGCCTGTCTTACTACTGGTCTGGCTTCAAGTGCATGCCCTTTCAATAATGAATGAAAAACTTGAAGCACAATCTTCTTATGTATTGCTAATCTTGCTATAATATGAGATAGGAGCAAATGTCCATGATAACGTGCTGTCGGATCAACGCAGTTCTTGCTCAATAAACATGGCCAAGCAAAAGTCATTAATCGTCGCAGTTTATTGCCCTGGCGTTTATTATTCGCATCACCATCGTGTATATGCGGCGATGCTCTTTCAACAAGTAAACAAGCAAATTGTAGTAGCGCTATTCTGACTGCATCGTCATTTGCAAATGGTTTTTCTGGATCGAACACCTGTAATATTAACATCAATGTTAGTAGATTGCAAGTTACATATAATTACATGCTACCTTGCTTATGAACACCGAAACTACATTGTTATCATCTTCTTGATATGGTGCTGGCGGTGCTCCAATTAACTTATTACCTTCACCTTTATCAAAACTCACAGCGAAGCACGGAATCAATACGGCGGTAAGTATCTTAAACAAATAATCCTTTTTTTTAAATTTATTTATATAAAACAATCCATCTTACCTTTGCTTTCAGATCTTCTAGCATTGCTGGATTATTGAAATTATCAACGAAATGGAAGAATGCTTTTCTTTTCCAATCTACTGTGTAGCTTTGAGCGACTGTATTTTGTAGGAAATCGCGTAAGAAGTGAAAATCAGGAATGAAGTGAAGACAAAGTGCTCGCAGTAGTTGAAATAGCAAGTCTATATCGTTTGTATTGTGAGAGAAGTAGAATAGTAGTATTTTCCCAACTAGATGCCACAAATCACAGGCTACATTTGTTTCGCATGTCTACAAGAATAATGTTTTTATAAAAAAAACTCCACTTATTATTTTGATCAAATTAAATGTTGCGAAGGAATTGAAATGAGCAATTTGAGAAACAATAAATAATCAATAAAATCCAAAAAAAATATTTCCGCTTCTCAAATCCCATAAGGCCCATTTTACACAATGAAATGCGAAACGAAACAAATTTTCCTGCAATCAATGATTTCCTTTTGGAGTTTCATCGAAAATTTCATCGGTGTCTACATGGGTAAACTGTTGCAGCAAATAATACCTCAAAATTTATTGCTCAATTCTCTTTTGTGCTTTTCGTATATTTACCCGGGGCCACCCGTCGCTTTGTTTCGAAAACTCAAGTGGCCACTTCATTCTCTACGAAAGGAAACGGAAGAGAAATCAGAGAAACAATAACATACCTGAAGCTGTCAAAACTGTTTCCTGCTTAGTTGCTTCAAAAGTTTCATGGCATTGTTCTGTGTTCCCTCAAGGCCCCAAGCATGCAAAAAACGTTTTGATTCGTGTTTCATCGTGTAAAATGGTGTAATAAATCCTGCAAGCATTCCATCTTGAATAATTTCCCCGTCTCATTATTTCTACAATTCTCTTTTCTTTGAGCCAAATCGGGGAAATATTCTCAAAGGCACCGTGTCTGCCAGTTGCCACATTTTGCCTTTTTTCTGCACCGTTTTCCCTCATCACAATCGTGTTCTCCACACCTTTATTCTGTTGACAATCTATTTTCTTCGTATAGAGTGCAATGTCGAACAACAGATCTAGTCGGGGAGGAAGGAATTGCCACAACCTACCCACGATATTTTTAGTCCACCTACTCCCAACCAATACTATCGCGACTTTGACATCGGGGCATCGAGAAACAACTCGCTGGAGTGTTGTGCCTCCTGAAACGAGTTGAATCTTATCAACCAACCGATGACATGCGCTTTGGTGGAGCGGAGAAGGGCTAAGGAAGGCTATGACAGGAGGAATCAGGAATGTAAAGAGGGAAGAAGAAAGAAGGAAAGTTATGTAGGTGGGAAAGTGGAAAAGGCGAAGGACCGAGGCCCCTGACGGCAAACTTGGCAAACCTCGTAAACGGCTAATTCGATTGCGATAGGACTCTTTCCGGAAGATTCAGTATTTTCTTGGGTATGTTTTAGCCCGATGAATCACTCGTATCCAAAAGAAAATTTGATCCGATAGTCGGAGGAAAAGGAGTGGTGGTTGCAGTGGTTTTTTATCATTCCAATTGTAATGATCAAAGCTCAGAAACTGCTAATCCGATTTTAGAACTATAACGACATGATTCAATATTTTTTTAGGCATTTAGCATACTTTACCACTCTGCTTCGACTATCGGATCAAACCGAAAACGTGACTGCAGCGCAATTAACAAATGGGTTGGGGGGGGATGTTGAGGTCGCTATAGGGCAAGTTCTGCACAAATGTGCCCAAAGCCCCGGGAACGTCAAAATCTACGCGCACGAGACGTATTCTGAATATCACTACCTAGGGGTCTGTTGTGGACGTACTACACAATTTCTCAGATAGGTGGCGCTCAACAAAGAATTTGGAAAAAAGTAACATATTTTTTATAGGTAATTCTAGTTTTGTTTATGCACCCAAAATCATGTTTTGCAGATTTGTTATTTTTTTCATTAAACCTTTTTCCTATCCCAGACGGAGCACACATAAGATTTTTTTTTATTTAAAGGCGTTAAGCTATGTATGCTGTTCCTAAGTACGGCGGTCAAGAAAAATGCTCTTATTATTTCTTGACCCCGGTACAGAAAATTTCGACAAGTAATGCGATGATTTTTTTCCGTGTTCAAAATTGACATTTGACATCATTGCGGGAATTTTTTTTGAGTATTATAAAATAATCACTTCAAATAATAATCACGTTAGTGAAAACGCCAAATCTACTTTCCGTTCAATCTCGTAATGTCAATTTCGGTCAAGAAAAAATGGTCTTTCCAATTTTTTCTTAACCGCCTTAGGAAAAGGATCCATCTATGTGTCAGAATAGTACTAGCATTTTTCTTGAGCGAACAGCGTACTAGGTACAGAAATTTCTTGAGCAAAAATTCCTATAGCATTTATTGACCGATTACTTAGGCGTTTTTTACATACACTTTATATGGGGAACATTTTCTTGACCGCCGTACTTAGGAACAGCATACATAGCTTTAGAGTGCACACAGGTTTTTTGCTAGCAATCAATGTAATCCAAAAAAAAAAAATAATAATTTCTGCTTCTCAAAAATCAATTCCATCCGCATTAAATCAAAACACAAAACTTACCTTATACAAATTATTTTGCCAAAGCAACTTCAAGGCATTGATAATATCTGACTGTGTAGGTAACCACTGATCATCCAGCTCCATAAGAGTATGGACAATTAATACTGCTTGATGTTGAGCTTCATAACGTTCTTGTTCATTAACAAATTGCGTCATTTGTTGCGAACTAAAGGAAAAACGAAAATTTAGAATCGTACACCCACAATTTTTAAAAACCTATATTTACTTGGAATGAATAAGTTGCACCAAACGAGTCCCTTTGTTGTGTTGCATAACAGTTCGGAATGGAAGTCCATCTTTATGTTTAAGTAGATAAATCATAAATCTAAAATTAAATTAAATTGTACAACGAAATTATTAAGAAATTAACATTAATTTGTACCTGTTCCATTGGGAATTAACTATATTTGCATCATTTAGGAAAAGATTAATAGTTTCATTGGGATAACGTAGTAGAAATTTGAAAAGGGGCTCACGGTATGGACATGATGGTTCAATCTAAATTAAATATTGGTTAATATACATAGAATAATTGTCTACCATTAAAGTGAAAGTAAATTACCATCAAACTTTTTTCAGTTTGTAAAACTAATTGACATAAACTATCAATAAACTTTGAACTAGCTGCGGGAATTTGATGATAAATGCCAATAAGTGTTGTGATTTTCTGTTCAAAATCTCCCGTTTTAGCAACAGCCAAGAAATTAGCCCCTTGACCTTGAGCTCCTTGTGCCTTGTGGGATGTAATAGAAATTTCAAGCATTTTTTGAATATGTTGCAGCAATTGATCGCATAATTTCTCATTAAACATTGAAGGGAACAATTGTGTTAAGTAAGATAATCTCTTAGTTCCATTAAGAGTGAGATTCCTGTAATCACCTAAGGTAAGCAGTAGCGGTCGCATTCCGCCGTGGATCTAAACAAGAAATATTGGAATTTAATAAAGTTATTTTTTGTCTTATTAATAAAATCCCTACAATGTCCTTATCAATCTTAAATCCAGATATAAACTTCTGCATACATTCAAACGCAGTTTCCTGTAATTCAGGATTGTTTTTCTCAAGAACTTTGAACAGTATTGATAAGATCTTCTCCCGGCACGTTCCATCTGTAATATAATGACAAGCAGCAAGTGCCCTAAGCGCACTCTTTCTAAGTGGAACCAAATTTGTAACATTTTTGTAGCAATCTAATTTTGCTAGGGTTGAATCTTCAGCATCGCTAAGTGTGATCAATTCATGGAAGAACAGCTTATGGAAACTGTTGTTCAAATCTAAGGAGAAAGAATTTAATCAATATAAAATTTACAAAAGGAGATTTTGATTATAAAAGTACCTATAGTAAAAAGCCGAGGCTCTAACGTAGTACAGAAAGTATTTCCATCCATTAAACCAATTTGAGCACTTGCTGGCTGATGCCGCAGCAAATGTTTCTTTGGTGGAATAATATCAACGAGAACTTCCCTGTGCGGATCCATAACATCCGTAACAGTTTTCCCTTGCAGTTTTGCAATCAGCCTAAGAGACGACATTGCTTGTTCCCTTACAAGAGTATTTGGACTTGTAACCTGTCGAACCAGCTCATGAATCACTTCATACATTGCCTTATTTTGTATGGAAATCAATTCTTCATTTTTACAATCTCGATCCAAAGGCACCATGCAAATTCTTAGCATTTTCTCTAGATACGTTTTGGCCATATCTATTGCCCCACTCGAAACTTCGCCAGCCAAATCCATTATAACAAACATAAATGCCTTTAAAAATACAAATAAATGCTGATACAGCCATCGCATTGCCATGTGCTGATACAAGCACTTAAGAGCTTTGCAGCCACCCATCTTAGCATACCACGGCCTCTCGTAACATAAAGCAGCCATTCGTTCGGCTAAATACTGCATCAATGGCAATCGACAAGCTCTTTCTTTATTACCCATTATGTTCGTAGCTGTTTCTAGAATCAATCCTATACACAATTGGCCCGGCTTACAAAGTTCCTTCTCTTCGTGTCCCATGCAAACTGCTAGTGCATCAACAAGCACCAGAGGATCGAGTCCATTATTCATGCTGTAATGCTTATGTGGAAATGGACCAGCCTGTTGGGCAATTGCAACCATTGTGTAGTGACGAACAACAGCTACCATCACGGGAAAAACAGATTCACGTAATTCTTTAGTAGCTGCAGCGACCAACATTCCGGTTAACGCTGTTTGATGTGTTTGTCTAGCTTGAACTTCTTGATATTTATATTGAGCAGCAGATAATGTTCCTATATTTCCTTCTATGAAACTGGGATGCATAAACAATTTCTGAAGGGTTAGCTTATCGTCATCCAAACTAATTGACGCAGCTGATTAAAATAATTTTATTTTATTCTCATTTAACAAATAAACAAAAACGAATTACCTAAAAAGCATCTTATTACCTCCCAACTTTGACGGCGATAAAATGGATCTGTAGTGTTTGAATTAAGAGCATTAAATGCAGTTTCTACAACCTAAAGTACAAAAAAAAATAATGATAATAATTCATTTTGTTTGAATTGAACAAACCTTATCAACTGGAAAATCAATTGGCTTTCGGTGTTCCTGGAAATGTGCAATTACAGCTGGTGCTGGTGTATCCTTATCGTTGTAGTCCAGCTTTTGCGGCTCAATCATCATTTTTCGGTTTCCACCGCCGAATTTTCCAAGCACTCTAAATGCTACCAAAGCAGCACTATCATGATTTCTTAACGTTCGCCATAGTGCTTGCATCAAGTCAGCCCTTACGGGTTGAATGTGATCATAAAGGAAATCTGGCTGTAAGTTGTCGACACATAGTTCTAGTGTTCGAAGACCCTGTAATAATCAAATAAATTGTTAATGAATGATGCACACATTAAGAAGATTTTAAAAATAGGAATTAAACCCCACACTGTGAGATGAATAACGTCGCTTCTCAGCAACAGAAACGAATAGGGAATCGATTACGGTAATGGCTGCTAAAGGTTATCGTCAAAGAGGCGCTATATCACCTTTCGTATCCTCAATCGTAATCGACGCACCTCATGCTGTCCTAAATAGCGAGGACTTCAAAGCACAGGCCTATGCAGATGATATCATCCTAACGGTGGCCATCTTGGCACCATCTCGTTAATTTGTAAACAAAATCTGGGGCCTCAAACCGAGGTTAATGTTTTAGCTATATGCAGTTGCAATCGTTTGCGAGCAGTATAAAAACCTGCACAGCGGCGTCTGCATAGCGGACAGCATCGGAAAATCATCAGCTGAAGCCAAGCCATGGAGGATTCCATGAGAAGCCCAGAGAATGGCTTCACGCGGACAAAACTAGGCAGAATATACCTCTACAGCTGTAAGGCAAGGGCGAAACTAGACGAGTACGAGTCGATGTTGGAGAGCTTAGCCGTAGACGCGAGTCGTCATTGCCCTTGGGCTGTCGAATGGGGCAATCGACAAACGAATGCAAGAGGACGCATACTCCTAGAAATATTCTTGCGATTAAACGTGGTGTTAGTCAAAACCGGAGGCGTAAATACCTTCCAAAGCGGTGGGAGAACATCTGTAATCGACATCTCTAGCGATCAGTGGCGAAGGATCTGCACTAACGAGTGAACGATGCATACACGCACAGCGACCACCAAACCATCATTTTCGAGTCGCGGAAAGGCTAGAGGATGGACCGTTAAGAAACTCGACTCCTACTCGTCGTAGGAAAACGCCCAAATGACCTCGAATTGTATGCGAACGAACCGATCTGGGAAATAAAAGCGTGGCTAGAACGCGTGAACTGAAGCTTACTGAGCGACAAACGGAGAAAGCAAGTGTCCGTAAGGATCAAACTACGGGAACAGATCATCCACTCACAGCACGCTCTCGCAAGAATGCTGTCCATCGTTTGGGGCCCTAGACCGAGTAGCCGCCTTCTATTGGGGAGAGTGGTTAGCTCAGTCCTTCTTTAAGCAGCGCCAATGTGGGCAGGAGCGTTTAATAGAACTGCAAACAGTAGAAAGTAGAGGACCGTATACAGAGTAAGTGCACGTCCGTCGATGCGGGGTCTGTGATCGCGACCCAGAATATGGTAAAGGACAAAAAAGGGATGGCGAGTCTGCCAAGGGTCATTGGACCCCCAGATTTATTCCTAACGTGGAGATATGGGTAACTACGGAGTGTGGGAAAGACAGTTACGACATCACGCAATTCTTGAGTGGCCATGGGGGGTATGGGAAATAGCTTCACCGTTTCGGACACAATTATTCGCCGTTTTGTCTGGTCTGCAAAGAGATGGAAGAAGACGCAGAGGAAGATCTAAAACGAGCTTATTTTACATTGCAGTAACGAAGTGTACCTCATCACCGAATATGAAATCGATTAAAGTAGTTTAAAAGGACAGGCAAAGGGTAGGTGAAAGAAGGAGCTCGGGAACAGCGACAATCGCGTCTTGAGTTTGGATCCACGGACAGTCAAATTCATCACCCCCTTCAATCAAAAGCGCCGAAATAAGGGCCACAGTATAAATAAGTACATTAAAAACTAAGTATTTTATTTCCTTTCTAATTAACATACCTGGCTTATTAACGTCTGTGATCCATTAAGCGCAGAAACTAATGGGTCCATCAGCATCGGCAAATACGGCAGCAAAGATGACAATCTAACTGGAACTGTAAGACACAATTCAACAAAAAGATCCTTCATGTGCTGCTTATGGAATCCACTCTGCAGCCGATTTAATCCTTCTAGCAAGTTAGGTAAAAGTGGAAGAAATTCTTGATATAAAAGATCATGACTTCCACCACCGATTGATCTAAAAAGTGCCCTAAGCAATAGGAAATAATTGTAGGGCTCTTTTGCGGTCATTGCCAGTTCCATAGACCTATTAACTATATTATGCAGGTGTGGACGAAGCATATGCTCATTCTCAGCAGGGAATAAACTAACACTGCCAAAAACCAGCTTAAACAACCGCAAGTATAAGTTGGAACGTTCCAAGTTTGAGCCCATTTCTTCCATGCGATCTAGAAGATATTCGACAAGCACTGTTGCGAATAGCGGTGAAGTTGTTGGGTTTGCTAAAAATGAGTTAGCAATAACTTGTAGTGCGGAGTTTTTGTAGATCCTTTCAACCATATAATCGATTGTTGTGGCGAAAACCTCTTGGAAATTTTGGCTGTTCATCATCAGGAACTGTAAAAAAATATTTCGAGTTAAAATGTATTTTTATTTGTAAAAGAGTAACTTACAATTCCACTAAAATGCTCAAGAACTTCTTTTTCCTCTTTAGTCCTTGTACTCTGTCCGGGAATCTTAAGCATTTGTGGATTAGCCATGCCAATATTGGGCACATTAATCGTGTAAATATCCAGAGCTTCTAGTGCCCAGTAAACCAAGTCAATATAAATCAAAAGCTCATGCGGCTGGAAGAGTTTTACTTGCTGCGGAGTTATGTTTTCTGTGATTGGTGGCTGCGATTGTTTTATATTATTAATTGAAGCACTTTAAATAAATTTAAATATTTGTAGCATACCTTGCAACTCACACAGCCCCAGGTAATGGTTTTGACGCCACCAACGAGAGTTTTAACTAAACTTCTGTATTCAGCTACATTCAAGCTGTTTGGTGGAGGGAAACCAATGCTGCTTAACTTGGATGCTTGTTCTGATGCAGGAACATCCTGAAAATAAATGTTGTATTTTAAGATAAATCTGTTTTTTTTTTATTTGATAGTTCTAAGCTCAGGAGTCACCCTTTATAATTACAGTCCATTATGTTTTTCACGTCCTGGTGCAATGTTTAGCAGTAAAGCAAAGGGTCTTATAAGATCTTAGCCTGCCTCCTGGGACTCATTCCCAATAGGCTAGGTTTAGTCCCTTAATCCACTCCTCTATCAGGGTCTTTGAGGTGGACCAAGAGATGCCACAAAAGGGCTCTGGGCCCTGGACCAACGTCACGACTCGTCCCTCGCGAGGCTATCTACAGCCTCATTTCCCTCAATACCCCAGTGCCTGGGGAGCCAGCAGAGCGGGACCTCATTTGTTTTGGTCAGGCTCTGGAGTAAGTCAAAACACCCTGCAACTATTTTGAAAGAAAACTTCCACATTGAGAGTGCTTTGATGGCAGCTTGGCAGTCAGAAAAGATTTGACTTTACTGATGGCGTAGTCCAGGTGAGCGTTCTAGTTCAATTTTGCTGACCAGGTGGTGTAAAGCAACCTCTGTTGATTTATCCTTCGAGTAAACGAACTGGGAACTATGTAGAGGAAGAGAGAGCTCCAGCTTGCACTTGAAAGATCTGCTAGAGTGAAGGTCTAGTAGCCTTTTCATTGTTTTCAAAAGAAAAGAGAGTAAGCTGATAGGTCTGTTCGATCTAGGCAGCTCCAGGGGTCTGTTGCCCTGTTTGGGGATAAAAACCACCGCGACTTTCCTCCAGATGATTGAAATGTATTTCCAGTTGAAGCTGGCCCTAAAGAAACAGACCAGATTGTCGAGAATCAGCTCGAGGCACTTCAAACGGCTCTACAACCGGGATCCGGTCCTGGCCTCTCGCAACTGTTCTCTCCACCGGCTCCGATTCTGAGCCGATGTCATCCAGTTTGGCGCTCTCCCGCGCTTTCGCAGCCCATAGGTCTTATGCGCAACCATCAGAGACTATCAGAGTCAATAAAATTTGTCCGCATCAGTGTTATGCCTCTTGCGGCGGGGCAAGTTTCATCGATATTGGCCCAACACCCGTTGAGCCAAGCTTCGAGCTTGAATAGGAGCAAAGGAAACTTAGGTGAGCCGTTCATCAGTCCTATGTGCGTCCGCTAAGTTCTGCCGATGGCCTTCACTTAGAACACGCACGTGCAGTAGTTTGCTAATAATGATAATTTTCGCTTACCAGTGTTACTCCGTCTTTAGTTGTTTCAGATGTTCCTGAGGCTGGAGTAGTTCCCGCTGCAGAAGGCGCTGATTGAGGTTCGGTTTTCATAGATTTCCTTAGATAAAAAAAAATCATAAAATTGTCATTATTTCTAAAAACTTATACACAAAATGCGGCATTTACCATTTTTGCATTATCAGAGGCAGTTGAATCTTCGCAATTGTATTAAATTTTAAGGTGAAAACTTTTAGTAACGTTATCAAAAGTTCTCTAGCCTTCACTGGATCATTCTCGCTGTGTTGTCTTATGCAATCAACAAGATTTAATAGTAATTTACATGACATGGTCTATAGAAATTTAGAATAATATAAAAATTCATTGAATTTTCAGTATTATAATAAAACCAACCTGTATTCCAGTAGCTAAAGACTCATCGTGAACATTTTTTGAAAATAAATTAGCTGCCTTTTCCAAAACATCTAAACTTAAGCTTTGCCGGACATGATGTGCTAGATCTGCTAGCGTGGAATATGCCAGTGGTCGTATCGAGTCTAAGGTGACACCTTTTCCAATTAGAAGTTCCTCATCAAATAGACGATCAATAGATGGTATGAATTCTATAAAAAATTCCATATTAATCAAGTTTATTTATTGATAACTACAAATTAATAAAATTACTTAATCTTAATTCAGTTGCAAAAATATGTCTTGCTGCAACCAAAAGTTCTTTTCTTAAATTTGCGGCTTCTTTTGGACACAAGCTCATTAAGCTTAGCATTCCCTTAACAACTGATGGTGCATGACTTACAACGGCATCCTGCAAGTTTAATATTATCAATAAATAGCCTAAAGCTAAACTAATTAACTCCATTTACCTGAAATATACGAACAATATACGCAAGAAATGAAAGTGTTTTAATTTGTGCTCCCATAAAATCAACAAAAATCTCCTTATTAAAAAATGGTGATGTTCTGTTAGAAAACAAGGAACAAGTGTTTTAGTTGTTATGCAAATATTGCCGAAATATATTAAAACTATTTTTTACCTCTGAACAGGTGATGGCTGCAATGTAATAGTGTTCATGATAAGCGGTACAAATTCTGCTACTTCCTGATGAACTGAGGTTTTATATATTTGATAGATGAGGACAACTATTATTGGAAGCTCCTGCAGAACCCTCAAGGAAAGGACTCCTTTTGGTAGTAAGTTGTACTAGAAAAAATGTTAGAATATAATTTTTGTTCGTGGGAAACTCAAGTTATGCAAAGCGGTGCTAATGCCATTAATTATACCATGCTGCAATTTCTGGCAATATGCTTAGTTGGAAGAAGTGAATGGTAAGTTTAATAAAATGTGCAGTTCTAAGCTTTGTACTATCGTGGCCACGCCATGGTTCAATATCTAGTAGCAAGCTTAGATCAAAGAGAAGAATAGGATTGAGAAAATGTAAAGTCTTGAGGGATAGAAGATGATGAAACTCTTGCTTACTTTCCAGTCAAGTTAATCTATTTATGAACGAGTTAGTCGTCTCTAGAGCGCGAAAAGAACAGCTGTAAGCAGTGAGAATGGGCCTAACGGACAGCCTGCTGCGGTTTCTGATCCTAGGCAACGAGATATCTAAAGGGCCTAAAGTCCGCCGCCGCCTGGTCCTAAGTCCAGGATGTGAAAGGAGGAGGGTGGTCGACCTGCCGAATTGACCAGAAACGGGAAACTGAAGAAACTAGACAAGAAACCGCATTTTTTAAAGCGCAGCGTATCCGTTTCGGAGACGACCCTGTCAAGGAGAGGCAACTGGAGTTTAATAGCTTATTATTCAAGTTTCTTTTGGGGGATAAAGGGGTGCAGCTAAAAGCATTATTTATTTTGTTGCCATTTGTTCCCAATTTACTTTGGCAAGAGTACGAAACATAGGGACCGTGTTGAAGACGGATTGTAGGGCCGAAAACCCAAATTCGAGTGTGACGATGTAGGTTGTCGAAAAAGGAAAGTGAGGTGGAACAGGCAAAGATGTCAATATTCCCGAAGAGTTTGTGAGATACCAGAAAAAAAGGCGATAAAAATGAGACCGAGAGACGGTGGGGCTGCCAGGGCCCACAACCTGGAAGAAATACAGAAATTCCTAAGACTCCATACCCTTAGTACCTTTCCATTTCTTTTTGCAATTTGTTGCAGCAGACATAGTGTTTAGCATTGAGTTCCCCTGCTATGAGAACGCCTTCATACTTGGCCTCGAGCCCGTTAAGATGCTGCATTAATATATTAAAGTCCGAGGAGCTGGTATCCATCGGGAGGTAGAGGGATACTAATTAAAACACGTTCGGCCTGGCGGCTATTTTGTTAAGCAAAAGTGTCACTGCCACGAAAGAGAAGGAAAGGGAGGGTGTGATGAATATGTTACAGTAGAGAAGGGCAGTACCCTGGAGGGAGTTGTTCCGATAAATGTTATAGCTGTGCACGCTAACTTTAGTTTTATCGTGGGGGTGTCTCTTGGGACACGGGAAGTCATATTGTTATTTATGGAGAAGGTCGCGGAGGAACAATTTCGGTCTTGTGGAAACCAAGACACCGCCGTAAGGGAGGCGCACCTTAGGGCGCTAGTCTTCATCCCTGCAGAGATCCAAATAAAATCCGGCGATGACCATTCCACCGAGACCGGAATTGTTGCTGTTTAATTTTGGAAGACTAAACAGATCTTCAGACTCGAGCTCAGATCACTTATAAGCTTCCTAAACTCCATAGGATGGCTTTAGGCATCCACCACAGCCGACCAAACTAAGAGACTAGTTAGACTAGGACGTGGGAATAAAATGACCCGCCACAGCACTAATTGGGCCTCGGGTTGTACTGAAGGCAACCCCACATCTAACCTAACCTAGATAATTTGGGACACGTTAAATGTAATGTTAGGCAGCAAAATCTAGCCGAAGTTAAGCAGAAAGAATGAAATATGCCAACAATGTCAAGTTCTACAGCCACAAATGCTGCTTTCATTAACTTCTCAGTTGAGAAGCCAAAGAAAATGTCTTTGGGCAAGAATCGAACAGCTTGACCAGCATTATTTGGACATTTCTATCCGTTTTTTAATAGAATCAAACAAATTTACAATCCTCACTTACCGCTTGAGTTACAGTGCCAGTGTCGGTGGTTTTTTCAACATGAATTGTTTTAATTGTGAACGTTTCCGATAATATCTGCTCCAAATCTAGTTCCTTCAAGTCTTTAACCCTTATCTGCGGCGATGGCTCGAAAATTTTGTTCATGTGCTTCGGTAAATCTGCATAAATATCCCTAACGAAGGATAGAAAATGTTGAATCTAGAAAAAACAATGCAAAAATCAGGACTAGATGATTATCATATGCAGGATTAGCCTACCTCGACATTGAATGTAGGTCTAAAATGTTTATGCAGCTCAATAATAATCCTTAAACAGACCAAAACATTTTCTTCATTGTCCATTCGAAGCAACTTCAGCATAAGTGATATTATGGAGTTAACATAAGGTCGCAATATCTCAGATATTGGCAACCGGTGTATCATTTCAAGTATTAGCTTTCGCACCTGGAAGAATCAAGAATGAAACAAAGATTCGTGGGGATATGACAAAAATTCATCTACATGTTGTGTTGTATTCTCCGATATAAATTGCGGCTGGCCCTCCTGTAGTATTTTCATAAATATCTTCATAGAATGCTCCAAGAACGACGGATACGAAGGCGTCTGCACAATAACTTCAAAATGTTCACTCAGCTCCTGGGCAGCCTTAAGTTTGATCTCCTCCTTCTTCCCAGCATCGCCGAGCATTGTTACATAGCTTCGAAAAGTATTCATTTGAGCGTTATCCATTTGTGGTGTGGCCAAGCTAGCCGCCGGCATATAACCAGCGGACATTATCGATGCCTAACTGCAAGAAAAATGCAATAAATACTAAAATGACTGAGTAAATTTCGATTTTTAGGTTAGAATTTACATTTTATCAATTATTGATGTTGCTGTAGCTTTTTATCTTAAACTTTTACAATAAAAATTATGTAAAAACATTTCTCCACTTAATTAAGCATAAAATACTTGAAGAAATTTAATACGTAATTGCGAAATTCACGAAAGAAAAAAATAACGCCCTTGCTCTGTAAAAGTTTAGATTACAAATGGCGTCTGATGAGCATCAGCTGAGCGGGATTTCATGTTCCACATACTATGTTCCACAAACATTCGGTAAAAACGAGATACAGATACCGGTTAAAAAGAGACAAAACAAAAACAAATGCACGTGTTGTTCTACTTTTGCGGGATGCCAAATGCTAAGAATGCATTAAGAATTGAGAGAGTGTTACCATGGTCTTTGTGTCGGTTTGTAGCTATTTTAATAAGGAAAAAGTGAAAAGTTTAGTTTCGAGACGAATTTTAATTATATAGAGGATTTGCACCTGAAATTTAAATTGTAATTAGTGAAAAATTATTGTATAAGAACCTGTGCAATCATTACTGTTATGTAAGTTTGGAGCAACCCACTTGGTGAACACCGCGACTCAGTTGGGCCTTTTGTACCTGTACTAACGGAACATCGGCCCTGCAGACGAAGGCAGGAAGCTATTTATTTGAAGAAGAATGAACCTGGGCGGGTCTGAGAATCCTTCTTTAAATGGCGCTTCTTCTAAATCAGATCAGAGTAGGATTTTCATAGAGAACCTCTATAAGTCTCGTCGCCTTTCTTGGACATTCTGTCTTTTCAGATAATCCTAGACTGTGGAGACGATACCACAGCCCCACATGGCCCGTTAGATATCCAACCTACACCCTTGTTTAGCGGGATAACTTGCGACCGATTCCCAATCGTTCGGGCCTCAGAGCAGCACTTTAATTCCATCACAAGCTTGTCCGCAATCTCATTGCCCTTGATACCCCAGTACCCAGCAGAATGAGACCCTATCTTTCCTAGCTCAGGGGCCGTATTTGGTTTCTCGAGTCGACATTGTCGTCTGTCGATAAATAAAAATTGGCATTTGGCGACACGATATCGTCTCTTGACGTGTCGATAAAGACGTTTGACGATTATTAAAAAGCTCAATTTATGCATGCAATAAACTTTTAACAATTTCTATTTTAATTAAATATACGTGATTTGCTGCCTTGGAGTAATACCACCTAATTTGATGGTTTTGTATGGCTGCGCTTAGCTGTCGATTTGGTCGTGAAACCAAATACGAAACTTAAAGAAAATCGAGGAGCTTTTTTTGTCGAGTCGATCCATCGACTCGAGAAACCAAATACGGCCCCAGCTCTGGAATACGTCAAAGCACTTTGCAACTACATACTTTGGAGGAAAAATCCACGATTAGTTCCTCGATGGCAGCTTCATAATCGGAAAAAATTCTAATGTTGGCGCTTTTTAAACCTTGAGCCTAGCGAAGATCTCATTGGCAAGTATTTCAGTTTGGAAAATATAGAGACATACACCCACTGTCATCGAGGCCTTGCGGTTGACTCCCGCGGCGCCAAAAGTTCGTGGAAGCTCGCATCCTTACCCTAAGCTTACTTAAATCTAAATGTAGTTCTAGGTAAAAACTAGAACTATATCCTATTTAAGCCCTTAGCTGTTTTGTTTCATGAATTTCCAGTGTATGTCTGAAACCAAATTCGACACGGCAAAAATAGTGTCACGCCCTGCCCGAAATCCGAATTGGCTATCGGGAATTACCTTTTTTTCTTCAAACCATTTGGATATGATCTATTAAAAGCTATGTCAAACACCTTACTGATATTCGGAAGAAGAGTGCAGTGGCCTGGGAAATGGGTGTTGCTTAATGCATTGTGTATGTGTCTATAGCCACCAGGGGAAAATGCTTTAAGACGATGTTCGGAACACCATCCACCCCAGACAACTTCTTATTGTTTAGATGGCGAAATATTAACAGGAGATCAATTTTTCTAATGAAAGTAGAATTGGCTGGACAGTCTTCACTGAATTTGATGATTCAGTCAGTTGGGGTTTCAGTCTCGTTAACATTCGACTTTTGTAGTTTTGTGGTGCGTAGCTAGATTTTTCTTTTAAAGAACGCCCACTCCGTTGTTGGTAGTTTGGAAGTGTGTAAGCAATCCTTGGCTCAGTCCTCTTTCCTAACAATAAAAAATAACTAAAACCCATAAAAAATTCCTTAATTATTTTCGATTTTATTTAATGAATACAAAGAGATTAAATTTCAAAAAAAGAAAATTTAATTGTATGTCATATACCTAGGAGTAGCACTGAACTTAGCGTAACTCTTAATGACTTTATTAACAGCTTCTAAGAAATCCTTTTCAGTAGCAACCTTACGTCTAGCACGAATAGCAAACATACCAGCTTCAGTACAAACGGACCTATCACAAAAGATTCAATTTATTAGGAGACCTATAATAGCATAATCTATCTATTCACCTTATTTCAGCTCCAGTTGAGTTAGGACATAGACGTGCCAGCAACTCAAAGCGAATATCCCTTTCTACAGACATTGAGCGTGCATGAATCTTAAATATATGTGTTCTGCCTTCTAAATCTGGAAGGCCAAACTCAACTTTCCTATCCAAACGACCGGGGCGCATTAGGGCAGGATCTAAAGTATCTGGACGATTTGTTGCCATTAGGACCTTAATGTTTCCTCTTGGATCAAAACCATCTAGCTGATTAATCAATTCCAACATAGTCCTCTGGACCTCGTTATCACCACCGGCACCGTCATCGAAACGGGCTCCACCAATAGCATCAATTTCATCGAAGAAAATCAAGCAAGCCTTTTTCGATCTGGCCATTTCGAATAATTCTCGAACCATTCTAGCTCCTTCGCCAACGTATTTCTGGAAAAAGAAGATCAGATCAGTAGAAGCTCACAAACAGCCATTTTAAACTTTAATACCTGAACAAGCTCAGATCCAATAACACGAATAAAACAAGCATCAGTCCGGTTAGCGACTGCTCTTGCGCAGAGAGTTTTACCAGTACCAGGAGGACCAAACAGAAGAACTCCCTTTGGAGGCTCAATGCCCAAATTAACGAATTTTTCTGGCTGTTTAGGAAGAAAAAATTAGGGTCAAACTTGTTTGAATACAAAGGTGTCCTTACATGCAAAAGAGGTGTCTCTACAACTTCTCTTAGCTTCTCAATTTGTTCCTTGCAGCCACCAACATCACTGTATGTAACATCCGGCTTGTCTTCTACCTGCATCATAGTAACAGTTGGATCAATCTTGGGTGGAAGAGGAATGTGGATTTGATACTTGTTGCGGTCAACGCTGTTAAGTTGAAGAAAAATTATTAAATTCCGCTCGCTTCTATTTTAATAAAATCCTTACCCCACTCTCATTCCCTCCTCAATATCAGTAGGTGCCACCGAGTCTGCTAAATCCACTACAAACTTGGCAAACTGCTTCACATTGATAATATACTTGGGATCATCAGAATCAGCATTTATAATCTTCGTACATCTTGCGACTTGAAGAGGCTGTTCATTCTGTAAAGTTTGTTTATCCGCAGTTAAGTCCCATAACGCTGGAGGCGCCAATCCAGTGTCGCTCTCCTTAATACCAGTCAATTCATTAACCTGCTTGATCGCCTTCTGAATATCATCCTCAATTGTTTTGATGGCTTTGTGATATTGACTTTGTCCCTAAAAACAAAACAATCATTTTAGTAAGAAAAATCCATTTAACAATATTTCTAGACTTACATATGTTTTTAATAATTCAATATCTCCTTCATCCAGAGCTGAGAAATTAATTTTCATTAAAACAAATTCACTTTTTGCACATGCATAATTATTGAAAATCACCTTTTATTTCCTTTTCTTCTTTTTCCTCATGCTTCATTCGTCGCATATCATCTCCTAAATGGTCCGGCATTTTTTCTTTTGTATTTTCTCTAATAAAATCAAGTTAAATTTAGTTTTATTAACAAATTTTAATTAAATTTGACAATGCAAGTCCCGACTCCGAGTATTACAAGCAGAATTCCAAAGTAATGAAGTTGGATGCGTTTTGAAATTGAATTTGTTACCCTCTTGTCTTCTTCTTTTTTAGGACGATTGAAATGTTTTGCGATATTTTTTGAATCTTTAAATAAAATTGAAAAACAAAACATTTTTTTAATTTATAAAATATTACACATTTGTAAATTAGAATAGTTAAAATTTTATCTTTAAGGAGAAACAGAGGCCATTAGAATATACCCCACGAACATCCTTGTTTTCTATTGCAGCTGACCCTAACCTTTTGCCTAGATTGGACTTTGAAATAGAGAACTACAGGAAAGGCCCTAGTGTATAAAATCCCTGTATGTGAGCGTAGTGAAATCTGGGAGTCAGACAGCTGTCAAATTAGTTTAGTTGCTTGTGTTCCTCACCCCGTGGGACTGGCTTCTAAGCGTTACATAATCCAACGTTCTACCTTTGGGATAAGTCTGTGAGTTCAACAACCCTCAACAAATTAACCCCACTTCATTTGCCATTCCATTACGGACCAGTAGTACGTCTACCAAATTCTGGATTATAGAGACATCTACCTTCTCTCGCCAATATGTCTATGGGGATCTTCTCCGCTATCACGCAATCTGCATCGTCGGACGCGGCCTTCTATTTCCTTCCTGCTGTTTGAAGTTCTGCCCACAATGGCGCTGCGTATTGCACTTCGCTAACCACCCCCCCCCCCCCCCCCCGGGGGAGTCGACGATTCGGTCTCCTTCCTCTAGCCCAATATTATTCTTTAATCAGTCAGTAAGCCACTTGTAAATTAAATAAATTCGATCTACCAGCTCGCACACTTGAACAAGCGTACACTCCTAAACGTTTCAATCGTTGAACGTGACCGTTCTCTTCACTTTCCGTGATTTTAATTTACAATCGTACACTCTTAGCGCGAGACGTGACCACCCATAACTAATTTGACTAATTGCGCTCAAAACTATTTACGCCGGTTCTTCTTCGGTTCCGGCATAAACAACACCATATGGTAACAGAAATGACAGCTGTCACTTTATTCTATTTCCCCCAGTACAGCTACCTCAATAAGAACACCTCTCTTATATAATCCTCTTCTAAACATAACGAACAACCCCTAAATCTAAAATTTATTATCAATTCTTAACTTGCAACACCATTTGTGAAATGCATCCAGCCAGCACAAAGCCTTCTATATTTACAAGCCATGCACAACAAAATTTCACACTCACATTCAAAGGTGCATGGGACTTCAATTTTGCTGTCAGACTGTGTGGAGTGCGGTTATGTACGTTTATTGGGAATAAATTATTGGGGATAAAATCTTCTTTAAACCAAATAAAAACAAAAATTATGGACATTAATTGTAACATTTATTAACTACATATTACAAAGTTGTGATAATAATGTAAATAATAAATGTAACGTAAATAATGTAATGTAAATAATAAATGTAATAAACGAAAATTTTGCTTTTATCTTTATAAAAAAACTATTATTTTTAACAAAAAATCCCGGCACTTTCATTAATAGAAAACTTTCCGCGGCACGAAACACTTGTTTTCCTCGTTATCAAAGGGATTTTGATATTTTTTTCTCCATTGCCAACATAAACCCCGTAAATCTTATTAATAACACTATTTATTTAAATTGCAAATTTATGACAGGTAAATTGGGTACTTTTTGCATTATTGTACGTTTTTTACATTGATGGAATAGCTCTTATTTTCAATAAAATCACACTCGAAACAGCACTTTCCGCGGAACGAAAACTTCTTTCCCTTTGATTTTAATGGGACTTCGATATATCACGAATTTAAGTTGGGACTTCATACAACCACACACACACACCTACAGCATGGCTTGTAAATGTAGAAGGCTTTGAGCCAGCAGCATCAGCAGCCAAACAAACACACACATCGCATACACTCACTCACACTACTATCTTTCATCTAATTTATTACTGAAAAAAAAACAACAAAAATGTTGCGCGCGCTTTTCTCTCTCTTCTGAAATTTTTCGATATTTCACTTTTCCACTGCATTCGCCGTTGCCGTTTTCGTCGCAGCAGTTCACAGCGCTAAAAGCCCCCAGAATTAACAAAAAAAAAACAAAAATTCTACAAAATTTGTGTGTAGACAAAATGTTTTTCGTGTCAGTTGCCGCCGTCGTCACCGTCGGGTTTTTTTTAAATGTAAAAATTTTGTGTCACATTTTCGATTTAAACGTTTATTAAAAAATATAATAAATAAAAAAAAGAAACATTAAATGCTACGCTTTTCGTGTAGTTTAAATGTATAAAAATCATAAAGCTTTTTTAATTATAATTAATAAATAGAAAAGTTGAAAAAAAAGTGTTGCTCATACTTTATAAGTGGCCATTTTGGCTCGGGGTTTTCTCCTTTCCGATAAAAAGAAATTGGCAGAATTTTGTTTAATAATAATAAAACTATTAATTACTGGTAATTATTAAATGCGGTTTTTCAAGCTGATTTATTGGAATAAATATAAATAAAAAAAAAACAGGAGGGAAAAATAAGTGTATGTGTGTGTGTAGTTACCCGTTAACAAGCAGTCCTGAAAATTGTGAGCGATTTTTTTTTAATGTGAGAAATTAGGGCAAGGGTAATGCACTTAACAGTTTTATACTTGATTAATTGGTGCTCTACGATATTTTAAAAGTAATAATAATAAAAGAGCTGGTGAAGAATTACTAATTGGTTTTAATTAAGATTGAAAAGTGTCGAAGTGTTTACAAAATAAAAAATTTTAAAAAAAAATGTGCTTTCGAAATTAATTAAGAAATTATCGAAACGTTTAGTTGTGTTTGAAGATAATATAAATAAAATAATAATATAAAAAAAGAGGAATTTTTGAAGTGTTGGTGTGAGCATGCATGGCATTTTTATTGTTTTTTTTTCTACTTAAATATCGCTCGCGCTGTTGTACAATTTTAACAAATTAATCAAACGTAATATTCGTGCCCGTCGTAATAATCGCGAGTGCTCCGAAAGTCGTGTGTCGTACTTATATGAAAGACCTCCCTATACACACATGTAAATGATGTTATAATTTTCTTTAAAAGTGATTGTTCCTCTCTTGTTTTTTTTTTTTCAAATCTTTATTTACTTTTTTCCCCCCTGTTTTACCTTTTTCTCTCATTTAATTCGTATAAGAAAAGGGGAGCGAATTAGTGAAAAGAAACACGATCATAAGATTGTATTGTATCGGTGTTTTGTATAAAGATAAAGATAATATCGACTAGTATTGTGCATTTTTCTCTCAAGTATATTTTTTAAATTAAAGAAGAAGAAGAGGAAGAGATATACAAAAACTTTACCCGAATGTCGCGATCGGAGGGAAATATGTCGTGTAGTAGTAAACTTTGTGCATCAAATTTGATTTATTTATTATAATAATATATAGAATATTGATAGAAATATTTATATCTATATAATAATACACACGCACGAAAATATTTTAACTGAAACTTATGAAAGGTAAGCATTAAAATAATTAATTATAATAAATCATTAATTGTTCTCTCTCTTCATTTAATATTGATAAAAAAAATAAAATAAAAATCAAGTATTGTCAGTGCAAAATTTCTTTCAATGTACAAATAATAAAATAAAAAAAAATGTCAAAAAAATGATTCCTGTGTGTTAAACGTCGTTGTGTAGTGTCGTCGCTGTCGTATTCGTCGTCGTCGCTATCGTACTCTGTCCGAGAGCTACACTATACTGACAAAATGGCGGATGCAGTACATTTTGCCGTCGGCTTTAGTGAAGACTTTTGTGAAGAAGGAAAAGATTAAAAAGAATTTTTTAAGTTTTATTTATTTAAAAAAAACGGAATTAGAATTTTATTCCCAAAAAACAGTGAAGATTATTTGAAGAGTGTTTTTTTGAAGTTTTTTTTAAGATATTAATTGTGATATTTTATTATTAAATATAAATCGTAGAAGTCGTGAGTTTCTTATACAGAATTTTTTTTATAAATAGTATAAATAATGATAAAATACAGTTTCCCCTATTGATTTTTGGTAATTAGATGAGTAATGTCGGATGATTAATATATAAAGAAGTGGTTTTTTTTTCTTTTTTAGATATAGAAACTAGTTCTGAGATGCTGATTTTTTTTATAAAAACCACAAAAAATGTAAATGAATTTCGTTTTAAAAGATAATTGTGTGCAAAACAAAATAAATGGCTACGATCATGTTGTGTGTAAAATGTGGAAAAAAAGTAACGCATGGACGACTCATGAATATTATTTTTTTTCGTTGTTTTCGAGTATGTACCCTCGGCTCTACTCCACCAACTACTTTATTCAAAAAGAGCAGATGTGTATGGGGATGGTCGCTGGTTACATTTTAAAATAAGCACCACACGAAAAAAAGTTTTTTTTTTTTTTTTTCTTTAAAAAGGGGGAATGGCGAGTCTCTTCCGTCAGCTTCAAGCTGCACACGGAATAATATTTCTTTTTTTTATTTGTGTATATTCTTTCTCTAAACAACAAGATAAAAAAATTGTGTCTTATGTACACATTAAAATAATTCCACTCAAGCGCGCGATCTCCATTAATGCAAATTTTTTGAATTGTGTGTATTTCCGCACCGTGAAAAAAAAATAATAAGAATAGAGAAAAATTGATATCGAAAAAAAAAATTCCCCCTGTTTTTTTTTTTTTTTTTGTTATTATAAATGTCAACGTCATTCGAAAATTTCTCATCATGCGGCTTCGTGAATAAAAAAAGAAATAAAAAAAAAAGAAATTCTTGTTGAGCCACAACTTCTTAAAGACTACGATCCGGACGGACACCAATCGAATTATAGATCTCGGTGGCGGCGTTTTTTGATGGTTTTGTGTTCTCCTCGCATAAATACACATTTGCCGCCGCCGCTGCCGCCTTGCCTTAAAAAGAACTACACTCCACTTTTCTGCTGCGACGTGTTATGATCAAAAACAGTGAGTTCGAAAATTATGCAAAAACAAAAAAAAAACACGAAAGCAGAATTTTTGTCAGACCTCTGGTGACCGGGGATATTACTAACTAACTCTCTCTCTACAACTCGCCACCATCGCACCCAAACTCTACAACATTGTATGGTATATGATGGAGTCTCTACAATATTCAGGAAAAAAACATACTTATATTAAAAACGGCCTTTCAATATTCCCAATGGCTAAAAAACTTGTTTTGTGTTGTGTGCACCTTCTCTATAGATTGTAATTAATTCCAACAAAATTTTGTAGTGAGATAAAAAGTATCGTGCACTCGCCTTTAACGTGAATTTGTATTTCGATTTTCTTCTTATCTTTTATTAATTTAAAAAAAAATGAAAATTCTTTAAAAATTCTTGACTTCTCAATTTCACATTTTCCTCTCAATTGGTTTGTGATCGATTAATTGCGCGCTGTGTTCCATGTAAAAAAAAGTAGAAAGACTTCACCTCACTAGACCTACTACTATTCGTCGAGTATAGATAACATGAAATTGTTCTACTGTGGGGACTGTGGGAGGTTTTCTTCTTTCTATAAAACTTTCGCGTAGGTAGTTTATTCACCTTTTGATGACCTTTTGGATTTGTTAATTTTATTTAAAAAACTTAATGATAGTTTAAAAAAAATGAGGTGAGATTTTTGTGTGTTATTGACTGAATATTAAAACTGTTTTTAATCATTTATATATAAAACTTGTTGGGGAAGAAATAAAATAAAAATAAACACAGGTTGTGTTGTGTGTAGTGTGAATTACCGTTGTACGCACTAAAAATACTTATATTGCAACAAGTTATGAAATTAAAGATAAAACTAAAGTTTTTGTTATGTGTAATAGTTTTATCGTAATATGAAATGGGGTTGTAGATAATATTTGTGGAAAATTTATAAAACTACAGTGAAAATAAATGTAGATTGGCAATTAGCGTGTTTTACGACCTAACATTGATAAAATAGGAGTTTTTTTGCATTTAGGAGTTGTTATTGCAAGTTCTTGTAGTTTCTCTATTTGGAAAACCAAGCTTAGGAATCATACTATGCACTACCAGTCTGTCATGTCGTTCAGGTCATGGTGCAATATCTGGTAGTAGATTTACTTTGACGGATAGATGATAAATAGGATAAATTAGAGAAGGTTAGAGTAGATGTTGATGAGCTTTAAGTTTGAACTCGTAACACCTTGTACGAATTTGGAAATACTGATGGCGGGAGATTGTTCCAAAATCGAGTCGTTCTATTGAGATACGAACATCTAGCCTTAGCCTGGGCGAAAAGGGAGTGTGAGTGAACGTAGTCGAGTGTGTTCGAGTTTTGCTCCTTTAATCCCTTATGGAACAGGAAAAGGAAACAGTTGCCCACCTCCAGACTGTTTTATGCAGCAGCTCTCAGCTCCGCTTAGGATATCCTCACCAGCTAATAGGGGTTTACGCCATGTTGCTCTAGGGGCCTGTTTAGATGCTTCGCTCCCAGGAACGTTCCTCACTAGCTTTGTTGATGAAGGGAGAATGAAGGGAGTGGTACCACTCTTCCTCCTTCTTCCCAAAGTCCGTGAGGAACGCTCCTGGAAGCGAATTGTCTAAACAATCACTAGGTCTTGAATTGCGGGATTGGAATTTCTAGAAAACCAGGAAAAGTCGGGTAATATAAGTAATTTGGAAAAGTAAGGGAATTTTCTTTGAAATCCTGGAATTTTTTCATTCATAATATTCAAATTATTTTTTGTTGAGTCTGTGCAATGGAATTTATCTGTCTCTTTCAAGGCATGTGAAAAGATGTACAAAATAAATGAACGATGTGGAAATTTGGGGAAAAGGTGAAAGGTTGGAAAAAGTCCCTGTTGGCTTGCCAAAGCAGTTAGTGTTAGATATTACACAGAAAAAGATCGACAGAAAACACGGTGGGAGGGAAGGGGGGCTAACTCGAACTGTTTTAGTTTTTTAGAATGAAAAGGTAATGAAACAACAGTCGATTTCTACAAATAGAAAATCTTTGTAATCGTAAGGAATGCGGCTTTCATAATAAAAACAATAGTGTAGGATGGAAAAAAACAGAAATAAAAAATAAATATATTTAAGGCCATTTTCCGCCAAGTTCGGATGCTACTAGAACTTTTCTCCAGCTTCATCAGCTAGAGCCGGCGTAAAATAAGGAAATCCAAAATTGCATCGGATACAAAAAGAAGTTCGATGTATAGCAATGCAATGTAATGAACTCATAAACGGTGATGGTAAAGGTATAATATTCGACTGTCAGAAGCGTGAAAGATCATGGACAAGGATTTCGAGTCAATGTGTGTGGCAGGACTGGAAGGAAAATTCCTAAACAGCTTTCATAATTGCGTTATTGCGGAAATTGATCATGTGCATGTTATTCAAAACCCGGCGCCAGATATAGCTTCATTAAACACTTGTTTGATTGCTATGTGTGGCACGGGACTATTGTATATGTGTTCAAAGATTTGCACATTGCCATGCGTATCGGCAAAGCGCACATAAAAGTGTTCAAAGTTGAAATCTACCATCATACTGTGGAGAAAAATGTTTGCAAAATATGCCGTTCAGGATGCGACAATATGTGTTGAAATGTGTTTTCAAAGCTCTGCAAAGTCTTCAAAGAAGTGTTCAAATCTTTTAAGCTATATCTGCCACCGCCGGCTTAAAAAGCAAACTTGCAAGCATCATTTGTTCAAAATTGCAACTTGTTTGGCAAGCCTGCGTAAATCATGCAACTATTTTTGTATGCATGCTTATCTGATTAAAGAAGGTTACGTAATTCGCAACTGATTTACCTGTCAATTGCTCTTTTGCAAAAATGCCTTCAATGCACGCAATTATGAAAAAGCCTCTACTTTTGAGGTAATTCCAGTTGATCAGACGATTGATTCTCAACTCTACTGTGGACTGACTACTAGAGAGATTATGCCAGGCAATTGATCGATCTAAAACGGTTCGAATTGAATCATAGGAAAGATGTTATCTTGCAACATGACAAGCCCTGACCTGACCGTTCTTAATACTTCTTTCTTTAACAACTCTACAACCGGGATCTGATCCTGGCCTCTCTTTAAGACTCCTAGTCTACGCCATCCTTCAAGCGGAGGCTGGGTCTCCCTCGCTGTCTTCTATCGTTCCAAATAAACTTACTACAATTTATTGCACAACCGAATAAAACAGAGTAATAATAGTACTGGTCCGAAGAACATTCAAAGGGAGATTTCTCAGCTAAGTTTATTTCACAATTCGCTCGAATAATCCTCGCCATAACACCAAATTCAAACGAAAACCTAATTCCTCCAGTTGACTGTGGAGAAACTCAAAATTTCTTCACATTTGTTTACAATATTCTGAAATGACTCATAAGATGCATCATATCGGCCAAAGAGTACAAAACGAATTAAAGTCTTCAATTAAAAAAAAAAACATTTCGCCGCACTTTAAAATACGTGACATATGCAAATTCCCAACAACTTTTTCGAGTCGGCGTAAACTCGGCGCAATGATTTCATGAAAAAATGAATCATAGGTGGTGTGTATGCGGTATCAATGTTCCTTGTTGTATTCGGAGTTTAAATTATAAAATGCGCTATGTTTAACCTGACGCTTTACGATGAATGCTCCTAAGAGAGTGCAAAATCCTAAGGGCGTTCAGGATAATTGAGATATACTTTACATCTCCCCTACCATTTAGGAAGTATCCAATTTTGTCTACCCTCAAAAGTATGTACTAGGTGGGAACAGCACCCTCGTACTCGATAAATCCACTTTACTCTCCACAAAGGTTAGAACTTGATTTAATTCCCGACAATAGCTGCAATAATACAGAACGGATCAATCGATATTGATATTTATTTCAGAAAAACTACCGGCCAATTTTTCTCAACGCACCTCTAGTGTAGGGTTTCCATTTTAAACACCGAATCAAAAGTCCCTTAGGGCGAGCTGTTAGGGTGTTGGATGTGTTATTGAAATTGAAATAAATTGAACGAGCTGCACATCTCTTGATTTTGCACAAAGATAACGTTGAGTGATTTGAAAAACGTTTTTTTTGTGAATTGATTGTGAAATGCTGAGCTTTCGCAGAGACATGGGTCAATTTTATGCCATTGGACGTTTTCTGTTTGAATAAAGAACTGTGATAGAATTGAATTTATTGCTGGAAGAAACATCACTTATATGTGTATAAAAACTAATTACAAAAGTAGAGAATTCACGGAAATTATAGTCAGCTTTATTGCTATTTCCATTTTAGTTGTTTGAGATTGTCTCGGTGTGTAGTAGAAGTAGAAACCATCCAAGAGTCACAGGTTTTAATTTATGTCAGCACAACTTAAGTGGAAAAATTAAGAGATTTTACGATGATTTATAGCATGCACTTGTCGTTTTGTTATTTTCATGTGTGGATGTTTCATAAAGCAAATAAATTGCCTTAACCTTTTCAGTTTTAGATATTGTTTCCATGAAAAACGGAAAATATCGGTACTCATTATGTACGTTGGTGCGTAAAACATTTTGTTTTTAATTTTATTTTTAAAGGTAAGAATAAAACTGGCGAGATCTCTGAACATACCTCCTTTATGGAAACTGGCATTTTTCCTACTGTATGGAAATTGCCCTATATCATCCCCATCCAAAAATCTAGTGATGCAACTAACGTGATCAACTAAACGCTTGATCAATTCCTGCAGAAAATAGTCTTAACACAGATGAAATATTATAGTTATTAGGCATCATATTATAGGACTAGGGAAACCTCAAGAACTATATATTGAACTATTTTTACTTACTTGCAATTTCTCTACACGTTCTACGGGATTTTAATGTGAAACTCCAGAAAATTTAATCACTAAACAACACAGCGCGTGTTTAATTGCGACTTATCAGTAGCCAACTGTCGTACTGGAATTGATATGTCGCCGCGCAGTACAGTACCGCCCTAGTGTGATACGACCTTTTAGGTGAATAGAAATGATTTGAATGGGCGTAAAAAATAAATATGAAGACCAAACCTTCTTCTTTCTTAAAGGGCGCTGTATTTTGTTTTGTAGAGGAGAATCTCTTAATTCAATCATCTCTACGTTTTAGTAGTTCTTTATAGCTGGCCTTACATTGCTTTTTTTATAACCTTTAGCACGTCATCTAATTACCTGTTTGCCATTATTTGCGTTAGCTTACTGTTCAAATTTGACAGTTGTGAAAAGTAAGCGATAACAATGCATTAGTTATTTAATGAAACCGAAAAAACAGAGCAATTTACGGCAGCTCAGAGAAGAGCTCTATAGCATACAGCCAGAAGTGCCTAAGTGCTGATTTGTCCGCTGCTCGCAATATATGTACCCTGATGGATAGCTTTGTATCAAGCGTTACTCCGAGGTACTTTACGGCTCTCGCTGATTCGATTATCTCATCTTCTACCACGAAATTGTGCAACGTGTTGAGTCGCAAGCTCAAGCCCGCATTTGCCCATCCACAATGAGATTGTACGCGTTTCCTGGTTGAGGCGCATCTGCGCAGCTTCGACATCTCTCGCCGTGATGTTCATCGCGACATCGTCTGCGTACCCTACCAGGAAAACACCCTCGAGCATGTCCAGACGCAGGAGTCCCAGTATCCTTTGCAGGTACTGAGGGAGTCCGAAATCGCTCTCCATCACCCCAAGCGCCCTGTCTCACCTAAAAGAGTGACCACCAGCCGATGTGGCAGCCTCAAACACCTGGTTCGGAAGTCGAACTGTTTGGCAGCCAGATTCCCCGCCCGTATGGCCTCGTGGAGGCGTGGTTGCTGTAGTTTCTCCAGTAGCTTCAAGGGTCTGTAAAGGTCGGTTTACAAGCAACTGGCTTGCGCAACTCAATTTGTAAAACAAGAATGTTGCCTTGTGTAAAATATGTGTTCATAGAAAATCGACTTGATGTTAGTGTTTTGGCATGAGCGTCTAAACGATGTTCAAGCCTCGGCTACAACACTCAATATGCCCTTGGATGAAAGATAACGTTTTACCACCTGCTAGTCCAACCTTACCATAATCACTCAGTTTATTTGCACCAATTGACTTGCGCCAGTCAGTTTGCACAAATAAAACGGACCGATTCATTGTCACTCAAGTTACTTGCCAATTGACCTGCCCCAACTTTCACAAACAAATCAATGCGTGTAAACCGACCTTAAGACGCCGCCGTGTCTTTCGACCCTCTTCCCTAGCTGATACGTACAAGCCTCGCGATGTTTTGGCGAGCAGGGAATCTGCCTGCCTTCAGGCACGAGTTGTACATCACCAGCAATAGAGAAGGGTGACTGGATGTTACTGCCTTCAATATTTCTACTGGCAGGCCGTCCGGGCCTGGAGCCTTCCGGTTACCCATCAAGCGAACCGCCACTATTAGCTCCTTTTCGTTGAAGGGGGAGGAGGGGGCTAAGGTCTCAGACGGTCGCCGTGTATGAGTGGGGAAAAGGGTACCTCCAATAACGTCCAAAGTGGCTGGATCTCTGAGGACCCTTGAGCAAAAACTCCCAGCCTCTTCGTGAAGATCCTATACTCTAGTCCACATCCCGCATGAGGGACCTCCAGCATCTCTGCTGGCTAGATTCATCGCTCGATGGCTCGCTTCAGTGATTTCTTTACCGCTTGGAACGCTGCAATGGGGCTGCGTATATATCGCGAACTCTCGCCCTCTGTACCTACCGACGGAACTGTAGTCACGTTCTGTGAAGTTCCGCGATCTTGTCCGTCCATCAGTAAGCAGGACGGCTCCACCCACATCCACATCTCGACGTTGTTTCTTCGCAAGCATCTTGGATGATTCGCATTGTTCGTGCGTTCATCCGTTCCGCTCGTTCATATGGCTATAGAACTTCGGGAATTACGGGCAGGAATAGCTGGCAAAACGAGCAGTGACAGCCGACCGCACATCATGTACGTGGAACGTGATGTACTGGTGATCACTTCCCGTGTAGTCTTTGATCAACTCCAGTCTGTCACTATGCGTTGGCTAGGGAGATGTCTGGGTATGTCCCCTATGGGCCGGCCTTCTAATGGTTGCCGTGGGGCCGGTGTTGAGCACTACTAGCCAAAGCCGAGACACCATGTCCATCACCTTCCTTCCACGTGAATTAGGCCGGGCCTCTGGTCGCTACGATAAGATAAGTATACAAGCGCCTTTCTCGGTGCAGAGTAAACGGAGGTCATGGGCCGTCCTGCTTCTGTGAAGATTTGCCTGCATCTAACACCGCATGGCTTTTACAGCTTGGTGTAGATCAGTGGTCTGCAAACATTTTTAGTCCAGTGGAAGAAGACAGAGGATAGTATTTAGCGCATCTCTTGGCGTTGTGCGTTCACTTTCTTTTAACTCAAACGTCACAAAACTCGACTTGCAACACAGTGGCCATTGTCTGATTCATGTCATCTATGGATGTAACGCTTCAACTAAAGCCAGTTAGTTTTAAGCTACTTTATAAATCGAAACTACAACTGCAACCAACCAATGCATTTGCGCGTTCGTTCATACCAGATTCTTCCAACTGCACTTAATAGTCATCTCTACAGACACATTTCAAATTATCTCATCCAAAATTGATCTAAACTTAACCATCCATATTATTAAGGAATGTGGGGGCAACCCATATGGTGAACACTGCGGCCAAGTTAGGCCTATTGTGTACCATACCATACCAGGGAGCAATTCACAATATTATCATCTTTAATTTATCACCGATTATAGTAATTAAATAGAAAATAAAGCATCCAATGAGTCCTCTAAATACCTAATTCTAAAAACAGAAAATCGACTTATTCTTTATCGTAGGTAGATATATTCTCCATCTTAGTCGCCCCCCATTCCAAGCGTTTAAAACACCTGTTCTTGTGTAAAAGTAAATGCTCTATAGTGATTCATCATTATGGTCTGATTTTTTTTTGCCTGTCCCCCAGTCTATAGACTATATTTTTCTATACGTGCACTCTCTAACTCCCCCACCCTACTACTACTTACTAACAATCATTAGCAAGAAAATTCGATAAAAATGTACTCGCCATGTTTTCGTATTTTCCTTTTTTTCTTCTTTTTTTATCAGCATATTCCGTAGTTGTTGCTAGTCTCTATAGCAAAAGATACCTTATTCACCCCAGTGTGCTGCTGTCGCGCTGTGGGACCGTCTCCACTGTTCGGTTTATTGGTGTACACAGAGGTAAACACTGGGCATTATTGCTGGTATTACCTTTATATTCACACGCATTCAAATAAATCCATAGTGTTCAAAACATGTTCTTCAAAAAGTTGCCCCTTCGCCCCCCGCTCTCTTTCTCTTCAGCAATATTTTTCTCTATGGTATTTTAATTTCGAAAAGGGAGAGATTTTCTTCTATTCTACATAAATTTTCACCGAGGGCATTTTCGAATGCAAATTCGAAATTCGATTTTCGCGTCGAAAGAAGATATTTTTTCGCGCCACAATCTCTACATTGTATATTATATAGAAAATAGAGCTTTTATTCTACTCGATCTTTTATTTATTCATGCTGTTTGCGGTCAGTCGGAGTATGGAAGTCTCACTTGCAGAATGATTCAGATGAGAATACTCAGAATGTACATAAATAATTATAAATAGACTTACGTGGAAAATTGCGGAGATTTTATAATGGCGCACTACTTTTTTAACAACTTGTCGTTTTTGTTTTTTTGATATTTCCCGGCAACAGTTAATCTATTTTTAATTTTTATTTAGCCAAAAAAAATATGGATTTTTAGATTATTTCAACGAAAATAAATGTTTGATATTTTTACTTCCTTAAGCCATATTTTTCATAGCGAATTACTGTCAGCGAGTTTCGTTTTGTTTCGCAGAATTGTTATTTGATGATTTTTATGGATATTGACGACAATTGAAAGAATTAAAATAAATGTTTGAAAGTAGAATTATTGATTTATAGTTATTGAATACGTAGTTGAGTGGTTTTTTGTAATGTAAATTAATTACTTATTTAGTGACTAGTGGGGGGCGAATATGGTAATAAGAATCAATGTAGTCAGACTAGACTCTAAGTACAAATCTGAAAAACAAACAAGTAAAAAAAAATCGTAATTATTGTGGCCACGAAACGGAAATTACCATTAATGAAGTAGTATGAAAGAAATGAAGTATTGTTTCGGCCTTCTACTGATGGTCTTCGTTTTAGTTCAGGTATAAGTGGTATTCAAAATAATAGTCGTTATCACATTATTGATATTACTTAACTTGATTCGGCTGATTGAGGACCAACTACAATACAGGTTGTGCTCGTAATAATATAAGTAATAAGAATTGTGTCGAATTCAACGCAACCAAAAATAAAGTACTGTCTTATCTCTACAAAAACCTGCACCACCCCCGTCCCTCTATCTCAGTGGGCAAAAAGAATGTAATAGCTGACCCATCTCTTAACATCCTAGGCGTAACCTTATCTTCAGATCTGAGATAGAATAATCACATATTCCAAATCGCCAAACAAGCTTCCCAATGCCTGGGTTTCCTCAAGAGATGCAAGTTCCTTCTTCATCCTACTGCCCTGGCTACAATCTACAAGTCCTACATTCGTCCCCGCCTTGAATCAACTCGTATATCTGGGCGGGTGCCCCAATGGACAAGGTTGCATAACCGCGCCATCAAACTCATTGGCGATAGCACTCTTTGCTCCTCCATCGTCCCTTTAAGAATGTAGCAGCCCTTAACAAATTTTACCGCTATTACCATAGCGACTGTTCCACTGAAATCAGAAACCTCCTGCCTACACGCCAACTTTTTCCCGCAACACAAGACCAGCCAAATCGGCTCACCCCATACGCTACAGCTCTCCTCTTCGGGCACATTACGTTTTAGTAGTTCGTTGATAAATAGAACAACTCGATTGTGAAACTCTTCCGCAGTCGGTGTTTCCGAATTCATAGTTTAAACGCGTTTATCTCAGAGTTTAAACGCAAAATTCATCGTCATCTACGCACGCACCCTCCAGACCCTACCTATCCTTTCTCCTTTATCCTTCAAATCAAGCTTACTACTAGACACTGACTATGACTTGAACGACATGACAGACATCTAGTACAAAGGGTGATTCCTAAGCTTGAATTTATGACATAAAAAAAGCGATGTTTTCCGTAATTATTAGTAATATAAATGGAAACCCGTTAGAGGCTTTACTGTGGAAAAATGCTTAAATATTTATTCTTCAAAATATTGTCCATCACTTGCCACAACTTTTAAACATCTTTCTGATAGCATATGGATTCCTCGTCGAAAAAACGGCTCATCTTTTGAGGCTATCTACAAATCAACCTAATTGTGGGGTCGTCCATTAATTACTTGAGGTGATTTTGGCGATTCTAAGGGCTACTTTGTGGCGTTTGCATAACCGCGATAAATGTTTTTGTGTAGGCTTGAGCCAAATCTTAGTGGAGAGACGTGTTTTACTTAATTAAACCTAGTTTTCTCGCTGCGACCGAATTACCTCCTGTCTCAGAGGGAGAAAAGAATGTAAAGATGGGTTCACACTCACGCCGCGAATTCACGGCGAGAATTTACGCCATATCAACTCAGAACGGAAAACAATGAACGTACTAGGCGAGAAAACCATCCACACTAGCGTTCACGGATGCTCGCGGCTGTTCACGGCATGAATCTGGACTCGGCTTAACGGCTGACACAAATCGTAACATCCCATTGGTAACTCACCCACCCGTAATTTGAAGGCGTCCATTACACGTCCACGCAAGCATCAATCAATGCCATCAGCTATGATTGATGGAAATCAAAATAAATATTCAGGAAATTACATCAATCATAACCTTAGACTATTTAGGATATCGTTTATGTAACTAGGTCAGTTTGCGTTTGAACGGACGCACTACAATCAATCACCGCACGCACCAACGCTTGTATCTGTCTCCAGCTAAGCGTTTTTGCGCGTGCTTCGTCTACAGGATCATATTTAACGATGCGGCGTACATCATGGCGAGAATTATACTCATAGAATAGAGATACTGGTGAGAGAAGGCATGTGTCTCTATAATCCAAAATATGTTAGAGGGCAGACAAATGCAGTATGATTGTAGATGGCGCACTGCGAGTGAGTAACGTAATGGCAGGCCAAGTGAGACGAGTCTGTAGCGCCATATATTGGAAGACGACGGCGGATCAACGCTTTTGGTCTATATTCTATATATTGTATTAGTCCAAGGGCAGTATGCGTAATTTTTCGGGACTTGCGACTGCTGGTTTCTGTGAACATATTTGAGCAAGGTCAAGATGAATCCGACTTGTTGGAATTTGTGAAAAACGTTACACCTGTTATGCCGCGTTTACACCGGTCAAACAAAAGTCAATGAACAGAATTCGTTGACATTCGTTGGTTCTGAATAGATGGCGAAGGCCAAAGGTTTTCTTTCCACCCGTAGCGTGGCGGTAAGATGTTGACGTTTATGGATATCATCGGAAGGTTTTCAAGCATTTTTCTGGACTCAACTCTGATAAAAAGTTCGTCTTCGATGCAACTCAACCGAATACAGATCTCAACGAACGTTGATAGACCAACAAATGCCTATGAACGTATCTTCGGACGAAAATGAATGTACGCCGAATGTCGTTCGTTGGCTTACGTTGTGGATGGATGTTTACGCGGCTTTAGTCATGCTCAGTAAGGTGAGTTTCTGGTTGATACCGAGGAATGGAATAACTCGGAATGTTTGCAGCGGGAGATTAAGGCCCGCTCCACACTAACGTGCCGTTCTTGGACCAGTCTCGGTCCAGTCAAATATTTTTACAGCAAAAGCAATCGGCGTATTCATACTTTCGCTCCCGTTCAAGCTCTGCGCCAGTGTGTGAACACGCCGATTCCTTTTATTTGACTGGACCTAGGACGGCACCGTAGTGTGTTTCGTCAATAGTGAAAATGGCGTTTTTACCATTCTTGGTAACATACTGGTTAAGGCGTCCGACTATAATACCATTGGTCCATGGTTCAAATCCACTCCACTCTAATGTCGTTCGTCTTTTCATTTCTTCTACCTAAATAAATTTAATAACACTTGATATTAGATCATCCACTGCCAAATGATATCATTGCTCATCTAACAAACCCAATAAAATAATACGAATAAAATCTCCTAAAAAGAAACAAAACAAAAACAAAATTTCCTTATATTTCTTGCAGGTTTAGTAACGTGCAATGCGTGAAGCGTCACAAGAGATAAGTGCGCAGGTTTGGCAAGAATGGATATTGGAAGCTATAAGAAAGATCAGATTTCAAAAGCAGCGTCCAAGTATTCAACGTATATGCCAAGCCATCGGGAGCCACCATAAGTTCCACGAGGACATTGTCGCTGAGAAATTAGAAGAGGCTGTTGAATCGGGTGCGGTTATCAAAGTATACAATAAAGGATTGCATTCGTACAAGGCACCAATGGCTAGACGGCGCATAACAGTCTCGAAAAGAACTAACTTATGCAAGATTGTAGCTAAAGCTGTACACGATCTTGGTGAATGTGAAGGATCGACAATAAAGAGTATTGAGAATTATGTCCAAAAATTTAACAATATTGAATTAACAGCCGATACCGACTTTAAGACGGTCATTCAGGACTCTGTTGATAAGGCCATAGAAACTGGATATTTAATTCAAGAAGGCAAATTGTATAAGGTTGGAAAATCGCTAACAACACCCAAGAAAAATACTAGAGCAAGTGCTTCAGTAGCCCCAACAACAGCAGAAACACCAACAACACCTGCAACGACAACGACATTATTGGACGACAAGGTAAATTATTATCATTCATTCATATTACTCTCTCTGTCCACTTGACAAAACTATTTAACATTTAAACATTTTCCAATTTTAGGGTAATGTTGAGGCAATCTGTGCTGAATGTTCGGGAACATCAGCTAGAAATCAACAGGGTGTTCCCGAAATTTTAAGTTCATGTGATAAATGTGGATTGTCATTGCATTCAACATGTGCTAATATTGCTGCAAAATGTAAGCCCCAGATTTTGCTTTCAATGCTAGTTGCCAAAGGAAGTAAATGGTATTGTGAGGAATGTAAAACATGTGATGCTTGTGATGAACCGGAGAAAGGACCCTGTTTACTTGGTTGTTGTTCATGTGAAAAAAAATTTCACTTGACTTGTTTAAATCCTGTGCCTGATAAGAAGCCAAAGTGCCCGTGGAGGTAAAAAAATAATAGATATAATGTTTTTTTTTTATCTTTAATATAATTTTAAAAAGGATGAGAGAACAAATCGCAATATTCGTATTGAATGAAATTTGAGAAGGAAGTTCATAAGTTAATTATTCCAAAATTTGTGTGATTAAAAATTGAACCCATAATCAAGGCGGATTTTTAACCCGTATGACCGGACGATGCTGTAAATGTCGTATACGATGTCCGTCGTTGCTTCGGCATCCGTGTCGGCGAAGACTCGCTATCATCGCCGAATAACAAGTCAGTTACGAAGTTGTTGTATCGAACTTCGCGCCGTCCATCAAATGCTTCACGATAATCGCGTCGATCACAACGTTGAAGAAAAGTGGCGAAGCGACTTGTCGGACACCTGTTTGAATCGGGAATTCCTCGGATAAGTCGATTTAAACGCCATCCTACGACGTTTAGAGAAGTTGAATGATTTCCCATGGCGGCAGCAGCTTCCAAGCCTTTTTACAAGCCTTTCCAATCGATACAATCGAAAATGGATTTGAAATCGATGAAAGCGACGATAGTTCGTTTGCCGCAACGAATTCTTTCTTCCATTAGCTGACGAAGAGCGAATATTTGATCAATACATGCTCGATGTGGTCTAAATCCGGCTTGTTCTTTCCAGTTCTTTTGATCTCGATGTTTCTGCAGCCTTGATTGTATGTTTTTCGTAAATACTTTGCCGACGGAGGCTAATACCGCGATAATACTTGCATTCTCGACTGTCGGTTTTCTTCAAAATTGCCACAACGATCGGTTTCCACCACGCCAACGATCCGAATGCTAGAAGTGTGTTATGAGGACGGTTATTTGATCTATTCCCTGCGTTTTCCATTTTTCAGCGATTCTTTGGCGCCTTTACCTCGATAATTGTCGGTTCGGATACTGGACCTTGTGGCGGATCTTGGTTGTACAGCTGGTAAAAGAATTTCCTTCAGCACTTCAGGCGCCCATGATGAGAGCTGTTCCATCCAATTCTTTGATGTTGTTTTACCGCTTAACCGCCGGATTGTCTGGTGCAGCGTCCGGTATTCGTGCCTCAACCCCGCTTCTTGCATGTCGGCCGCAACGTTGTTGCAGAACGCTTCCCGTTCCAATTTCATTTTCTGTCGGAACTTCTTTGTTCAATCGTCTGTATTGCTCGAAATCAACGTGTTTCATTCGTTTCCGCTAATCGACTAGATCCAGACAGCTGTCTGAAATCCGTGGCTGGGTACGTGGACTCAACTCCATTGCACACCACATATCTACATCGATATCGTCCGGTATTGCGAGCGCCGCGAAGTTGTTGGACGATTCCATTTGAAACTCGCCGGGTGGTCGATTCTACTTGGCTGGTGGTGGGACCGTTATCTTCGTTCTTTGTAATCGCATCTGTAATTTCATTCGAACAAGATAATTGTCTGATCCGCAACCGGGCCCACGCATTGCACGTATCTTGCGTTGATCGAAACGTAGTCTAACATCGTCGAGTCATGCCGAATCGATTTCGCCAGGTGAGTTGGTGTTTGAAGGGATGGCGGAAAATACTATTGCCAACAATCAGATTGTTTGACGCTGCGAATGGAAGGAGGCGTAAACCGTTGTCGTTAACTTCTCCGTGTTCGAATTTGCCTATTGTTCCTTCCCAGCCGTTTCGGTCTGCGCCTGAATATGCATTGAAGTCCCCCGCGAGATTAATTCGTTTCGAGGTATCGTATCCAGCGTCTATTGAGCCTGATCGTAAAATTCATTCTTGTTCATGTCCGGACTGGTCTCTGTTAGCGCATAAACAGATACGATGTGGGTTTTTATCGTTCCACCGATGGCCAAGCGTTCGGATATCGATTAGAATGCGATAACGTTGCTTGATCCTCTCCAGCTTATTTGGTCCGTAAAAATTCCATCCTGACGGTGCCTACATATAAGAATACGGCATTATACATTTGGATCATTCTTGCTCAGAAGAGATCGTCAAACGACAGTGCAAAAAATAACCACTGGCGTGCAGCTTTCGACGCGTTATTATGCAAAAGAACTAGATAAGGTAGAGCAAGTTTAGAGCCAGACTAGAACCCATCAATTTTAAAAACAAACTAGTATTGTCTTCACCAATGATATGTGGTGAGTGACCATTTATTCCAAATCGACAAGCAAGCGTTTCAATGCTTGTACTCTTAAAGGTGTATATAGTGGTTTATTTGGAATAGCGCCTGATAAACGATTCTAACCTTCAAACTTAACAGGAATAACAGCATTTGCTCTATCATCTACTGCACGACTGCAACAATACTCTATCGCTGTTACAATAACATCTACTACACTGAAATCAAATCTCTTCTAGCTATGTATTGGCGTTTTCCTCTCAAGAAAAACCTGCCGCACTCGTTTTCGCACATAGATCACTCGTAAAAGTCATTCATAAATCAATAAACGAGTTGTTGACAAGTCAATAACAAGAGTTCAAATCAACACAATTCAACTTCTATCATATTTCTGCTTATTGTTGTATATCACAGCATGACAAGATCAATGACATGAGAAGCTAATAGTACAAAAAGTGCACCACCCTAAGGTGAAACTTTCAAATAATAGAAAAAAAAACACAAATTATAATTACAAAAATATGTAAATTTTCAAATAATCGAATGAGGCGATTTTGTTCCAATCTTCGAGGCAGGGCATTTAATTTTCAGTAGCGCATATTAATTAGACGAACATTATTAATTTGAATATTCATTTTAGATGCAATCATTGCTTAGAGCATCATGATAATGTCATAAAAAGATCTTCTAGTCGAAATTCAAATCCTGATGCTAATGTTCGTAAGAAAATATCCAAAGTTCGTGAACAAATTGTCGAAAAAAAGAAAAGGTATTTATCGCAGAATCAAACTATTTTTTTTTTTTGTAAATAGTCGAATGTGAATAAATTTCATTGTTTTTTCTGTTTATAGACTTTCAGAAGTGGCAAGTATAACTTCTCCACCAATGACACCAGTTTCTACTAAATCAATTGGTACACAAAGGCATTCAGCACGAAAGAATCGTGTACCACCAACAAATCTATCAGAAGAGTCTGATGTATCACAAGAAAAACAGTGTGTTGATGATGCTGACGTTGATATTAAACCATTATCAGGAATTAAGAATGAATCATTAATACCATCAACACCGCAAGGCGCTTTAAGAACTTCTCAGCAAACAGTAAGAAATGTACAAAATACATCAAAGAAAAAATCTACTGTTGAGTGTACTCCGTCCACATCAACAACAACAACAGCAGCAGCAGCAACAACAGATAAAACGGCAAGTCCTAATAATGCTTTATTATCTGAATTACAAGAAACAACTGGATTAACACAATCAAAAACACTAAATCAAACTGATAAGATGTCGAAGGAGAAACAGAAATTCTTTCGGCATTCGGCTTTTAACAGTGAAAGAATTGTTAAGACTTCACCAACAAATAGGAATCGTTTAAGTAATACAAAATCGAATGCTAATGTTACAGCTGGATCAACAATAAAAACAAGGACAAGTAACGATGAACAGCAGCAGCAACAAAAGCAGAGAAGTAATACACCAGCTATAAATAAATCAAAGGCAAAGAATAATACACAGAAGACACTATCAGAATCGTCATCATCATGTTCTAGTAGCGAAAATGAAGATGACGAAGAAGATGTTGAAGAAGAAGAGGACGAGGATGAAAGTAGCTCCTCAGAGTCATGCTCATCAAGTAGTTCTGGCTCGGATTCAAGTGAAAGTAGCAGTGCTTGTACATCATCCGATGATGAAGAAGAGGACGAGGATGATACTGAAAAAAGTGAAACAAAATCCGAAATTTCATTAGTAAAGAAAAAAGATGCTGAAAGATCTAAATTGCAAGCGAATAAAAATATGCGATCATCACCAGCAACATCATCATCAAATAATGCTGAAGTGAAGTCAAATCCCTTTCAAAGTTTCGGCATGAATGTCAAGGATGAAAATTGGGGCTTCGCTGCTGAAGCTAAGAAGAATGTTGATATATTTTCAACAAAAAAATCGAAAGATGACAATTTATTTTCATCACCATCCACAATACAACAACAACAGCAGCAGCAACAACAGAAATCAACAAATAATAAAAGCTCAGTTAACAGAAAACAAAAACAGAAGAATCTTCAATTGAAGGGATTATTTGATGGATTATCGCATATATTTACCACAAACGATTACTCAAGAGCTAGCATAAAGAATAAGCATGCCAATTCGGCAGCAACACCAACAAATACCACACCATGCTCAACAGCAGCATTGTCACCGGTTACACCAGAAACACCGAAAAAGGAAGTACTTAAGGAGACCCGAAGCACATATAGAGATTATGCAAAACAATCTCTATATGAGCAACAGCTAAAGCGTGAAGCAGTAGCGGCAAGTAATGATTTAGAAAAGGAAAAGACTGAAAATAATAAAAATGGTAGTAATTTTGATGTTAATAATGTTAAGACGAAATCAGCTACTGCAGCAGCAGCACAATCTCAAATGACAAAATCACAAAAGGAGAATGCCGATAGTGGTTCGGCGTTGTTTAATAATTCGAAGCCAGTTAATAATAATAATCGAAGTGGTGGTGTAACAGCTGCAGCAGCAACAAGCAACAATTTCACAAAGAATAGCCAAAAAACAGCAATAACATCAGGAGGTGCTTCAGTAACAAATGCTACTACTGCTGGTGGTGGTGGCGTTAAGAAGCGCATTATTCCAATAACATCAATGCCATTGGAAAAGAAGATAACCTCATACTCAAGCGATGAGGATGTTCCATACTTAACACAGAAAACTGTTTTAAAATCACAAAAGCTCGAAGAGAAATACTTAAGTCCTGTTAAGGAGAAGAACGACGATAACAATATGATAAATAATCAACAACTAATGCCATTCGGTGGTGGATTCTCGAATATGGGCAATCAGCTGGACTTTGCAGCACTTAGCCAGCAGAGTAACAATTTTAATATATTTGATAATGGATGCCATGGAAGTAGTAATCCAATGAATTTTTATAATAATCAATTGGCAATTGGTAAGGATAATGTTTTTCTCATATTTATTTATTCCTTTTATATAGAAAAAAATAATTACACTATTATTTATGAAATATAATCACTTTTTTTATTTTTTATTTTCGTATTATTGCATGTTGGGCTTTGTGGATTTTTATTTTCTATTTATATATAATACATATTGCATCTTTTGTTGCAACTAATTTATGCTTAACAAATTTTATTGCAATTTAAATTAACTAAAGTATTTATTTTGTGGTAAAAAGAACTCCTCTTTTGTATATACATAGCTTCAATTGGAATAGCAAATACATTTAGTTATTGACTTGTGGTGGAAAAGAGTATAATCTTCAACAACCCTATATTTTTATTTAACATCGTATTTAAACTGGCTACTACGGCCAGCTGTCGCGCAAAACAGAGTCCGCTGGAGGGCAACTGTTTCCGCCCTATGTCCCATGAGGGATTAAAGGAGTTTAAAGAAGAAAGAAGAAGACTACGGCCAACTAAGGTCATTCATTTATGAAGAATGCTTTCAATGTAAAATTAAAAGTATGTCTGTTTTAAGTAAAATCTGATACAGGCCGCCGACAGGCCATGGTCTGAAGGTTTCTCGCCTTGAGACAAAGTTTAACCTGCCAAGTGGATGGGGTCTGCAGTCACGGACAAAAATTTTGATTTGTGTGGGTATTTGTAGTCCTGAACTTCTATCAGTCACAGTCCACGGTCTGGCAGGCGAATGTCTTAGATCATTTCTCTCAAACTTCCGACCTGGCCTAAAAGGCCACGGCCGACCGGCGGGGCTTGTATGTGAATGGGGGGTTTTAAGGGAAGTGCTGTCATGTTTTTTAAAAGAGCGGAATTTGTTTATAACTTTTTTTTAAATAAAATTTTGTTTCTGGCAGGTCTCTTTACAGCACTGTTTTCGAAACATTATGATACTGCTCCCTGCCCCCCTATTACAAAAAATGGCCTCTTGGCCCCTCCATTCAAATATGTAAATTTGCGTACTATATGAGGTACGCCATCAGTATTTCAACATTGAATAACTCTGATCGTTTTTTGCCGATGTTGATAAATAAGCAAGATTTATTTAGGATATTCTGTACTGTTTACTTCAAATCAGTTTTTGAATTTAATGTCGATTAAATGATCTACTCCATTCGATACCCAAAAAGCTACTCTTTTTCGGGCATCCTGCATAACAGGCCCCAGCATTTCGGGCGTTATGGGAACTATTTCGGCTCGTATCTTTAAGTTCGGTTTGTTCTGCGGCTTGTTGATTGCATAATGGTCTTCGGCTTGTTGATAGCATAAACTTTACTATAAAACAACTTCATTGTAGTGGCTGCGATGTGACAAGGTGCGCCGTGTTGTTGAAAATAGGTTCGTCAAACACGTTTTCGGACCCACAAAGTGCACCAACATCCAGCGATAGCGTGTGCCGTTGAGGGTTTCTCGAGCTTTGAAGAAAAATTGTCCGATAATCTCACTCCGGTCCAAACAGTAACTTTCTCGTCGTACAGTGATGTTTCGTGAATAACGTGTATGTTCTCTGCTCTCCAAACTCGACAGTTTTGTTTGACTGTCACCTAACAGGGTACTCGCGCCTCGGCTAGGGCTGTTATCTAACAGGGTACTCGCGTGGAGTACGCAGTCCACGACCGACACGCAGAAAATTCGAGGGGGTACGCTAAATTTCTCCCCTAAGTACTTCATCTCCTCTCGTATCTCTCTTCGTTTCGTTTTAAAATGGGCGGCAATCTTTATTGGTGCACCGGGATACCGTGTCGCGGGGCTACATGAAATACGGCTTTCAAAATCGAACAGCAATTGAAGCTCTAAGTTTTCACCACCATCAGGAGTTTTACAGCCTCTTGTTGACCTTGGTTTCCCCCAGCGCTCGCCTCCATGATTTTCGATCACTGGCCATCTTTTCCAGTTTCTCATTTGTAAATTGTCTTATGTTTTCTTCGACGATGGAGAGATGATCATTTATGTCAATGCTGTCTTGCTGTCGGGGCTAGACGTTATCACACAACCCTTCGCACGATGGATATATCGGGGAGCTGCAAACCCCGACTGCTGTGGCTGAGCCGGCTGTAAAAAAACTCATACAACATCCAAGAGTTCAAATGCAAGCCCCGTTGGCTCCTCCTCCTGCATCTTCCTGACTACCTTTAACCTATCATATCTTTTTTTGCTATCTTCGAGCTAAGCTTACGCCATGAAGTAAACGACATGACGGGGTGGTAGTATAAAGGATGACACCTAAACTTAGACTCTTTCACATAAAAAAAATGGAGCCTTTTAGCAGTTGCAATAAATGTGACAGAGTATCAGGTCCGGCGCAGGGTTCAAAGTGGTTGGCACTGGTACGAGACCACTCCTTGTTTTTTTTGGATATGGCTGGAAACCAATTCAGAATCTCCTGCAACCAATTCAGCATCTTATGTGCGTCAGTGTTGTCTAATTTTTACATAGCATCTTTACTGTTAAAGTGTTATTCCAATTTTTAACTAGAATGGTTCGTCGAAGAAATAAACCTAAATAGTGGGGGGGGGGGGGGGTCCATCTTTCACAATCAAAGTCACCCGAACGAAATTTTGTAAACTATCCTTGAAATCTTTGCGTTTCTCTTTTCCTTTACTATAAATTTTTGAATAAATAAATTTTTTATAAATTTTATTAAATGACAAAAACAAATTTTTATTTATGTAAATAGTATCAATTGCTTGGAAGTATAAAATTAACACAGAAAGAAATGCATTGTACTAAAATATTATTTCGTTTGTGTAATAATATAGATCGAATTATTTAAAAACAATTTGTTTTTCGCTTATCCAAAATCAAAATACATATTTTTTCATTTCTAAAATATTAATTTTTCTTTTTTTTTATATACATAAATGACAACTAACTTTTAACTTCGCTTTTCATAACTATTAATAATATTAATGCTATGCATTTGATTTAATTAAAAAAAACTAGATGAATTTCTTTTATAAAACACAAACAATATTTCTACAAATACGTTTCTCCTTTTTATTACAGAAAAGCAACCGCTCCCGCCAGGAGTCACAGAGAAAGATGTTGATCTATATAAGGAGATACGCGAGAAAGCGGCGAAAGCCGTGGCTGAAATAATGAATCCTGGTGGTCGTTTGAATCTAGCAATACCAGGACTAAATCCAACATTATTAAGTCCACCATCATTTGCTCAAGTTGCACAAGAAAGATGCCCGGCTGCCATTGAATTTGGTAAATGGGAAATTGAAACGTGGTACTCGAGTCCATTTCCACAAGAATATGCAAGGTAATTTTTCATTAATTTTAAATTCGTATTAGTTTTTAAAAATTTTATTTTACGGACTGGAAGTATATGGGAAAAAAGGGATTGGTTGTAGGTGTCAGTCGGTAACAGAAATATATTTCAGTATATTTCGGTTTCAAGACCTTTCGATAGTTTTTACTTCCCCGCTTCTGGAATAAAGACCACTCTGTATCTCCATCACATTGGAAAACGGATCAATATTGATCCCTCGTGTTGTACGAAAAGGACTGTTGTCATCCATGTCAGAGTTCCATATTACCATGGGAAGGCCAAGTTAAACCGGAGAACGCCTACAGTTCCATCATTAGTTGTATATTGAGGCAGTGCCATTCCATCCCTTCAAAACTCTATTGGAGGTGGGGTCCTCTGGGCTTCGTATCCTACATAAGTGGCATTTTAGAACGCAGTGTCCAGTAAACGAGCTAACAAGTCTTCTGACATCATTTATACTGCGCCCCAACAATTCCGTGACCGCGTTAGGAGACGATGGACCCGTTTAGAGTTGGGCAGTCCATGTGTTTACCTACAGCGTTCATTATGCTTCATCAAAGTCCGATTGGCCAGGGTTTTTTGCAGCAAGCTGGCCAATAGCCGGCTCTGTACCGATGAAGATAATGTTAGAGCCCTGTTTAGCCCGGGTATCCGCCTTTTTATGACCTTGGAAGCCGCGGTTACCCGGAAGCCAGAGAAGGGTAATTATATTGATATTGCACGTTGGCAGTCCCAAACTAATTTAGACTAATTCCTATCTGACCTTACGGCTCTTATTCTCCTCGTGGCTATCAGAGAAGATAAAGATCCCTTTGTTTTGGTAGGTCCTAATTAAGTTCTCATGAGTACATGCCAGTATAGCGTTCATCTCTGCTTGAAAGGCAGTTGCTAGGGTGCCTAGGCTTATCGCTCTACTGAATATGCGGTTTTTACTCCAGATTCCGGCGCTCATTCACACTTACTTGACTTCTTTTTTAGGGCTATTCCCTTGCCCACTCTCTTCTATCAGAGTCATAGCGAGTGTGGCAGGCTCCTGTTCGTTCTCCGAAGTTGCAGGCCGCAGTACAATTGGATGGAAGCCGATGGAATAAAACTGCTGACGGTGTTTCTTTTACTATATTCCCGACTGGAGATTTCTGTTATCTTCATCACTGCAGCAACAATACAACAATTTCTAGAAGCCAGTTCTTCCCCCATTGCCATGAATAGACATATTCTCAAACCAACTGCTATTATTTTTGGCTTGTAATCTAATTCAAAAAGGTTATTTAAGCTTCCCTTACTCTGATCTAGATTCTAGGAAATTGGGAATGTATAAATGTAGACTTTACTTCAATCTTATGAGAATTTAAGCTATATATGGGCTTCTGCTTCTTCTTCCAATGTGATACAGCTTAACTCGTTTTGGCGTTTTCTATATTCTTTTTTCTAAGTCTCGATTTTTGACCGGAGTATGCCAGTTTGATTATGTGGAGAAGTATCACCCGCATTTGCTACAACCGCATCCGACCATCTTTTCTTTTGCCTGTCCACGAATCCTTTTCGTTCGACGATGCCAGTGAAGAGCTTCTTTGCTTCTCTTTTTTGTAGCATACGCTCGGCGTGTCCAGGCTACTGAAATCTATTGAGCTTTACCAACGTCACTAAGTCTATGTCGTTACAGATTTCATATAACTTCCTATTATATCTGATTCTCCATGTCCATGTTGTTGCGGTTTCTGACAATATCTCCTTCACGTTGTTCTAGATTTTCTAACTCGACGGGTTCCTTGTGGATTCCAGTCAAGGGCCTGTTTGGCTAGCTTCTTGTTTTCGCGCCGTAAGGTGTGGCCAATCCAATTCCAGTTCATTCTTCGGATTTCGTTATCTATCCTTTCTGGGTCGGCACGGTGCAATAGTTCTTGATGTGTAATTTAATCTTGCTGGCGGATTTTTAGGTTGCGATGTAGGTATCTATTGATGAAGCTTGAAGGCGCCTTTTGATGTTTTGGCTGGATTTCCATGTTCCGCTATCACACAAAATAACTGCCTGGAATTTTTCATTTTCGACTTTGGATAGTCTCTTTTTTACAGTCAGACTGACACCACTTTTAATCAGAATAAATTTTTTTTTTGTACTTACTAACCATAAACCTAATTACGAATTTTATTAATTTTCTTTTCTCATTTTAGGCTACCAAAACTATTCTTATGCGAATTTTGTCTTAAATACACAAAAAGCAAGGCTGTGCTAGAACGTCATCAAGATAAATGCAGCTGGCGCTATCCGCCCGGCACAGAAATCTATCGCTGCGAAGAACTATCAGTCTTCGAAGTAGACGGCAATGTGAACAAGCTCTATTGTCAAAACTTATGTCTACTAGCCAAACTATTCCTTGATCATAAAACATTATATTATGATGTTGAACCATTCCTGTTCTATGTATTAACAAGCAATGATAAGAAAGGATGCCATCTTGTAGGATATTTCTCTAAAGAGAAGCATTGCCAGCAAAAGTATAATGTATCCTGCATAATGACAATGCCCCAATATCAAAGAAAGGGATACGGAAGATTTTTAATCGATTTTAGCTACTTATTAAGTCGCGAAGAAGGTCAAGCTGGTACACCAGAAAAACCACTTTCAGATTTGGGAAGAGTGTCGTATCATGCATACTGGAAATCGGTGGTACTTGAATACTTATATAGGCATAAAACGAAGAGGATATCGTTGAAGGCAATTTCAAAGGAGACTGGTTTGTTTATACCAGATATTGCGCTCGCCTTTCAACTGTTGAATTTCGTTAAATTGATAAAGAAAGATGGAGATATAAGATACACGATTGTGTTTAATATTGACTGGGAGAAAGTTGAGGCTCATAATGAAAAAATATTGAAGAGTAAGAATAGAATACCAATTGATTCAGAATGCTTAAGGTGGACACCGCTTTTGACAACACCGATGATGAATACTAGAAGTAGCAGCTCGGACGAGGACAGCTGCGAGGAGTATACAGCAAATGTTATTCAGAGAGATGTTGAGATGAAAGTTATAGGGGCATCAACTAGAACAAACATAAAACAAATTATTGATATTCAAAGAAAAACAAGAGAGAAATCAGCACAGAAAATTATTAAGCAACCACCATCATCAGAAACAAAGAAAAGTGTTGAAAAGTTGTCAGATAATTCAGATGATAAATCTGATAATTGTTTGCCAGTTAGTAAGAGACGAAGAACAATGTCAAGAGGTAATCCTGCGTTGGATGCCACGCCAGTTGTGCAGGAAAAAGCAAAATCGCAACCTCAGAAAATAACACCAACTGGTGCACAAAATCCGAGCGTTGATCGAGTTATTGAAATAACTTCGTCTGGTCGGAAGAGAACGCGCCCTTCGAAGTTTGATGAAACAACATTCGAAGATGTTCGCAGCTTTAGGCATGATGTGTCGAAAAATCTTGAAAGATCACTTGCACAGCCAAAACGTAAGAGAAATATTGATGAGACTCCAATTATGGAGACTAAACGAAGTAGATCTATGAAAGTAGCGGCTGAGCCGGATCAGGAAAATCTTACAGCTGCAGAGCCAAAAAGAATTAAACCAAATCGATTTGCGGTCGATGTTGTTGATGTTGAAACGCCACCATCTCGGAAATTGAGAGCAAATAATGTTGAAACTGAGCATGAAATTGAAGAAACTCCTCCTTTAGAGCCTAAGAGGACGACTAAAGCGAAGGTTGAAGCTGATCCAGTCGTGACTGAAGTCAAATATCTAGAGCCTAGGAGAAGTAGATCTAGTAAGGTTGATGTTGAACCAGAAGTTGGTCATCCAGTTGTGGAAAAACGAAGAAGTAGAGCGAATAGAGTTGAAAATGAACCAGAAGTTGATACGTCACCAGTTGTTGAATCAAGACGACGTAGAACAAGTAAAATTGAAATTGATGCAGAAATTGAGACTAGAGTTGGTGAATCACGAAGAAGCAGACATAGCAAAGCTGATATCGAACCGGAAGTTGATCGTCCAGTTGTTGAACCAAGAAGAAGTAGACACAGTAAAACTGAAGCTGAACCTGAACTGGATTCATCACCACCACCAGCACCAGCTCATGAATTAAGAAGAGGCAGAGCTAGTAAAGTTGATCCTGAACCACCAGCAGAAACTGATAGTCCAGTTGTGGAACCCAAGAAGTTACGAGGTACTAATAAACCTGATGTTGAACCACCACAAAATGATTCTCCTCCAGTCGTTGAGTCGAGGAGAAGTAGTCGCATTGTTAAGGCAGAACCTGAGCCTGATGCTGAAGTATCGACCATCGAACAAAAGAGAAGTAGCAGAATGAATAAAACTGAACTAGAAAAACGGCAAATTGAATCAACTACTACTGCTACTACTATTCCTGTTCGTGGTCGTCGAAATCGATCTTCAAACTCTGTTAGTAATGAAACTAAAAAATTACATAATTTAAGATCAATTTCGGCTAACGAACCGGAAGAATTAATAAATGAACCACCTACCAGCGGCGAATCAGTTAGAGTAACAGCTAGATCTCAAAGGCTTGCGAATAGAACAAGTACAACACCACAACCGACAGAAAAGGCTGCGAATAAAATTGAGAAAATTAGTCAAGTACTTACGAAACGTCAGAAAGCTTTAAATACAGCTAATAACAGCTCATCGGAGAATATACCAGCTGCTGTACAAGCTCCAGCCAAAGAAGTAAAGCAGCCAGAGCCACCAAAAGAGAAGTCCATACCGCCAATTGCAGCGGCTTCGAATAAGCGAAAGAGATTTATTGAAAAAAGAAACCGCATGTCGAATCGATTGGCTGGATCTCCAGCTGTTATTGAATCAGCAACAAGTGGTGGCCTAAGCAGCGATGATCAACAGCAACAACAGCAAGCAGCTCCACCAAAGAAACAAATAACAATTACAGAAATGTTTAGCGCGAAGGCGGGCAAAACTGAAGCTAAAGCTACGGAGAAGACAATTGAGGCTGAGAAGCCAGCTGCATTGCCGCCAGTTGTTAAAACGAAAGAGTTGATTGTGCCTGTTAAGAAGACTGTTACTGAGAAACCAATTAATACCGCTCCAAAATTGAGGGGCAAAAAATCAAGTCAACAGATTGAAATACGAGAAATTCAAAAGCCAGATGTTGTTGAAGTAGTAGAGAAACCTGAGGAAGTTGCTCAGAATATACAAGTTACAAACCCTATTCAGAATGAGCCAGTAAAACAACAACAAGAACCAGCTGTTCCCACACCAGTAGTAGCTGATAATTTAGTGAATATTGGTGAGAAGACTGAAACACCAATTTCAAATCCTATAGAAACACTTTTCCATTCACCAACAAAATCTATGGGGATATCAGAGGCTGATGATAAAGTTTTAGAGGCGGTTGCAAAGAAGACTAAGAAACCGATGATGTCTGGAGCAATTCGCAATAGCGCGGCTAATATCGCACTTTTGGGAGAAATGGCGTCTTCTAATCAGCAAAGTATTATGAATGTTGAAAAGAAGAATGAAGATGTTAGTAAACCAGTTGAAGAGAACAAAATCGTAACTAGTCCTAGTAAAGATAGTGCAATTCCTGCACAATCTGCGACTTTTTCTTCTAATTCTTCTCCGGTGGAGCAAGCACCTTCAAGTAATGTTCAAAAAACATCAGATGAAAAATCAGTAGATTCGGAGACAGTGGTTAAAAAACAGGATAAAGTTGTTGAAGAAAGTAATGCCATAACTGATAGAATCAGTGATGCTCCTGTTGAAAAGGTTAATAAAGAACCTACCAATACTACCGAGGAGGCAGTTATTGAAGCTAAAAAGACGTCTACTGAAGATAAATCAGAAGAAATTGTAAAAACCCCAGTTATAGTAGATGCAGAGCGTAAATCACCAATGAAAGAAGATCTAGAACCAAAAGAATCGCCGCAGAAAGCTCCACAAATACCTGAAACTAGTAGTAGTTCATCGACTATGCAAACAACCACTACTACAACTGAGAAAAATACTAGTGTTCTTATAATAAATGAGAATTACAAAAAGCCTGAAGATAATCCTAGCAATGAACCTACTAAGGACGCAATTAATATGTCAAAAGAAACAAATTTAAACCAGTTCGAAGCAAGCAATCGACCAAATGTTATTATAGATTCACTAATGGTGAAAAGTAGTGATATAACAAACACAAATAATGATGCTGATCCAAAAAACTTATGCACCACAATTCCAAAGGTTGATGATAGTAATAATAGTGCAAAAATCGATTTGACTATCCCTAAGACAACCGAGAGCACTACTTCTTCATTAGCAACAACAACAACATCATCAACACCACAAGACTTTGGAATTTGTAATCAACCAAAAGATTATAAAATTGATAAATTAACAAATGAGCAGCAAAAGATAGTTGAGATTGATTTGGTAACAGAATACGAAAAGGATAAAAATCTAGGTACTCCCCCCGCACAACAGAAAAATAATGATAACAGCCATGCACCACCACCAGCATCAGCAACATCATCAAATTCTGTTATAAAAATAAATAAAGATTCTGCCGCAAGCACGATTCAGCAGGATTCATCGGTGAAGCAGCAGCAGCAATCACAGCAGCAGCAGCAACAACAGCAACAACACCAACAACAACAGCACCAACAACAACAACACCAACAGCAACAACAAATAGAAATTAATAAAGAAAGTCCAAAAAAGAATGAAACGATTCCAAAAAACTTGAATTTAGATAGTTCTAAGCCATATAATTTTCCTGATAAACTAGTAGAACAAGAAATATTAAAGATTGATTTAACAAAAACAAGTGATAACGATGTGCGAGACAACCGAATTATAACAAACGAAGAAATTAAGCCCCAAGCAAAAATTACACAAGCATCAGCACAAGTAACTCAGCCGCAGTGCATCTTTGAGGCAGCAAAGCCGAAGCAAAATTTCTTGGAAAATAACAAGAGACAGATTTCGAGTAGCAGCAGTCAGACATCTACAACGCCAGTAATATCAGATAAAAAATATTCTGATAATTTTAAGAATGAAAAACCTGCACTAGTAAATCAAGGTATGCAGTCTTCAGCTGCTATGACATCTTTTATGTCAAAGACTGGGCTAGGTTCTGAGCAGACACGTAAAGAACAACGATCACAGTCAAGCTCTGCAAGCAATTCTTCATCAAAGCTGGACTCTTCAAAAACTCAGAATTGCTCAAACGCCAGCATAAGACATGATAAGTATCAAACAAAAGCAGTAGAACAGAAGCCAGCTGCTGTAGATCTAAATAAAATAGCCCCACAATTCGCTATGAATCAACTACCCAACTATCATGCAACACCGCATCCACAGTACTGGCAGTGGGACTACTATTCCACATATAACTTGCCACAAATCGATGCCACTGGGCATAAAACTCAAAACAAGTTCCACAAGGAACTAGCAACATCAATGGCCTATGGACATAATCTAGCACAAAACTTATACCAAACAGCTAATACCCTAGCAATTCAACAGCAACAGCAACAAATGCAGCAGCAGCAACAACAACAAGCTCAACAACTAGCAGCAGCACAACAAAAAGAGAAATCACAGCGCAGCGAACGTAAAAGTAGCGGAGCAAGTGATCATAAGCAATCCTCGAGTAGCAAGAAAGAAGATAAAACAAGAGATGCACAATGCTCGGCCCCATATAAACAAAACTATAGTAATCAACAATTTAACAATAACAGCTCCAACCAAAGTCAGAATAAACAAAATACATCAACCGGAAACAGCAGCAAGAATCAAAAAAGCATCGAGCAACAGCAGAAACAAATGACAAACGCCCAATCGCTACAGCAGAACACAACGAATTCTGTTAATCAAAACACAATGAATCTAATCAACTCACAAAACGCCATGAATCAAAATATGATAGCCTCCAAGAACAATGATCGAGAAATGTCGGGCAGTTCAACGCCGAATAATGCTGCAAATATGGACCTCAAACAAACGCCACCTTCTGCAGATATACCATCGATGGGTGTGTACACGCCTGATTCTACAACTAATTCTGTGCATAGCCTTCATCATTATGGACAGTGTGAAATTGATGTGGCGCAGCTAGGCCTTGAGTCACCGGCAAGTATTGCTAGCGATATTGCATCGCAGAATTCTGTAGAAAGTGTTCGTCCACCGAGTGTTCAGATATCTCATCAGTTCTCTGATTGTTCTATGCAACAGAGTCAGCCGAATACTACACCGCTGCATATGAGTATTCAGACACAGAGCCAGCAACAACAGCAGCAGCAGCAACAACAACATAATAATACTATGAATGTTCCGACGTCGAGTCCGCAGAATATGAATAATATGATGTCAGTTGGGAATAATTTGAACAATCAGCAGCAGCAGCAGAGTCAAAACCAACAGAATCGGAAGCTGAATCAGCAGGTGAGTTTTTGGGAATTTAAGTAGTGGATAAGGTAGTTGTTTATTGAAGGGTGGGAGTTGTAGTCTCGATCATATTAGCTAAAATTACGTATTCATCTTTCCGTATAAATGGTTATTTTTAGCTAGATTCCAACTATGAAGGAACAAGCAGATATCTAAAATTTTACTGCTTGGGTTAGGTACCGTTAACTCAAAGCTATTTTAAACCTTAAAAGTGGTCTGTCTGCTTTTTATTAATTTCTAAAGTATTGTCTCGATTATTCATGGACATGATTTAGAGTTCAGTTAATCGGTGATAGCTTTGGTGGTACCTCAAATGACCCAATTTTTCAAGAACATTGAATCTTCTTATCGTCTCATCCGCCTTTTGCTAAATTGTTCGTCTCAACGTTCACTTATCGTTGAGATTTGTGTTAATGTCAACAGAACGATCTGCAAATGATAATTGTCTGCGTTCATTTGTCCCTCTGAATAGATTCTTGCCTCTATGACGGTGTTTAGACCCTTCACTTCGGAATGCTCCTCACGAGCTTTGTAGATGAAGGGAGATGTGGATTGGTACCTCTCATGTTCCCCACTTCCTCCTTCATCCACGAAGCGACGCGTCTAAACACCTTCCATTTAGTTTAGTTTTAGAAGCGATGTCTCGCTCGAGTTCTTGATAAACGTAGTACTTGTCGGACACCTGTTTGAATCGTGAATTCTTCGGATAAGTAGCTTCGAATACGAACGCTGCTGGTTGAGCCTTCGGACGACGCTTGGAGAAGTTGGATGATTTTCAATGGCACGTGTTCGGTTTCCAATGTTCGCCATAAGCTATTTAAATTAATGCAATCAAAAAAGGATTTGAGGAGAGGTCACGAAATTTTTTGAAGTTGTCGTTTGTTGATTATGTTTTGCCGCCTAACCGCTGGATTGTCTGATACAGCTTGTGCCTCGACGCCGTTTCTTCTATGTCGGCCGCAACGCTATCCCAGTACGCATCTCGTTCCGATTGCATTTTCTGTCGAACTTCTTTGTTCAATCGTCGGTATTGCTCGAAGTCTTCGTGTTTCAATCGCTTCTGCCGATCGACGAGGTCTAGACAGCTGTCCGAGATCCATGGCTGGGTCCGTTTACAGATAGGTGGACACGCCCAATTCTTCTTGGCTGATGGTGGCTCCGTTTTCATCGCTCTTTGTAATCGCATCTGTAATTTCGCTCGAACAAGATAATGGTTCGATCCGAAATCGCGCCCACGCATTACACGTACGTCTTTGAGCGTCGATCGGAATCTTTATGCAACTGAGACACGCCTTAGATCTAGACCTTTGGTGTTTGTGCCGACGCACAGAATCACATTTGGGCAGAATAAGCCAGTCTTGAGAGTGGTGTCGTCTTTCAACTCAGTTTGTAATCATCTTGATTTACCAATGGATAAACATTTGTTGGGCTATTGATCCATGTTTACTATTGTGATTGAGGGTAAATCTTAATTTATCTTATTGGTGTCATCTTGACCTTGACCTAATTTTCTTAATAGGTACGATCCAGCACCAGCGGAAGCACCAACCGATCATCAACACCAAAGGCCCGTTTACGACAGATTTTGACTTTCATGGTCACATTTTGTTGTAGATTACTCTTCACTTTGCGAAATTTACTTTGCCTTCTTTTGAAGTGTTTTGTTCTAGTTCAAAACTAATGATACCTAACAGTTCTTTCATGCAAGGCTTTTAGAAGTTACCTTTTTACAATTAGAAATAATATTACGTAAAAACAATTGGGTAAATAATGTATTAATTTTCTTAATAGGTACGATCCAGCACCAGCGGAAGCACCAACCGATCATCAACACCAAAAGTAAGTCGAAGCAACTCAAACAGTGGTCACCAATCATCCCAGCAAAGACAGTCTCGTACAACACCACCAACAAACAATAACAGTACAACGTCAGCGCCACAGCAGCAAATGACTAGCCCTGGCCAAACAATGCAGCAATTATCGCAGCAGCAAAACCAACATCAAAATTTGCAAAGCCATAATATGCAGCAATACAGCCACCTAACAGGTGCAATGTCCTCGCATAGTCACCACCATCAGGGTATGCATCAATCTGAATACATCCCAATCCCACAAATGGGACAAGGCTATACTGGCAATTCACCAAATTCATATAGTGGTGCTGTGCCAATGACTACTGTAATCCAACATAGAATGTCGGGCAGTCATACAAGTCTAGCTGCTCAACATCCACTGTCTAGTCCACATCAACGATTAGGCCCGTCACCGTCATCATGTGCTGTATCATCAGCGAATAATTTCTATCTACCTGGTAATTCACAGACGCCTGTACCGATGCCAACGCCGACTCCAACACCATCAGCAACACCAACCTTGCAAATGAATTCATCATCATCCTCAAGCGTTGGACAATCAGCCGCTTCAAATGCAGCCGCTTTAGTTGGTAATATGTGTAGTCTTTCAAAATTACAACAGCTAACTAATGGTTTGGAAGTTCAACCATGTAATACACCTCCAGCAGGAAATGTGAATCTGACGCCGCCGCCCAATCATCACCCGCACAGCACAATGACGCCGCCACCAACGCACTTGGCTAACCAAAATCGCAATCTGGCAACACCACCAACATCCCTCCAGCATCTGCAGTATCATAAATACTACGCAGGAAATATGAATGTTACATCACCGATAACATCATTGTCACAGAATGTTAGCCGGACATCGAGGAATACAGCATCAGCACCAGTTCAACATATGTCAGCAACACCTAGTCGTAGTCCAAATGTTACTCTTAGTCCTAACTTAATGTCACCGTATGGTACTTTAAACGGATACAGGATGACAACACAACAAACTGGGTACATTACAAATCCAGCTGCTGCGGCTGGATTTATTAATAATCCAGCTGCACAGATTCCTGTCCAAATGGGCGTCATGAATATGCAGTCACAATATCAGGATCCTAGCGCTATACAGAGAGCTGCTCAACAGAATTCTATGTATTCAACATATCCGCCTTATATTTCGCTTAATGGCTCCATGAGAAGGTAGGATAGATGAGTTGTTAAGGGGGAGGAAGAATAGGGCCTGTAGTAGGTTTGGGCTGATTTCTTTCTCTTTCTTAACAACAGGTAATTGGAAATAAAGTTCGAACATTAATGTTTTTTTTAATTTGCGAAAAAAGGAGTCTTTTGTGAGCATTTTTTTTATGTAAAAACAATTTAAAAATTTACTTTAAATTTGCTCTAAACATGCCAAGTTAATATTTGGGTCCATTCAGTTTTTAATTAGTTTTTCTCAAGTATTTTATACAAAAACTGTTAAAATACGTGTGCAAATTGAAAAAAATTAATTTTTATGAAACATTTTTATCAAGAAATTTTAATTTATCATTAAAGTTTTTATGACTGGTAAAAAATTGCATAAAATCCAAGCAGATAATTTCAAAAATCAAAATGTAAATAATACTTATATATAATTCTTATATATAATATACACAATAAACATAGGCTAAATAACATAGGTGATAGAGATGAGCAAGAGGGAGATAAATTTAGAAACTGTAGATAAAAATATCGATATATTATATTATTATTATTATTACATTTAAAAAAACACAAAAAATACTATTAATAAGCCATAAGATGTGTAGATTTCATTGTTAATATTGTTCTATTGTTTAAAAAGTTCTTTTATTTTTTTTTTATTATTATTATTCATTAAATTTAAAGCATAAACAAACAACAAAAAAAATTGAACGAAAAAATATTACTTTATTTATTCATTATTATATTTAAAAAAAAAAAAGAAAATTAAATAAAAAAAATAATAATTTTTAAGTTTTTAAATAAAATAAAAAAAAACGGGAAGAAACACATTGATTGCCTCCATATAAATATATATAAAAAAATAAATATAATATTTACGCCTTATTTCACCACGAAGAGGATGATTTTTGTTTGTGTTTTTCTTTATATGGAAATATATTCTTTTTTTTATTCCTTTTATTTTCGTTTTGTTACCTTCCATCATTATTGAGAAAAAAAGAAAATATGTCGGTATCTGACAGAATAATTGAAAATATTTTTGTATAAGCATTCTGTATTGTTACTATTTATCACCCCCTTAAAAAACAAAAAAAAAACAATTATAGAAGTTGGTAAGTGGGTTTGTTTTTAAGATTGGATATAATTTTCAGTCAAACAGAATAAATTATTATTACTGCTTATTATAAATAATTGAATTTATTTTATTCTTTTTTTGGTTAATTGAATTATTTTATGTCTTTATTCGTAGATTTGTTAATGATTAACACAATCAATCATGCAGGAACTTACATTCTACATCAAAATTAAATTAAACTTCGGCTGGTTAGTAGGCATTATGGATTGAGCTGCTAGCTAACTACCGAGCGTTGGAAAAAGTCAATTGTAAGTTAGGCGATTCGACAACTTACTGCGCCTTCTCAATAGCTCCCTTCATCCGCAAGCTTTGGACATCCTGTTATTCTACCCAATTAACTTAATTTATATACGACGTTTAACCGGTGGCCTTGTAGATCTCGTTATAGAAAAATCAGAATTTCTGGATCGTTCTCCATCACAAATATAGTCAGTAACAAAAGAGATGAGGTATCTTCGCGTATGTGGGAAAATGAAGGCTACAGGAAACCCCCGTATAAATGTCCGTTTATATCTAGAGACAGAGCGTGCCAGACAGCCGCCGTGTCAGACATCGGCAGGCGCCGTTTAATCAGATCTAGCGTGCTGTATCAGACGACAGACACTAGTAATATTTTTGTTGAAAATGTTCAAAATACTTCTTAGTGGAAGGCATCCAAGAAAAAATGTCGGTACGGTTCCGATGCTGTTATTCATACTTCCCGGCAGACACCCACAGACACGTACAGACATGATCCGCACAGTCAAAATATTCTTTCCGTGAATACTGGTCGGGTACGGCCGTGTCTGTGCACGCCTATGCAGTCGTCGAGGTAGATGTGAATACGGTACGGTACTTCTATAGCACGGATTCATTCTATGATTGTTGGGAAATAACATGGCCGGAGTCAATTGAAAATGAAAATTTGATTGAGATAGCAGAAAACAGAATGGCTGCAGTAGAAGAATTTGCTAAGTCCATAAGAGGGGAAGGTTTTTAAGAAGGACTGTACAAGCAGGACGGCGCTGTTCCTTTTTGGGGAATGTCATTCTTCTGCGCATGGAAACTGCGACTTTTGAGAAACCTCATTTCTTTTGGTACGGACTCTAGCGACTATGTCCATGAGTCGTGTTTTTTTATCTGATCGACTAGAGCCCCTTTGTACTGTTCGACAATATATTTTTTTCGTATAGAGTGTAATGTCGAACAGCAGCTCTAGTCGGAAGATAGATAGAAGAAAGAGAGACAGAGAGAAGAGAGGACTGCCACAACCTAGCCGCGGTATTTTATTCCCAACCATTTCACGACTCTGGCATCGGGGCATCGAGAAACAACTCGCTGGAGTGTTATGCCTTCTGAAACGAGTTGAATCTCATCAACCAACCGATGTCATGCGCTTGGTGGAACGAGGAAGGACTAGCGAAGGTTATGACAGGAGGAAACTGGAATATAAAGAGGGGAGAAGAAAGAAGGGAAGTTATGTGGGAGGACCGTGAGGCTGGCCGGGATTCGAATCCGGGACCTCTGGGGTAGTAGTCAGGCCGTCTCACCCCAAGACCAAGACCCCAACATGACAAATTATCTTGAGTGTCAGGTCTACTCTCCGAATTTAGGTTTAATCGGTTTAAATGGTTTAAATTATACTATTTATATGCTTTTTATTAGCTACACCTGCAACTAACTATGTAAAAATGAAAGGGTATGACAAGTAGCTGTGTGGTGTTCCTTTATATGAGGAGGAACGATTCGCGAGCTACAATGACGAGATCTACGAGCGCTATCGCGACATAGATGTTGTGAAAAAAATAAAGCTCGGTAGGCTCTGGTGAGCAGGGCATCTAGCTCGTATGAGTGAAGATGAGCCTGCTCTGGGCCTTATGGGGTGCGGCAGTGAGGGAGACCCAAACTCCACTGGAAGGATGGCGTAGACCAGGACGCCCAGAGCTTAGGGATTCCAAACTGGATGACATCGGCTCAGAATCGGGACCGGCGCAGGGAGTAGTTGCAACGGAGCTGGCCAGATCCTCGTTGTAAATCCGTTGAAGAAAAAGAAGATATAAGCCGAGCAACTGTAAATAGGTTTTAGCCTAACTCAACTTACCACTACAGTAGGTTGAGATTTAGATCAAGAACTTTTAACACATCATATGCCGATGAAATTCCCATTTTTCAATAATTTTGCTATGCTTTCATATTCCGTTCTTTTATTTGTTTACAGATCAGGCCTACAAAAAGGGCCCTCGAAAAACGTCTTCATATGTATGTACAAAGCATTTCACTTTCATCAATATTTCATATTACTGTGCCAATTGTTTTGTGGCTTAGCCTATAAATAAGAAGAAGATCAATTATTTTTCTACAGTGCTGTGGTGTGCGTGGTTGGCTCGAGTTGTGTGTCAACATTTTTCTGAAAATAAAAGAGTTCCGGCGTTTTGTGCATAAAAAGGAAATAAATAATTCAAAAGAAAATAGATATTCGGCATCAGGATGGATTTAATAATAGCGAATGTCGATCATATAATGTTTAAGATTGAACGTGATCTCAATGAACAGTTCGGGGCGCTGCCCTTACCGTTTCCTGGAATGGACAGTAAGAAATAAACAATTGGAATTTATAATTTTGTAATTATTTAACTTATTAATCGCTTTCCAGAATCAACGGCAGCAGTATGCCAGTTTTTCAATGCAAAAGATGGATCGGAATGTGATAAAGGTGCCTCATGCCCATTCCGGCACATAAGAGGAGACCGGACAATTGTTTGTAAACATTGGCTGCGAGGATTATGTAAAAAGGGCGATCAGTGCGAGTTCTTACACGAATATGACATGACAAAAATGCCAGAATGTTATTTTTACTCGAGATTCAACGCTTGCCACAACAAAGAGTGCCCCTTTCTTCACATTGATCCTGAAAGCAAAATCAAAGATTGTCCGTGGTATGATCGAGGCTTCTGCAGACACGGTCCACATTGCCGTCATAGACACGTTAGAAGAGTGCTTTGTATGAACTACTTGGCTGGATTCTGCCCAGATGGACCCAGCTGCAAGTATATGCATCCTCGCTTTGAACTGCCCCCGCCACCAGAAGTACCCAAAGATCAGCTGTCAAAGCGGCCACCGACGTGCCATTATTGTGGTGAACTGGGACATAAAGCATCAGCATGTGGCAAAATGCCACCTGAACAAAAAGAGGCGACTATGCGGCATGAAGAGGCTCGATTTCGTGCACTTAGTTACTTCAAGCAGAATGGGGATGAAGTGCGAGTCGCCCCCAGGCCTTTGGAGGAGATTACCTGCTACAAGTGCGGCACCAAGGGACATTATGCGAACAAGTGCCCGAAGGGTCATTTGGCATTTCTCTCGAATCAGCAAGGGCACAAATGACATTTTCGGGATAATTGTAATAATAATAAGCAATAAAAGAATGAATGAAAGCCCATTTCAATTTTATTTTATGTAGAAATAGAAAAATCACAAAATAATCTTATCACAAGTTTGCAAGGCACTTAGGGCCTTTGCTGTTTACATTAAGACCTTCCTGCACGCTCGAGATCATCGTCCAAAAGACAATAAGCTGGCTGGTAGCTGATTTTGCCAGTTTCTGGGTCCTCTGTTTTGAGTTCAGGATTTTGTTCCGTGTTTGTTTTATCTCCAAGAGATGTGTATCCTTGATCGTATAGCGAGCAATAAGGGATTTTATTGCTTAAGATATACTTCCATATATCGTTGCATGTCCAGTCCAAAAGAGGGTTTATCCTCATAAGTGGCGGCCACCCAGGATCTGTAGGCTACACAAGATTTTACTATTTAATACAAATGTACTTAAAAATATTCACCTGCATAACGTCCAAGTTTCCACAGTAAGGATCGCTCCTCCTGCAGCCCATTATGACTCCCTGTAATTCCGGGCTTTGTTCGCAAAGCATTTCTAACACGTTCTTCAGTTTCCCTCTTACTCTTTCTATTTTTATATCGTATGTCTCTTGGCATGAATCGACAAATTCCTCAATCTCCTCGAATGGATTTTCAGGCTGAATGTAGATAACTCTTATATCCGGATCGTTGTACTGGGAATTTTCCTTAAAGAATCTCTTAACCAATTGCAGTAAAACTGTGCAGTCTTTTCCACCGTTAAATGAAAGGAATACTTCTTGCGGCTTGTACTTATTAAAAACTAGTTGGAATACCTGAAGAAGTGTGGATGACACGATTAGAGATTTCTCTTAATTACTAAGTTATTTCGAAGGTGCTTACGTCAAAAACTGTTGAAACTTTGTCACTTAACATCTTGCAGTCGCCGTTTTGCAATGAAAAATTACTTTGTGTCATCTTGCGGGGAATATAATTTGAGGAGAATAAGCTAATCTTCTGCAGTGTTGCGTCACGGGACCGCGGATCTGGATGATATCCCCAAGATTTGTGACATCTCGAGAGAAGAAATTTGGATGACATTTGAAACTTGTTCTTGTTTGTTGAAAAGTTTTGTCTTCGAAACCAGCTATTATATTGGTAAAAGCTATTTGTAGTTTTCTGGAACTTTTTTAAAATAACTTAGTTTTATTGATTATTTACTATATTTTTAAGATAGTGCTAAGGGCCTGTGTGAATTCGATGACTAAAATTTAGTGTCGATAATACAGTATTTAGTCTTTTGGCGAGGAGACTAAATTTTTTGACAGTTGACTAAATTGATGATGAATTTGTTTCAAAATAGTTCAATACAATGGGAAATAAAGTGAAGAACTAATAGGCTGCTGTCAATAATGATATCTTCTGCATCCATAAATTTAGTTGCTTACTGTATAACAAAACATATACTATAAATTATAAAAGTAAAAACTATTGTCAATTGAATTTAGTCATCAAATGAATTCACACAGCAATTCCCTTCATTAACGATAAAAACTGCAAAATTTAGTTTAGTCATCAATTTAGTCACAATTCACACAGGCCCTAAGTATACTACAAAGACTAGATGATTATAAAAACTAATTATAAATTCTAAAAAATATGCATTTTAAGTTCTTACTTTCACACTTAGATGCCTTCTTGTGCTGTAAAAAACAAAAGTAGTTTGGGGATATCTGGAAAATGCACTTTATCTGACTTTTCTGAAGCCGGTGGGTTTTGCTGTGTGAGATTTGTGATTTTGTGAAATTATTGAGACAAAACTTTTCTAAAATTCGTATTTATCAATCAAAATGACTGCTTTTGAAGGTATTCTACTTATTATATGGTATTATTGTTACAGATAATTTAATATTGAACCCATTTTTTCAGAATTTGGTGTTTTGCCCGAGATTGCCAAAGCCGTGGATGATATGGAATGGACGTAAGAAAAAATTTAATATTATTATTTTATGTACTTATTCAGTGGCACTAGATTAAAAGAAATTTTCACCTTTCAATATTACATATATAAATTATGAGCATAAATCTGCGATATTTTATAGTTGGCCTTTGTATAGAATAGTCCCGGGAAGACTCGGGGTAAATTGACAGCTACATAGAAATGGCATGCAAGGGTTGAGAGTATTCCGTATGAAAATTAATTTTTGTGTTAATTCAATATTTTGTTCTATTGTAAGCTGGAAAGCTGATAAACTTAAAGGGCCTATTATTATGACCTATGAGAGGAAACTCGTGATAAATAGAGAAAAATCGAGGGCAATGTTTGTAGGCAAATACAAAGCCATCAATCTCCTTTGGTGACTCGTTCCTCAATGTCTTGGGTCATTGCCCATGTCTCGCTGCCATAGCACAGTACTGGTCGTATAACTGCTTTGAAGAGAGTTTCGTTTTTCTGTGCACAAATCTTGAGTGTAGGATTTGCTTTTGGGCATAACAGGCTTTACTAGCCAGTAGTATTCGACTACTTCTAGATTGTGTTCGTTGATAGCTATATTTATTCCCTTCCAGCTCTGAATTGTTGCACCATCTTTGTTTTCTCTTCGTTGATGTTCAGTCCTATGACCTTTGCGCCTCTCTTAATTCGACATTCTTTTACGAACGCAGGGGGCCCGTCATGTTGAGCGTACTGTCCGAGGCCTGTCTTGAAGGTTCGTGACGGGTGGGTTTTTACGGTGGAAGGTTGTCAACCTGCCGCCCAACCCATAATCTGGAGGCCAGTCCGGAAATTGTTTCGTCTTCAGGGCCGAAACACTCGTTTTTCATCGTCCTCCGTCTGTTACTCTTGTATAGACAAGAGTATCCAGGGGTCATTCAATGTGAAGTGAACATCTGCGTGGAGGTGGAGGTAGGAGTCGGTAGCATATCGGGAGATCTTAGATCGCATAGACCTTAGATCGCAGATGGCGTTTCTCAGGACTTGTCTCTTCGGTGTATCGGCTTTAGTAGACCAAAAATCCCAGAGGCTGCTACTCCTACTAGACAGAGGCTCCAAGCTCCCAAAAAAAACTTGCGTTCAATTGTCACAGTGTAAAGAACTTTCGCATCTTTATTCTTCAGTTGCGATTATTGTTAGGGACCTGAACAATATATGTAGATCCTTTTAAGTAAGTTATAAATCCCAGTTATAGATCCCAGATAACTGTTGAATATATAATATAAACAATAACAATATATGAACATTTTTCCAGCCTCCCAACCGACGTCCAAGCTGAAGCAATTCCACTCATCCTTGGCGGAGGTGATGTCTTAATGGCAGCTGAAACCGGCTCTGGCAAGACCGGAGCATTTTGCTTGCCAATTTTACAAATTGTTTCCGAAACCCTACGCGATATAGCGGAAGGCAAAGGGGCGAAAGGAGTCGCTGCTGGCACAGTAGCTCCATGGACAATGTCATTTTTCGATCGTGGCAGTGCCCTAGCTGTAACCCCGGATGGCTTGCGTTGCCAATCTCGTGAATTCAAGGAATGGCACGGCTGCCGATGCACAACTGGCGTTAAAGGACCAGGAAAATATTTTTACGAATCAATCGTTACCGATGAAGGCTTATGTCGCGTTGGCTGGTCAACTACCCAAGCTAATCTTGACTTGGGCACAGATCGATTCAGTTTTGGTTTTGGTGGCACAGGTAAAAAGTCGCACAATAAGCAGTTCGACAACTATGGCGAGGCATTTGGGATGAACGATGTTATTGGATGCTGTATTAATTTTGATAATAGCGAAGTTTTGTTCTACAAGAATGGAGTTAATTTAGGAGTTGCATTTAAAATTCCGGATAATATAAAAAATGAGACTTTTTATCCTGCTGTTGTGCTGAAAAACGCAGAAATGTCGTTCAATTTCGGCAACTCTCCGTTCAAACATCCTATTCCCGAAGGATATGTTGCGGTGTGCAAGGCTGATTCGAAATCTTGTAAGCTTAATCCACTGGCTAATCCTACTTCGAGTTCTGCCGATTTAAAGCCAAAGCCAAATGCTCCGCAAGCAATTATTATTGAGCCTAGTAGAGAGCTTGCTGAACAGACTTACAATCAGATCGAGAAATTCAAGAAGCATCTAAAGGATCCAGTCGTTAAGCAACTGCTGCTGATTGGTGGAGTTAATGTTAGAGATCAAATGGCTGCTTTACAATCCGGTGTGGATATTGTTACCGCAACTCCTGGACGTCTAGAAGACTTGATTGGTGGAGGCTATGTGTCGCTTACTCACTGCAGGTATAGCATAAGCTGATTGAATTTTTCATTGGTCTTTTCATAATTTTAAATATTCTGCTAGATTTTTCGTACTTGATGAAGCCGATCACTTACTAAAGCAAGGCTATACTGATCTTATCGATCGCCTTCACAAACAAATCCCAAAAATCACTTCCGATGGACGTCGTCTTCAGATGATTGTTTGCAGTGCAACTCTTCATTCATTTGAAGTGAAGAAAATGGCAGATCGTCTGATGCATTTCCCAACTTGGATTGATCTCAAGGGAGAGGATGCAGTCCCAGAAACTGTACATCATGTTGTGTGCTTGGTAGATCCTTTAAGAGATTTATCCTGGCACAATCTGCGCAACCACATTCAAACTGACGGAGTTCATGCTAAGGACAATGTTCGTCCGAACAGCAATACACCAGAAACGTTTTCCGAAGCTGTTAAAATGCTGAAGGGTGAATACTGCTTAAGGGCTATTGACACACACAATATGGATCGGGCAATTATCTTCTGTCGTACTAAACTTGATTGCGATAATCTTGAGCGGTACTTCAAGCAGAAAGGAGGAAATAAGTATTCATGTGTCTGCTTGCATGGTGATAGGAGGCCACAGGAGCGTAAAGCTAACTTGCAGAAGTTTAAGGATCAACAAGTGAAGTTTTTAATTTGTACTGATGTTGCAGCAAGAGGCTTGGATATTACAGGACTTCCCTATAGTGAGTTTTTCGCAATTTAAGATTAAAACTTAATAACAAATTTAATTTCGCAGTGATAAACATAACATTACCGGATGAAAAATCAAACTATGTCCATCGTATTGGTCGAGTTGGTCGTGCTGAACGCATGGGCTTAGCAATTAGTATAATTTCAACTGTTCCAGAAAAAGTAATAAATATTTTTCTTGTTGTAAATTAAAATTCAATATATTATGCCCTTAAACAGGTCTGGTATCATGGAGAATGGTGTCCATCACGTGGCAAAAACTGTTGGAACACTAAGCTAACTGATGAAGGTGGATGCTGTATTTGGTACAATGAGAAGAATGTAAGTAATAACCTTAGTAATATCAACAATCTAAGGTGCAAATCCACTTTTATTTTAGTACTTAGCTGAAATTGAAGAGCATCTCAACATAACTATTCAGCAAGTTGATCAAGAGATGAAGGTTCCGATTAATGAATTTGATGGTAAAGTGGTTTACGGAGAAAAATTGAGGAATGCAGGAACCGGCTATAAGGATCATGTTGCTCAGCTTGTTCCAGTTGTTAATAAGCTAACTGAACTAGAACTGCAATCGCAAAGCTTGTTCTTGAAAACTTTAAAATTTTAAATTATTTTTTTTATCCCCAATGATAATCTCCCGTTCTTTAATGATATTGTGGTAACTTATAATTAAATTTATATAATTTAGTCTTAAATTAAAGCATTTAATTGTAAATACTAATAATCTGGAAATATTTCTAGTTATTGAATAGAAATTTACTTTTAACAACTGATTGTAAGCGTTTGGAAAGAAGTAAAAAGTTAAGGGACTACCTAATCTCTGAAGTAACGAGGAACCCTTCCTGGGGTGCTTCGAAAGAAAAATCCTTCACACTATATATATGGAGAAGTGAACGAAAATCGTGTTTGCAGGAAGAGATACAGCCCACTGACTGACGACCAATATGCAGCTTTTGAGGAACATCTGAGGCAGCTCGAGACCCGCTTATCTACGCAAATTGAAGAAGTTTCCAATTCCTTCAACAGGCAAGTATGTGGATTGAAAGATGATGTTGAGTCCGTACAACTTGATGTGGCTGGATTATCAAATGAGCTAGAAGACCTACGTCGGCAGTCAAAGATGCGGTCGTTTAAGGTATTCCTACCACCGATAACGAAAAGCCGAGGCAGATTTTAGATCAGCTCGCCTCCACAATTGGACATAAACTGATGACTTACGTTAATGTTTTTCGACCACTACAGCGCCGACGGCTTGAATATCAGGCAAGCAATGTAAGAAAGGTAAGCTCATTGCCGATTATTAAATTCCCGTCAGTCAACGAGCAGTCAGAGTTCCTACAAAAAAGTCGCCAGCACCGAACTCTTGCTTTGCAAAATTTGAACTTGGGCTTTGCCTCTGACAGCGTGATTCCCATAAATGAAAGTTTGACGACTAAAAACAGCGATATCCTCCAGAATGTAACGAAGGAATCCTGCCTTCATTCGTCGGGGCCAAGTATATGTGCAGTTGCATTGGCTACAGTAAATGTCTTGTCTCTGTGGTTTACTGTCCTCGTCGAATTTTCACGATTTCTGAAGTTAGTTGGAAGAGTGGCTCACCGATGTTACCCATAAATACGACGATATCTTATTTGGAGGAGATTTTAATGTTAATATTTTATCTAATAATGCCCGTTCCAAAACCTTTTGGATTTTTTCAATACCTTCGACCTAAACCCCGTAAATATACTTCCGACGTATTGTGATACTAATAATCTGTCATTGCTGGATATATTTCTTGTGCCGAATGTGGACAATTTAGTTTTTCGTAATCAGATCAGCCTTTCCAGTTATCTCGATCATGACCTCCTCTACAGTTGGAAACTCTTCATAAAATCAAACACTTGGCTCTTCGGATTCTTCGGTGGTAATATCCATACGATGCATCCGCACACTGGAGGAGACTACACTTCAAGGGGTAGGCATAATCAACATCGATCGTGGATGCATACTACAAACAAAGACAATTTCACTAAAATTAAACTTATACGAAGTCGTTCCAGTTGAAGAAACCCACCATTCGATTCCAGAACTTAAACCTTTTACCATAGGAGCAAAAATGGACGCAGAGCTTGTGTTAAGGCCGGTAGATTTTCTTGAAGACATCACAACCGCAAATTCCTCTGCATACTGGAACAACAATTGGCCACCACGCAATCTCAACTAGCTTTGCAGTGGTCTGCGCGTTATTACTTAGCTTAGAAGGAAACGCTACCATCTCTTCAGCTCGAGCTCCGCAAGGATCAGCTTAGCTTCCCCTCTCTGCCATCGAACGCAAATGGACGCAGAAGACTGCCGATAATTTCCGCACAGATTATACAGTCAAACTTTCAACAAACTAGACTTAAGCACCAAATGATGCAGAGGTCAGCTCGGTAGAGAGCACAATGTAATTCCAGCTCGGTAGAGAGCACAATGCGGATTACCTAGCTAACCAGCGAGTCTCTTATCGGGGCTTGAGTCAGCTGGGTTAAAAAGTGATTAGTACCTGCTGCTAGCTAGCCGAAGGTGGGATGCCGGCAGTATCAGACAGGAAAACAAGGAGTACGCCGCTCCCTGGATGTAAACCTGGCCTAAGCGAAACTTTGGTACCCTGTAAGTAATCGAGTAATTCGACGGTTATTAGGACTTAGAAGTCCTTTTTGACTATAAAAAAACGTGGCCCTGCAATTGTTATTAAAAACTAGATACATAGTAATAGTTGTTTTTTTGAATTGAAAAATAATGTTTGTCGTAAATTTCTATTTAATCTAACTTCGTCACTATGTCATTGCAACAAATACTTTTAAAATAACTGCTATTCTTTCGAAATCGTATTTTTTAGATGATTAAATTTCTGTTAGTTTTTGTATCACCAACGTTTCTTGAACATAACCGTTCAACAATCTGCTTTCAGTAAAACGAACAGTGTAGATATATGTAAACAAAAGTAAATAAAAACGCGAATTGAAGCCAACTTCCGGTTGTTTTAGTTGTGTGATTTTGTCATGTTTTGGTTCCACCCCTTTGAAAACCGGAAAATTCCTGTTTGTGATTTGTTTCGACTCTAAAAACTAAAAATTAATTGGAATGTCCGATAATTTAACGGAGCATGATAGTTGCTTTGAACAGGACGAGGAAATTCTAGACTGGAAGGACGAGGCAGCCGCAATAATCCAAGATGTCAAGAACCATGTTAAGGAGATTTTCGTCTCGGAATCGCTTCCATCCAGCAACAGTGAAATCTTCATTAATATAAAAACGTTAGAGGACGAGAAATTTTGCATTCGAGGCTCCGCATTTGGATTTCAGGTGGTTGGAAGTGATTTTGACAAAACCGATTGCATATCAGATGACCCGGAAAACTTCTACGAAACCCCGTACTCGCTGCTGACCCAAATTAGTCAGAGATATGTTGAATCATTCGGAAATCAATTGTCACAGAAACTCAATGCTTTGCAATAAAATTTATTTATTCTAATCTTAAGCACTTTCATACTAATCTACTTAATAAATATCATTTAATACTAATAACAAAAAAAGGGATTTCTTATTACTAGACTGCATGACGTTCATGATGGCCAAAGTAGTGATTACTACAAAACGCTTTTCATTGATTAAATTGTGGAATTGCGTAAAGGCAACTCTGAGGAAGGAAAATCACTAAAAACGTTCTTGCGCTATTGCGTCCCTTGCCCTGGAATATTTTAAATCTTTGGCGGAAGTCACAACCGATGAGGGAGAATAGTACTAGATTAGTCATTGATGCGGAATTTTAATTAAAATTTATGGCATCAGGAATTTGTGTCATTGGGCCAAAATTGTGAGTAATCACACTAATGTCTTCTTTTTCTGGAAGGATATTTATATTGTAGTACTTACTTGAGAGAATTATCGATTTATTCATTTCATTCTTCTTTCACTTTATTTGCTGGCCAATAACCAGAGAATGAAAGAGTCTGCAGCAAGAAAATTTTATCCTTGATGATCTGCTGATGGTAGATAAAGGTTAAGAAGGTACTGATTAATTTTAAATTAAATAGATTCCAACGATATCAGTTTAAAGATTACATTTTAAAGTAGAAAGCTTTAAATGAATTATTTGTGGTGGTTTCAGCCGCCTATGAAGATTAATCGTCAAATATGTAGACCAATTTATCATCCAAGGAAGATTTGTATTATGATTTCTAAATGGATATACTTCGAACGAACTACCTAATTAAAGACGAAACACGAATACTATGCAGAAGTTGATAGTTTTGAATCTATAAAAGATAACATAACGAACGTACAGTAACTGTGGATGTCGAGCAAACAGCGCTGTGATTTCAAACTTCTCCCAATTGCTTTAAATTATTACAATCCCAATCTATTAAAATGAGATTTATACCCGTATTCTAAAACCAGTCACAAGTCACAACGCAATCACAAGTGTGGTGAGTCTCAGCTTAAGGCAATTTGGTATTATTGTTTTGCTAAGAATACCAAAGCAGCTGATGAGTCACAAGAATAAAACTCTTAATGGTGCAAGTTACACTATCCATCACTCGATACTCACATCAAAACGGTTTGTGTATGATGCGGGTATTACACTAAGCATTCATTTTTCTACCTCTTTTTTGTGTAAAGATTGTGATGCGTTTGTAGTTGTGCAATAAACGCGAATGAGAGGGGGAATTTCTCATAGTTTTCGCAGACCCCCGAGTACGATGTTATATTTGTGTTAGTGTAATGGAGGGTGAGTCTGGCAAATTTTCTGGCTCAAAAGTGAGGAGTCATATGACGCATGAATTGTACTTCCCTGCGACCCCTTGCCTGAAAAACCGGTTTTGTGTATGGGGGTAATAAACGAAATGAATGATAGTGTAACTTGCACCAATGGTATGTAGAAAGCTCAAAAGCTTGTGATTTATGACTAGTCACAATTTAGAATAGGTGGGTTAGCGACAAAATATTCAACACCATGGACAAACTTTTCGAAAGGGTGATACATAAAAGATTTATTTTAAGCGCCAAGAGGGACGGGCGAAGGCTAGATCAACAACGGATTCTATCAATATGGTGCCTAGAACAAGCAAGGGTCACAATCGATTTGAATAATATTGCGCTATGATAAACCTTGACATGAAAAAGGTGTTAATACTGCGAAGTGGAGCAAGGAGGTGTAGGCGTTTATAAAGTTGGATACGCTCCGTATTTAGTGTCATAAAATTTCTTTTAGGTAAGAAACTGCATTGCGAGGGAGTCAACTCCTAGGCCAATCCTGGAGATCATCATTTTCAATGAAGTACTGGCGCTATGCCTCCTGCGAGATAATATAGGGGTCGCTGTGGTAGGAAGGCGACTCGACGTTCGGTCCTATTGTATGGAGCGACAGTCTGCGCAGCGGCTTTGAAAATAACTCCCAATAGGAGAAGAATAATCTCTGAGTATCGTCTAACTGCCCTTCAAAATTGCTTTGCACACTACGTCCGATGAGGCAGCACTTGTCATAGCAGGCATATCCCCCACTGATATTTGGAGGGGTTGAGTCGTACGTTGTTGAGTTGAAGAAAATGCGTTTCAGTTGAATTACGATTTTCAGTACAGGGGCCTAAACTCACTAAAAAAACTAGTGAAGAAAAAAAACCCGCCCTGGTACCATGACGTGCATCCCGTAAAAGTTCAACTCACAATGTAAAATTAATAACGAATAACTTGCTGTTATGAATTTTAACGGTTAGCACAAAACTCTATCCTATACGGCGTAATGGTGACACGAGCTACCGTGCCTGGCGCTTTCTTTCTGATGGTCCTGCAGCCCAGAGCCATATTGGGTGGAATAGCTGACGTGGGGTTCCCTTTCTTTCCTTGGTTTTTGGTTACACCTTTAGCACTGCAATATCTCTACCAGCGCGACTATCACTATAACTGTAATCCTGAGGGTTTTCTTTTGTGTTTTTTGCTTTTATTCTTTCCTTACTGATCAACGTAATTCCTCCATTCGCACTTCGATTCCCACCAATGAATATGGTTGAGGGTAGTGTCTTCCTTACGACGATTAGTCTTCTTACTGTTGATAGATCTTCAATATTATCAGTTTTCTGATGAAAATGGTTTTGATATGGAATTGGTTTTCCGACCCTAACTCTCAATTCCCGTGGGCTTTCCACGGTACCTACGAAAGTAATGGCCTTACTTGAGAGGTCCTTCTTGTCACCTTGAAGCAAAAGGTGGAATGGGTATATAGGCATTGCAATTGGACCCAATACTTGGCCAATGCTTAAAAAGGTTGTTTTATGTATTGAGTTTACAAAAAACACTACTGCACTACTTTCATCCTTCATGCGTTCATCCCCAACTTCCAGAAAAAAACGGCATCGCGAGTTCTTCTCCAAAAAAACATGAAACAAATTTGTTCATGAAAGTCAATCCCCTTTCAAGGTGGCTGTAAGATGTATTCGAAAACGGAACTATGGCCGCCATTACAGGATGCAGCCATTATTCCAAGTCCCGTCACGACTAACGGACATCTTGCTTCCATGTTTAAGTCAGTCACAGGATTTGTCAACGATTTTCAAAATAATTATTTCCGTTAATAAATCATAAATGTACCAAAAATAAATCGAAAACCTCCTAGATCACCCCACAACAAAAGCCTAGCAAAAGCTCACAAATAAAAAAGCTTTGCAAAAAGACGACTTTGCTCGCGACACGGAGAGGACAGTTGCTTTCCAGATCTCAGACTCGTTCGTTCAAAAGCGGTGACAGCTCTCGTGTTGTGCGCCATCGGGTTGAATGCTGAATAAAAAAAATTCCTCAATTTTCTTGAGGTAAAGAAAATCAAATTGAAGACGTTCGTGAGCAAATCCATCGTTAATTGTAAATAATCAATATATTCCGACAGAGGTGAATCTTGTTAATGCAGTGAATTGGTTGGCGCTTCCCCGTTGCATGTAAAAATTATCCCCGATTTTTTTCTAGTGGTGGCAAGAGAGAAAAGTGTGGTGTTCCAACAAAAAAAAAAAGAAAAAATTCTGACTTGTGCGCGTTGCAGATTTCGTCTTTTGACAGTCTGTCCACGACTGGTTTTTTGCTGGTGAGATAAGAGTTTTTTCTGTTCAGCAAAAAGAGCCCCCAAATTGGATGTACACCATAGCGGAAAGGAATCTACGATCTAGAACAATTCAACTGTCAAAAGGTAGGCATTAAATTTAAGAGATTTTCGCTTTGACTGAATCCTTTCTAGCGCTCCGCTTATTACTACAACAGGGGCCGGGGAAATGATTGATTTTGTGCTGTAGTCGCGCTAATGTTATGTGTATTTAACCTCGACAGAATATAGTAGCAGTGGGTAATCAGCTCATGCTCGGCGCTCAGCCCCAAACAACAAGACTCAGGGGGGCCCCATTCATTTATAGATATATATAATCTTTGCCGTTCTGTTTGACATCATGTCTCACCCGCCGCCGCCGCTGCTGCCGTTGGTCCGTGCTCTTTTCAGACTCAATGGCAGTTAGTTATGATTTGGTTCAGCGGGATGAGAATAGATATTTTCTTCCCTTGCGTTTTGATTTGAGAGGGAATTGACAAACGTTCTGATCTCTGATATGATTACAATTTTTATAGTGCATAACTGTAACAGCAGCTAAGCAGTCGCCCTCGACCGGTGATAATAGCTCGACCTTCACAATTGACAATTTTATTAAAGCCTTTGCTGCTGTTCGCGGCATGAATGGCTCTTGTCCGACTTATTAGCGGCTCGCTGGGAGTCGCTTTTGTGTAGATAAAAAATCACCAACGTGAAAATTTAATTACACTTGATTTTTTAATGCATGAGAAACGCAGGTGATGATTTTTTTAGTATTTGTCCAGTCTATGGACCCGATTCTATTCTATACGTATATATTCTGTGCTTTTCTCCCCCTTTCCCGTTCGCAATTGATTCTATCCTCTACGGATAAAAGCTGAAGCTTGGAGCATGCACACATCGAGTAGACACAATTTTCCACCATCCACCATTGGGGATTTGTATAGTATTATAGTTATCGACTTACGGGGGGGTTAATTTTCATCTGTGTGCGCTTCGGGGGGTATCTACAACACAAAGACCCCTCCCCTACACCTAATTTATACTTTTACAGCTTTCTGCTGCTGCTGTGTGTCTCACACAATCCTTATTTTGGAACTTCCTCCTCCTCATTCTCGGAGGAGTTTATATATAAACATTTAATTTTTTTTGCATCTTAGTTTTATTTTTAAAACTATTGGCCTGACTTCAATGGGAGAGACTACACTCTATATACAGAAGAAAAAGAAAGAAGTCTTGAGTGGATGGAATCTGCTTCAAGGTCATATGCAGTTCACCCAACTTGTTCATGCGCATTTGGTACGCCTATTGCATAATTTACGTGACAAATTAATATGTGTATACACAGAGCGAGAGAAAATATCCTTTTTTCCACCGTCTGTACTTAAGCCCAATACAAATATTGAACGAAATTCATATATGTGCTCCCCCCGAATCCTTAATTGTGGGTGGACACCTTGTGTGGACCATATATCCACTTACTACCACCCACCCACCCAGAGAAAGATCAGAGTCCTGCACTAAATGGTCATGGCTCATGGCCAAATTTGATGCACACACATACACACAATCATTTTGTGCGAAAAATTTTCATTTTTAATGCAAATTAAATTTGCAATGGCATTATCTTAAATGAGACGTGAACATTCTTCCACAAGTTGAAAGCATTTACTTATCCATTCTTAAATTGGGGGTGGAATTTGGGTCTTGATTTGTTTTAGCTTAGAGCTCCCATTTGTGAAAAACGAGAAATGCCCATATCCACACACCACGGGAGATTAGAATTGATTAGATTAGAATTGAAGAGTTCTGATATCGTAATTGGTTTTAAAATTACTCCGTCATAATTTTTTAGTATTGTTATCTAGAGGAGAACGAGTGACTGGGAAGATTTGATTTTGTGTGCGAAGTTGTATTGAAAAATGGTAATATTGAAAACCAGTTTTTTTTAAATATTATTATGTAATGCGTCAGTATTTTACATCTGAAAAACTTTTTAACACTAAACCGAGTCAATGTTTTTTACGCAATGAAGGTTTTTCGTTCAGATTAATTACATCCAGTAAAGCTAGTAACTTATATTGAGCAAGACGATATAATAAATATTTTTTTTTGCTTTTTCACGTTTCCTTTGAAGTGGTAATCAAGCTTCATATAATATCTAATCTTTTCTTAGAAAATTAAACAGACTATTGTATTTTTTCTGATATTCTAATTGTTATATTAGGTTTTTAGTATCATTTTAAAACGGTCAAGTCTTTTTACAATCTTCATTTTGTAGTTTTTAATGTTATACATTTTAAAGATTCAAAAAGATACTATAAACTACTTTTCGTCACTCTTAATGATGATGTTAACACATTTTGTATGAACTTGAATGATGAGAATCCTAAAGATGACGAATTTTATCATTTTCACCTTCTCCTTTAGTGCACAAAATACCAAAGTTCTGCTTAGATCAGGTTTTCACCAGGACCTTGTTCACAAAACACTCCGACGGCTACTATTGAGTATATCGACTTTGTAAAATCTAAACCTCGTTACAAAGTTTTTGTCCTACAACATGCAGGAGTTCAAACACAAGATCCGTCGTAACCTTCCTTAGTACCATCCAGGCTCTGTTTAATCTATCCTGTTAGGCACTGTATAATGACGAGTCGGACATGTCGGATTGGCAGTAAAAATAAAATCACACAATAAAAAGTTCAAAAGTACACAAATTTGGTCATTCAATTTACCAATTTTTGCACCTCCCTAAATTACCGACGAATTTATAGAATTATTGTGTTGATTTTATATAATTTGCTTTTTTTCTGATTTTACAATTAAATAAAATATAACATTGTATTATCTCTGTCTCAGAGGATGGCGTGAAATTAACGGTTGATTCATCTTTTAACGTCAAAGGCCATTTGAACCAAGGATCTGCAAGGAAACAATCATATTATATCGAGACCCTCAAAAGAAATCGCAATGTCTGATTTTTTTAAAGTATTCAAGATGATCCTTCAGCCATCAGCCCGGTCCACAATAAACAAGTCCTACATTCGGCCCGGCGCACACTGGGGCAGAAAGCACTTTTTTGGTTCAAAAGTTTCTAGAGACCACAATTTTAACCAATTTAGATAATTCTTTTTTATTTTGAAGGTAAGATGATTTGTAAGATATCTGTGGAAGCCGAATTTTGATTTTCCCTCCAAATATGCCTCAAATTTTTTTTGTTTTTAGCCATTTTTTTTGCCTCCCACGACCCCAAAACAAGTCGTAGGGGGCACTATGACCCCTTAAAATGTTCGTAGCAGTCCCTACTATAATTAAAAAATAACAAAAAAATCCGCCCTTGCCTCTAAAGGGGCCAGTGCGCAACCTTAAGGGCTGTGAATTGTAAAATGCACTTATGCACTTTATAATATTACCTCCCACGGCCCCAAAAAAAATCGTAGGAGGCTCGGAGACCCCTTAAAATTTTCGTAATTTAACGTACAACAATAATAAAATAATATAAAAATCCGCATTTGCCTCTAAGGGGGTCAAAAAGGGTCCTGAAAGTTGCCCCCCCCCCCCCTCATATGCACCCTATGCACGCCACCCATGTCTAAATTATAAAACTAGTTAATTTGATTGTAATAATTAATAATAAATCAAAAAAAAGTCATTGTACCTCACCTGGGGCTCTAATTACATCAAATTGTCTCATTTTATCGTATAGATCGAAGCTTATTATTGATAGTAAAGTGTTATCTACATAGCACAAATTAATTACATTTGAGGTTAGGTGCAACATATTTGGAAGGGAAAATCAAAATTCGGCTTCCACAGATATCTTACAAATCATCTTACCTTCAAAATAAAAAAAAATTATCTAAATTGGTTAAAAATTGTGGTCTCTAGAAACTTTTGAACCAAAAAAGTGCTTTCTGCCCCAGTGTGCGGCGCCTCGAGTTTTCGTACTAAAAACGATGAATTACAAGAATATTTTCGTGGATCTAGAATTCGCGCCGTCCTGTTGTCATTAAATGACTACAATCTGTTCAGAAATGATCAAAAAAATCGTTTTGGTGGTGGAGTAGATATTAGTAGATATTAAGAATACCCTCAGGTGTGCGAAAGTTAAGGTATCTGTATCTAATGCTTTGGAGCTCCTTAGCATTGAAGTTAGTTTTCCATCCAATGACAGTATTACGTGTGAATTTTTTTCGTAAGGCTCGGCTTTAATCGATCCGTGGTCTTCCTTAGGGCATTTTTACAAGTTCCTTACGGTTCCTTGCCTATCCATCTCCTCCTGGGTCTGTCCAATGGTCTATTTCTAGAAATTTCTGATATCAAAAGCCGTTTGGGATAGGGGTCGTCTATTAATTACATGAGGCGCTTAGGGGTGGAGAGGAGCGAGCTGGGGCTTCAACAAAAACTTCAAGGCGGCTCCAGACTCACGCCGCCAATCCTGACACTTTCCGCTATTTGACAGAAGGTCGGCTTTGGAGTCGTTCTAGATTTCATTATGGGTGCGTCCGACTTTTCTGAAGGCTTTTCAAACCGTATGGCCAAAGCCTTCGCCCTTTTCGCCGGGTTATTATGCCCTAGAGAACATCCATATAATCTAACCCTCTTCTTATTAAGAAAATCGGTATCCTTTTCTTCCTTGGAGGCCGCGCAGACCCTAGCAGCCTCTTCACGGGAGTAGCCAGCTTCCAGATTTCGCATAAAACGTTTACAGGCTGCGCCACCCCGTCTTCTGAAAGCGCTCGTTTTTTAGAGTCGCCTCTCCGAGTAGGTGCCCTTACTTCCGCAGGAGATCTCCCAATGAAAGAGTGATCTCAACGTACTCCATCCCTGGGTTTACGGGCTCAGACTGCCTTCCCTGAAGAAGAATCCCGAAAACTTTCCTTCACTGGGACCACATTTGACACCTTGAAGCATGGAAATATCTAACTGGCCTTGTAGGTGGTTTTTTGGGAGCTGTGGGAGCCCCAGAAATGTTTGGAGCGTTAAGAAGTGCTCCATCTTCAAACATTTTTTTAAGGTAATTTTATATTGATACCACGTGCTTGGCGAGAAAGGACGGTCGCCCATGGCAGAGCTCCGTATCATCAATGGAAGGTCTTGTAGTCAGTGCTCCCTGCTTGTGCCGTGTTCGAGTCATATTGATGAGTACATAGACTTGGCTAGCTAGAAACAACGCCCTCAAAAAATGCCAACAAAATTTTATTTTTTGTTCGAAATTGTTTTTCGCATTCATTTTGGCGCCCCTTACCACCTGGCGCCTAGAGCGACCGCTCCACTTGCTCTACCCCAGGGCCGGCGCTGGCAACGAATATGCGTTTAAAAGTGTACCGAACCGAACATTTGACCGAATTAACTATTCGGTTCATTTTTGCGCAGTAAATAGGCTTATACAGGTCGGCGAGGACCTATGCGAGTGGCGGCGCTAGACCACCCTTCTTTACCTGCACCTCGTTCCCCCGCTGGCACTCGGCTCACCCACTCAATGCGCCGTTTTTTTATTGCAACTATTCGCATGTTACAATTGTCGCCAAAAAATATGGGACTATAGCGCGCATGTAGAAAAATGACAATTCCATACACATTAAGATTGCTTGTAGATGTATGTAGATGTTGTGGTTACTTGATTGAATTCGGTGAACCAAGAGACGCCATAATGGGCTTTGATTGTCGAATTCATGTCCCTGCTAACTGCTACTATTGATCCAATGAAGGTAAAGGATTGTACTACTTCAAATTGTTTTGTTAGTAAAAGCTTGTTCCACAGTCGTCGTTGTTCCATATTGAACCATTTACTACCAATGGTTAATTTTCTTCAGTAGGAGAACAAAAAATAGTTACGTTGTTGACATTCTAAACGTCGTTCTTCTTTTTGAGTGATTTTACCAAAAATTCACCGAATGTCTTCTTGATTGAACACAATGTACATAATTTGTACATTGTACAGAGCGCATCAACTTCTTGTACAATTAACTTAGTTTAATAGAAAAAAGGTGGTTAATTTGGATTTAATTTCTGTGTGCAAAATACATACTAACACGAGTTCAAGAGTCCAGTACATTCCAACCCCAATCAAAACTGCAACGAAAATGAAGACATTTCGCAAAAGCAGCTTTTAATAAAAGTCACAGCAAACCACATCTGTTGAAGTTTAATATCGAGAACTTAATTACTAAACCAATTTTCTTTTCACTATCAAGAGCGTTTAACTGCTTTAAGACCAGCACATTCTGACCTTGTAGTAGCCCTGTTCGTGGTTTTATATTTGGTCATTTTGAAAGAAGGATGTAACCACTGGTTCCACTCGTCCATTCCAAAAACTTCTAGCAAAATTCACTCCACTGAACCGATTTTCCCATTACCCCTACAGCCCGACCCCACTTGTTAAATTAGTGCTTATTGCAGAACAAATGCTCATTACACCCTCTTATGCTCAGATATTACAAAGAACAGCACCGAAATCACAGATTGTTTACACACCATCACCCCTGAAAGTAGACCTACGCAGGAATCACTTCTCGGAGCAAAGGTTCAGGGGGTCGCTTCGGGACGGCTCTTGGGGCTTTATTCTTGAAACAAATGCTTCTCCGCTCCAGCATTAGCTTCAGCAGCAGCACAGATGTTGCCTTGATATTTTATATAACATCGTCAGCATCCGCTAGATTGTGCTGAACTCACTATATAAGGCCCCATCCACCACCAGGAGTCTTAAAGCTGGAGCTTTGGTGGCGTTCTAAATGAATTCTCCGGGCTCAAGACTGCTGCAGATGAAGAACAGCCTTCGGTGAGTCTCGATTAAAGTACAAATCTTGGGCGCGACCTTTAAAAAACATAATAACGAGAAAAATAATGAAATAATGAAAAAAAAAGTGAAAATATACATTTCTCTCGGGGAGGACGAGAGAGAGGCACAAGTGTGTGACAAGAATTATATGTCGTGGATATTCACCGCTGCTGTCATCTATCGGAAAAGACATATGCGAATTGCATTTTATATATTTTCAGGAGTGGTTCAGAAAACTTTGAACTTTTCCCGCAAGTTTTCCTCATCATATTCGGAAATTAGAGTGCTCAAGAAGTTACGAGAACTTTTTCCCACTGCCACTACTACTATACCCGGGAAAGTAGAGCTCACCATAAGTTATACGAGGAGCATTCATGTCCTGAGACGTGCCGGTTTCAGTGGATTTTTCTCTTCTTGTAAAACTTATGATCGAGGGAGGATGAAAAGTAGAAGAAAGTTTCATCTTGGGTTATACTGATATTGATTTTGAAATTGTCTTGGATGTTCTCGGGAGGCAGAGCGTATATAGATATACATGTGGGTGTTTGGTTGGTACATATCAAGGTGAAAAACAGAGTAACATTTTGGAATGTGATATTCAAGTATCACTTTTCGTCTGTCATGTGAAATTGTTTTTGAGCATAGCAATAGATCCCATTTTGGAGTGTTTTTAATAATAAAACAAGAAGGGTTAAGTTCGTTCAGCTGCCATTTCAGAGACATGGGTTGGAGTGCAATGCAGAGACATGTTCCTTTACGTTTCCACTTCTTGCGCTTATATATCACTTCTTGTTAATTTTTTCCCTTGCTCTTCAAAAAACTTGATTTGTCTTCTGGGGAAGATACTTGTGTTAGTTTGGCAAAAAATCTATGGATATAGCAATACACTGTGATATCTACTAATGGGTGTAGTAACTTACAGAAACGTCATCTAAATACATGATAGCGAAACTCAACTTGAGCCAAAGTCCAGAATCTACACCAGAAATGATTTAGAAGACGTCGATTCCGTTTTATACACAGACGGCTCGTAATCAATGTTGGATGTCGGCGCTAGAGTTTACACCCTAAGCGCTAAACCTTAAGAATATAGTACCGCATGCCTAATACTGCGAGTGTCTTCCATCGAGCGTCACAATCATGCATTAAAATTATCCCTTCAATGGATGCTGGTTATAGTGCTGGGTGGAACACGATTATAAAATAAGTTCGTAAGAGGTGCCTCTTTTTTTTTTTGAGCCAGTACAATGTCATACTTCAAATGAGGCGAGTTGCCATTGTAATGCCAAAATGACAAAAACAAGCAAATTAAAGAAAGAAAGATAATGACCAATGAGCTTTTTTCACGAGTTTGATTCTAATATGCATTAAACTGCTTCAGAGTATGTACGAAAGCTATACCTCCACAATGTATATTTATATTTAACAATCTCGTCTCTCCTCATTTCAAGTTGAATGTTCCTGCCGAAAAAGATGTAAGAAAGAAGAAATCCATGTCTCTTCACTACGTATATTTATAATCAGAGCTCGCCTCATTTTAGCTCGGTGCATGCTCATACACCAGTAGAAACATTGTTTTTGAACCCGAACATTTAAAAAAAATCTCGAGCCTTTCTTTTTCTCTCATACTGCTCGTTCGCGAATATCTCGATTTCATTAGAGGTCCATACCGACCCAGCAGGAAACGGAGTGCTGCAATAGTCATCTTTGAGCACTCCTTAACAGCATTCCCTTTTCCATACCAGTCCCATATACTTTTTAACATTGCTTTTCATTAGAGGGAAGCATTACTTTTATTGCTCCTATAAAAGCATTTTAGAACGAGAACGAGTTGCTAATATCACCCTTTATGGTCACCAAGATAATCGTCTGGGTTTCTTTGTCCTATAAAACTCTAAACACTTCAGTATTGCTCCCTTGGAAGCATATTTGGCAGCGCTTCAAATTAGCTCCCCTGAGCAGTGCTTTCTATATTTCTCGCTCTCATTTCAAGCTTTCATTTAGTGCGGAGCAAAAGTTTTTTTGATCTTACAGTCTAGGGCTTGTTCTTGGGCAAGACCAAGACCACATATTCATCTGTAAAACCACAGACAGACCGTTGGCAGGCATGGCCCGATGAAGGCCACACATCAGATCTTCAGGCACGGATTGACTATAAATGCCCACACCCAAAGATTTTTTGTCAGTTTTCCTGGACAGTAGGCCACGGCTTGGCGGCGGTCGGTTAGTATGTGGTGATACTTGCCCTCAAGGCGAGAAATCTTCGGGCCATGGCCTGCCGGCGGCCTGTGTGTGAATGGGGGCCTTTATATTGATCTGCCTAAGAGAAAAACTTCGGGAACTCGCAAGTTTTCCTATATCCCCTTACTCCCTCGTCTTATTCCCGCTGTGCTTGGTGATTTAGATCGTTTCCAGGTTTCTGGGTACACATTAGTGCACAACCTCTCCCCTCATAGGGGAATCGCCATTTATATTAGGAAAGACGTAGCCTTCCAGAAGGCAATAGTACAACTCCTGATTTCAACCATCTCGGTCTAAAAATTTTACTTCCAAAGCACGTCATTTTCTTCTGTTTTCTATACAGGAGTCCTAATATCAGTAATGAAGCTTCCTCTTTAGCATTTGACGCTATCTCTGAACGTATCTCCGGTTTTTTATCCTCCCATCCGGACTGTGAGATCATTGTTGCGGGTTATTTCAACTTTCACAACGTAAATTGGCTGAATTACTCAAATGGCACCAGTGTTTCTGGCAGGGATGCCGAGCTCTTTGCTGAGACAAATAACCTATACCAAATTGTCAACGGTCCTACGCGTATTCCTGACACTGCAGGTCAAGGACGCCACCTCCTTGATCTTTTTCTTACCTCGCACCCAACAAAATACTCCGTCGAAATTGACTCTCCTCTGGGCAACTCAGATCACTGTCTAATCAGCGCCCACTTCCCATATCGATCTCCTACCCCAACTACGCCAGCTCCTAGGAGAACCGTTTGGCATTATGGGAAGGCCAACTGGTAGGGGCTGATTCGCTTTTTTCAATCTACCGACTGGGATCTATGTTTCCAGAACCGCGATGTCAACTTTGCCGCCCTCTGTATTACCAACATTATATTGGCTGGTATGCAGCTATTCATTCCTCATTCCTCCAAATCCATAAAGCCTAGGCAGCATGGATGGTTTAATAGGGAATGCATGAATGCAATTAAAGCTAAAGAAGCCGCCTACAGAGAGTACAGACATTCTCCGAGCGAACTATCTAGACGTGAGTACATCAGGTTGAGAAATTCCTGTAAATCCACCATCAGGAAAGTCAAGGAATTATACGATGACAGGCTGAGAAATAAACTCATTAACTCCACTGCTGGCAGTAAAAATTTTTGGTCCTTGGTAACCTCCATCGCCTCCATACACACAACGCCTCCATTCATCTACAATAGGCAGGTGATAACAGAAAGCAAACCCAAGGCCGACTTACTTGCATCTCTGTTCGCCGCAAACTCTTCCTTACCCGATGCTGACATGCAACCACCAGCCATCGAGTGTTCCACCCACTCAATGGACGGAGTTTTCTTCAGAACACGTGAAGTGTATATGTAGGTGTCTCAAAGAGCTTGACTCCAATAAATCCATTGGCCCCGACAATATTCCCCCTATGGTTCTTAAAAAATGTGCCTCATCTTTGGCTAAACCTCTGCGCAAACTTTTCGCCCTATCCTACTTCTCCGGAGTCTAACCCGACTCCTGGAAACTGGACCATGTTCAGCCCATACCAAAAAAAGGTGACGCTAGTGACCCAGCTAACTACCGCCCAATAGCAATTACTTCTATTCTCTCCAAAGTGATGGAGGCAATAATAAACAAGAGACTTTTGAGATATCTTGAACACCACAAAATTTTAAATGACAAACAGTACGGCTTTAGACCAAAAAGATCTACTGGCGACCTCCTTGTTTGCCTAACTGAACACCTCAACCAAAGTATACACCGATTTGGTGAATCTGGCCTGGTTGCTTTAGATATCTCCAAGGCTCTGTCAAAAGAGTGTGGCACCCCGCTCTGTTAACTAAACTCCAGGCTATTGGTATTGACTTCGTTCTAAGGAACTGGATTAAGAGCTTCCTTTCTGGCCGTTCAATCAAGGTAGTATTGGATGGCGTCGAATCCGACCCCCACACCATCTCCGCAGGTGTTCCCCAGGGCTCAATTCTATCACCAGCTCTCTTCCTAATTTTTTACAAATGACCTGCTCTCAATCCCTTCCAACCCACTCCACTGCTTTGCCGACGACAGTACACTACGGTACTCCTATGGCTTCGATACTGTAGGACAAGCACGCGCCAGACCTTGTCTGCATTATCGCAATCTCATGTCCATTTCAATCAACAGGGACATCGAACGAATTCTTGAATGGGGCCGCAAGAACCGTGTTGAATTCAATGCATCAAAAACGAAGTACTGTCTCATCTCCAATAAAACCTACACCGACCCTCCTTCTATTTCAGTGGACAATAAAAACCTAACGGCAGAACCGCCTTTAAACATCCTAGGCATAACACTATCCGAAGATCTGCGATGGAATAACCACATATTCCAAATCGCTAAACAAGCATTGCAATGCCTGGGATTTACAAGTCCTACATTCGTCCCCGCCTCGAATACAACTCGTATATTTGGGCTGGGGCCCCGAGAACCACCTTAGCCTGGCTGGACAAGGTGCAAAGTCGCGCTCTCAAACTTATTGGCGATAGCGCCATTTGCTCCTCAATTGACTCATTAAGCCACCGTAGGAATGTAGCAGCCCTTGCAAAATTTTACCGATTTTACCACAACGATTTCTCTACTGAAATAAGTAACCTCATGCCTCCACGGCAACTTTTCTCCCGCAACACTAGACTTGCCCGCTCGGCTCACCCTTATAGTCTACAGCCCTTATCTTCGCGCACACTCCGATTTAGAAATTCGTTTATAACAAGAACAACGCGACTGTGGAACAACTTACCTCAGTCAATATTCCCGAACTCATACAACACCCAAGAGTTCAAGCGCAAGGTTCACCACCATCTCCTCCAACACCCACCCGACTCCCCCTAATCTATCCTATCTTTCTCTCTATCCTTCGAGCTAAGCTTACTACTAGACATTGCACCATGACGTGTACGACATGACGGACTAGTAGTACAAAGGATGACACCTAAGCTTAGAGACTATCATATAAAAAAAAAACCTTGTCGAATCTGCCAAAAGAAGCTCGTTTATAAAGTCAACGAGAAGGCAAATCAATTGGTTAACACACTAAAGAAGATTCTACAGAAGCCGCTATGTGATATGAAGAGAAATATCGCCACGCATTTCCTTTCAATTTCAAGCTCCGGGTTGAGCAGTTTAAGAACATGCGCCAAGTCTGGAAAACTTGGCCTAACCGCAGCAAGCAGAGATCACGGGCCACTGCCGTAGCTGTTAGATGAACTAGTAGAGACAACTGGTCATTTTTCAGCGGTTGTCAGGCTCTGGCTAGGATCAAACTTAGCAGAGGTTTCGAAGCTTAAAATATGAGATATAACTCGTTACCTAAAATGATGACTGCATCTAAAATCATTGTGCCCTTTCATCTTCAATTGTGTGTATCGGGCTTAGTTGTATTCCTACCTCAAAAAATATAGGTACCTATATTTACAAACAATCCTCACCATTGAATTCTTGTCAAAAGGACACACTCAGGAATTTTATCTCGTCTCTTGTAAATCCCAAGGATTAAACTTGAGTTTTTGAACTTTTACCAAGAAGAGCGCTTCTGGTTGCCATGATGCCATCTGTCATGACAACGAGGAGGCACTGATAAAAAAAGTTATAAATAATTCCGTAAAATTTACCTTGGAAATTACCAGGTATTGATGTTGTTGTTGTTGTTTGTGCTGTCGGAGGTGTTTTAGTTGTAATCACTTTCCGCTTAAAGCTTCTCTCGCAAAAATCCTTGATGATTTTGTAAACCGCCGCCCGTTCGCGGGTTCGATCTCCTCCTCCTCGGCGCTCAGTGTGATGATTTAAGAGCACTTATTCCTGGCAATGAAGGCCTTGATTGCCTTGTATTATGATAACGCTAAAAAAGGGATTTGGCTTTATTAAATTGTAATTTTATTAAGTATAGGTAGATCTCCCGAGGATGTCGCTCGGGCGGCTTGATTGTGTTGGCGGCGGGTAGTGGTGTGGTGCTGGTGGCGGTATGACTTTGTTTCATAATTTTCTCATTATTTTAATTAAGCTAAGACAGGGTTTTTGTTATGTAAATAAATTTTTAATTAAGAGAAATTGTGCGATGGGCAAAGGTGTATGATTAAGAGATGAAATTAATTAAATTTGTGGGAATATATTTTATAATTGAGGGTGATGGGGAGTTTTCCTTTTAACCGAAATTTGTTTTTCTTGTTTTAAGCATTATTTTATACAGTCACGTTCTTTTTAGTAATTTACGTGAAATTTTGTGTTTGTTGTACGTACTTATGTATATAACACAGGGTGGATCTAAAGTCATTCTAAGTACCCTTTCATATAAGTACGTAAAGGTTTTTTTTTTAGCAATGCGGATTCGGTGCTTTGTGCTCATCCTTTATCCTTGGATAAAGCTGCCGCTTCTTTTATAAAAAGGTTAGACGCATCTGGAAACTATTTAAAAGTTTGTGATTCAGATGTTTTTAGATGTGGGAACTGCCAGCATCAGGGGGTTGTTTACAGGAATGTACTCCCGTGTACTACACAATTAAATGTTTTAATATAAATCAGCACGCACCACACCTTTCACGTACAACAAATCGATGACTGGCGAGCTCGGTTTCTTTTGTGCATCCATTATCTTTAAGTAGGATAAATCGAAAGGACCATTGTACATAACGAAAATGATCAAGCTCCTATAAAACGTATTGAACAATATATTTGGTGCAGACTCTTTTTTTGGCTTAAATTTCCCCTCGTATGGCCGTTTGTGCAGCTCAATACTTGGCCATTTAAATCCTTTGGTCAAGTTTGGCTGTCGTGAGGCCGTCTTCTTCTTCTTTGTTAACTGGCGGTCCGAGCGGGACGTCTCCGCAACGGATACGCTGCTGTCGGTGCCGCTTTAAAAAAAGCCGTTTCTTGCCTAGTTTTTTCGGTCAATTCGGCAGGTCGACCACCCTCCTCCTTTCACACCCTGGACTTGGGACCAGACGACGGCGGAGTTGTCATGAGGCCGTATGCGGCTCAATTAAAAATGGTTAAAAATGGTTAAGAACTCTACGGCCATCATATGACCCTTAAAAAGTCAAGAGCAGGTGTACGCCCGTTGTAAGGCCATTTCTTATTTTTACTCGGATATCCTAGAGCAGTGGTCGGCAAACTGTCGGGTTTCGGCCGAATTACTCTGGCTCCGGGCCTTGGATTTGACTGTATTGCTAGGCAGGTATGAAATAATGCCAGAAGATCCGTCTAGAAATCGCTGGCAAGATTAGGCACGGGGTAGCTCTTTTACAAGTTACAGGGGAACACACTCTGGCTCCTACACCTGACTCTGATTTGGATCCGTCTGGTTACAAAACAATGGCATGGTCCTTGTCAGTTTGGAAATCTCCCCATTGCTCTCTGGTAGGGATCCAGATATTAAGGTCACTGCCGAAATATAATTTTCGCGAAGGGAGAGTAGGTCCTGATACCATTTCCTGTGGGAGAGAGCGCAGTATATTACTGTGCCCATAGGTCTTCTCGACTCAGCAACCCGCTTCATACTACATTGTCAACTCCCTCTTAATCTCGATAACTGTTAGTTCATCCAAGCGCTCACTGAGTTCTTCTTCGGAGTCAGCCTCTTCGTTACATGAAGCCTTTTGAAACCCTTGATCCATGCCTGCCTTAGTCCAAAATGGAATTTATAGTTAGACAGCTCTTCCGAGCCCCTCTAGGCACTCGTAGTTGATTAGCAGTACCAGTGTTTTATTATTTTGCTGGGATTTCTCGGCCTTCAGCAACTTCCAGTTGTTCATAGGGATATTCCTGTTCTAGCACCGAAAATACCTAGTAATTTCATCACGAACTCTACGACCATTTCTGATATTTTCGCTTCGATGTCGGCCCAGAGAAGGTCCGGGAGAATGCCGATACTAGAATTGTCATCGGTTAGTTGCCACTTCCCTATATCGGTCCTTGGCCTGTTACCCGTTGAGCCTCATTGTTGTTGAAGTATAAGCTTCTCCTCCAACTATGGTTGGTCTTGAGAGCTTTTTGCTTTTTAATCATTATTTGTAGGCTCTGAGCTATCTTCCTGGGATCTTTCCCTTTTAGTGCGGGAGGTTACCTTGCGTTCTGAAGAACTTTCCATTCCTCAACATCTGCTTGAAATAAATCATAATTTTTTTAGTAGAGGTTTACATATCACCCTGTATTTTTTTTTCCAAATTGGAAAGCTTGGAGAATTTGCTTTAAATAAATGTCTGGACAATTTTTATGCTATGGTCTTTACTTAAGTTACAGGCAATTTTAATATGAAACGAGAATTTAAATTTTCTATTGATGGACGGAGTTTTTTGTATGCCGAGAATCCCAATTGTGCGCAAGTCCATTTCAATGTCGTCTTTATATTTCTTCCTTGTATCCTTCTTTCCCTCTGTCGTTTGGAGGTGTATGCTTTTTTGAGCGCTTCTTCAGGCATTCTCATTAGATGTCCTATCCATCGTAGGCGTGAAATCTTAATACTTTTCGCTATGTCAGGTTCTTTATATATTTGGTACAAATCGTCTTCGAATCTTTTTTTCCAAACACCCTCTTCATTTATTGCATCTGTGTGCCTACGGAAAATTTTTCTCTCGCAACTTCTGAGAACCTGCTCGTCTTACTTAGGCTAAGAACATAGTGAAGCAGAGAGCAAAGCAGCGATGCTAGTGGAGAGCAAAGCGGCGAAATTAAATAAGTGGACTCCTGTTAATACGCACATAGTGGAGCATACTGCAGTGAGGTTACATCGCTGTTATAAACGAGCAAAGCGACGAGTTCAAACAATTTTGATTTCTCTGCTATCATCGCTGTTGAAATAGTTGTTTAAAATGGATGTAGAGGCATTTCTAAGTAAAGTTTTTGTTAAAAATCCATTATGGGATTCTAAACAACACAATAGTTTCATATTAGACAAATTATGCAATGCTGCGGCTGCATTTTTTATGCACTTGTTATATTTTTACTGAAAAATATTTAAATAGAGAGTTTTAAGTAAAAAAACCCCTTACAGAATTTCAATTCATTTCATTCAAGCATTTAGGAAAGTTTCACTTATCGTAAAATTCTTTGGTAATTTGGTTAAACATTCTCTTTGTGGTAACTACTATATGAACTGGTTGTAATATTTCCCAAATAGCTTCTATTGTTTCTTATACAATTAATGTCACAGCACGATTCAAAAAGTGGAGCTGATACTTTTAAAGGATGATCCTGTGGATCCTTATAAAAAATTATATTATAATTTTGAATACTTTCAGCTCGATTTAAAACGCGTCACTTGTGTTAGACACTCTTTTATAAGCGCGACATCCATTCGCCGCTTTGCTCTCCGCTTTCATCGCTACTTTGCTCTCTGCTTCACTATGTTCTTAGCCTTAGTAAGCGTTCATGCTTCCAATAATATGCTTTGTTCTGTCTAAGGAATTCAAGCGAACTACCAGTCCAGATTTGAGTCCCTTGGGCTACTACGTATCAAGGCAAGTCCTGCCATGATAATGAGACGTCGCGTCGATAAGATAGGGCTTTTTAACTTACGATGAAAAGTCTTTTAAGATAATTGAATAATTAGGGATTAGGTATCCTCAAAATATCACGTAAAAGAAAATTTTCGGTAATATCGTCGGTCTAGAACCAGAACAACGTATGTCCAAAAAAAAAAATAATTACTTTTTTGAATTTTCTGGTTGTAGAAGAGTTACTTTATCCGTCTTTATATAAATTCGGCCATAACATTTTATAATAGTAGTAGTTTCCATTTTATCGTATCTCCATTTCACATAACGATAATGCATAAAATTCACCTTTTAATAGCTCTCCTGTAAAATTTCAAAATTGGTGGTTACGTTCTTCTGGTTCTAGACCGACGATATGTACTTCAGTTTTCAGTAATAAAAGTTTGCTTCAAAATTTTGTCCATATTGTATATTACCACTGAGAAAGGACACCCTAGTCGTTTGCTAAATTTTTTATAACCTTACAAAACGATCCGAATCGTAAAATGACTAAGACCTTCTGTAATGTAGTTAATAAACATGTTTCCAAGCTACAGTTGTTCAATCCTGGCCCAAAACGAGATTACAAGCCATTACACACCCAAAATAAGGCCAAATCATCCCACAAGAATATTTAAACAAGCCGACAATGAATAATTTCACTCGAATCCATTAAAAATTTCTCAAGTGTTAAAAAAACGCTGCCATCGAGAAAAAATCGTTATTATGGAAACCGTTACCTCGTATATAAAGCAAACCTGATTAACATTTCATATCAGGTTCTGTTGTACCCAAAAATAACCCAAGGAAAAAGGAGAAGCACACACAAAACTCTCAGTGTAAACTTAGGTCTCCTTGTGGGAATTCGGTATGTTTTGCACGTCTTCCTTTCCAGCCCGAATGCGTCCCACCGTATCCTACCCGAAAGCCTCCCACTACTGCCAAGGATCTGATGGCATTTATTTTCCTGTGACACGCCTGTATACAAATATATAGAGGCACAAGCGTCGATATACACTACTTCCCCAGAGTATGTACGTGTTTATACGCAATACCACACTTACATCCCCCGAAGGATAACCCAGAATAGGACTTGTTCTCTATCAGGCCCGGGGCCCTTAAGGGAGTCACTTTCAGTTCTCGGGATATTAATCTAGAGCTCCGGCATGATATTTTTCGTCATTTCGGAATAGCTACATTTCATGGCGGAACCCACTTAAACGTCGATTATGGGGTTCAGATGCTAATTCACTGATCACTCACTAGAGTTGCAAAAACAACACATTCCCCCCACCCGCGCCTCTAGGAGCTGTTCGCGTGGGAGAAAGGCGTGGGACGTGGGATGAGGAGACTTTCAAACTCATTTTTTTTTTAGTCAAATTAAATTTTCTCGTAGAACATCACAACCGAGGATGAATCTATCTATGGTGGTTGCGAGGATATTCAGGACGAATGCGGGGGTGGAACTCAACTCCGTCGCTATATTCGTACAAGGCTTATTTTTACCAGCCGTGGTAAGTGTCGACAGCAATGTTCGTACAGTCACATTAAAAGCTAGTCACACGCAAGATTATAATGAATGAGCATTCGAGGGGCGTTGTCCTTTTACTTCTAATTAGTCGGAACAGGTGACGTTACATTTCTAGTTCTGCATTTGTTTTCAATATTTGTATGTCTGGTAGTTACGGCTTCTGGACAACTAACAGTCCATTACAGTTTTCTTCATGTAATTGATCAAAACTTTTCATGCACTGACAGTTTTTGATGTCATGTGTCATGGTATGTCATATTTTGACACCAGGCCTTGATTGGGTGGAGTAGAAAAAAACTGAGAGAGAACAACATGGAAAGTTTAAATGGAAATGGTTGTGGAAAAAATCGATAAAATTCTTTGTTTAAAACATTTAAGAAAATAAGGAACAATTTTTCGGGTGGAGTTATGATGGCAGAACTACTGTCGTTTCTTCTTAAAAAATTTAATCAAATAGTTTTCGCAGGATTCTTTAAAAGTCAGTTTTATGCCATTCACGGAGCTCTGCAGTGATTAGAACAAGCCATAGTCAGAGGTCGGAGTTCCGCAGGGAACCGTCCTGAGGTCTCCTGTGGTTCACAATGTATAACGATATGTTAATGCTACACCTCCCAAGAGGAGCAGTTGCGATTGGGTTCGCGGGTGGCATGGGGATAGTGCTCGCACGACGACTTCTTGATAAGATGGAATTATGCACAAACGAAGTGATCTGGCAGATTAAAGCTTGCCCTTAAAGCGGTGGCCTGACGCTTGCTGAGCACAAAACTGAAACTATGCAAGCGAGAAAACCTCTGTTCGTAGGGATCAAGGTATGAAGAACAGATCATTCATTCACAGCACGCTTCTAAGATATCTTGGACTGATGATCGACCACAGGCTAAATTTTAAAGCAACCTTGGAGGACAAGAATGCGGCCCAACGTGGGAGCCGTAGGCCTTATAGTCGCCTCCTGATGGCGACTGCGGTTAGTTCACTACGGCTATGAGCTGTTTGTGTACCAGGCCATAGATCGTGAAGATGCAGATCTGGTAGGCTTCTATACTACTTGGCTACCATTGAATCCTAAAACCTGTTCATCACAGGCAGAGCTTCGAGAGCAAGGAAGAGATGAGCTAGACCTTCATGTAAAAAACATTTTTAGTATTTTTTTCTGCTTAGAGAATGACCAGGCTGATTTGAGTGCGACACTCCTCAGATCCACACCAGCCAACTCTGTCTCTGTTCCTTGCTGATGGTCATGGCGTAGTAAACCTTAACGGGGAATTGCATACGTTTGAACGCAAATTGGGTCTGATGGGATCAGAGGAATTCGAGGATGAAGACAGTTTTTCCCTGGTTGACGGCTGTGAAAATTTTGGCTTCGATTACTTGTTTGTACAGAGTATTCACGTGAAGCCTGGTACCATTGCACAGTTTTGGGGAGTTTAAATTGGGCAACAGCGTGATTGGATAGTGGGACCTTAAAATAGAGAAACAGAGGGGATATTCCTGGTAGTTTAAAAGTGTGTAAGAACTCTGTAGGGTAATGTACACTGTTCTCGACCTGCATAACCGATTCATACTTCATATGCTAAGTCCGTAGCTTCTTTACCAGAAAGTTATTGATTCGTCTTTCAAAATCTTTCTATCAACAATATCTAGTAATAAAATTTTTTGCTCTTAAACCACGTTGAAGGTGGATACGCATGTTAACTCTCAAGGATAGAACTTTGACAGTAGGCCATAAGATGAATGACTTGAAACAGGCTTTAAGTTGATCTTCACGTGGCATAACAGGCAAGGTCTGTCTGAAGTCACCAACCAAAAGTACTGAAATTCGTCGGTAGTTAACGTACCCTTATAAAAAAAAGCTAATAGCGTTAAATCGGACGATCCCGATGGCCCTTGAACGTCGTCGAAACGCGAGATAACCATGTCGTCGAGGCGACGACGGACGCCAGCTTCATTTGGTAAGAAGTACAAGCCATTCATCCTGCCGGACCAAACTACACACTAAACTGTGACCTTTTCTGGGTACATTTGCAAGATTGTAATATCACCAAATGTCATCCGTCCGAAATCGGGGTCTACTTCCAATTTCAAGTACTCTAGAATTTTGTATGCGTCCGGGTCCAAGTCTCGTGGCAAAATATGCCGAGTGTCTGGGGGCAACGATAACTTGACTGCCTCGAGTTATCCTGCACATTCGGGCAGTGCAGCAAAGATCTGTGCAGGCCTCATGTTACGGCTACGTACGGATGTTCTATGACTACTAAATCGGTTGATTCAAATTTTTCTACTAAAGTTGAATAGCCGATCCAACAGGCCGATAGTAAAGTTTAATGATATGCACGCGCTGCTCAACACTGTACTTTCCATGATGATTTGCGCAACATTTACAACTATAATCTTCGACAGCTGTAGCTTCACCAAATGTCCAAGCTCCTATTGGAACATCCTTTAAAAATACTGCATTACTATTACGCCTCCTCGAATACAACGCCTTTATTTGAGGCCGAGAAGTATTCTAGCTTGGGTAGATAAAGTGCAAAAGGAGTGCATTTTCCTCCACTGAAATAAAGGAAATCCTGCCTCTATGGAAATTCTATTTCATCAGCACCAGATTAGCCCAAACTGCTGCCAGCTTCCAGCTGCCTACAGCCCTACTATAAATAAAACAACTCGAAAAATTGTAGAAATCGAATCGTTTCCGAAATTATAATCGTTTTTGGTTGATTTGAATTATATAATACCCCGGCTTCACCAGCCGAACTGCACAAGTTCGAGCAAATTGTTGTACTGAACTTGAATTTTAGACTTAGCTTCCATACAAATTCACATATTGAACTCAGGAAAAAAATCAAGCCTGAGTTCGCCCAACAGAACATGAATTGAACGTAAAAGCTCGCTCAAAAGAGAGTAATCAACTGGAATATTGGAATGTCATTCCAGGGAGCTTTTGCATTTTTAACTTCTGTCGAAAAAGCAACAACAGTTTCAAGCACGAACTGAACATGCCAGCCGCTGAACCACTTATACGGATTGAACTGAACTTTATTGATTGAGGCCGGTAACGCCGGGGTATTGTGGTAAACTTGTTTAACTAAGTTAACTATCATAACGTGACCAACGACAAGACGGGGAGTGCTAGTACAAAGGTTGATTCCTGAGTTTCGAACTGCCGTATAAATAAACTAGTTTCATGAGAGAAACACGAATGAGCCCCAAAGAATTGATATTTCGACCAACAAATCCTTTTTGGCTATGAAATGTAGAAAAATGATAATGTGCTATGCTCACATCGTCCAAACAGTGCGGCATTTATATTTTAGATGCTTTTTCTGAACGGTGCTTCATATTGAATATCCTTGAAATTATGTCAAGGACTATTAAGTCCTCGTTTGACTACAATCGAATGTTGTTTTTCCTGTTTAGTCTCCATCAAATGCCCACGTTCCCATGTAACTATGCCCACTATTCTTTCCTGGCGTTATGCCCACAAAACGAACTCATTAGAAGCGGGTTCGTCCCACTTTAGAAGTCGATAAATAAATGACCAACGGTAACAGTCCCATAATCACACGATTGATCGCCGCTACAGGAGCAATGTAAACATTCACCGGGCGACTAGCAGCAGCAGTGCGGTAATCCATTACGGGGAAGTACTGCTAAGGTGCTGAGTAGAAATCGATATCAATTTCCTAAGCAAGAACAAACGCACAAATGCCCAGAGACAGCAGAGAGGAGGGCCTCCGAGGACATTCAGGACCTAATCGAAAACAATGCCGGCGACTGTGGGACTTTATTAAAAGCGAACTTTGCCGAAATAAATCGGAATCTAAAAGAGATAAAATTTTTATTACGTTACCGAAAATTGAGCACACGTCAGAGGCAGAACCTTGTCAGGATACACACAGGATATTGGCGGAGGATATACGTCGTATGCGAGGCAGGGACATTTCTCGTTCAGTCAATCCGTGATTAGCGTGTGATAGGTTGCGGATTGGAGCGGGAGGAGGGCGCAGGATTTACGTTTTTTATTGCCATGTCATTTATTATTCAGTCGAGGATTTGTAATTATCGTCGGCGTAGTCCTGGGACCAAAGTGGATATTATTATTCATCAGGACGAGAAAAACAAACCAAAATAAAAAAGTTTCTCGAGAAAACTGCGGAGGAGTGAGCTCCGAAGTTGGCCAACTTTTCCATTTTACTTGGTTGGAAATTTGCGCTCCTTGCTTCAGTTCTTTCTCTGCTCCTCTTTGGCTTTTTTGAATCCTGCTCCACATCCTGACGGGGGTGCGATGGCAGGCTTCAGCTGCAGGCGACAAATGTGTGACATTTGTGACTGTGAACTTTCACACTGATATGGAAAATCGTACTATGGCCACCGAACAGACAGATTGTGTCGAGGATAATCACATGTATAGACAGAGCGAGGGGGCGCGGGGATGAATGACTGAAGAACATATAGATTCCTGCTGAGACGACGACACGGACGACGACGGGGGTGGCGCTAAAAGATGCTCCTCAACAATAAAAATTTTTTAGCAAAATTTTCCCTTTTTTCTAGCGCTTTCGCTGCGACACCAAGGAGACAGAAAATCGATTCCGTCCTCTCGGATGGAGCCTTGTTTATGGTTATTCTTCGGATGACATTTAAAGACTCCGCTTTCTTGCGCTGACTTCCATTGGCTTTGTTGATTTCATTTCTGGCAAATACCCTTGACGATCGTGAAAGGTCATTAACTTCAGCAACAGTAAAACTTATTTTATGAGAAAATAAAAATAACACTCGTTCTTTTGCTTCACCCACGACCCGCGGGGGTGGGTACAAAGGTTGTACGCTTTTGGGTGGTGGCTTTTGGCGGATTATGTCTGTCGTGCTTGATGGGGTAAAGCGGGAGATTTTGAGGGAAGAATTGTATATTTCTTGATGCTATGACGACGTACGATTTTATATGCGGTCGATTTGATTGGGAAATTAACGGGGGTGGAAAGGGGATGAAAGTGAATTGTGTCTACGAAATGTGGTTATGGGTACGTCACTGAGTGCAAGAAATGCAACAATTGCTTGCATTCTCCAGGATTCATTTCGTGTTCGGATTTTATGTTAGGTCACGAGTGATTTTATTGTAGCAAAGATTCCGTCGTTTGGAGATTGACCGATCGTGGTTTCATCACAATTGAAAGCTTTCAACTTTATTTTGGGACGCATCTTTTTATATAAAATTACTTTGTGAAGTTGATGTAAATTTTAATTGCTCCCTGACAATAAATGTCACGTTCTTAAAGGGTAAGTCGGACTACTATCCTAGAAGTCTGTGGCTCGATACCAAGCAGCATGGCCTTCTTTCTTTTCTTCATTCTTAACAACTTCGTCCCCTCTTATCTCCTGCCATTGCTCGATCGTTCGATCGCGAACGTTATTGTACTTTTGCAGCAACTTTAGATGGGATATGGTGGAGTAAAAACTTAGGCTGTCAGCTCTTTTATTCTTCTCTTTACTATTTTCTGACTAGAGCTTGGTCTTTGGTATTCTAGATACAACGGCACTGATGGAACTGTCGATCAGGATCGCGATCAGTTAATCGTTTGCACTCTAGAAGCGATTCTCACACAATACTTGTTTTGGGTACTTCTCGCCTTTTGCTAAAATTCACTAGCGAATGAAACTACTTTTAGAATGCCACTAAGCCAATGGTTATAACTGAAAACTTGATAGTCGGGCAACGTATCCGCAGAAATTCCACAAAGGCTAAGTTAAAGAATCAGACTTTAATCATGTCATTCACGACTTTCTGTAATTGCCATCCAGTCCGGTCCTGTCATCCAATTCCGATATAGGTCTCCGATGTTTGGTTTTTTACTTCACAACTCGTTGTTCGAAATCATTGTTGCCGGTGATTTCAAACTCTACAATTCAAACTGGTTTACTTACTCAAATGACACCAGTGTTTCTGGCAAGGCCGTTAAACTCTTTGCAAATTCTAAAGCGGGCAGTTTAACTGCGTAGTTTACCATCTGTGACGTCATGTCTGAGCGATAAACTGTGTGAACTGTGCAGTTTTGAGCTATTTTCACTCAGTTCTCAATGTTCCCATTGAAAATGGTGAAAAACCCTACGGCCACTATAGGCCCCTTAAAAATCCAAGCGGCCGGTGTTGGCCCGTTGTAAGGGTATTTTTTATTTTTGCTCGGGTAGTGCCATCCAGCCGTCCATTAGAAGAGAACGTTTTTATATTCCATGTTCCAATTCGTGTCCTGCCTCGAAAAGCAAATATCGTCGTCGTGTTCTCCATCCGGTTCAGATTCCTAGGTATTTTTATGGGAGTGGGTTGCTACCCCTTAGCCCACCGACTTCAAATTCTGTTTTATGGTGCAGAGAACTCACCATTCGACTGTCTTCCGTTAGCTCCTTCCGAAGAAGTACTCGGGGTGCGCCGTGTGTAGGTGGGATTAGGATTTTTTTATGGGAAAGACTAAAGGCTCAGAGAAAGCCCCTTTGTACTACCGACAATCTAGAGTGCAATGAATGTAAAGCAGCAAGCTTTAGTCGGAAGATAGTGAAGAGAGAATGAAAGAAGTGAAGGGAGGAACTGCCACAACCAAGCCGGGATACTTTATTCTACTTACTCCCAACCATTACTATCGCAACTCTGACACCGAGGCATTGAGAAATAACTCGTCAACCAACTGATGATATGCGCTTGATGGAGCGGAGAAGGGCTAGTGAAGGCTATGACAGGAGAAATCCGGAATGTAAATAGGGAAAGTTATGTAAGTGGGGAAAGTGAAAGGTGAAGAGTCGTCGTGCTGCCGGGATTGGAAAGCAGGACCTCTGGGATGGTAGCCAGGTGCCTTACACCACCGAGGCCCCTCAGAGCTGCTAGATGTTCGTCTGCAGTGAATCTTCTCGGGTTTTAATAGAAGTGACAAATTGGGTGCCACCACCTTCCGAGGCCTTTGATATACCTAGTGTTGGGTACGACACGATTTGTAAGAGGTACCTCTTTGTTCTTTTGAGCCTATCATACCGCAAATAAGGCTAGGTGCTACTGTAATGCCAAAATGACAAACTCAAGCAAAAAATTCCTATGAAGGGCTTATTTTACGAGTTTACCTTAAACTGCCTCAAGCTATGCCTCCACAATGTATAATTATATTTTACAATCTCACCTCGCCTAATTGCAAGTTGGAAATGTTGCTTCCGGAATAAGAAATGTCTCTCTACTACAACACTACAATCACACCTTGCCTCATTTATTTTACATGCTCATACCACGGTAGGATGTTATTTTTGAACCGGGACATTTAAAAAAATTGAGTCCTCGGTACAATTTACCACCGTGTAAGGGACAAATGTACTGCCTCATTTAAGTCCAGTTCACCTCTACTTTGTTAGCCGTTCAACCCTCCCCCCTGGACATAAATCTTCACAATAGAACAATATATGTTTAATTCACAAATTGTCGTAACTTTCCGACAACCATGATTTTTTTTGACGATCGGACTGGAGATTCCGGAAATTGAAGAATCGAAGATTTTGGGGGGAGTTTGGGAGTTTCTTTGCAATCGCATGCGTAAACTTATTGATTGAGTTGTACGCGGTTGCCACACCATTAAAAATGCGCAAGGTTCGGTACTATAAAAGGTACAATGGCATAAAAATCACGCCAAATGTAAATTGATGTTCTTGTTGTTGAAGGAGTTGTCCAGATCAAAACTCAGCATGAAATCTATGATAAAGGGCGCTTTCAGTAATGCAGGATGCGTGCGCAATTGACTTATTCAGTCATTGAAAGCTTCACACTTTCAATTGCTGGATAAGTCATTTGCGCACGCATCCTGCATTACTGAAAGCGCCCAGAATATTGCAAGGATTTTAAAATTCGCAGAGCATGGTGAAAACCCTATCGAATTGCTAATTTTTCTCAAGTAAAAAAAAACTTAAGAACAAACGTCGAAATCTGCTAAGTATCCTACAAATTTTCTATGTTAATGATCAATATTATTTTGAAAGGAAAAACTCATATATTTCTGACAATCTCCCAAGCGAGTCTTTAGACCTTGTGCCATTACTCATATAATTTTCCCTCAAAGGAATTTGTCCTGCTCGATTATTCATAGCTTCTGATGACAAAACCTAAGGGATTCAATCGATATCGACGTAATTGAAGGGGGCACAGTAAATACTATTGATTTTCAGACCATAGATAATAAATTAGTTTCCGTAGAAAATAATTTATGTTATGTGAAAAACACGCCCTAAACGTAACTTTCTAGCAAAATTGTTTTTAGATACGATAACATTCAATTACAGCCCCTACTCTACAAACTTCACAGCAACGTTCTCCGCCCCTACCCCCTCCCAAAGTAAAACAAAACATCCAACAAACATGTTACTTTTTTCCAAATACGCCTTCAGTTAATTTCCCCGGCAGGGAAATTTTCTCAAGAATGTTTTCTCTCAATGTTGATGATGCCAGAACATAGTACACATGATCCACAAGGAGGAAAAACAATGCCCCATTAAAATTTATCTGTTTAAGAAGGTCAGAAGCCTTTCTTCCATGAATATTGAATATCACATCCGAAAGGTATACATATAACAGAAGTCCACCCCCTGGGCCCCCGCCACTTGATTGTTCGGGCTCTTTCTATACATCTGGATCTCTCGCTCCTCCCTGCTCGTCGATTACGATTCTACCCTTAACAAATTTTATTAATAATTCGTGGAATATTATCCAAGGATGAAAATTTGCCTTAATGCTGCCATTTTTTCCTTGGAATAACAAAGGGCAGCAAAAAATACGAATTGAATCGAAAAGGATCCAACGCAGAAGACGGAGGCAGCCGCTCCGCATTGAATGTAGATTTTGGCTGCCGGATAATGTCGACCTCCTTCACGAGAAATTCTGTAAGCGCCCCCATTAAAATCGATGTTATGCAGTGCAGGTGGCACATTCTATCATATTAGCCCCACAGTTGGAGCCCCTCCCGCTTCTGTGTAGGTGGGTGGAGGCGGGGGTGGTTCAGGTGAATGGACCAAAATTCACTTTGTTCTGTCTAGCGCAGGATTCTTTCAATATGGAAATCTGTAGGTGGTACAATAAAGAATACGCTGCCATTAGATAACGGTTTGTGTTGTACAAGGCACAGATGTCCTTTTTCGGTACACGTCGTCGCTGGCAAGCTCTGTCGGTATTAAGTGGTATTAAATGTGCACGAAGATGAGAGCAGACTTCACTTACTCCTGACATAAAGTTTGACTGGAATTTTTGTTATTAAAATCGTTTTTATTACGGGTAATAAAGGCGGTCGAGTAGTGCCACATGCTGACGATACCTTTATTACGCTTTTTGTTTTGGGTTTCTGCCGCCAGGGAATTGCTAATGCGATATTTTTGTTCGTTCGTGCCGTTGCAAATTATCTAAATTAACAAAAACACGTTCATAATGTTAATTACTCCCTGGTAGATACTTTCGGAAAGTTAGTTGTTGTAAAAGTCTCAAGTCTCGGTATGGATCATCTTGTATCATCAGTCCTGAGGGTTGTGCTGCTGCTGTTTCACTTAATATTTAAAATTTATTTTGTCGAAAGAAAAGTTCATATCATAAGATTTTTGGTATCTATAGTCTTCGCTCTTGTATGAAAGAAGCAAAAAACTGGTTGAAAAACTCAATCAAGAAGTTTTCACAGGCCAGCTTAATTCCATTGAGAGAACTCTGTAGGGATCCCAACAACGCATGGTAAGGGAATGCTATATAGTCCAGGAAAGATAGCAAAAAAGTAGTTAAAAGTTGAAATAAATCTACCCTGCGATTTCTTGACGCTATAATTAAGAGAAAAATCGTAGGAATTCAATGAATGTGTTTTGGATAAAATTGGTCCAGGGCAACAGGTGGTAAAAAGCTAATAAAAGGAGCGAAAACACGTTTTTTCACGTTTTGGGTACGAAAAATATGTTGTTTTGGAAAACAAAAAATACTACATAATAGTGCTTAAAAAGACGAAAATTATGAGTTTTGGACCATTGAAATCGGTCAACAGGTTTTTGCAGAAAAATTCAAAAACCGTTAAAAATGGTCATTTTTTAACATTTAATTATAGGGAATTTAATTATCGTAGAATCTTGCGGCAGGGCTTAAATTGTGGTTTCTGATGGTGCCTACCTACAATAAAAATTTCATGACAAAATAATGGTAACTTTTCGAGTAAATCTCAAAAATGTAAAAACACCTGTTTTACGAAAAAAGGTTGAACAAGGCCCACAGTCGTCCTAGAAGTTTTTTGATTGACCATTTGGCTCGCAAAGGGTTGCTCTACAACCCCATTTTCATGAAATGTATGTAAGGTTTGATTTAACACCTTCAAAACGCGTTTGAAAACAGGCTCTTTTCTCGATTTTCAAAAAAAACACCCGCCGGCGAAGGGGAATTGTAATATGGTGTGGGAAAGCTTTCTGCCGGCCGAGCTTCTTAGATCTAAATATTTTCGCGCGTTTTTACATATGACAGGAAAACTTTTGATATCTCGAAAACTACTGAAGGGAAATTGATGATTTTTTAAGTAGTAAAAATATAAACCCAGAAATACAAAGCCATATTATTGATGCATTGAAAACGAAGGTTTAAATTTGCTAATTATTTGTATGGGCATGTCATAATTTCCTATTTGTTTTTTAAATACAATGTGATGTGCCTTCCGCGTTTAAGGGATATGAGTATAATAAAACAGATTTGTTGCAATTTTAATTTTTAATGTTAATGTTAGTACTGTTTATTACCATTTGTTATAATTATAAAATTATAATTATTGTGATTTAATATCACCAGTAAATGTGTTGCATACGAAACTTGAACGATTTCTTGTGTGATTTTGTGTGTAATTATACTTTTTGGTTATACGTACAGCGAAGGTAAATCTCGCTCAGCTGCAAAACGCTGAAACATTTTTGAAGCAAGACGTTTGTTTGTACATATTTCTAATTTCGAAGGTTTGTATTTTGCTTTCAACATTGAAATATCGCAACGAAATTTGTAACTTTATACATAATTATATTTATAAAATTTTGAATTTCACTTTTATTAGGGTTTCAATAATAATTGTCGTAATGGATAGTGTACCAAATAAGTGTATACTGTGCGACAAGGATATTTTACAAGCCGAGTCTTCAACGGTCGTGCAAAAAAAAAACCATAAACAAGCTTGTGCAGTGCAGCTTACAGAGAAGAGATGGAAAGCATCGCAGAATGCAAATTCTTTCTTCGACAACGGTTCACTGCAGCTGCCAACGTATGTACACCGCATTGGCAAGTATTAAAAAAAGTTCCGATATTAAAAAAAAGGAATAGTCGCAGAAAAGCGACAATCAAGCGAAGAAAGGGGAAAAAAAGTAAGCCGAAATTTCGATTATTCTGCGTTATGTTTGTTCTGCGCTCTTGATGCGTCTGATCATTATATAAAACTATCTGCAAAATATCCGGAAAGATATTCAAGAGTTTGTAAAGTAACAACTGCAGAATTTAAAACTAACGTAATTGAGTATTTAAAAAATAATAAGGACGACGGTTCTGCTGATGTTTTAGAACGATTGAAAGTCGACACAGACTTGACACAATTGCATGCAAGATATCATTGGACGTGCTACAACACATTTCGTGCAAGTACTACCCAACAGAGAGGCCGTCCTGACTTAGAACATATTTCGGAGGCCGTCCGTTTCGTGATTAATACTATTTATAATGACTCCGAAGATTGCCAATTTTCTTTGAAAAATATTTTAGGGCAATACAGAGGAGAAGAAGCTATTGATATATATTACATAAAAAGGAAAATAAGTGAAATACTTGGCAATGACATTATAATCTATAAAGTTAGCAAAGATTATATAATGTGTTTCCGCGATGTTTCCGAAACAATTTTAAGTCAAGAATGGTACGAGCAACGTTCCAATAACGAACAGGAAGAAAATGCTCGAATAGTACAGGCCGCGGCAAATATTGTTTTGAGAGATATCCGCTCACGTGTGTACGATACTGAGTATTATGAATCTCCCGATACTTTTTTGAAAGACGTTGAATCATATATACCAGAAACGTTAAAGATTTTTTTAAATACTCTAATAAACAACAACAAAAAACGCGCTGACTCTTCTACATGGACCAATCGAATGTTCATGTTTGCGCACTGCTTGATAGCCTCAGTAAGGCCTCGTTCATTCTTGTCACCGCTGATGCTTGGCTTATCAAGCATGCTTCATAAAAAATTCGGCTCTAAAAATCTGATATCTACGTTGTCGCACATTGGCGTCTGCGCGCCGTATGAGAAAACGGTTCGATTCGAGGCCTCTATATAACATGAGCCGCAAACCTACGAGTTTGATTCGTCCTACATGCAATTTGTTTTCGACAATGCGGATCATAACTCTAGCACGTTGGGCGGCCTGAAAACATTTCATGCGATGGGCGGCATACAGTGCGTTACTCCTGCGTCATCAGTGTCGTCTGCTAATAAAATAAAAAGATTAAAAATATTGCCTAACGTAGCGGAAATTGGTAAGTTTGGCTTTATCCCTCTGCAAACTTTTCAAAAAAAAAAATTGTGGTGGCTTAAAGAATGTAATTGCATCTGACCTGGCTTCAAATAGCTTCTTTTCGGAAAATGTGCAAGTAAGTTTCAAGGATTTCCTGTGGTTTCATGCCACCCAAGCATGCCCAGATGAAACACCGGGATGGAACGGATTTCATGAAAAATTTACGAAATATCGCGACTGCGACCGAACAAAGATTATTCCCCTACCATTTATTAATTCCCCGCCAAGCAACTACGACACCATTTTGACTGTGTTATTGGAAGCTGACAAAAAATGTAAAGGCAATAATCAGATGCACACATTTGTTACCTTCGACCAGCCTTTGTACCAAAAAGCTTGCGAAATTATAGCTTGCTATGCTGGCTCTGCTGACGAGAATAAATTAAGCTCTGTTATTTTGTTATATTCTCAATCCTTTTCTTAACCAATTTCTGAGTATACTTTAATTAAACCATTCCTCTATTATCTCGCTTTAGCTTATATTCTTAATATTTCATTTAAACAATTTTTCAATATCCTTTCGTTAAATTATATCCTCAATACTTTAAGTAAACCGTTATTCAATTAACCTTCTTCGGCTTATATCCACAATACTTTACTTAAGCAATTTCTCAATATTCTATCGTTTAATCATAATTATATTCACAATACGTCGTTAAAATACATAAATCCACAATATTTCTCAATATATGAAAACGCGAAAAGTACGGAATACCCGGCGCCCGGTTGATATTAAAACCGAACTCAAAATCGAACTTCCGTAGTTCGTGATTAAAAATCAACTCTTTTTGAAAAAATCGTAAACCACAATATATATATAATTATTTTAGTCAAATGCGAGCGTTTTTGTTTCTTTTGTGTAAAATCTTTATCCTTCATTTGGGCCCTCCACCAAACTTCGATACAGAGCCCGTCTAAGGCACACTACGCCACTGATTTTTAACAATATACAAAATGTTTATTAACCCAAATCACATGTTTGTTATGATTGATATTATTCAGGTATGATCCAATCGTATAAGCTCCCATTCAAAGGACGAACACTCTAGCATGAAGGAATGATTCTTATAAGGGCATATGCTTTCCGCATCAGCTTGGACGATCACTTTTCTGCCTGGCCGATAAAGAAGTCGCGAGCATGTACTCTTTAAATGCCAGAGGTTTCGAGAGACTCTTCTAAAAATGATTATGACCCCAGGCCGAAGTAATGCATGCCTTTACGGCTAGTACCGGCCTAGACTCAAATGTCATGCGACAGCCGACAGGGTTGGTGAGTTTAGTCAGTAGGAATCTGACACTACCGTCTGGGTGCGGATCCCCGTCTCCTGTCTAGGCATGGCAGCTTTAGACAGGCGGTCTCATAGGGCCGATGTAAGATTCTCACAACTCCCTCGAAAAAAAAAAACAAAAAAAACACTACTAACATTAACATTAAAAATTAAAATTGCAACAAATCTGTTTTATTATACTCATATCCCTTAAACGCGGAAGGCACATCACATTGTATTTAAAAAACAAATAGGAAATTATGACATGCCCATACAAATAATTAGCAAATTTAAACCTTCGTTTTCAATGCATCAATAATATGGCTTTGTATTTCTGGGTTTATATTTTTACTACTTAAAAAATCATCAATTTCCCTTCAGTAGTTTTCGAGATATCAAAAGTTTTCCTGTCATATGTAAAAACGCGCGAAAATATTTAGATCTAAGAAGCTCGGCCGGCAGAAAGCTTTCCCACACCATATTACAATTCCCCTTCGCCGGCGGGTGTTTTTTTGAAAATCGAGAAAAGAGCCTGTTTTCAAACGCGTTTTGAAGGTGTTAAATCAAACCTTACATACATTTCATGAAAATGGGGTTGTAGAGCAACCCTTTGCGAGCCAAATGGTCAATCAAAAAACTTCTAGGACGACTGTGGGCCTTGTTCAACCTTTTTTCGTAAAACAGGTGTTTTTACATTTTTGAGATTTACTCGAAAAGTTACCATTATTTTGTCATGAAATTTTTATTGTAGGTAGGCACCATCAGAAACCACAATTTAAGCCCTGCCGCAAGATTCTACGATAATTAAATTCCCTATAATTAAATGTTAAAAAATGACCATTTTTAACGGTTTTTGAATTTTTCTGCAAAAACCTGTTGACCGATTTCAATGGTCCAAAACTCATAATTTTCGTCTTTTTAAGCACTATTATGTAGTATTTTTTGTTTTCCAAAACAACATATTTTTCGTACCCAAAACGTGAAAAAACGTGTTTTCGCTCCTTTTATTAGCTTTTTACCACCTGTTGCCCTGGACCAATTTTATCCAAAACACATTCATTGAATTCCTACGATTTTTCTCTTAATTATAGCGTCAAGAAATCGCAGGGTAGATTTATTTCAACTTTTTTTCTATTCTTCCTGGACTAATATCTAAACTACAAAACTCTCTCAATTTTTGGCTCGTCATAAAAAGTGTTTGGTGCGACGTTGTCGCGATAGAATTCAATTTGGGTCCATTTTTGTTCAATTGCTTGTCGTGATCTTTCTGGAAGCCCACAGTATAGTTGAGAATCAAGCGATCAACTGTATGTACCTCATTGTCCCAGCCCCTCGACAAACATACAGAATAACCTTACTATGGTTAACTATAGTAAACTATTGTAATTCAAAAACTCCGTGGTTAACCCTAGTAAGGTTTTTGAACGCCCTCTCGTTTTCAGTCGACGTCGAATTGCGTGAACTGGCCCCAGGAGTGCGCTTTAGAGCATCCGTCATCACATCCAAAATAGTGACGAGTTTCACGGACTGCTCTAAGCGTATCATTGGTAGCTTGCTTAATTTTTCCTGTTATGGCCTCCAAGAGTCCTCAATTTCTACCCAATATTAGCCGTATATGGGCCTGCAAAAGGCTTTTGGGTAAGACTTGGGATCTTACACCACAAATGATGCACTGGATGTACAATACGATCGTTAAACCTGTGCTCTTTTGTGCTGCTATAGTCTGGAGGCGCAAGACTAAACAGGTGACGTCGATACTCAAGTGCAGCAAACTGCAACACAACTCATTGGATTAACCTCTTTGTATATCGTCATAAGGAAATCGGACGCCATTAGTGCCTTGAGACTTCAGATCTCATTCAACTGGCCCTATAAAGTCAATCAATATTCTCAACAATATTTCAAATATTTCCATTTGCCGCGAATCCGATCCTATTGTTGGTGAGATCGTTTTGAGTGGGAGGAATTTATCCTTCCAAAAAAAAAAAATTTAACTGGTTTTCCGACGGGTCAAATATGGAACAAGCTACAGGGGCTGGTGTCGCGGGACCCACAGGAGAATGTGCTTGTTTGATCTTGTTTATGAGATCCTCTGAAGACCGGCCTGCTTCAACTAAAGATCTTCGTCCGGAAGGCTGATGGTTTGTTCTGTTAGTGGAGTACGTACACAGCCTAACTTGACCGCAGCGTTCACCTTATGGGTTGCTTCCTCATCCCTTAAAAAAAACTCCATCCAATTCAAGGCAGAAAATGGCCTCACTCGATATCGTCGGGAGTATCGCACACTCATTGTTTTGGGGTGTTCAGTTCCACCTATGCCCGATTTATAAATAAGGTAGAAGGAAACGCCAAAACCCCGAGTAAAAATAATTTAGTTGGTTCTTCTTCTTCTTTAAAGGCTCTACAACAAATGTGTCGTACACTGCAAAAGCGGTGCAACTCCACACTTCAATACACTAGAGGTTGACCCGCTTTGGAGTTCATTCAATCACATCCTCCGCGACAAAACCCAAGCAACTCCATAAGCGCACTTCTGGAGCCTCTCCAGCCCCACAGCGAAAGATATGACAAACCGCGACAAAGCAAATCAACCTCTAATACTCTAAAATACGGAGCCACACCACTACTACATACATTGAACGGCACAAATGTTGCTCGTCCCGGTCCTCGAGCACAGCGCTCATTTAATGGACAGGGTTTTCTTCAGGACTCGCGAGGTGTACAGGTGCCTCAAGGAGCTCGATGTCAACAAATCTACTGGACCCGATAATATACCCCCTATCGTCTTAAAACAATGCGCCTCACCTTTGGCTAAACCTCTGCGCAAACTTTTTGCCCTATCATACTCTTCCGGAGTTTATCCAGACTCTTGGAAACTTGCCCATGTCCAGCCAATACCGAAAAAAGGTGACTCCAGCCTTCCCTCCAACTACCGCCCAATAGCAATCACTTCTATCCTCTCCAAAACCATGGAGACGATAATCAACAAAAAGCTTATGGGATATCTAGAATCCAACCAACTTATAAACGACAAACAATACGGCTTCCGACAAAAAAGATCCACTGGTAATCTTTTAGTTTGCCTTACAGAACACCTCAACCGAAGTTTGCATGGATCTGGTGAATCTAGTTTGGTTGCTTTGGATATCTCCAAGGCTTTTCATAGAGTATGGCACTCAGCCTTGTTAGCTAAACTCAAAGCTATTGGAATTGACTCGCTTCTCTATAAGTGGGTTGAGAGTTTCCTTTCCGGCCGTTCAATTAAGGTAGTTTTGGATGGCGTCAAATCTGAATCTCACCCCATCTCTGCGGGGGTCCCCCAGGGGTCAATTTTATCACCGGCCCTATTTCTCATTTTTATAAATGACCTACTTTCAACCCCTCCAATCCACTTCTCAGCTTCGCTGACGACGCACAGTGGGACCAAATCCAAAAAAGCTTGCCAAAAGTCTAAAAAAAAAGTTTATAGATTGCGGTTTTTTTTGGGGGGGATGATTCGAGGACACTTCCAATAGTGAGCAATCGGTCACGGAAGGTTAGATTTTTTTCTACGGACTGAGAAATTGTAGTTGCTACTTTACTCTTTTTGCTTATTTTTAAACGTTAATATTGTGAAAAAAGGTTAACGTTTTCAAAACGCTATAAAAAATTAAGTAACCAAGCAATCGTGGTTGTGTAAAGTGGAATTTTCTTTGGAAGGTATGTAGAGTATAAAAAAAATTGCACTATACCCATTAAGCAAGTATATAATACACAGTAAGCATCTATTACACGTGCTTTTTATGAATTGGGATTGTAAGAATGCGATATATATTGGACAAAAAGTAATATTGCTCCACTCTGCTCCACTGGAAAACTTGCTGGGCGTTGTTGGTAAAGGTGTATTCCTTCACCTCCAAAAAAAATCCGCTGCCCAAAATTGCCCCTCCGTATTTTAAGGGGTCACATACGTCCAGCACTAGCCCATAGAAATGGTACTTCAATATTGCGAAAATGCGGGACAAGGTTTTATTTTTGGGATGTGTAGGGGGGGTCAGTGTGAGCTTAAATCTGAGTTTTCGGGATTCTAACCCACTCCCCCCCCAATTTGGCCGCCATCTTGGAAAAGGTGCGCAAATGGTTTTTCCATTATATATCTCCGTAACAGTACATCTTACAGAAAATTAGCAAGGGCACTTTTTGTTTATAATTAAATTATCTACAATATATTAGCAAGATATTTTTGGGTAAATTTAATAATTAAGAAGTTATAAGCCTTAGAACACCAAAATTAGTCACAGTATTTTCTTTTAATGGCTATAGCTCTGAATGTTCGACATCAGAAGATAAAGATACAACTTTTACTTGTATTCACAATGATTTTCTTCTGTAATAGCATTCTTAAAAATTCTTATTTTGTTTTTCTAATAAACAATAACTTCCTAATAAAATAACTTGCTTATAAAAAAATTAATCAAAAGTATTAAACATTATATTAAAACAAATTTTTTGATTTTTTAAGAGGTTGTGTTAACCATATTGAGTCCGCCATTTTGAAAATCGAAATTTCGACACCGGATTCGTCATCAGCGACCCCGAAAACCCCCGAGTGTAAAATTTGAGATCATTTAATGCACTGTTTGACTTTTGGCCAGCTTTTTTGGATTTGGTCCCACTGTGCGACGGTACCCTATGTTACTCGTACAGCTTCGATACAAGACAGACACATGCCAGATCCTGTCTTGATGATCGTGAACTAATGTTCAACTCTATTAATAACGACATTGAACTTATTCTAGAGTGGGGATAAAAGAATCGTGTCGAATTCAACCCCTCCAAAACCAAGTACTGTCTTATTTCAAAGAAAAAGATCAACACCTCACCATCCTTGACAGTGGATGACGTGGAACTAAAGGCCGACCCATCCCTACACATCTTAGGCTTGACATTAGCCAAAGACTTGCGATGGAATGACCATATATTCCAAATCGCCAAACAAGCATCTCAGTGCTTGGGATTTCTTAAGAGGTGCAGGTTCCTCCTCCAGCCATCGGCCCGTGCTGTTATTTATAAATCCTACTTTCGGCCTCTTCTCGAATACAACTCCCTCATTTGGGGCGGCGCTCCAATAACCACCTTAGCATGGTTAGATAAGGTCTAAAAAAGGCCCTTAAGTTAATTAATGACGATACCGCTTGCTCTACCATCGACCCCCTAAGCCACCGTAGGAATGTAGCAGCACTGACAAAATTTTATCGCTACTATCATAGTGACTGTTCCTCCGAGTTAAACGCTCTTTTGCCTCCACGTCAATCTTATACCCGCAACACCAGATTAGCCCACTCGTCCCATTCCCTGCACCTGCAACAAGATGTGAATTCGTTTGTAAATAGAACAACTCGACTGTGGAACAATCTCTCGCAGTCGGTATTTCCGAGCTCCTACAACATCCAAGAGTTTAAACGCAGGGTTCATCACCACCTTCTTCAATACCCCCCGTACCTTTATAATCCTTAACCTATTCCCTCCACCCCTCCCCCGTACTAAGCTTACTGCTAGACATTGCACCATGACGTAACAAATGACATGACGGACTAGTAGTACAAAGGGTGACTCCTGAGCTTAGCACTACCACATAAAAAAAAATTTTTTTTCCAGGTGATGTTATTAGCTTCACACCAATCTTACTTAAAAGGAACTAACCCGATCATATTAGCCTATCCTCTCTCATAGGATAGTTACCAGTGGCCACCGCCAGGAAGTTATGCTACATGTTATTCCGCCTATTCCGCTGATGACTGACCACTGATTTAGCTGATTAATTTTCTTAAAAGAACGCAAAAGCCTGCACCTACCCTTCAGAGCGAGCAAATGTGCATGCTAAAAATGTGCCCGCAAGAGGTATGCACGCACCAGCAACAGGCTACAATACATTCATGAACGCATCGGCATAGACAATTCCAAATGCGAGTGTTATTTTACCAAGCAGTCCCCCAACTAAGCACAAATCACGTCTAATGCTGCTTGACCTACACAATCGATCGGGAACCAGTTTATTGAGTATGCAAAAAGAAAACTGTGCTTGTTAGAAACGTACAATCAGTCCCAAAATTCCAGAATTTCACTTTTTCGGGATTTCGAGAGAAATTTATAACAAGACAACAATTTATCATTTCTTTGACTGGATACGTATGAATGTACGTTTGAACCAATTTAAGTGCAAAAAAATAATGAGGCCTCCAACCATGACTAAAAACAAACCTTCGAGTAAAAAATTCATAATAAAATCGTCTCCAGTCAGATTAGATCTCGGCGCTGGAAAATCTCTTTTAAGACCACGGAAACAATTGCACATCGAGAGCACATCAATTCCACCGCCGATGCCATAAGTTCCCCCAAATATGGCCATGTTTTTGCCTGAATTAATCTCACCTCGAAAGCACGGGGATTCCGAATTTATGAAACGCGAATAACGGTTATTGCGCGATTCCAGCATCGGAAAGAAATTACGGCAACGCGCTCTTACGCAGCAGCCCCCCTCCACCAGCATCGCCGACACGAGTGAAAATCGATGACGTAAAAATCACTTAAAATATCGACGGGAAAAGTGTGTTTTGCTTCATCCATTTTCCATCTTGAACTTGAAATGAACAAAAATTTCGTTTTCCTCGGGGCGAAGACGCCGGACGTCGACGTCGAGTGGGATTATCTCATATTCAAATGGGCAAAGACCACGAACTCTCTGATATCGGTGCGTGTGTTTTTTTTAATCATCTGTATTTTTTCTAATTTCGTAAATTATTCAAAGTTTATCTCGAAATTGTGATGCAAACATTCGGCGTTTTTTTTTTGTTGTTTTGGAGTGAAGCTTTTGGACGCGTACAAGTTTGCGCAGAAGCGCGGGGCTTAGTCAAGTGGGAGAGATTAGACGTCCGAGGAGGCATCAGCTGCGAGATGAAAACGAAAACTTGATTGCTTACAAGAGGCGCAAGTGTCCAGCAGCACTCAACCACCAGCGGACCAGTATTTCGACAAATTTAAATTTTTAATTAATTGCTCTTTTTCCACTTTTTTCGTTTTGTCGAAAGAATACGGAAAACAAATTTCTCGTTCTTGTGAATGCGGCGATAACCGGCGAGATTAGGGGCTCCGCAGTGGAATGAAAAGCGTTCAACTTCCTCTGGTACGGAAACTGGCGGCCTAACTCGTTCCGATTCTAGTTTAGAACGTTTGTATGGCAACTTTATCACAAATTGCGGCGGTTTTTATCACGAAATGTCGATATTTGTGCGCTCAGAGATGTCATTGCTAAAATCAGAGTCGGGGTCACCAACGGCCAAACACGAAAGGAGCGCTCTCGGCGAAATGAATGAAATCGGACGAAACCAGCAAAAGTTCAGGAATACAAGCGACTTTTTATCTTTCAGCAATAAATACACGCAGATCGTTATTTTCCGTGCCAACTATAAATAAATAACGTCGAAAAAATTGAATTGAATTAAAATTCGGCAGAGACCAGCCGAACATCCAATAACGCCCGCTTGATTCGCGTGTCGCGCTGTCTACAAAACGCATTTTGAGGAACTCAACGTAAAGCAATTAAACTTGCGAATAATTTTTGCATAAATTTCAGCAGCGACTTTTGTTATATTCCACTGTGGACGTCAGATTGAACTCGAGCATTTCTATACAGGAAGACTGGCGTTAGTTAATTGTGTTTTATTGTGGAGAGAAATCGCGCCGCTGTAAGATTCCATGTTCGACTTGTACATCACGAATTTTGAGGGGAGATAATGAAAAAGTGTAAAATTCCCCGTGTATTCCAAAAACAAAACAGTTTGATTTGCACGTTCGTGGAATTGAGTGTTAAGTCATCGATATCGTTTCCTCGTGTCCAAACGATCGCGTTTATTAGTTATTATTATTATTAGGTCGATCGAGGGATGCCGAATTGGATCACATCCCAGCGTTAATGGAACTTTGGGGATTAGTAGAGACCCTACCCCTTTAATGTGATATGAGCTTCCCCCTCCATTCATGCATTCACCGTAAAATCCTGTCGAACTCCGGCTGATCCGGTTGGTTCGGTATTTATATCTAGCTGCATATACCGGAACAATTTGTATGAAGTCATTTTTTTGTCACTCTGTGTGATTGCTTAGTGTTGGTTGCACGGTCTGGCTTTTAGACAAAAATTGAACGAGTGTTTCATTATCGCCGGCCTCACTGCAACTACGCAATAGATGATGAGGGATATTCAGCAGGGCAACGTGGTACCTACAGGATAATATACCTTGAAGATTCCCGTAGTTCTGGCAATAGCTCTTCGAGGTCTGCTTGTTAGGAGGCTCATTGTACTTCAAGTGTTGTATGAAGTTCAAGTGGTCCTAGAGGTAAGCAGATATTTTGGCGTTCTGTTAACAAGGAGCATTTAAACTGTATTTTTCTAATGGCATAAAATCAAAAATGTGAACAAATTAAAGCGAAAAAAGCTCGCTCTTTGTTTGAAAACTAAACCACCACTCGCCGGAACTTACATTTAAAATCCCACTCGCGTGACGATCAACACAACACACCAACCGAAAATGGTACTTCTTGCCCCGAAAGCGATCTCTACACTATTTTTTAAACAGAAAACGCCTGCCTGTATTGGCGTATTAATCATCACGCGAAACAACCACCCGCCAGCAATAATAGTTAGAACAACACTCTGGGAAACGTGCGCCTTGAGCAACCCTCGGGGACAACCTCGGTAGTCTAGGGGTAAGGCGCCTGGCTACTATCCCAGAGGTCCCGGGTTCGAATCCCGAGCAGCCCCATGGTCCTTCGTCTTTTCCACTTTCCCACCCACATAAATTCCCTTCTTTCTTCTCCCCTCTTTACATTCCTGTTTCCCCCTTTCATAGCCTTCGCTAGTCCTTCCCCGCTCCACCAAGCGCATGACATCAGTTGGTTGGTGCGATTCAACTCGTTTCAGGAGGCATAACACTCCAGCGAGTTGTTTCTCGATACCCCGATGCCAGAGTCGCGAAATGGTTGGGCATAGGTGGAATAAAATATCGCGGCTAGGTTGTGACGGCGGCTTCCTACTTCCCTCTCTTTCTTCTCTCTATCTTCCAACCAGAGCTGCTGTTCGACATTGTATTCTATACGGAAGAAATAGATTGTTGAACAGTACAAAGGGGCCTTCCCTAAGCCTCTAGTCTATCACGTATCCCTTGAAGTGCCGAGACACTTGAAAAACTTTCGAAACAATTATTCTTCAGAATGATAGTTTTGGGCACGTAGTCAGTATTTTCTAGTTTTGGTTCATGAAACAACTCCTCATGCGGCTTGCTGTGATATCCCTCTTCGTCACCCACAGTGGCTTCTAAACATTATCTATCGGTGTGTTCACAAAATTTGCTTCTAATCTTGTGTCTCTTCGGGGTTAACGAACCTCAGAACCATCTCCATGTAAGTAACTACCTTTATTCTGTTGATCTCCCAGGCCCGGCGGTTGGTTTTTTGCGCCCGGTGCAATGTGCCATATTGCGCCCCATCAACTATTCATTTTTTGATCTTAGTGAAGCACTATAGATATTCTCCTCATTTCTTTGATTTGCCTCTTTTATCCAATCTTGGAACAAAATTTAAAAGTTCTCCAACGGCTCCCTGAAATTTATATTTTTATCTGAGGTAAGTTCCTACACTAAGGGAAGTGAAACTTCCGCGCCCTTTCTTGCATGATAAAGTACAGGAACAAAAATTGATAAATTTGTGTAATTTCTTGCCTTTTAATATATGAAAATGCAGTCACGGAAGCACTTTCCCAATTTTTTTCTTAATTTCTGAAAATGCGCCCCGACCAATTGCGCCCGGTGCAAGTGCACCATTCGCACCTATAAAAGCGCCGCCCCTGGATCTCCATTAGGGATTTTATCAGTAGCCTGTGGCTGGGATAATGTAGTTTGTTTTCTTCTAAAAACCACAGTATCCCTGTCATCCAGCGCCCAATATTTGTGTGATAACTTTAGAACAAACAATTTGCGTAATTGTTAGAAAAGCATTAATTTCCAAAACATTGCAACCAATTTTTGAGTGAGTGTATTTCTTCTTCTAAAATTAACACTCGTATCTAACCTCTACTAAAAACGCAATTTAAAGCAAAGTTGAGTAGAAAATTTTTCTTTGAGATTGTTGGTATTTTCTGAGTTTTTCTGATCTGACATTAATTTGACAGGTGCTCTCAAATGAGCTACTCTACTCTGCTCTGCTCTAAAATTTTGCCTATGCAACTATGGAGACATATTGGTCCATAGGACGATGGGTCTCCTAAAGGCTTGTTCGACTTCGGTAGGTACTCAAGTTTCTGCTGTTTCCATCGCTCTGGGAGAATCCTCTCTCTCAGGCACTGTGAAGACTTCAGCGAACCTGTTTGGTGCTTGCATAGTCACTTTGTTCCGTCTATACCAGAGGCCTTATTGACGGCTAGTTTTTTCACGGCCTCCAGAATCTTCTGTGGTCACCACAGGCTCCTCTTCCGGGTTCACCGGAACGTGTTATATATTAGAAACATCGCGGAGCAGGTGTTTGGTGACCGCTGACATAACCATTTTATATGGTCCACCCCAGTGGTCCGATCCTAATTTTCTGCACATTCTTCTGAAGTGCTCAGATTTACTTCTAACGATGGCCTTGTTCAGTTTATCACATGTGACGTCATATCTAAGCGATAAGCTGTGTAGTTGTGCAGTTTTGAATTATTTTTACTCAGTCCTCAGATCTGAGCTTTTGGACGATAATCTGCGAAGGTCACACAGCTCTCTCAGTTCCGTCCATTATTAAAAAGATATACTGAAGTCAACAAAATTGATGACACTGAGCAAACAAACCGTACAACGAACTGAAGCACTCACACTTTCAGTTCAGTTTATCGTACAGTTTTTTACACAGTTCAACTGTGCAGTTAAACGGAAAGTGTGTGGGCCACTTTAGACCGGTTCCACACAGTCAAATTTTCAGGCAACTCTGGACGATGCCGATTTCTCTGATTTCTCCTTCTCGTTTTCAGGCATGGCCTTTTGGCATTCGTCGATCTCTGAATTCCACCAGAAGTTTGGTGAGTGTCGACGGGTTTGGAGATATACAACGCTGGTATAGTTGGTAGATCAAGAATCTCTTCCTCGTCTCTGGAAAGGCCAATTTACAGCAGAGGGGTTCCTAAGAAACAGCATCTGCTAATATGCTGCTAGAAATCGTGCAAACTTGAGGAAATGTTTAAGGGAATGTGAGGCTATTTAAGGATATATAGGCAGTAGCGTCATGGGGAAGAAGGACGATTTATGTAATAATACCTAACAATAAAAGAAAAAAAAAAGGTTAATTGAACAAAAATTAATCTACTGAAACTAACGCAAACCCAACAAGATCCCAGATTTATGTGATAAAGTTCCCAATTATCACATCCCCTCTTCCAAAAAAGCCCTAACTTCCTCAAAATCTCCATCATCCCTAAAACAATCTCAACAAAAATAAATATTTCACAAAATAAATTTATCCGAAAAGTTTACTTGTTACTCTCCGAGCTCGGAGAAAAATAAAGACCGGATGAAATGTCGCCAGAATGCCATTAGCCTGCTCGCAAAACTCCAGCTCAAATGTCAGGACCGATTTATCCTTTGACCCAGTTCCATGGTCGTCGCCGGGGTCCTTTTGCGCCTTTAGGGAAATTTTATTAAAAAAAAAATAATATAATTTTTTGTTGTTGTTGTGTGTGTTTGGTTAATTATTACCGCGGTTATAAATCCCCAGTGTTGATGGCAAAAATAGCACCTCGTATTGTATAACGAGCGGCAACGGGCGGGGTGGATTGGTGGGGGAAACTAATATTATATAGACAGTGTGGCGAAGATTGATGGTGGGGAGGGAAAGGACCCCCCACACCCCCGAAACAGTCTTTGACATCAGTCTGTTAATAAAGAAAGTCATCAGAGGCTGAACCCCACGGAAAATTAATCTCGGCATGCTGACATCATCGCCTCAAATCGAGAGAAAAGATGAAGAAAAACTCTTTTCACTTCGTTCCCCCTCATTTGTGCCCCCGTCGAAAAGTGCGCACTTTTGAAAGGGATGAAACTTTCCTGTTGGTGTGTTAGTGTATGCCCTACACCAGCTGGGGATTCCCCCGCCTCCAAAGATCATTTATTATCAAAACTCCGCAGTTATCTCCACCCGCGAGCGCCTTGGTACCTTTAACGAAAATTTAATATCGATACGAGACACAAGGACATATTTTAAATAAAAACAATCTCGAGGGAGGACGAAAAAACACACGCCACGAGAAAGGAGATTACGAAAGGCAGGAAGACTCCAGCACAGCTCTGAGCCCCGAGCGAAGAAGGAATAATAAGGACCTGGGCGACTCAAGGAAGGAAGGAAGATTTCGAACCCTCATTTGTGAGGGAGTGTGTATGTGTGAGTGTGAGGTTGGCGGGCTGTTACAAGACGGGCACGCCGAAGGACGGCGAGCATCCACATATGCTCCCTGGTGGGCCACACAATCCCCCGAAAAGTGTACAGCATATCCGGGAGGCGTGTAGTGGTACAGAGGGAACCTCAACAAATCTGAACAGAAGTTGTGGCATTCAAGATTTGGAATTTGAGATCAATAACGATCCTAGGCTGTAGGCAGGGAAAAAAGCTTTCGGGATACCATCGCTGTTACAGAGCCACACACACACATACATACTTGTAAGACCACACACAAGAACACCGAAAAGGACGAGGTGGGATTTCACACTCAACAATAATTTCAACATTGGAGTCATCTTGTCTGGTCTGAACGAGATTTCGTCCTGATTTAAGGGATGCTAAAGGCGAAACCTATTCAGCATCGATGAACGGACTTGCAGGGGGAGGGAAGAAAATGAATAGGGCCGCGGGGGGAATCGAGGAAATTCGGTGCGGTATTTCCGACTCTAGACCTCTTGACCTTTTTCGCGTATCGACCTCCCCATGAGTCTCGACCCAATTCTTCGGGGGATTTTAAATCCATGCCATCATCATCGTTCTAATGGACAATCGCACCCCTTTTAACGAGAACAACAACCAGGACATATTTATTGTACCATCCTCGAAATGTCCTATGTTTGCCCCCGAAGCTTGATACTGTTTATACTTCGCCTCCTCATCCCTCCTCATGAGTCACTCACAGGGTGATGTAATAATGCGGAGATTTTTCTTCGTCAGACGAAGACAACGGAGGGGCACAAGAACTATCATCATAAGGGTGGGGGAAACTAAGATTGTCCCAAGAGACTGTAACTGGGGGGCCATGAATACACTTGGACTAGATTCCGGGGATTTATGGAATTTATTCATTTTGAGTCCTTCTTCGATTCGGGGGGAAACATTAGAGAAGAATTTAATATTGGCAATAGTCGAGATTGGTCTGAAGTTGTCTTATTGATTGAGATTTATTAGAGGACCTGTTGGTATGGCGTGATGGAGCTATCTTGTCTTGGGTAGAATAAATAACTGATTACCATGTCATTTTTGCTTTCTTGCATAGAATTTTTTTCGGAATCACGAATATTACTAGCATCAATCTTGTATAGGATATAATTTAGGTGGTATAGGTGGAATTAAGGGGGAATTCTGTGCATTTGAGGGGATCAAACTTGCCAGACAGCACTACGTCAAGGCATATGCGGTAAACACTTGGTCTCCAGCTTTTGCGCTGGACGAAACCAATGTCAAGATTGATTGAGCTGGGCTTTGCGCAGAAATATCAATCCTCTCACAAAAAAATTAACCAATTAGAGTTGGTAGTAGATGCCAAACTCCACTGATATCGGCGCCTGCAAAATAAGGTTTGCATTGGTGTCATGATACGGAACAGTAGCATAGCTATGCCAATACGTTACCGGTTGTGAACTTGGATGTAAGCTTTATCCGGGACAAAGTTTCTTTGAGTTTTTTGTGGTGAGGTCTATCTTATCTACGAACTAGGTCTGCCTGGCAAAAAAAGTGTCTATCAACATAGCTGTATATCAGTAGCTGGTAAATGTCAGTGTAGCAACATGAATGAAAAACTGTTGAAGGAGGTTACAAAAACACGTGATGTTATACGAAGGAAGTATAAAGCTCTCAAGACTGTTAAAATTAAATCAGAACCTCAGTTGGAGGAAACCTTTAAACTTATAACCTCCACACTGAAAAAGCTCCCGACATCAGTGAAATTTGAGCCAAAAGAAGAAGAAGAAAAGGAACAAGTTAAACAAGAGAGCAATGGAGAAAAAAACGCAGCGCCACATAAATATTTGAACTTGGAGTCAAATAGCACTAGATGAGGATAAAGAGCTTGTCACGCTTATAAAAGAACTTAAATTTGAGTCCCCATAGTAGATAGTGATACTACTGGTTGTTTATGGGGTTTATGGCGTGTACTAAATATTATAACGATGTGTTGAATATTGGCAATTCTAGTTTATATTTGATGCCGCCTGTTCGCACCCAAGAGTCCAGCATAAAATCCCACCCGAGGCACATTAATCTGAAAGCCCCCACAAGATCCCACCCCCGGCTCTCCCAGCACAAAAGTCCATCCAACATACTCAAACCTTTAACTAGTTTCACACAGGTGGCGCTCTCACCCAAAGCTCACCACAAAAACTCACTACGCAGGTTCTTGTCCAGGGTAAAGCTCACATCCAAGTCCACAATCAATGACGCCATTGCGCTCGAAATGACATAGCTATACTACTCGGAACCAAGCTTAATATATCTTTGCTACAAAACATCGCAGATGCAAAGCTGGATACTTGACTCAATTTCGTATCACTCCATGTTGAAAACAAACAAATCAAACATGACAGATCTGCTGTAGACGTTGCACTCAGGCTGAGATCGAATGGCCACTTGGGTGACGGTCTTCAATGAGGGCATTCTACAATCTTCATTATTATAGAAGAACTCACAGAAGTGAGAATACGAAATTTGAGCCTTAGCCCCCATCAGCTTTTTCCTCTAGAAATCTCTCTGTTCCGCAGCTTTCCTCCAGTTTCTGATGTTGAGGAGTTGTGCTGCATCAACCTTAACACTCTTCTCACCTTGACCGGGGTTTTGCCAACTGGTCTGTTCCCATCTGGTAGTAAGTACAGGGCTTTTTTGGTCTTTGGACCATATATCCTTCGTAAAACCTTCCTCTCAAATATATCCATCTTATCTGTGGATTTTTGGGAGACACGCTTTTTGAGCCTCACTTTTCTTTTCTCAACTTTTTGTGTCTGAGATAATGTAGGCAAATCGAAAAAGACCGACTCAACGATGTCGACTGCTTGTTAACAAGACAAATAGCTTGCAATCACGTTCTGTGTTTACCGGGCACATGAAGGATGTCCAAAGAAAACTAAGAAATCAAATCTTAGATCTGATGACGATCTTCGTATGAAGGGTTTTGTGGTCAGTTACGTCCTTCGTCAGTTCGCATAGAATTTTCATATATTCACTGAGGGGCCTACTAATAGAAGGAAGCTAAATTTAAAAGCTCCCTCTGTGGACGGCAAAGAAATAGGTTTCTCAAAGGAGGCTAAATATCTAGGCATAATCCTGGATCAAAAGCTCTCCTGGAAATCTCAAATTGAGAGAGTAACTGCCAAGGCAACTGCATCTCTCCATGTTTGTCGCCAATTCGCAGGAAAAACCTGGGGTCTTAAACCTAGGTTAATGTTTTGGCTATATACTACGGTCGTAAGGCCCATGATCACATATGCATCCATCGCATGGTGGGCTAAGACCAAACAAAAGGGTGCTATGATTAAGCTGGCCAGGGTGCAAAGACTGGCCTGTCTTGGTATCACAGGGGCCAAAAGCACCTGTCCGACTGTGGCTATGGGGGCTCTACTGAACCTTCCTCCGCTACACCTGGTGGTGAAAAAAGAGGCTCTGGCAGGGACACTGCGTCTACGGGACCTTTTCTCCTTTAAGCCAGGAGACCTGCTGGATCATTTATCGATCCTCAAGGAGCTGAACTTGGAGCCAATGATATCTTTGTCCGATACCATTCCTGCTACTCTTGACTTTGACAAACCGTTTACGACGATTATTCGAAGTCGGTCAGAGTGGCAACATGGCAGGCCTCTCTTTAGAGGAAGCACGGCCTTTTGGTACACAGATGGTTCCAAAACCGATAAAGGGGTAGGGCTGGGTGTTTATGGCCCAAGGAGCAAAATATCCATGGCTCTGGGCACTACCCCCACTGTTTTTCAGGCTGAGGTACTCGCCATCCAGGTGTGTGCTCAGACTTGTATTAATAGAGCTCCAAATAGCTCTAACATTGTTATTTTCTCGGACAGTCAAGCTGCACTGCTGGCCATTAAATCGCACAGAGTGTCATCAAAGACTGTCCTGGATTGTCTTCAATCCTTGAAATTCCTCAGCAGGAACAATAGTGTCACGCTGATGTGGATTCCGGGCCACGAAGGTCACATTGGTAATGAGATTGCCGATAGCCTGGCTAGAGCAGGCGCAAACTCATTACCTATTGGTCCGGAACCTTTCTGTAGCTTAGCAAGCTGCCACGTAAAAATGGCCTTAAAGAATTGGGTTGACCAGATGTTTCTTCAAAGCTGGTCTAGGACTGGTGCTCGTCAAGCTAAAAGATTCATCCAAATCGATAAAGCTAAGGCGGGCAAACTTTTAAATCTCAAGAGGTGGGAGCTAAAAATAATAACAGAGCTCCTGACGGGCCACTGTTCGCTTAACTATCACCTAAACAAAATAGGACTGGTGGCCGACTCTGGCTGTCGATTCTGCGGGACAGCTCCCGAAACCGCGGAGCACTTGATGTGCGACTGTGAGGCTACAGCGAGGAAAAGACTGAGCCTTCTCCATCGGGATTTCCCTACTCCCAGGGAGATTTGGGATAGCAACCCTAAATCAGTTTTAGGCTACCTAAGAAGCCTTAACCTTGATGGTTTTTAAAGAAGGGGATGGCACAATAGACCAAACAAAATAGGTCGCAGTGCCCGCTAAAGCGCCCCTCAACAAGAATTATAATAATAATAAATTCACTGAGGGGCCTCAGTTCGTCGAACTGGACTCGAACTGATGGTAAACTTAAAAGCTCGCTCAAAAGAGAGTAATCACCTGGAATAATGGAATGCCATTCCAGTGAGCTTTTGCATTTCTAACTTCTGGCGAAATAGCAGGCATGAACTGAATATGAACTGGATTTTAGCCGGTGAAGCCACTTTTGTAGATTGAACTGAACATTATTGAACTGAGGCCGGTGAAGCCGGGACATAACTGATTTTACTGACTAAAACAACCTCTGTTGATGTGATTTGCGTAAGCGAGCTAGGTACCGGAAGGGAGAGCTCTAGTTAAAGGGAGTGCCGGAAAAATTCTATCTCCTTCCGGAGATTCGTAGCGTTGAAAAGAGGTCACTGCCCATTTAATCTTGTCCCCTAGTCCCTTGTTGAAGATGTTTCCAAAGAGCCTTCATTTCAGGGAGTATTGCTTGGGAATGGACCTAGCATCCAGATCATGGTCCCTGGAAATTGGTCCGAGTAGTAAAACGATGTTCTCACCCCCCATGGAATGTGCATGCTCTACTACCTGATCACCAATTAGTTGATCTTGGAGTATCCTTCAGTATTTCACTGCTTGTTTGCAAAACCATTACCAAATTCCCAAAACAAGTTTGCGTCCAGTTTTCCCCAAGTTCACATAAAACAAAGAATTAACGTCCAAACGAATAATCATCTCGGACACAATAAAACACGCTTCAATTAAGTCCATTACCCACCCGCAACATTTTCCGGCTCTACCTTAGAATTCCTCGCCTAGACTCCATCGAATTAAGACAAAATTAACCAGAAACCCGACATGACTTCTCCGTGAATACAGTTCCATCAAATTAATTGACGTTAATACAATTTTGTCCGTCCATTCGTCCGCTCGTTTTTTTTATGGTGATTCCATGCTGGAGGTGTCTGCAGAATAGTTAGGTCTACTACAAATCTGCAAAGACACGTGAGTCCACGACTACACAGCGTCGTCGTCGTTGGTTGGCAATGAAAATCCGCTCTCATAATTAAATAACAAAAAAGCTCAAAGGCCGACTCGTCCGAACTACACACATACTCACTCTTTATCTAAAAGGGGGTGGAAGATAAGATAATCACGTTTTTGTGGTTGTTGTTGTTGTTGGTGCTGATAAATTATGTTTCTCTTTGTTGTTATTATTATTTAATAAGGTTTGTTTGACTTTTTTATTTATAGATCTCTTGAGACTTTCATGTGAACATTGAATGCGTGTAAGAACAAAAGGACGCGATTTTAATCCGATATTTGATTGATACTTTTTTAGGTTATTAGGTGCACACTTTCTTCAGTAAAGCACTGCGCCTCAACCCCATTTCGGTGTGTCTTACTCATTCTTCCAAATTAGTAGAATATTGACTCAGTTGGTTTGGTTTTTCCAATGACGTAAGGCTTTAAGTCAACTTTCTTCGTGTTAGTATCTGAGTGGAGGTATTAAAGAGAAATTGGCGAACAAATGTTATTGCAAGTTTTTTTCTAAAAGCAAAAATCGATACATCTCCTTATCTTCTTTCAATGCCGCTACAACCTTGGCCTTTATTCTTCGCCTTCAGTCATCTTGATTTGAAGCTCGATAGCATCAGTTCTATTATATACAGAGAACCCCGCAAACCTTCTCTTTCTCCCTGCCAATGAATACCTTGTTTGTAGCTCTTTCTTCTGATTTTGGTCTCGACTTGCTCAGTCTAGTTTGATGCAGGTTATAACATTAATGTCGTCATGGATTTATGATATTTTGTCGTTATGTCTGATTGCTTATGTCCATTTCTGACGAATTGGCCGGTCTATGTGTTAAAGTGCCTAGCTATCATCCGATAGCTGAAGCTACGAAAACCAGGTGCTTCGATGGATAATTTGTATGGGCACACCAGTATACTGCGCTCGCTGCCTCTGGGCATGGCAGAGGGATCATCTGACTGCATAATATAGAGGCTCTGTTTCAAGCCAAGAGTCAAGTTCCCCACCGGACAAAAGTGACAATATTTTCAGTCTGACTAGATGTATGTAAGTAATATTATACATGATGACTCCAAATTAGTATTGGGTATAAACGCTTCTCGCTAAACCACTAAAAACACAAAGGTCCATCTAATGCTGGCAGTGTCTGCCAGTCCGAATAGTATCTTTGAAGCTTAGTAATACAAACTAATCCAAGAATAAGAACAAGAATTTTTATCTGATAGTCACGTGGCTTTCAAGGCATTTGGTGTGATCTATCTAACGTCCAAACTGGTCGAGATATCCCAAAAGGAGCTTCCTGTCTTGCTAGTTGCTAACAAAAAGATAGATGAATTGCCCAAACTACATAGGAGAGCAAATTACCATGGACTTCCTTAAAATGTCAGGTTCCAGATGGAGGAGATTAACATCATGCGTCAAGACTAGGAAAACTTGGCCTAAATACAACAAGCAGAGAACACGTGACCTTCTGATGATGCGGCAGAACGACATCCTTAGAACCGAGTCGATCATAACAAGATATTGACTGGGGGACATGCGGCCAAATAGAGAATACCATGTCGTAGTTGTGAAAAAACCAGAGACAACCCAACATTTTCTTTGCAGTCATCCGTGAAAACTTTTTCTTACACGACTTGGTACAGGGTTCGAGCTTAAACTAAGAGATATAGCCCGATACCAAAAGATACGGAATCCAGCGGGAACTGAATTTTGCTGAATAGCAATCCTCCTTAAAAAGCTTGCAACGCTCCACTTTCCTGACTAGTTCTATATATTTTTTAATATTGCACGTCCGCAGACAGGAGCATGACTTTTAATGCTGCTTGGAAAGCGTTTTAGAAGCAGTAGAAAAAAATCTTTTTAATAAAGAATTCATGCCGGCCTGTGGATATTTCAATATGCTCTGGTGTCAAGAAGTTCTTATTTTTGTTCACATTTTGCAAGTTGGGGCCTCGGTAGTCTAGGGAGTAAGGCGCCTGGATACCATTCCAGAGGTCTTTCCTCTTAACATTCCTGATTTCTCCTATCATAGCTTTCTCTAGCCCTTCTCCACTCCACCAAAGCGCATGTCAGTGATTGGTTGATGAGATTCAACTCGTTTCAGGAGGCATAACATTCCAGCGAGTTGTTTCTCGATGTTCCATATCAGAGTCGCGATAGTAATGATTTGGAGTAGGTGGGATGAAATATCGCCGCTTGGCTGTGGTAGTTCTTTCCTTCACTTCTCTCTCTCTCTTCGCTATCTTCCGACTAGAGCTTGGTGTACGACATTGCATTCAAAAAATAGACTATCGACGGTAAAAAGGGGCGTTCGCTAAGCCTCTAGTTTTTCACATAAAAAAATCTAGTTTTTATTCCGTGGGAGGTCTCTGTTTACTCTGAACTATCCCTCTCTCTATTTAAACGTTAAAACCATAAGTGTTATAGATAGGTCACTACTGAGCCACCTATTTTGCAATGTTGAGCAATCTGGCTTGTGGTTTATGTTTTAGATTGAAGGAGTATAGTTGTCTGCCTGGTCAATTTGGTCAGTATTGTCTATCAGGTCTGTCTCGTCTGTGTGAAAATCGAGAGCAGCACTACATATACAGACTATCGCTTGATTTGTACCCTGAGAATTTATCGACCAGACAGACCAGGTACAACAGACTGACAGACAAACCAGGTACAACAGAATTGACCAGACAAACCTTTTCAATCCAAGACACAAACCGAAAAAGCCTCCATCCAATACGCAAACCAAAAGCTCGATTGGGAAATATTGTGAAATATGTGCCCCAGCTAAACTACTACCTTATGGTCATCGGAGCCACAATACCTTCTGTATTTTGTGTTCTTAGTTCATGTGTAGTAGATACAGCTGAAGAATTGCGTGGTATCGAACCACAGCTACCTAGAATGGTGGTAGAGCGCCTTTGCCAGTTAGAAGAACAAGGGGCAACCGGACCTGAGATCTCTTATAGCTACTGGCAGCCTGGGTCTGAATCTCTTGCTATATGAAACTACGCTTCATTTTTCCCAAGGGGAGGTGCACATCGTAGAGACCTATGTCCGTGAATGTGTAATGCTAAAGACGAGCTGTAATACAGTCTCTCGATTTAATGATGGACAGCCAAGCAAGTCGAAACGGCATTAGTTCATATCTAGTAAAATCAAAGGTTATAACGGGGTGCATTGAATCCCTAAACGCTCTCCTATCAACTCTCAGAGTTGTCCTGAAATTACAACCAGAGCATGGCGTATTCGATAGCATTAAGCAGGGAAATCGCCTAGGCGAAAAAAGCCGCCTTGCACTCGTTTTTCAATTCAAAAGTTTTCTGTGGGACATCTAGTGGTCACGAAATAAACTCTTCAAATATGAGGAGGAACGTGCTTATGTCACATACGTGCTATTGGACTGACATACCGGAACCCCTGCTTGAATAAAAGCTAACAAGATTCTTGAGCTTACTCGACTCGAACTCAGACTTCTAACAGGCCTTCTGACACGACATGATTCTGTCAGATATCAGATGAAGATCAAGGCTAGAATCAATATTGAGACTTAAGGCCTTCGTACACGGTCAAATTGAATGTACATCCAGATTTTCATCAAGTTCATACGGGCACCGAGTTTTGATCGACCGACCGGCTCACGGTCGATAGTTTTGGCTCTACATCCTCACTTCGATCTACCTGGTGGTGGCCTTTATATGTCTGACCAAACCTGTTTGAGTTCTTAGAGGATTCGTAAGGATGGGTCCATACTATGAAAAGGACTTTTTGCCGTAGAGACTTCTATAGAATTTTGTCTGTGAAACAAAGTTGCATGAGGAAAAATCCACAGAGACATTCCGTCGGTCGTTGCATTCAAACTTCACAATCTCTACACAAGTCGGACGGACAAAAGACCTTATCATGCCAACCCACCATAAAACAAGATATGTTTTTACAGTCAAGTTCGGGCTTGGTGCCCAATCAGTAAATGCAGTTTTTATATGCCAAACACAAGCGCCCCATTATCCTTCACTACAATTATCTTGCATTGTTGTCCTGGGGCTGCAACCTGTATAAAATGAATCGGACCAATCTGACACAGGCGGTAAATCCCGAAAACGTTTCCAGTTTTATCAATTCCAGAGCTCTACGAGTTGTGAACTTTAAAATGAGCCGCCCGTGTTATCTCTACACCACCCCACCCCCTCCCCCATCTAAAATAGCCCAAATAAAATTTAACTCTCACGTTTTCGAATTCACAACTGAAGAAACAAAACCGAATTTAAATTCGGTACAAAACTTTGACACACAAAAAAAAGAAGAAAAAACTTTTTATTCCATTTGTCGATATCACCTGTGTCCTTTTATAGAGAAATACGTGAAAACACGATTATCTCAGTCTCGTTTGTATACTACGGCAAAAAGGCAAAGAAAAAAAAAACACCCACAGGCGTATGGGGTGGGGGGTAAGTGCATGACTGTGAACTTTTACTGTAAACTTCCGCCCACGTTTACCTTCAAAAGGTATGCGATAAAAGAAAAAATCCGGGCTATGTACATATTCTACACACACACACACTTACATACACGTATATAGACATCCCCACTCAGCTTCAACATTAAGTTTAAATTTATTTCACAACCCCGAAGGCCATAGCAGCAGCAGCCACCACCATAGCACTCCCATTGTGCTTGCTGCTGCCTGCCTGCATCTCATCTCTCCAATTTTTGTACGGGGTTCCTCAAGGCTCTATACTGGCACCGCATTTATTTTTACCCACAATGCAGCTGCATGAGCTTCTAGAGGAGCTCTGAATCTAGAGTAGAGCAGCTACTTTTCTACTTGAGATTGGATTCTGTGTGTGTGTGGGGAGCGGTCCCCCAACAATCAATGTCTAGGGTGGCGGCCTTCCCCTTCCGGTGGTGGTGGTGTACACTGCGGGGAATATTCAGATATCTTTCGGTAGAGCAGCCTTAATAGGAGTCCTGCCTTAACTTTTGGCAAACAGATGTCGCTCCTTTTTTTGCTGGAGAACAGCGCGTTGTTCTTTTTTTTTTGTTTTTTTTTTGTGCTATTGAGGGGGTGTTGTCCTTCTGTGCTTCTCTAATAGAATCCTTTCGAATTGCTTCCCCTTGTAGGAAAAGGTGCTGAAAGTTTTCTGCAGCAAATAAAAAGGGACAATTGCGAGGTATTGCCTCACAAAAAAGGACCAAAATCGATTGTTTCGTGGGTGTTAGAGGCTCCTTCCTTTTTTGTGAATTGTTTTTTTATGTTTGTTTGTTTGAGTCGGCGAGTGTTTGCGCGTGTGTGTGTGAATCTGTGAGAGAGTGTGTGTGGCTTGACTGAAAGGAGTTAATTTTATTCCTAAAATATTCATTGCGGTTGGACTCTGAGGTATTCACCATTTTTTTTTCTGTGTGTTTTTCAGAAGCTGGGAGAAAATAAACTGCGGTTGTTAAGCTCAGCGAGACTAAGGTAAATTTTTAATTAACGTGGACGAAAAATATTTTTTGTGTAATAATAATAATTCCTGAAATGATTACGTGAAAGCTTTCTGGGGTTTAGTTATATCATGCAAAAAGTTGTTTTTATTCCAGGGAAGCAGTTGGGTTTATTCTTTTTTTTTATAACAAGCGTCGGCGGCGGTTTTAAAATAATTTTTTTTTATCAAAAATTTTTCTGTTTATTGTTAGATTTTAATTTAAATTTGTATTAATGTCGCGATACGATTTTGGAAATATTTTAGATTAGGAAATTATCACAAAACAAATTTTTTTTGCCAATTCTTTCTTATCTTTGCTGAAACGCAATATTTAATTTTTGTTATTTACCGGCTTAAATACAAAAAAAATTTGGCATTATATTTAAATAAAATTGATCATATTATTTAGTAAACAAGAACACAAATTGCAAGGTATAAAAGCAATATCAATGCAATTATCATAAGGTTCCAGATAGGGCACCTGAGAGGCTAGCCCCACTGCCTCCTGTGAACTCCTTTGGATTGCCCTATAGGGGCAATGATTGCTAAATGATAGCTACCCGATCCCGAGTAGAAAAATGAAAAATTTGAGAATTTCGGCGTGGATATGTGAGTAGTAGTGAAGTTTGCCTCATACGGCCCTGTTAAGACGTCCCTGCAGGTCTTCATGCAGGATAAATTACTGCTACTCTTTTCAGCATTGCTTTCCGAAATTACCATTCCATTTCTGCTACAAGGATTTTACCAGCAAGAAATCTTTTTGACTGCACTTTGTCTCGTCACGATCCACTCTGAGCGAATTTTGAGGACGGAATAAACTCAAGAAAAGAGGCTTCGACAAAACAAAGACAAAGAATAATAAAAGCACATTACCTCTCCAACTAATATATTCCACAAGTCATTAGCTAGTTGCTTACCTAGCCATTACAATGTAAAGACTTCCAATTTCCTAAATTTCCAGTAGAATTTTTCGATTACCATGCACGCCGTTACACAAATCATTAAAGAATTCTTGGGTTACAAGAGTAACCCCTCGCTAGTTTTCCCGCTGAAGTTACTCGCGATGAAAGAATACCAGTGTAGATTAATTTGAAGAACCGGCTCTGATGCTGCTGAATGAATATTAGTCTAGAAACTCACAATGACATCCTTTGTATTGTACAATTGTACTAACACCACGCTCTAAGCAACTACTCGGCCACTACTAGTCTGAACAAAATTTGTCCATATCGATTCATCCAGTAAAATTAAACCTTTTTGATTGCTTTTTGAAATATAAAAAAAAAGCAGCTAAATTGGTGCAATAGAAACTGAGTCCTTTTTCGAGCGAATTTGAAACGCGCCTAGCATTTCTGGCGTCGCCGAGTTAGCAATTTTTGTGGAAAAAACGCCTTAGTTGCAGTTTTTTGCCAAAAATCTTAAAAAAATTAAAAACCATAAAAAAAATTTAAAAACCAGAATTTTAATGATTGGATATTGTAAAGAGAGTCTTAGAGCATACGTAAAAAAATCAGGACCAACATGGGAGTTTTTCTTTTGGCGCAGTAACAAATTTAACTTTTTAAATTCACTTAATTGCAAAATTCATTATGCTTTAACTATCTAATTCCAAAATTAAATTGGAAGATAATGGTCTCTCCTTTCCTTGTGCTAACTTTAAAGTGAGGTACTTTTTTTCGCGGTTTTCGGCTATTTTGCAATGCAAAAATTCAAATTTCAAAAGTCCACCTTAGGGTAAGTTTTAGCAAATCTAATAATGAACAAAACGTGCTCAACAAATTTTTCGCCTAGAAGCCTTCGTTAAGAGATATTTAACAAGAAAGGCCAAAAAACAGGGAATTTTTAGTGAACTTTTCAGTTTTTGGGCTACCAAAAGTTTTCCTGGGAGTTTCATGCTTGCGCACCCCCTAAATATTGTTGAGGATATCATTTCTGACCGATTCCACCAAAAAAGTCCGTTACATCACGCCAAAACCACTGGAAATGCTCCAGCGCCCGGACTATATGCATTACTCGATTTTCAGCTACGACAGATCTAAAGCCAAGAGAATAACTTTCAAATTTTTTAGCCGATTTTGACAAATGAGCAAGATTTATTTAGAACATTCTCTACGATTTATTGCAAATCAGCTTTTGAATGTCGATTAAATAACCACCTCGATTCGATACGCAAACCACAGCTCTTTTTCGGGCACCTTGCATAACATTGGCCAACATTGCGTTATAGCAGCTATTTCGGCTCGTATGTTACTTGGAGTTTGTCAATTGTCTTCGGCTTGCTGGCATAAACTTTATTTTTTAAATAACCCCACGGTAAAAATTCTGGTGCCGTTAGATCTGAAGAACGAGGAGCAACGCATCGATTATTCCTGCGACGGCATTTCTTTGGGTATGTATCGACTCATAGCTAAAATGGTACTACATGACATTTCAGAATCATGTACATTTGTCGAAATCGGCTAACCATGTCATGAGTTATTCAGTGTTGAAATACTGAAGGTCTAGATGGCGCAATTGTGCACATAATCACTCAGCACACGATAACTCAGCAAACACAGACAAGCGTTATAATAATAATTAAAGGACCCCATTCACAGGCCGCCGGCAGGCCGGGCCTTTCAGATCTGATCGGCAGGCACGGCCTGATTAAGGCCACACGTAACTCAGTCTCACTGAGAGAATAGGACTTGAGGCATCCGCCTGACAGGTCGTGGACTGCAGGTGACTTTATGCTCCCACCCAGACACACAGCCTAAAACGGCAGTTTAGCGAAGCAGGTTGAGAATTCAAGTTCAAAAATGTTCATGGCCTCAAAAAAAAAACTACAGACTGAATAGAAGTTCAGATCTTCAGGCACGTACTGACGATAACGTAAACCTTATAAAATTTTGTTGGACTGAAAGGGGCACAGTTATATAGATTTTCGAGGGATATCGAATCAGACCACTATTTGCGGGTCCCTTTTCGTCCCTCTGCCTAGAGTCATCTTATTGGGGTTGCAGTGGGTTGTCCCATTGCTCCCTTACTTCGACTCCCCTAGTTATCGCAAGCAGCTGATTGAAGGGAGTCTGCCTCATGTCCTCCATCCAATGGAGTCCAGTTATGGCAGCCCTTTTCCTCGCCACCGCCGGACAGTGACACACTATGTGTGTGGCCGTCTCAGGTTCCTCCAGGCACATCCGACAGGTGTCACCCTCCAGAATTCCCATTCTTTTTAGGTGATACCTGAAACATCCGTGTCCTGTAATCAGTGCCACCAACTATCTGAGGGTTCTCCTTTGCATATGCAGGATCCTTCTTCTGGCTGCGGTAATCGGCAACGTAAGCACCATCTTAGCCTGCCTACACGTGGTCATAGCGTCCCACCGTCTCCGGTGTTCCTCAGCGACCCATTTCTCGATGTAGTTCCTTACCAACCCTCTGCCAATGGCAGAGTATGGCTCCGGTCCCCAGAATTCCGAGGTTGACCCCTGTTTTGCCAGGTTGTCAGCCTTTTCGTTCCCATCGATGCCTGTATGTCCTCTAACCCAAGCTAGCGTCACGTTGTTTTGTTGCGCACACCTGTTCAGTTTTTGGACACATTCCAACGCCAGAGACGCATTAATCTCTGTCTGATTCATGCGCTTAATCACAGCCTGATTGTCCAGTGCTATAAGGATACTTCTTCCCTGCACCTGACCCTCATTTATGTGATCCAGCGCGTGCAGCAGAGCAAGCATTTCCGCCTGGTAGACTGAGGTGTAATTCCCCAAAGCCAGAGAGCAGGTCAGATTTAAGTCCTCTGAGAAGACTCCCGCACCTGCTCTGCCGTCAATCATGGATCCGTCCGTGAAGATATATATGTCTTCCGGTCTCCCTTCCGGGAGCGTTCCGTTCCCTATGAGGGTTTTATGATACCTTTCGGTCACCCTCATTTTTGTGATCCCTTCCATGGGCATCATGAGCTCCCTAATCCCTTTAATGCGATCCAGGATCTTCATGTGCCCATATAAGGTTCCTGACGCCTGCCATGCGGCATCCCGTCCCATCCGAATCGCTGAGGCTGCCGCAGTCTTCATCACCTGGAGATCTAACGGCAGCAGACCTAACAGCGCCTCCAATGCCGCGGCGGGTGTGGTGCGGAAAGCACCGCTCACACCTACGCTGGCCATTCTTTGCACCTTGTCCAAATGCCTCTTGACGGTTTTCTGTGTGGCTTTAGTCCACCAGACCACCGAGGCATAAGTTATGATGGGTCTCACCATCATGGTATATGTCCAGTATGCTAACCTTGGTGAGATACCCCACCTTAGTCCACATACTCTTCTGCACTGGTGAAGCACCCTTGTCGCCTTCTTAATCTTCTCTTCAACGTGGTATTTCCAGGTTAGTCGCGAGTCCAAGTATACACCCAGATACTTGACCATCCCAGACACCTTGATCCTCGATCCAAAAAGCATGAGGGGCTGAAAATCCAGATCTTTAATCTTCCTAGTGAAGATTATCGCGTCTGTCTTATTGGCATTTATGGTGAGGCCCTGTTCCGTACACCACTGCTCAACCACTTGGAGTGCATTCCTCATGATATCTGCCGTAGTGCTCATAAACTTGCCACGTGCCACAATCGCTACATCATCTGCATACCCAACGGTATGCACGCCCATTACCTCTAGCCGCCTGAGCAGAGTGTCCACAGTGATGTTCCACAGGAGGGGCGATAGGACCCCGCCCTGTGGGCATCCCTTGCTGACCCTCCCTCGAAGCCGCGAGTCTCCTGTCTGAATCCTTACCGCTCTGTTTTTCAGCATGCTGTCCACCCACCTTACAATCATGGGGCTGACCCTAGCTGCCAGGAAAGTGAACTTCCATCAGGATCTTGTTGGTTTCCTCCAGCGTCTCCGTCATCCTCCCCGACGGGTCACGAACGAGTCCGACTTTGGAGACCGGGTCCCTGGAGATCATTTTCTGAAGTCTGCTGGCCTCAGATATGCTCTCCATGCTCGAGCAGAAGTCCCTCCACGACTCCCTTTTCCGTCGTCGCAAAGTTTGTTTCATTTCTCTTTTCTTGGCTTTGTAATTCTCCCAGGCAACCGGGTCATTGCACCTCATCGCTTGGTTGAAAGCCCTTCTGACCTCTTTCTTCAGTTTCTCCAGCTCCCTACACCACCAGGGTGTGGGATCATGGTCATCCACTGACGTAAGAGGACACGCCACTCGAAAAGCGTTCTCTATCGCTGTCTGCAGGACATGCAACTGAGAGGGCACAGTTAGTGGCCGGCGAGTGTGTGGTGATACTTGGCCTCAGGGCCTTTTTCATAGCCTGCCGGCGGCCTGTATGTGAATTTGGGTCCTTAAGAATACTGAATACAAGAACTTCTGGCTTTTTACTGTAGAGATTATAAATACATACTTATGTGCCGAGTTAATTATAATTTGGTTGGTTACTTTTCTGCCATACGAGTAAGCACACTCTCATTACAGGCATTAAAATCAAAAAACGCGCCCGATGAAAATATTCACGCCTCTGTTACAGAGATATGAATATTTTCGTAATCGACCATTCCAAACGTGACGGTCTTTTTACTTTCGGTCCTCCGACTAAGTACTAACAAGGTCCAATGCCGCTTGACCTAGGCAATCATTCGAGGACTGTCTTGACTTTTTCGAAGACCTGAATGTGCCGATGAAGTGTTGATTGATGAAATCAAAGCTTATTCACTACTTCGTCATTGGTCAATAGGATTCTACTTCCATTGCTTATCGATGTCTATCCTTTCTTGGCTAGTATAGGGTCATAGTTCTTTGCCGGCAGATTTTTACGATATGACGAAGGCGTTTCACGTAACACTTCAATGCGATGCTCTATCCTTCCAAATAGTAATTGCAAGTCTTGCTCTGCAAAATATACGTTGATCTCGTCGCTCAACGAAAATATTTGTCCTCCAAACAAAACTCGAAGATAACAAAGCAATAAGCCCCAAATGTTATTGACTTTGATGGTTGAGTCGACTGTTTTGCCGAAAAAAATTAAAAACGAAATTGTGTCAATTGAACTCGCGCATCTGAAGCCCCGACATAAAAGTTCCTGTATAGGTTTTTGTAAAATTCATGGATCTCATGCGAACTCTTCTTTCATTTGCGCCTTAAGTAAAATTCAAATATCTCCTGATCCTGATTTAGGTCATTACAAGGTGTCGGGGTACATTTTAGTGCGTAAGAATAACTTCAACCCCCCCCCCCCCCACTCCTAACCCCAATATCAATATCAATTACTCTCTCCAAAACCATGGAGACGATTATCAACCAAAAACTTGTGGGGTACCTAGAGTCTAACCAAATTCTGAATGGCAAAACAGTACGGCTTCAAACCTAACAACATCTCAACCAAAGTATGCATCGATTTGGTGAGTTCGGTTTGGTTGCTCAGGATTTCTTCAAGAAGGTCATTTTGGCAAGTTTTCTAAACTCCAAGTTATTGGTATTGACTCAGGTCTAAAAAACTGGACCCGAGACTTTTTTTCTTGCCGTTCAATCAAGGTAGTATCGGATGGAGTCAGTCACCCGAGACTTAGCCCCGCGCGATCTTTTTCATTCTATCACCCTTTCTTTTCCTAATCTTCATAAATGACGTACTCTTTGTCACTTTCAACTCACTTCACAGCTTCGCTGATGACGATATTCTGAGTTACTCATACGGCTTCGATAATCAAAGACAAACACTTGCCAGATCCTGCCTCCCCGATCGCGGGTACGGCCTAAAAACACCTAGGAGTGGTTAGATAAAGTGCCCTCAAACTTATCGATAACGACACCATTTGTTCCACGATCAACCCTTCGAGTCATCTTATGAATATTCCAACTCTGACAAAACTTCGCTACTGTCCGCGGTTCGTCCAGCGAAATATACGATCTTTTCACTCCACGGCAACCTTATACCCGCAACACTAGATTAAGCCCGCTTGGCTCATTCTCTCGGTATGTTTGTAGGGTTTCAATCAACACTATATTGAAAAAGGTTGTTAAAACGGAAAGAGGCAGAAAAAGATCCTTGGGGTTTGAGTCTTGTCTATACAAATCCAAACCTGTTTTTTGTGATTTTTTTCAATAGGATTACAGCATTTCAATACACTTATTAAAGTGACGGGGAATTAAAATTACAGTTCAAGGATCTCTCTGTGAAGCACGAATTCTAGGAAATTGCAAGTTTCATCCGTGATTGCAACAAATGCAGCCTTCAAATGCAGCGCGGTAATCAATATTCGAGAAAAGATAATATTGCTCGACAATGAAAGCATTCCTGGCATTATTAGCATTCAATATCCCAAGTAGCAACAATGAGGAATTCTCGTAGCAGCAGCAAGCAAATGAACTCTTGGAAACTTCCTTCAGCATTTTCTCGACGTCCTTTCCTTTATACAGCGAGCCGCCTTCCAAAGCCTCCGGGGACTGGGGGATTTTCTCTTCGGGGAAATTGTCTTGCAGTTGTGCTGAAATACTCTTCCAGGAGGATTACACTCTGTCGTCATATTGTTATCCGTTCGTAGGGCTGCAAGAAGCCCCCCGCCCCCTCTTCCTCACTGCACAACTCCGCTTATACAGCATAGTATTCTGCCCGCCCAAGTAGTAAAAATCAGAGCCTCCGCATTTATTACATTCCATGAGGGCATTTCCTTAAAAGTTGTGCATTAGATTGTGCACTTCTGCCATCCGAGTTGTGGTGATTAGGGACAATTTCCTCATTCTGCAGGAAACTTCTTCCGTGGAAAATTAATTGGACTGACAGAAGGATTTTTTCCTTTCATATTCCAGTCCTTTTTCGCTGCAGATAAAAGGGAGGCGAGATTGTAACTGATTGTAGGTCAGTGCCAGAAGTTTCCCGGCGCGGAGTTGGTTAGATAAGAGTGCAATTAAACAATTTTTCCCTCAAGTGACTACTTGCAATGCTAAATGCTCAAAGCCCTCGTCAAGTATATGTCGTCTCGGTTGCAGTAAGGAGGACGATGTCGGCGTAATATGCTTGTTAGGCGAAAATGTGTTACTGGAAAGTTTTGCGTTAATTGGAAACCTTATGAAGTTTGTGGGCGGTTTTTGCTTTTATTCTGGACAGATTTTACATAACCTAGTTATTTTATCTTTGCCATGGTGTGCTTTGTATTACGAGACGTATCCTCGATATTTTAACTAAGGTGGTCTCCTGAGGTCGTAACCACCATTAGTGTCAAGGCGCTGCTCTCAAGGTGAAGTTTAGTTCCCGCTACAATAGTCAGAGATTGTCAACGAATTTATGACCAAACATACGAATCTGGATTTGATTTCATCAGCTATATGCAGATGACCTTCGCATTCTTGTTTCGGGGGAGTTTGACTTGACCATGGGACCTAGGTTGTATTTGTGTCCAAGGCTCAGTTAAGTATCCTTGTACTCACACTCAATCAAATATCTGGGAGTGATGATGGGACTGTAAAAGGCATTTGGGTAGGGCATGAGGTCTTACACCTCAAATGATGTACTGGATGTACCACACAATCGATGATTACGATTCGGCGCCGCTTATACTATGGAGGCTATCATTGGACTGATTCCATTGAATATCATCATATGCAATTCCGATGCCACAAGTGCATTGAACTAGCCAATGCAGTCAAGGGAGATATAGATATCCTCAAGGGTATCCGAAATAACGTAACCGATCATATCGTCCCCTTCAAGCCATAAAGACGTATCTCAAAATTGGTTTTTGAGATACGTCAGCGATGAACTCGTCCTACCTCCCTCTACGTCCTCTCTAAGTGGCGTATCTCTATGTATTCGTAACGGTTTAGGAGTTATGTAACTTTTTTTCCCGGCGTATCTCATTAATTTAACTTATAAGTTCACGCAAACTGACGTTATTTGGCTCTCCTGAAAAGTTGCCAAAACTGAGATACGTCTATATGACTTGAAGGGGACGATATGGTTGGTAAACTGCGGTTCCAAAGAAAATTCAGGGCATTTATTCCAGATATCTATGAGTAGGACGAACTTATCCTTCCGGGGGATTCAGAAAACCTCTACTGATTCACCGACGGGTCAAAAAAGGAACATGGTGTGGGCTGGTGACGTAGTTACGCAGCTTCAAAGTCTTAATTGCAATTGAAAGGTGGCCCTTCGTGGTCTAGACTGAAATACATGCCATTGAGACCTGCGCGTGGCGCAATTTAGCCTGGCCAGGAAAAATAGGGTTTCGGGAAGGGTTCTGAAACGCTGGTTCAGGGCCATGAATCTGTCTATGGCATCTTATGGCCCACCTTTAAGTCACTGATAGAAGAGTGGGTTAAGGGACTGAGGCTAACCTATTGGGAAATCCAGCTGGTTCCACAACTTAATCGTCCAATTCTAAAATTGTGACCTACCATATAACTCACAAGCTTCAGCGACTCACGCTTGCTTCTTATTTTGGTTTCTATGTCAATGTACTACTTGCCATATCGTACGTGTAGCGATGGCATTGGGCCTAGTCAGAAACGTCAAAATTTTGATAGAGGCCGCGCCAAAAAAGAAGGGAATTGGATGTGGAATTGTGATTGAGACAGTGAAGAATGCCGTCGGGGTCCAGAAAGGGTTTATTTGAGGCAATGGGTTTGCAACGGAGTACCATCTCGGTCTCCACTGGCAAACGGGTTCGTTGTACTAGGACTATCCAAAACTATTTGCTCTTAGAGAGATCGCCTGAATAGAGGAAGTTGGACGGGTTCGGCTGACGCCTACATATATGAGAATAAATCGGAAAATTTATGCACTGACTCTTGTCAGATGAGTTTGCGAAGAGAATTTTAACATCAGTTTTCATAGTTTTCAAATTGGACTTGCCGCAGTTCGCGATCTTTGTGTTGAGATACCTCAGGTCGCCTTTGCGTAGGCCCGGCTAAGGGGTCTTCTTTGGCCAAGAGGATCATTGGGACCATAGCGTGTCTGATATGTATTTGTGGGCGGAGGTTTTTCGACTCGCTTGGTCTGCGGGGTTCGTTTCAGTATGATTTCGGCGATATCGTTGGGGGCATTTTTATCCGAGCCAGCACTATGGTTAAATCGCTCCATGCTGCAGTCTTCTCCACTAGATAAGGGAAGCTACGTTTGTTTGACAGTGCGGAGTAGTAATGTAACCGGCTGCAAAGGGGCTACTTTCGTCTTTGCACAAAGAAGGAAGGTGTGGATCATTCCACAATTGTCAACCCTAGCGTAAACGACTGCTGCACGTCCGAAAGCGTCGCAAAATCCATGAAGTTGGATGCAGGAAGTTGGCGACATTTGTAACCAACGGGGTATGTAAATCTTCTTAATCAAAGGAAGCGTTTCTGAATAGTTATCCCAGACAGAGTTTAGCTCATGAGGTATGGGCTCGACCCAAGATACGCCAGCTTTTGTGGCAAAATTTTAACGACAACTAATGGAGCGAGCTATCCTAAATGGTCATAAAGTTTGACGATTGCTGATAAGATCTTCCTTTTGGTATTTGATTGCAATGTGGGTTCAAAGCTAATACGAATCTGAGCTTTGCTTCCAATTTATACCTAAGGCCTTGACCAAAAACGGGTTCGGTACGGAATCCTAATCTTTAGTAATTGGCATCTTCCGGGAATACCTTGATCTGTCGGTACTTTTTTTAAAATCAATTTTTTTCTGACGCTGTTCCAACAGACGGGAGAATATGTTGACTTACAAGGTGGGACCCGTTGGCAGACGCTCATTTAACGAAAACCCGTTGGCGGAGTTTCGTCGTTACACACTCTTCCTTGATGACCCCGTGATAAGGTAAATAACAGGGGTCGTTTGAGACCCTTCTCACTGCCCATGAAAACAGCAATTTTGAGATTCCCTTCTTTTATGGCGCGGCCTCTAGTATATGCAGTCAGCTTCTTTTGGCACAAGTTGATACGCATCACATGCAAAGAAAAGGGTTTGAACGTAAATGCCACCAGCGTCACTTTTCGTGCTCACACCTTCTTCTTTTCTTTCAAGTATCAGTTGCGCACACCATTTTACAATCTGAACGCCTGCGTCTGGATCCTTAAAGGAGGAGTAAAATGTTGTATAACAAAAATCCAGTCAAATTTATGCCTAACTCCGATTAAAATTGTGTCAAAAGGACGCAAAAGTTCCACTAAAGCCGAGGTGGGCATTTACTGGAAACTTTATGATCAAATAAAAATCTCCTGTTGGAAAACTCAGGTGAAATTTTTTCAGGTGAAAAACTAGAGCGCAGAGGTAAGCCCTTTTCCACATACACCCTTCTACTTCAACTACTTAATTACCGCGCAACAAATTGCAAAGAGCTCCACTCTTCACCTAAAAAAAAACTTCCATATGATGAAAGGCCATCATTTAACAAAATTAACGCAAAATAAACGAGCTTCGCCGCAATTAGTCATAATGACGAGACTCCCGAGTCAAAGGAAAAAATCATCCTCCATCCTCCATCAGAAGGAGCACACACAGATCCTTGTAATTTGCGACGACTGCACATAACTTTGGCCTGCCTCGACCACACGCCCTTCGGCGAGATAGACGGTGTTATTAGGGCGTAACTAGTCGCCCTTGTCGACATTAAATGCATGTTCGCAAGCGAAAATCTTATTAGTTCCCTCACAACCGTGTCTATATACAGCAAAGATGGGCCACCATGGAGGAGCGGGTCAAGGTAAAGGATCCTGAAAAAGACCTTCTTATTAGGTATAACCACGCAGGAGTTGAATAGAGAGTAGCCATAGAAATTATGGAGAAGAAATTGTGAAAGGGACAAGGCCTTTTGGTTATGGACAGGAAGGTATCCCGACATTCATAAAGACCACATTCTTCTGTCTCTTTTATTTGTTGGCGGAGGGGGAGGGGGGATGGAAGTAGCTTTTTCAATTTTTTATTTAATTACTGATCTGAGACTATGAATAATGTTTTCTGGGGAGAAAGTCTAGGGATTAAGGAGTATTCTTGGGTCTCCTTTTGGAAGTTTGGTCTTCAGAACGGCTCAGAAGGTCGATGAATGAAATATGTTGGAGATTACCTTCGAAGGTATTTTTATTATAGGCATTTTTGTGTGTGCAGGATACAATATGGTCCAAGTTTTTATGGAGTTTAAAAATGTAAATGAAATCTCTGCGGGAGGGGGTCTTAGATGAAAGGAATGTTATATGTAAGTAGAGCACCTGTTTGTCTATTTATAACTTTCAAAGGTTCTTTAACTTATTACTCTTCTCTTTTATAGAATTTGTTTCTAAGGAACCTTTATCAGTATTTTTAGTTTAATGTTTTGACTAGGGTTTTCAAGTCCTATTATAAATGTTGATCAAACTTTTTATGAATACAAACGGAAGGAAGCTATGTATGATTTTGATTAAGGAGAATGGATAGTCCAGGAATAGATCGTCATGCCATGCTCGGTCGAAAGCCTTATTCAAATCAATGTCCACCTGTGAATTGACGGAGTCCTTCCCAGTCAAGCAAGGCTTAAAGCAGGGCGATGGGCTGGCACCCATGCTATTTAATCTCTGCCTAGAAGGAGTAATTCGCAAGGTTAACATTGATGCGAACGCAACCCTGCTTAACAAATCCAAAAAGTTGGCAGGATATGCCGACGATATAAACTGCCTTGCAAGATCACTGTCATATCTTAGAGAAACATTCACAGAATTATAAGATGGAGCAAAACAAATAGGGCTGCAAATAAACGCAGAGAAGAGCAAGATTCTAATTCAGTCAAGGGTGGAAAGAAGAAGAAGAAACCACAATATCACCTGGGGGGAATATAACTTTGAACGGATAAACCAATTTAACTACCTGGGGTCCACAGTCAGCGAAGACAACGATGAAACGATAGACGTTCAAAGAAGAATAAACGCCGCAAACAGAACATACTTCTCACTACTGCCAGTAATGAAATCCACAGACATCCACAGAAAAATTAAAATAAGAATCTATAAAACCATCATACGTTCAGTAGCTACGTATGGATGTGAAGCATGGAGTATCTCCCAGAAATCTGCAGACAAGTTGGATATATTTGAGAGGCAGGTTCTCCGAAGGATATACGGCCCAATCAATGAAGACAATGCATGGAGAATACGCTACAATCACGAATTGTACGACTTATACAAAGAATGTAAACTTTCGGCCCATGCCAAACTACTACGTTTACGTTGAGCCGGTCATGTCCAAAGAATGGATGACTCAAGGATACCAAAAAAGCCCTGTATCTACTACCAGATGGCAAAAGACCAGTTGGCAAGCCACGGTTAAGGTGGGAAGATAATGTTAAGGCCGATGCAGCAAAACTGCTCAACACAAGAAACTGGAAGCAAGCTGCAGAGCAGAGAGACGTCTGGAGGAAGAAGCTGATGGAAGGGCTCGAATTGTGCCTGCTCCGTAGAATGCTTCTTCTCAAAACCAAATTATAATTCTGGGAACCTCTCGCTCAATGTTCAATGCTATTGTGCTTTCAAACGTCTGAAGTGCCCCCTCCCCCTATCCTAGACGGGATACAAGCTTGGTTTGTTGGTGAGAACGTCTAGCAACCGACCACTGGGGAGCTCGTTAATCTTTAAGTAAGATAAATCGAAAGGAGCATTGTACATAACGAAAATGATCTAGTTCCCATGAAGCACATTCAACAATACATACATACGTCGCAGATTCTTTTTGGGTCGAATTTGCCCTCGAATGCCCGTGTGTATACATAGCTCAATACTTGGCCCACCTTCAAGTTTCGGGGGTTTTTGAGCTCGTATATGCTCCCATTAAAAAAAGTTAAGAACCCTTCGGCCATCATATGCCCTTCAAAAAGCGGCTGGTGTTCGCCCGTTGCAAGTCAATTTTTTAAATTTTACTCGGGGAGCCATCCCATAATGGTCCGAAGGATATGCAAAAGTGTTATATTCAAAATTATTATTACTCGTAAGAGAAGTCGCCACCCAAAAGAAATGTAAATGTGAGGATCCCCTTGCAAACGTGAGGGTGCCCGGGTATACGAGCTCATAGTACAGAAAGGTCTGAGTCTCAAACCATCTTCACAGGACCCTATCCTGCGTAGACGTCTCGTAGTAGGGGATGCCTATCGTTCAAGTCTCCACCAATGATGAAACCATCACTACACCGTATTTTCAAGGCTCTCAAGCTCGTCGACCCAGGCCCTATTAAAATTTTGGCTTCTTATGACTCGGCTAGGTTATAAAACAGCTGCTGAAATAGGTTGTGAAATATTCCACTGATTCAAACATTAAGGCAGTGGTTTCCAAGCTTTATGATACTGCGGCCCACCTGGTACATAAAAAACCCTTGATGCCCCCACTATCATATGTAATTTTGCATACTCGGTGGGGTGCGCCATCTAGACCTTCGGTATTTCAAAATTGAATAACTCCGACATTTTTTAGTCGATTTTGACAAATGAGCCAGATTTATTTAGTTTTTTCTTTACCTTTTATTTCCAATCAGTTTTTGAATACAATGTCGATTAAATGACCTCCATTCGATACGCAAAAAACAGCTATTTTCGGGCGTTATAGCATTTACTTCGGATCGTATGTTAGCTTTGAGTTCGCCAATGGTCTTCGGGCAGCTGGCATAAACTTCACTTTTGCAAGAACTTCATCGTAGTGGCAAAGTGCGCCGCCTTTTTGGAAAAGGTTCGTCATACCTTTTTCACGCGTTTTCGGACACGCGAAGTGCACCAGCGCCGCACATCGTAGAAGGTTTCTCGAACTTTGAAGAAAAATGGTGTAATGATGGGTTTTGAGCACACTTCGTCCAAAACAGTGTTTTTCTCGTCGTGCAGTGATGTTTCGTGAATGACAGTTTTGTTTGGGCAGAAATGAAGATCTTGCTTCATAATCCTCTTTAGAGTCGTTCCACTCACGTTTAACTCCTGACTTCGGCGGCGATACGACACATTTGGATTATCGGCAACCTTCTCCATTGCCGCTTCAACAACTTCATTGGAGTGTCGCGGACGTCGTCGAATGGGACGCTAGCGAGTGGCTACAGACTCGTACTCAAAGAAATTCTTCACCAAACTACGAATTGTGTTTGGAGTGGAAATTGATTCCGATTGTGAAACATTAGAGGGAAGTTGGACTCCTTCCGACTGAAGGGGACTGAACCTAGTCTAAGTGATAACTTTGGGGTTATCCTAAGCTGAGGCAATCGCCACCAATCTGGGTATTATGAATTTCAACATTATATCCCGGCTTCAACTGAGTAAGTTAGAACAAATTTGTGTTCTGAACTTAAATCAGCTCCTCATACATCAGTTCCCATACATTTTCACATATTGAACTCAGGAAAAACCAAGCCTAAATTCGCCCAACAGGACATGAAATTGAGGTTGAAAGTAAAAGCTCGCTCAAAAGAGAGTAATCAACTGGAGTTTCCTTATCTGTGATTGGCATATGGAATGTACAGAGTACTAAAGATCCTGAAAAAGCTTAAAACTTTACTTGTCGCAACAGTTCAATGTAACCATCGATCCTGTAATGCTTCCAGTAATCTCTTGGTTGATATTCTATGGTTAGATTCTTCAATGCTTTCAAGTCGACGAATTAAACTAAAAGCAAACATTTTATGAAATTTGCAAAAAGAGCCCCCCTGCTATAAAATTTCAAGCCTTTTAAATAAAACAACATTTAACAAAAAAAACCGTGTTTAAATGTGTCTGTGTGCGTTTCGTTTCGGGTTTTGGGTCAATTAGAAGCAGAAATCCCTCTCGAGTGTCTCTCCCTCGTTTAGCGAGACTTGCCAGTATTTACAGAACGACTTTGAAATATATTTCAGCCAGAATTGCGGAATATACAACAACAACAAAAACAACAACAACAAAAATGTGAAATAATAATTCCAAGTTCATAAAAAACGTTGAAAAGGATGAAAACCTTCCGTGTTCCTTCCGTAAGGACGAGCCGTTGTCGAGGAGGATGCTTTAAAGCCGTGTACGTAACACGGAAGGTCTCCGCTGTTTCGGGCCTCTCCACTCGGAACCCTTCACAGATGGGGCTTAATTTAAAATGTTTTACGTTCACCTTCCTGTGTGTGAATTTTTTATCTCGCCTCACCGCTCCTTAAGTGTACTCCTTTTTTTATTTATTTTTTTTATTTTTGCAAGGACGAGAAGAATTGCAGGAGTGTGACTGGCTTTTATGCCTGTATGGCAGAGTAGTGGAGCGTTTGTCCTGGAGCAGCACTCGAGAATAGTTCTTCTCATCCTGGCCTGAGTTTAGTTCCATTTGGGGATTTTGTTCCGTTTTGTTGTGTTACGGAACATACAAACGTCAATGGGAGGAAATTTAATAACTTTCGAATTTCCCGTTTGTCCAGGTGAAAATTTCATGGAATTTCATATTTCAAGGGGTTCGTTAAAGGATAAAAAAGTGAATTTTTTGTGTTTACTTCTAAACGAATAAACACAAAACTGTTGACCGCTCTTTTAGTACAATTAAATGTTTCGCTAAATATAACTCCAACAAACCAAACTTGATTTATTATTAACACAGGTGTGTGCTGCACCTATACCCTTGTATTGTCTATTGTTTACAAATTTTTTTATCTCCTTTATGAATATATCTATACAAAAAAAAAGTCCTGATTAATTCTTATCACCAGATGGCCGACAATTAATTGCCACGTGAGAACCTCGAATATTTACGTGATCAGGGCTTAGTCGGGGTTATTAACGAATTTGCGAGATTACGTCAAGATTTGGGGGCGAGCTTTACAGCCGCCCTGTCGGGGATCGTTTTATTATTATATCCTGGTGGTTTACTGCTGCCACTTCAGGTAGCTGTATTTATAGCAGCGTTATGGCGCGTTATGGTTTCAGTTTCCGTTTTTGTGGGTTTTATCCAGGACTTCTCATCAAGCATGCCTTAAAATCTTTAATATTAATTTAAATTAAGCAGTTTCAGAGTGCAGTGGGTGTTGCAGAGGGTATGCATAAAAATAAGGTTCCAGATTCGTTTCCCTAGTGATATCTAAACTTAGAACTTTAATTTGAAAACTTCTATATCCTTTTGCAGTAGTATAACTGACAATAATTTTGTGTTTTATGATTGAAGTTGTAACTCATGATCCTTGTTACCAAGGTGGCTAAATCGCGTTATATGGTGCAAGATAACAAAAACGCAATGAAACTTTTGTAATTTTCAATAATTCTAACTCAAACTTCTACCAGTGTAATTGATTGAAATTCAATAGGGGCCTGAAAGTATGCAGATTTTTTCAAATAAATTTTACCCCAAAAGTATGCAAAAAATAGCCGGACCACAGGGACGCTACGTCTTGTTAATAGATAATATTCAACTTCGACAAAGCTTTCCCACTCGTGTCTGATTTGAGTTATTCAGCTGGTTTTAGAGCAGGTATAGCGTAGAATTTTGTTTTTTTTTGATTATGACCTATAGATACGCTAAAATATGGTACAAGTACGTGGTACGATCAAAACCCGCACACGCTAAAATTGAGCTGATACTAATTTACTCGAACTTGAATATCTGTCTTTGACAATTACTGTCACCTGGATCGGACGGAATTTATCCTATCGAAATTCAGAAGGTCAGCAGACTAATGCTGTATTGGCTTGGAACCATCTATAGGAGTTCTCTTCGCCTAAGCTACATTCCAACAGCATCGAGGGTAGCGAATGTGACTTTCATTCCGAAAGCGGGTAAAATCTCCTACCACAAACCAAAGGGCTTGAGACCTATATGTCTCCCATACTTTATGCTCAAATTCCTCGAAAGACTTTTGCAGATTTACACTACTCTCCACTCCCTGGTAGCGGCCGTTGAAAAATCCCTTGAATTCAAGGAGTTTACTTTGGCTGCTTTCTTAGATATTGAAGGTGCAATGTTGAACCTTCTGCGGCACAGGGGCACTTCAGCGTCTGGGTGCCGATGGGTGCTCCAGGTCCTTGATGGGCAGGGTCATAAAGTCTGGTCTGGGACTCTCACATAAACTTCTTGATTTTGCTTCTCTAAGACCTGACAATGAAAGACTGCAACTTAAGGAGGATGCGAAATTTCTAGGTCTCATACTGGAAAGGAAACTAACGTGGAGGTCGAATCTATTAGAGACAGCAAACAAGGCCAAAGAACGATTGGAATCAACCGCGCATCGTTCACTGGCTTGTATACAGCGGTAATCAGACCTATACTTATGCATGGCATATCGGTATGGTGGGCTGCATTACAGAAAACTACGTATCGGAAGATACTTGAAAGGGTCCAACGAACAGCTGAGGTGTGCATTAGTAGTGCGATGGAAAGCACTCCAACATCTGCACTGGTTGTGTTATTGCATCTTATTCCGTTGGACACATATACTGAGCAAAAGGCAGCCTGGACGGCTTCTCTTAGATAGACTCCTTATCCACACTACAGCTAGGTGGACCTAGGTGGAAGATTTCAATACCATCATTCCGGCCAAAGATGACGGGACAGATGGTGTTATCCCGACTGGGTCATTATGTATCTACACGGATGGCTCAAAAATTGGGAACATCATAGATTGTGGTACTTTTCCGAGTCATTGAATATAGACACCTCTCTTAATTCTGTCGTTATAACTGCTCTGAACAGCCGCAGGTCTCTGTGTGAGACTGCCGCTCAGTTTGATATAACTCTGTATTTGGTTCCTAAAAACAGGGGAATTAGGGGAAACTGCAGGGCAGACGAGCTTGCTAGACAGGGAACCGAGGTGGGACGGAAACCCCACCTAACTCAGATGGTAATGCCCCTAGCCATCTATTAACTAGCTTTGAGAAAAATTAGCTTAGCTCGAGCCGGGCTGAGATGGACCACTGCGACTGTGGGCCGCACTCTCCACGAAATATGGCAGACTTTGCACGCAAAGCGTTAAAAAGTTCTTGTTTAAGCCGCGTCTCCACCAACCGAACATGTTTGCCGAACAGTGTTCGCGAACATAAAAACCGACAAACATTCCACATTTGGTTTCCAAACATGTTCGGCGAACATTTTCAATAGCTCAATAGCGGCGAACAAATCAATGTTCGCTACAACACCGAACAGTGTTCGGCGGACATCACAAATGTTTGTCGAACACTGTTCGCCGAACATGTTCGGTTGGTGGAGACGCGGCTTTAGTTGAACAAAAGAGATAGGCTATGTATGGAAGATGCTGACCGGTCACTCTGCCTAAAGTTATCGTGTCGCCGACTTCATGACAGTGGATAGTTTTTGTACTATTCTTTAACGGTCTTCATATTTTCTGTTCAAGCGGTCTGACCTACAAATTTGTGGTATAGTTATGTAGAATAATAGGCCAAGTGAAGTGGTCGTGGTACTTTTGGACACAATACCTCAGCAAAGAAGAAAAAGCTAAACCCCCTACAGGAGTATATGATAGTAACCTCGCCATATGCTTCAGGGAACTTGTAAGATTCTAAGTCCGAAACCACTGCCAGATACATAGTTTCATACATGAGCGCGGTCTTCGCTTCTCTCATGGCAGCTTTGTAACATCACCAAATGAGTCTATTGGATAACAGGCGGAATTTGCATGAATAGTTGTACCTGGAAAATGTCGTTATCGGCTTCATCTTTTATTTGCTTGACAGAGTCGTCGTTTCTCTTTATAGACCCGAAATTTCCTGACACTAGTGTTATGCCCCTAGTTATTTGTATCTAGTCTCGAACATCACTTTGATGATCTAGCAGAGGTCCCTAACTATCCACTTTGCTTTTATAATCCTCTTGTTATAGGTTGTTAGTGAACTTCTGATTAGATCAACGGTTGGATAGGAATTTTCTATCCAAATTGTGCAGGTGACACAATCCCAAATTAAAGCTCTACCACCAATTAAAACCTCTCTTGGTGCTTTCTGAATCTTGTTCTATTCTTAAATGGCGCTACAGTACTTTCGTGACTCGGGCCTCTTTCAGTCTTAGTTCTTTCAATCTAGAATTGAGCTGGACTTACACGAGGCAGTACATTTGTCTTTTACACACAATGATACATTGTACTGAGGCCTCAATATTTGATATGTCCCGGCTCAAAAATAATGTCCTAGATGAGGTAAGATTGTAAATACGAACTGAAGAGGCATTTCTTAGTTCTTTTGCCGTAACACATTGTCCAACTTGAATTGAGGTGAGGTGAGCTTTTTAAAATATGAATATACATTGTAAAGGCACAGGTTTCTTACTTGCTCTGAGGCAGTTTAAGGCATATTAGAAACAAATTTGTAAAAAAATCTTTCTTTAATTTGCTTGTTTTTATCATTTTGGCATTGCAATGGCACCTCGCCTCATTTGAAGTATGGAATTGTACTGACTCAAAAGAAAAAGAGGAACCTCTTACAACTCCTTTTATAATCGTGTCACACCTATTCCAGTCGCCTTGGTGTGGTAGTTCTCTCCGAAGTTTAGGTTGTCACCGTCTCCTCTTCCTCACTCAAAATTCTCTTCACACTTCCAGCGCTTGCTTAATTTGTCTTATTTTATTTCTTACTTAAATCCGCATTTTATTCCCAATCTTCTGCAATTGCAAAATGGCTCCGACTCGATTCGTAAATTTTAATTGACAATTAAATTTATGGCCAAAAATACACTTAATTTGCAAAGTCCACAGTTCATTATTACTTTGCATTTCGTCGACGCTATAAAAACAAATGTTTCTGCCCATCAAAGAAAGTTTTTAATCGATGTCAACAACTTTTTCATTAAAATCCGCACTAAAAGTTACCTTGTCGCTCAGGTGAGCAGTTCTCTTATCCACAACAATCTGTTTCGATTTACCTTTGGCATCTCTGCCCCCTCCCCTCCGGCACTAGGCCAATGGGAATGGGTGAAATGTTAATTAAACTTGTTCCGACTGAAGGACAGAATAGGCCCTCTTCAGTTGATCCTTTTGTAAAAGGATAAATTTAATTATTTTGTAATTTTTCCTTTTCTTGCCTCTCTCTTGTTTTCCATACTGGAATTGAAGTCCTCTCCTCCTGCAGGAAGGATAAAAGAGAAGAAAACAATTTTCTGGATTTTTCTTCCTCAAAAAGTGCTTTTCGAATCGTGTGCGTATTTGTGGAGGACGCATTTGAAATTTGTGAATGCGGCCAAGGGTCCGAGTCTCGAGGCGATGAGAAATGAATTCTTTGGCTAAGTTGACAGGTGAAGAAGTGAAATCGAGACTCGAATTGACGGGTTTATTTCGGGGAAAAGTTTCCTGTCGTATATCACGATTTTTTTTTCAGAGTGAAGAGAACTTGTAATAATTGATTGAATCCTTGTTCGTGCGGTCGTGTCGTCTTTCGAGGGTAAATAAATTCGTAGTTATTTATTTATTTATTTCGTTTGGGCTTTTGTGGATATTATCAAAGTTTTTTAAAGGTTATTGCGCTGCTGTCGTCGGGATTGACCTAGAATATGGAGAAGAGAAGAAATTTGTAGATGAAAAGAATTTTAATCAAAAGTTAATGTTTCAAAGGCACTATGTTTGCATTTAATTTAGTTGTAGTTGTTTGCTAGAAACGTTTTCAACGGTGGTTAGTGAAATCTTGGAAGGGTTTCTGAACAGAGCTACCAGCTGTGCAGTAGACTGCGGTATGACAGTGAACACAGGCAAAACTGATCGAAAGCTTTTCACTGGAAAAACGAAAAACTCCCCAGGTCGCTCTATTCTCCAGGGTGTTATTCCCGACTCTAATCCTTAAACCAAAACTTAACTGGAAGTCGAACATCCAGGAAAGGGTTATGAAAGTTTTCTATGCGCTTGTAAAAAGAGCTTGGGTCTTAAACGAAAGATGGCTCTGTGGAAATACACAGCCCGGGTACGACCAATTCTCTCACGTACGGTTCGCTGATGTGGGGCCAGCGCTGAGTAGCACCTATAATATCATAAAATTGGGAAATGTACGGTAGACGGCAACAATACAACAATAGGGGCAACAAGGGCGATGAAAACATCCCCTCGAACGCCCTCGATGTTCATTTGCGCCTGCTCTCCCTCGAAATTCACATCAAACACATAGTCACGAGCAATGCCTATAGATTTATGGAGTTTAAGGCCTGGGCCTCAAAACTACGGTCATAACAACATCTTGGGTTTGCTACACAAGGGTATGGACGCTACAACCACAGACTACCTGCCGCTAGACTGATCTTCAGGAAGGACTGCTCTATCTAAATACCCTCAAGAAGAGAGTACAAAAATCGGAGACGTCTTGAAGAAGTTTGAACTACGGATATTCACCCACAGCTCCAAGATGTCAGAAGGAATCGGGCAGGGGTCTATCTAAAGACCACTAATTGTTCACTGTCTCGTCACTATCCAGGGCATTCTAGTTATAAGAATGAGCTGGCAGAAAAAGTTGTTGGCTCCAAGGATTTCAGTTGACGACAAAGAAATGTTTGTTCCTTGCAACTCCAGCCGATTACACTGTAAAATAACTTTAAAAAAAGTATCCACTATCTGATTTTCGATCAACGCTGTTTTCGGCCCTATTTTCATTCGCAAATCCGGTAAGTTTTGTTTTCAACACCGCCAAGCATAATGAAAAATCTGCAGTGCCTTTTAAGTATTTGACTACGCCCATTTCAGTCTTCTTGCGTTGGTGATTTTGAATCAGCTAAAAACTGCTATTTTCACTACCAGCTTCTGCTCCTGAATTACTTTCTGTTTGTGGCAATGCATCATTCAGTTCTGCCTCGTTAGTTTCATCCTTGCTGAAAAGCGCATCATCCAACTTAAAAATTCAAAGAACACGAACATTTACCCTTTCCACACAAAACACAATACTTCTCCAAGAGTTATTTAATTTATTACACCTTATGTAATATTGCGTTTTTCTAAATACAACTATGCAACCAAAGCAAAATCCAATATAGAAAGTATAGTAGGTAGGTTGTTTTTACCAAACGTTTACAAATTCTTCAACATTAAGAGTCTAAAAAAACCCGCCCTGGTGCCACGACGTTTTTTTTACATTTATGCATTTATGACCCAACAAATTTTGTTCAATACAGAATAAGATCAGATATCCCTCGGAATCATATACGTCCTTTTTCCGTACTATAAATAGCTATAGTGATTACCGCCAGATTGCTCCTTAGAGACCTTTAGGAACGCCTCTGCATTGATCATTATTTATGCGAACTGGTGCCGTTTCCTTATCTTTAACAAAGAACGCCCTAACATCTCTCCACTTCCCGTTCATCTAAAAGCTCGTGAGGAACATACGTAGGACTGCAACGGAACGAACAGTCTAATCACGGTCTATAGGACGAAAGATAAAAAACTTATTGGCGTGTTCTAGCCGCTTCGTACTCGCGTCTTTTGATTTTCGGGATGAAAATCACTTTTGCCCTCCTCAAAGAGCGGGGCACATAACTGTAGTGTCGATAGATAAACAACATCGTGAAAAACAGATTAAAAAGAACTCAACCAAAGCACTCGTGGCTTTGAGAGAGGGTCAACAAAAACCACACTCGGTATTCATTTACTTCAAATACCCAACACTCACTAGTCATGTCCTCCTATTTAGAAATAACCGTCTCATAAGGAAAAATGCTGCTTAATAGGCTTGTCTTGTATATTTTAACAAATTCAAAACTCTACCATTTGGAGTAGAACGCACTCTGAGCTTAGATGGTGTGAAAACTCATCCTATCATTGAAAACGTAATCTAAATAAAAAGATTAAAAGCTTAGTGCTTTCGTTTATACAATTTTGTATTTGATAAGCTAATACCCCAACCTTTCCCATAGACCCCAAGAGCTTTCGTGACGTCACAGTTAAAGCTTGAATAAATTTTGAATTTTTTCGTTAAATATCTCAAAATGCGGTTGGAATAGTTCATGATGATGAATCCATTGCTATTCATTTCTAATCCGATTTATTAAACAGAAGGGGTTCTTTATCCTCAGATTAATGGATTTGCATTAAAAATTGTTATTAAATATTCATAAGAAATAAAATATTAAATTCTACTGTTGTGTGCGTAATTGGGTTTAAATTTTTTTGCTATAATCAGACACGAACACCCAGATAAAAAGAAATTCAACATTCACGTTTCTGGGCTTAAACAGATTAAAAATTCTGTGACAAGCTCAAGAATTCCCTCTTCAACAATATTAAACAAACAAAATATTTACAAAATCTTTTGAATTCCGTTCACAAATTCCGCCGCCATCGATGAGGCGACTGACTCTTCATCTACTCATAAAAGTCCCATAACATGAATACACTTAATTCCCATTAGAATGCGAATAGCCGCGAGCAGTCTCCCAGCGTTGTGTAGTACACAGTGGAAGCCCGCCCGAGAGTCGGAGTCAACCCCAAAAATTGTAGCAACCAAGAGGTCAAGTGAGCTGGCATTTGTCTCCACTTTGGCCACTTTGCAAATTTCAATTAATTTGGCCCCAAGAACGGCGTCGTTCGTCCCAAATTAACTTTCCGTTCCCTCACCTCTGAACCATCATGAAAATCGACAAAGGCGTTCAGAAAATTTAAATGTAACGGCGGCGTTAAGCGCGGCCCCAATGCGGGGCTACTGCTGGGCTGGCTTTCGGTGCTGTCTCATTATTGTTTCCTTGGACGAAGAGAAATGACACCCCAGGTCTTAATTGGCTTTGTTCTATCAGAAATCGCTCTACTTGGGCCGCCGTGGGGAAATTGCATTAAGCGATCAATTTTGCGTAATCCATCGATTTTTACTTAAGTTTCTTTCTTTCTTCCAGATTAAGCTGCTGCAAGGCGCGAAGACGAGTCCTGACGTTTCCAGAGTAAAACTTCAAGTCTCCTCAGAGCCGCAGAATGGCGTTTGCCGGCCTCAAGAAGCAAATCAATAAGGCTAATCAGGTAAGGGATTAATTATTAGTGTACTTAGCGCCAATCCCGGGCTCGGTACCCTTCGAGAGAGAAAGGGCGCTATTTTCGTCTAGACGGTATTTTTAGAACATTGGAGCTGTGCGAAGTGGTGTAAGTTTTTTTGGGTTAAGGGATAAGATGGAGTTAATCTAAAGAAATTTGCTGAAATCGGTTTAATTAATGCTGGAAAAAAGGGTTTGCAGTTAATGGAGAAGTCCGGAGTGATAAAACATAAAGTGAAAAGGGATAGTGGGGGTGGGAGGAGTTAAATTTAGAAATGCTTAAATATTTAATGCATATAAAGGATGAAGGAAGAAAAGGCAAAGCCATAGAAGTTAATGGGTTAAAATATAGTCAGGTGTCGTTTGTAACTTGGCTATACATTTTATAGTGGCTGCCATCCATATTTCATTATATTCTGGAAACTATTCAGATTTTTATATCAATCGAAAGTGGTTCCAATTGCCTCGACACGTAATGAAAACATCTCTAATGGCTTCCATTCGATGCTGGATAACCACTAACCAAACTTTTAAAGACTTCTAAAATAAATCCCGCCATTTCAATTGAAAAAGAACCCTCAAACTTGACTCTTAAACCAATAATTCACCATCTGGGAAAATGGCGCTCCAGGTTACGATACGAGTACTTCCATTGCTCAATATTTACGACGCTGTAGCTTAAATATTCATTTGGCAATTTCCAGTCATGGTCACTTCTTAATCAATGTTCAAGATGTAGATTTCAATTGAGATGAAAATGGTAGTGAGTAGATTTGGTAGCGGTGATTGAAGTTTCAAGCATAACGAAGCAAAAAATATTATTGAATTGGTCGACTGTGTAAAATAGTGGTGATTTGAAGGTGCTGAAGGAAAATGTGTCAAGGCGAATTTATTCTACGCTAAACGTTGTTTAATCTTTTCATAGTAGTTTCTTCTTTCTTCAAGAAGGCGAGTTTGTGGGCAGTGTGAACTATTTGATTTGGTCTATTGCGCCAACCCTTTCCTTTTCGAGGTTGTGGCTATTGATATAGCCTAAAATTGATTTGGGATTCATATCCCAAAACTTCCTGGGAGCACGGCAGCCGCGATGAACAAGACTCAATCTCACAGTCACACAGCAAGGGCTCTGCAGAATCGACAGCTACAATCAACTACCACCCCTGTTCAGCTTAGATGATAATTGAACGAACTGTGGCTCATCAAGGCCTCAGTTTTCCTTTTTGGCTCCCAAGTTCGTCAGCTTTAGCTCTTTCAGTTTGACGAGCTATGACGAAATAGACCCAATTATTCATGGCCGATCTTACGTGGCAGCTGGCTGACCTGCAGAAAAGTTCCGGATCAATAAGTGACAAGTTTGTCCCTACTATTTACCATGCCGACATGGAAACCAATGGTGAAGGCGCAACTGGGACAGACTCCCAGCTGGACTACGAGAACATCTCCAGCCATGAAAAAGCCGAGGTGACCATCGTCGAGGTCAACCAACAACAAAATGGAGAGGGTGCTACAGATAAACCATCAATGTAAAGCGGCGTCTGCTGTGCATTTGCGTCGATGTTGCCCTAGTCCAAAAGCCAAGGATCGCTGGTGACAGGAACTGTATTTTAAGAACGCCCAAATTTAATCAATTTTATACCAAAGGTCTGGAACATGTATTCTGGTCTAAAACAATATTAACACTTTTCCCCTCAATTTAGTGACGGAGACCTTACTGTGGTCGACCTAGAGTTAAAACGGAAGAAACTCAGCATGACCTCTTTCTATCTAGCCCACAAATATTTAGGCCTTCTAGAAGTAGAATCGAAAGAAAAGTACTCAATTAGTACATTTTACTTATTTTGCCTTAGCGTGTGAATTACTCGATTTTCGGCCGCGGCAGACAACAAATAAGTATGTAGCTTACATATCTAGTAAAAGCATGCATAGTAAACATATGTGCCTGCCGCACGGGTATGCATGCTTCCTCTACAGGCATGAATTACTAAAAATGCATCCGCCGGAGGTATGCATGCCTCTGTTACAGATTTGAATATAGCCGTACTCGACCATTCTAAACGTCGGTGTCGTTTTACCAATCGGTCCCCCAACAAAGTACTAATCAGGTCCAGTGCTGCTTGACCTTGACTCTTGACTGAGTATACTTAATGGCACCCTTTATTTTTTAAAGTTCCAATTTTGCTCCCTTTAGTATAAAAAATGCGAGCGTACCGTGATTCGTTTGGACTATTCCGTTCGTGCCTGTAGGGGGCTGCATTTGCAAAAGTAGTATTTTTACTCAGGCGTACCGTGCTTGTTGCGAGTGCCGGCGTTTCTATGCTGTCCGTGCCTGTTGCAGGGTTGAACAAGGCTGGGGATATGGGCTAAATGGGCGGCACAAGGCCCGAGCAGTCATTTCCTCCAGAATTGGAGAAAATCTTCACTCGTGGAATCTGTGCTCTATCTACTGTCTGCTCTGAATAAAAATATTTCCAAGGAACGCAGATTAGTGTTTTCCCCGTGAGCAGTGCTGCCCTAGGGCAGTCATGCTTGCTGGAGTAGATCAATCTGCCAGCATTAGTACCGTTGCCACATATTCTTCCTTGGTACATTCATGGCTCTTGGATTAGCCCCGAGCAAGCATTTGTTCCCAGAGTTGCCTCCACGCTGATTCCACCAGCAATACCATCCAGCCTCTCTGGAGGGTATATGGTTGTTTGTGTCGGAAGGTGGGGCATTAGTCTTTGCCCCAGCCGCCTGCAATTTTGAGATGGTGAAGGGAGCCACTTCCTCGTTAGATGCTCCCTCAACCACCAGCCCACAGAATGCAGTGGTTATATCCTGCGATGTGCAGAATATGTCCGCGCTTCCGCAGGTATCAGCGTGTTTCATGTGTTTGCGGGGTCAGATTGCCTTCATTGAAGAGGGATCCCGAAAATTCCACTCACTGGGGTCATAATCGGCACCCTGCTGCATGGGCTCATAAATGTCCAACGAGCTTTGAAGGTAGATCTGTTGGGGGCTATGGAAGTCCTAGCATTGTTTGGAGCGTTGAGAAGTGCTCCATCCTCATTAAAGTATCTATATTGATCACAGGAGTTTGCGCAAGAGAGGACAGTCGCCCATGGAAGAGCTCCGGATTACCCTGAGAAGGCTTATTTAAAACGAAAGTCGCCTGGTATCCGGAGTCCATCGTAAGTAGTACACGCACGCAGTACCATTCATCCCTTCAGCACGATTGTGTACACCTTAGTATCTATCTTAGTCAGGGCGCCCTCACGGGCCATGCAAGCCTCGCCTCCACGACAGGGTGTAGATACATCGATGAGTTTGTTTCTCCGTTATTGACGAAGATAAGAAATAACGAGCATTTATTATTTCAGTCCGGCAAGCGGAAAAACGAAAGACCATGCCGTGGAGTGGAATCGAACCCCGAACTTCTGGGATGATAGTCGAAGACCTTAACCTCCAGACTATTCGGCCCATTTCCAGTGCCTACAGCTCCCATATTCACACAACAAATAGGCTAGAAATAGAACTAGACTGTGGAACAATCTTCCGCAATAAGTATTTCCGAATTCATATAACATACAAAGGCTTAAACGTAGGGCTCATCGCCATCTGCTCTCCTGATTTGTTATAACGACGGATTGTGACATGGCGCTAATCGCATTTTAGTTAGTAATGGTTTACACTCGCATAAAAATGATTGAAAATTACATTTTAGATTAGCACCCAGTGATTTGTGTCCCGCTCTTCCATTCTAAGTGTTCCTCTATCGTAAAAATTAGCCTCCAATGTTTTTCATTCTTATCTGTTTGCCTACGGGAATATTTTTTATGCAAAAACATTCTCTCGGCTATCACAGCGAGGAGATCTCTTTAAACCAACCACTTCAGGTCCATAAAAGTCGGCATTAAAGAAACTTTTTAATTAACTGCGGTCCACACGAAGATAAAGTCAAGAGCAGACCCTGAAAACAGTGTCCCGGGACGCGAAAGAGGCACTCTGCAATCTCTTCCATATCAATATCAAAGAATAATGCCTTGCTCATGACCTTATGACCCAATTCCCTCGGCAACCAGCCCCACACTCGGGAGCGAGATGTGCCATCCCCCGCGCCCCCCGCTATGCACAGAAATGCAGGGTGTCCTATTTTCACAATCGAGCGAATTTAGTGGAAAATTAGAGCGTTGAAGGGAGCACAAGCAATAAACCCATTCTCGGGGGTAGCATTTTCTGCTGAGTCCTTTAAATCCCGATTCTTCCCACCCTCCCTTTTTGTATCAAGCCGGATCTAGGTCATGGTCAAAAATCAGGACGCACTTTTAGGGTTCTCCCTTTTTTGTGTCCTTGCTACAAGGATTTGTTTAAAGTGAGCAAATTGAGAATGAGAATTCTCCCATGTCATCGCGCTCCTCCCCGCACCCTGTAGCAGCGTTATATCATCGAGGACTTACCAATTGACAGGGCAATATAACAGGGTGACTAGTGAAAGCATGAACCTTCCAGTTCCGGGTATGCTCTTTTCGGTAGAGGGAGGATGGATTGTGATGCTTTTATCACGATTTCACTGTCACCACGCTGGGGACTGCGGCGCCGTGTTCTATGCTTGTGTAATGAAAGGAGCTGGGAAAAGGCTTAAATAAACGTTACCCTCGCAAATTTGTTTGCTGACTTATGGCCGATTCGGGAGCAATTTCAGCTTAAAGGGGGGCTTTTATTACATCCGCAGGGGAACTATTTCGCTGGCATCCTGACTATTGTCTTCACAATTATGTCCGATCAATACCGAATTTGGATTTTACAATAAAATTTGGGGAAATTGTTGTTGGGAATTGAATTAATTAAAAGTTTTATTATTATGGCTGCTCGCTAATTAATTCTGGAGGTAGTTGTTATTGATTAAGCCATATTTCCTTCCCTACCTGCAATCTTCAATAATACAAGTTCGAAAAATATCGATTTTTATTAAAGAAATCATTTATAGAGTCAGGATTATTTTTTTAACATGATCTTTAGAACTAACTTTATCTGAAATATACTTGCACTACACATCCCACTACTTACGCAAACAGCCATCAAATTTGAACTTCTTAAGTAAATTTGTTCTTGCATTTGATGAAAATTGTGTGGGCATGATGTGACGTTTTCTGTTTAACATCGTCCAGTCCTCGGAGAGTGTGACAATATTGGGCATCCAAATCTCCAATAATCCACTTATAAACAAAACTCACAAAAATCAACTGTTATACGCAAATTCATCTTTGAAACTTTATCTTGTCTCTATAAGCTTTAATCTTCTACTTATCACTTGTGTGGGTTTGGAGGTTGATAGGAAAAGATGACGACGACGAAAATAGGTGAGCACAAGTCTGCTTAAGGATTTGTTATATGTTTTTCGCTTGGAGTTTAAACAAGTATTACAGAAAAGAATTGAATCTAGGATCGATGTAATATTAAAGAATATTAAGGTACAGATAAAATTCAATGTAAGTTTCAACCTTAATAATCGGTTGATGTTATATCTGCATATCCTGATTTCGCACTATGTAATCAAATTTAGTTGAACTTTCTCGGTTTTTCGAAGCTCCAAAGAGTATGAACATGTCAAAATGAAACTCCCACATTTCCTAGGGTATTTTTAGACTAGTCTTGCAAAAGATAAATACTGAAATGAAACTATTTGATCTGCAAAATATATCTGTGAGAAAAGTCTACTTCATTCATGCATCATGTTTGTATCAAACTGAACTTAATGGAGCTGTCTTAAGCGACCATCTGTCTTTTTCTCATGGCGGGTCACCAGTTTTGCAAGCAGTGCTCTTCGGAAATCGCCCAAGATTGGATTTCCCGTGATGGTGTATGTGGAGGCGTTTTTCACCCTACCTGCCTTAACGCTCAAGTCAGTGGCAAACCTTCGGCCCCTAGAGTATCAACTTGTAACAATAGGGAATCTTACGCAAAGGTAAACTCAGATGGCGCCACCGAAGTATAAAGTAAACAAACGACAACAACATAACAGCAACAAAAATATAATATCCATATACTGACCAATCTTAAATCTTTGTTAATATAATCTTCAGACCTAAAGTGATCTGGACAAAGTCTTGAATGTTTTGTACCCTTAAACTTTTTACGCCGCACAGCTATTTCCCATACCTCCCTTATTTTTTGTTTTTAGGAATTAAATGAACCCGCAATATTATTGCATCCAAATACACAACACTCATGCATATTTATTAGAATAGAAGATTTTATCATTAAATAACCGAAAAACCACAATATTCAACAACTGCCTGATAGGCGGGAGACAAATGTCACTGCATGTTTACGTTATAATACATTGGCGCCCCTAGCGAGAGAAATTTCCAGTAAGGTTCCCTATAGCTTCAACATTACACCCTGCCATGTCCCAAGACTGATGAAAGACATATCTGGCGTATTTCTTGATGTTCTTAAAAAATCATGGGACGTCTTAATTCTTTCTCCTGACCACCTGAACAGAACAGAACCGGATGTGGCATCAACCTCTTCTGTTAGTATCGTTGGACTCTCAGGCCAATTTGAAAACGGTACCCCGACCGCGAAATATTTTCATTTCACGTTTCTCTCCTACATCAGAGGCAATTAAAGAATACCTACGGGGAAAAGCTGTTAATTCTGCGGCAGTCCCTTGTAGGAAGATCAGTAATGTTTCCAAACCGATTGCGTCTCTTGTTCTGACTGCACCACCCAATACCGCTGAAAAACTTTTGGACCCCACGTTCTGGTCTCCCGGTGCCTTTTCAAAGTTTTTTGGTCCCCGCACACGTGTGCATTGTATTCTTGACACTCTACAGGTTTTAAAAAACTCTTTCCCTCTTATTACCAAAACGTAAGGGGAATCAAATCCAAAACTGATGTATTTCTGTCGACTTCAGCCAGTGATTTCGTTATTATCGCTTTTACAGAAATATGGTTACACAGTGGGATCCTTAATGCCAAACTTATCGATACCTTGTTACTCGGCTTATAAGAATATCTAGCAAACTACTCGCTTATTTCTGAAAATTGAGTTCTGCAACCTCAAATAGTCTCTCTCGCTGATGAATTAGAAAGAGAGGAAAGGCTAAAAACTGCTCTCCCAGGAGAAGGGAGCTCAACTTGTAAACGAAAGGACTGCAAATACGAGCTTTCTGAGAGTGATAGCACGAATATCGTATCAATTAAATCACCTTTCCTGAATCCACTACAGCCTTCCGTTGTAAAAAAAACACCCTTATTTCCGCGGATTCAACTGAGGGACGTTATTTGTTGTCTCGCTTGAGAGAAAGCAGGGTCTTCGATAATGTTAGCCTGTTCCTCGCTTATAAGCACGACAAACTCTTCCAAAACGAAATGCTGTCTTAATTCCAATAAAACCTGCTTCACCATCCCTAAGTTTCAATGAACGTTCCTGATCGAATAGACGATTAAACTTTCTAGGCGTAACATCAACCGAGGTCTTGCGACGAAATTACCACATATTCTAAATCGCCAAACAAGCATCCTAGCGTCTGGAATTTCCAATAAGATGAGGTGCAAATTCTTCCTCCAGCCAGTAGCCCCTAATTAATAAGTCCTACGTTCGAACCAGTGGTAATATATAGGTTCAACAATTTGTTTATTTGAGCCAAGGTCTTGTAAACCGCCTTATAGTGGCTTGAGAGGTAGAAATCCGTACCTACATAGTCATCGGAGACAGCGATAATCGATTCCCAAGAAAACATTAAGTCATCGTATTAATGTAGCAGTCCTGATCATACTTTACCAATATTGCATGGTACCTACATTCTTCGGAATAACTTTTCTTGCAACATAAGACTAACCCGCTCGACTAAATCTCACAGCTCGCAGCCCTCCTTTTCGCAAGTCAAAGGATTCGTTCACGAGTAGAAGAACTCGAAAGTGGAGCAAACTTCCGCAATCAGTATCGCCGAACTTGTACAATATCCAAGAGTATAAACGCAAGGATCCTCTCCCGACTCTTAATCTCTTGTTTTCTCCATCGAATTTTTCTTTCTTTTAATCGCATCAACCAATGGTGAAGTAGGTTGATATATGACATTTCAAAATTAATTTTTAAAGAAAATACATTGAAACTGACGAAGGTTATCTAAGGTCATATAGGCCCCTGTGCTGAAAGTCCCGTCGTTGCGACACGATAAGTCGTTGGAGTTGAAGAAGTGACGTTTCAGCCGAATCACGACTTTCAGTACAGGGCCTAAACTCAGCTTAGCATTTCCACTCGGGGCCCTCCCTGTGCTGAAACGCGTAATTCGACTGAAGCCTCATTTTTTTCAACTCAAACGATTTGTCACGAAACACGACTCGACTTCCAGCACAGGTGCCATTGCTTAATAATTAAGTATGCATTTCCTCATTCCATTCTCTATTGCCATGAAAGTTATTCCGGATTTTCGCGAGATTAAAAGTGCAAAAATGTTGCTCGAAGATGAAAATAACTGTACAGAGGGTGGAAGAGTGTAAGATAAGGCCAACGAACACGATACTTTATATTTGGGAAGATTGAGGGGAATAGTCTGTCAAAACCAGAATTAAAGCGGCTCAAGTAAAAGAAAACTGAAAATCATGGTAAACTGAAGAACTTACTAGCATAAGTTGTGTTAATTGATATAACATTTAGAATATACAATCATAAACCATTTAAAAATATAATAACTAATGCTATTTCTTTTTCTAATTATAGTATGTCACTGAGAAGATGGGCGGTGCAGAGGGCACCAAATTGGATATGGATTTCATGGAAATGGAAAGAGTACTTCTTAAACGTTTTAGCAAATTTGACATTAATATATCTTTTCCCTACAGAAAACTGACGTAACCGTGGAACTAGTCGAAGAGCTTCAAGCTAAAACAAAGGAATTCCTCCAGCCAAATCCAACAGCCAGAGCAAAAATGGCGGCCGTGAAGGGAATATCAAAACTATCGGGTCAAGCCAAGAGCAACACCTACCCACAGCCAGAAGGTATCCTTGCTGATTGTATGCTAATGTATGGAAAGAAATTGGGTGAAGATAGCATATTCGGTAAGTCTAAAAAGTATTACAAATAGTTCAGTAACTAACTTTAAACATCATCAATATTTTTAGCACAAGCACTGATTGAATTTGGTGAATCATTGAAACAAATGGCCGATGTTAAATATTCGCTGGACGATAATGTTAAACAGAATGTGCTTGAGCCTCTTCATCATTTGCAAACCAAAGACTTGAAGGAAGTTATGGTAACTATATTGGAACAAATTAATGGAACTATTGTTATTTTTTTAATTTAGCATCACAGGAAGAAATTACAAGGCAGACGACTTGATTTCGATTGCAAAAGACGAAGACAAGCCAAAGGTATTGTTGAAGTTGTGTTTTTTCGTTTTTGTTTTTGTTTTTTGAATATTGTGTTTTTTAATGTTGTTGACATATCTACTATATATAACTCTTCTTTTTGTGTTAAAAATGAAATATTCAATGTGCCTTATTTGTTTTGGTTATATTATTTAATTATCCTTTTTCTTGTATCGTTTTCCTTTTACAAATATAAAAAAAACCAAAACTTTTAAATAACAGTACGTTCACCAATGGGAAGTCCTTTGAGACCTTCAAAATCGAGTGGTACTTATGATATTTTTTTAAAGATAAATATTTACTTAAAACCTATTGCTAGTTCTTTAAAGAAATTCATGATACATCTCTTATTATTTCTTACATTTACACGTACATTATTATTGGCGATTTTATGTTTTTTTATGCTCCCTTTAATATAGAAGCATTTTTGAACGAATTTATTAAATACAAGAATGCCAGAGTTGTATTTTTCTTTTTCGTATAAATTCTCGATCAAATTTGAGTTCTTTATCTTACAGCGAATAGGAAACTGCAATGCGGATCTTATGTCCATTTTGCTCTTATTGTAATTGGAAGCATATTTATTGAGTGTCAAAAGGCCACTCTTTTATTAATGTTAGTCACAATGATAGCGCTACTGTTTTTACTCGAAGGAGACATTTGGTATACCAAAAAAATTTGTTTTGATTTGAATACTTAGTTGGTCTCCAAGTCTCATATAAGCCTTTGATAAATTATGTTATCTAGCCGGTTTAGAGATTAACCTATTAGAGGTGATTGCTTTTTGTAAAAATACGAATTCCATATACGATTACGAATTCTCCATTATTTTAATAATCGTCTTCAAAATTAGTCATATAGGTCACATTGTGGGCATTTTCGAGAATTCACCATGGTAGCTACCAGTCGAACTAGAAGTTAATTTACCACCCCCTTATCCTGTTGGTGAGACTCTGGTTACCTTACCGGTGAATAGTAGAACATGTTGAGTGGTGACTTATGACAAGTAATCAATTTTTGAACTTGGTGAATTTGAGGTGAATTCTCGAAAATGCCCTGTGCTATTAATACTTATCCTCCAAAGTTGGAATGGCTCACATTTTGAATTTTTCAGTGTTTCCATATAAGTTCTGTAAAGTATTTAGTTGGAACCGCAGAGAAGTAGGATATATTAAATGACAGAGATTATTTGAGGCCTTTCAAATCAACTTAGACGGTAATTCTAAATTGTTTCTTCGAAATTATTAAACGGCGAGAGATGCAATTTAGTAATATGCCACTAAATCATTAGTGCAACGACTCAACTTCATTATTTCCTAAACGGTCTGGTATTATTCTCATTTTTTAGATACAGTTAAAGTCTAAGAGCGCCGTACAGGGAGGCTTGTATCAAGAACATCTTAGCGGAATGATATCACATTTCCCAAGCTTGAGAAATACTCTCCTCCGCTGTTACTTTGAAAATTCTTCGATGGCTCTACAGTCCAATTCGAGCCTTGGCCTCCATCAGCGTCTTCCTCCAGACGTCTCTCTGCTCCGCAGCTTGTCTCCAATTTCTTATATTGAGCAGTTTTGCTGCATCGGCCCTAACATTGACCTCCCACCTTGACCGTGGTTTGCCAACTGGTGTTCTGCCATCTGTTAGTAGGTACAGGGTTTTTTTTTTGGTATCCTTGAGTCATCCATTCTTTGGACATGACCGGCCCAATGTAAACGTAGTAGCTTAGCATGTGTTGAGAGTTTACACTCTTTGTATAGATCGTACAATTCGTGATTGTAGCGTATTCTTCATGCATTGTCTTCATTGATTGGGCCGTATATCCTTCGGAGAACCTTCCTCTCAAATATATCCAACTTGTCGGCGGATTTCTGGGAGATACTCCATTCTTCACATCCATACGTAGCTACTGTACGTATGTTGGTTTTGTAGATTCTTATTTTTGTTTTTCTGTAGATGTCTATGGATTTCATGACTGGCAATAGAGTAGTCTGTTTGCGGCATTTATTCTTCTTTGAACGTCTATCTTTTCGTCGTTGTCTTCGCTGACTGTGGACCCCAGGTAGTTAAATTGGTTTACCCGTTCGAAGTTATGTTCACCCCAGTTGTGGTTTCTTCTTCTTTTCACCCTTGACTGAATTAGAATTTTACTTTTTTCTGCATCTATTTGCAGCCCTATATCTTTGGCTCCCTGTTCAAATTCCGTAAAAGTTTCTCTAAGGTATGACAGTGATCTAGCAAGTTTATATCATCGGCATATCCTGCTAACTGTTTGGATTTGTTAAGCAAGGTTGCGTTCGCATCAATGTTTACTTTGCGAATTACTCCGTCTAGGCAGAGATGAAATAGCATGGGTGCCAGCCCTGCTTTAAGCCTTGCTTGACTGGGAAGGACTCCGACAATTCTCCTTGTATTCTGACTGCACACCTTGTGTTTTCCTTTGAAAATTAGCCGTATTCTTTTTTGCATCATGGGATACCCCGATGAACCTTCATTCAATATTTCTATGACTGGTGCGCTCGCTATTGCGCACATATACACAAACTTTCTTTTGTTAAGGGGTCGTCCATAAATTACTTGAGGCGATTTTTGCGAATTTTCGCCCCCTCACCCCTTTGGTGATATGTCGTGAGATTAGGCTGGACCTCTCCCCTCTAATCTCACGTAAGGTTTATAAAATTTTAAAAAATCTCTAGGATTTACATTAAAACTACCTATTTACGGGCGCAACCATAGCAAGTAGGATCGGTCGCGTGCAAGATTTTATTTGAGATAACTGATAATTTGGATTCCTTCTTGCGCCTTCTCTATTCCACTCGCTTCTTCTGCTTGTAATGGACACATAACTACCAAAACGTGAGCACTCACTCAACAAGAATTTCATTACGCTAAAATTCGACGTATGCCTTCCTGTAGTTCTATATTCTAAGGGCCTTTCGCGGGTCAGTGTTACTTGGCTCGTACGCTGCAGCATTCGTCGAGTAGCGCATTTGAATGGCCAGTTTCGGCTAAACAATCGCGGTGCTATATGCTACTTTCTGGAATTCGTATAACCGCGTAAAAATTTTTGTGAGGGATGAGGGATTTAGCCATATCGTAAGGCCCCCAATTACACACAGGTCTTCGGCAGGCCTCGGCCTGTTCACGGTCTATTCACTCTCAAGCCGTGAATTTGCAGCAAGAATTCACGCCGTATGCACTTGAAGCGGAAAGCAAGGCGCGAGCTAGACGCGAAAACCATCCGCACTCGCGTTCGCGCTTGCTCATTGGTGTGTCGCTTTGAAGTTTTCGTTGAATTAACAACCTGCTATGCTAAGCTCTCGTCTTCGCCTGTGTGTCTGTAGGGAATCATGACTTCACCAGGATGCCACGGCCTGTCAGGCGGCACTACCTACCGCCCGGCGGCGAGTAAGTGAAGAGGGGGAAACATGTTTTACTTAATTTAACCTAGTTTTCTCGCAATTTTACACTGTTTCTTGACATTTATGTGATATTTGCAGATACCCCCCTCTCCCACGTGAGATTGGGTAAGATTTGGCTCGACTTCCTCCCCCCTTAAACGCCTCACGTAATTAATGCACGCCTGGTACAACAAAATGATTATTTCTAAGTTTCGTTTTCCACACAAAAAAACTGCTTTGAAAGTAGTAAATCTATTAGTCTAGCTTTGTCTCAACTTAAACAGTACAAACTTTAAATCTACATATGACAAATTTCTTTCTACAGTTCATAACCAAAATATTTTTCCATTGCGATATACATAAATAATGCAAACATTTGCAACTTCATTGAGGGGGCCTCGGTAGTCGAGGGGTAAGGCGCCTGGCTGCTATCCCAGAGGTCCCGGGTTCGAATCCCGGCCAGCTCCACGGTCCTTCGCCTTTTCCACTTTCCCACCTACATAACTTTCCTTCTTTATTCTTCTTCCCTCTTTACATTCCTGATTCCTCGGTCATAGTCTTCCTTAGCACTTCCCCGCTCCACCAAAGCGCATGTCATCGGTTGGTTGATGAGACTCAACTCGTTTCAGGAGGCATAACACTCCAGCGAGTTGTTTCTCGATGCCCCGATGTCAGTCGCGATAGTAATGGTTGGGAGTAGGTGGACTGAAAATATCGTGGGAAGGTTGTGGCGGTTCCTTCCTCCCCGACTAGAGCTGCTGTTCGACATTGCACTCTATACGAAGAAAATAGATTGTCAACAGTATAAAGGGCCTTTCCTGAGACTCTAGTCTTTCACATAAAAAAAAAAATAAAAAATACGCTGAATAAAAGCATGCAGAGGACTGAAATTTATGGTCCTTCAACATAAATTTGAGACCTACGCATATCTTAAATGGAGAAGGAACTACGTTTTGTAAAGCAAGTTAAATAAGATAAATCATCATTTTATACACCTGATAGTTTTTAAATAGATGAGATCCAATGAAAGTGTTTCCAGGCAGCTCAGTGAAAACTATTATTAAAATCTCGATATACCAACAACAATATTACAAATTTTCACAATTACTTACAAGCATCACTTTCAACCTTAAGCAGTAGTATTTTAATTTTGGTTGATCTTGCCCTGATTTTTGCATCAATAATAAGTTGCTTGATTTTTGTATAACAACATTTTGCCACATTCTCGCCTTTTTAAACACTGCTTATTTCTACATTTAAAGAAAACTATTATTTAGATTGTGTGTGTGTAATGTCTATACTTTAAATTATATTTGTAGATTATAAGATATATTTAATACTATTATTAATTTTATTAACTAGAAACAATTTTTTTTCTTTCTTTTATGTTTTTATTGAATCATCTGGTATATCATCCACAAACTGAATATTATGGCCTACGCCCAAAAAAAACAACAACGTTTATAATTTCTACCACCAATAATAATTTATATCATCACTACTATCCATCTACACACAAACTATATATTGTCCTCAAAAACATTAAATAATTATCGCTAAAATGGTATAATTTTACTTATTTATTTATTATTGATTATGATTTCTTCCATATTATAAAATACTGTAAATGATTTATGGTTTTTTGTCTCTGTATTTTTATTATTTCGGGATCGAAATTTTGGTTCACTTAAAAACGAAAGGATCTCATATTACAGATGATGAAATACGTAGTGCTGAAGAGAAGTTTGCTGAATCGTTGCAGTTAGCCCAAATTGGAATGTATAATCTACTAGAGAATGATGTAAGTTCAGTTGGGAATTCAGTTTGTTATATATGATTTGTTACAATCGGATATTTCGTTTAAGGTGGAACAAGTTTCTCAATTGGTAACGTTTTGTGAAGCATTGTATGAATATCATTCACAGTGTGCTGATGCTCTCAAGATCTTAACGGAGACTTTACATCAGAAGTAAGTTTTTTATGTTATCCTTAAACGAAGTTTTGGAAAATTTTCATAATATTTAAAAAGTTATGCAGGGTTTCGTTCAACTTTCTCTTTGTTTAGTTGAACTTTACTTTGTATGATATCTTTTTCATAATTTGCTGGTTTCACTCCTGAAATTTTTAACTGAAATCATACATAGTACACTTTACTTATTTAAATCTATTTGGAACAAGTTTCTCTCCATAGTTAAGCATATATTAAATCTGTACATATTGTTAAACATTTGCTGGATATTTACTTACATAAAAATATTATTTTGAAAACACCTTTATCCTCCTGTGGTGGTGGTAAAACTGCGAACTGAACAGGTGGTTAAACAAAATTAATAAAACTAAAAATCCACGAAGTTGCTTCATTGTGGGTGTTATTTTATTTAGAGCACAAATGCAAACTTTGTCTGCTATAGCACAACATCCACTCAAAATTTGTACAATATCTACCCCAATTATGGTTTGTTTTAAACTTATTTGTGTATAAGTATAATTATAAAAGTTTGCAGTCGTTATATAATATCTGCGTAAAATTAGTTGCTAGTTTTGCCAAGGATTTTTAAGAGAAATAATTATTCCTGTTTGGTATGAAAATAGTATTTCCAACGCTGTTTTGATTAACGCTTTGGTGATGTTTCCGATGTGTCCAATTATGTATAACAAGTCTAGGCGGAATTGAAAGCGTGCTTCTTCAATATAATCTATTCTGTCTGTATTTCTATTCTGGTATAAAGCATCAATCCTTGGAATTGTTTGCGAATGATGAAAGGATTAGAATAAATCGGTGGAATTTTAACTAAATTGAAATCCATCATGATACATTACGCTCCATAAATCCCTCACGCGATATAGGGTGGAAATAGTTGCCCTCCGGCGAACTCTGTTTTGCGTAACAACTCTCAGTTCTGACTAGGATCTCCCAGTTATTGTGGACTCTGGTTATAGGGTTCTTCTCCACGTTGTTCTAGGTCTTCCGCTTGGTCTCGGGCCACCAACTAACAAATCAAAGAAGAAGAAAGAAGAAGGTCTTCCGACTCGACGGGATAGATTCTCGTTATCGCGTCGCAAGGTGTGGCCAATCCAATTCCATTTCCTTTGTCGGATTTCATCGTCTATCCTTTCTTAACCAGCACCGCGCCATAGTTCTTCATTTATAATTCTATCTTGCCAGCTGCTGCAGAGCGCTCACAAGGATATCGTTTATTACTATAAGAAAGAGTAATGGCGAAAGTAGGCATCCTTGTCGTATTCCTGAGCTCACCTCAAAGCTGTCGTATAATTTTCCACTGCATTGCATTTGGAATTGTTTTAGCTTTTATCAATTCTATTATTTTATCAGGCTGTCCACGTTGCCGTAGTACCTCCCATATAAAGCTCCTGTTGACCGAGTCGAACGCTTTCTCATAGTCTACGAAACCAAGGTAAAGAGAGGATCGAAATTCAGTAGACTGCTCTACATGATTCTCAAGGTGTTAATATGGTCGCGGCCCCTGCTGAAAAAATAATCTCTCCATCTGGAGTTGCTCCTCGCGTTACACAGCGGCCTTCCATCCGTACTCTTTACGGCATGCTTTTTAGTAGAGTGGTTTCCCGAGAACTGTTTAATAATTTGGTACAGCACCTTCCTGTTACCTGTGTTTGTCGTATTTTCCGCTTTTTCTGCGAACCCGTTTACCTCCCGTCTTTTATCACGCCGGCGCTTCTCTTTACCTCTCGCTGTAATTGGGAGTATACCCGTTCAAGTTGATGGCGTTTGTCCGGGTCGCTTGTAGAGTTCAAGTTATTTTTGAGGGCCCTTCTGCGTTCCATTTTTTGCCAGGCTGTGTCCGAGATCCAGTGTTGCTGGATTCTTTGGACAAAATCGATGCTCTTTTCCGCTGCTGGCAATATAGCTTCTTATGTTGTGCTTCGATATTTGTGTCGTCCGAAATGGTTTCCTGCTTTAAGATTTGTTGTAAAATCCCAAAAAATTCTCGCCTTTTAATACACTCCCGCTACGAAAAACCTCATTCAATCGCTTATAAAATTGTCCTTGATGTCATTGTCTGCGTTTTCAGTTAGAGCGTAGCGTTGGACTACCATAGTACTTCTTAGTCTGAAACGCAGCCGCACGGTATTAATCCTGTCAGAAACTGGTGATCAGCTAAAACGACCTGGCTTCGTTTGTGAGTATTACGCCAACGAACTCCTACGGCGTCCAGTTTCGGATCTGCCAAAACATAAGAAGGACTCACACTTTGGGCAGATATATTCCCCTTCGTTATGCCATCTGGGCTCGCTAAATCCCATGATCTTGATTTTTTATATCGATTCATTTCGTTGAGGACTGTATCCAGCCGTCCATCAGCAGGCAATGTTCTCACATTCCAGGATCCGATTCATGACCTGCTTCGAAAAGCAAAGGTCGTCGCGGTTTAGCCATCCGGTTCCGAAGCATTGTTTGCCGATTCACAGCAATGGAGAGCGGGCTGCTCACCCTCAGCCCAACCGAATTGAGATTGAACAGACTACGATGACTCGGACATGTTGTACGAGCTTTCAAAGATAGAATGCTAGCCAGGATTTTTAATGGTAGACCATCAAGAAGAAGAAGAGTAGCATGACCAAGAAATAGGTGGATGGATGACGTGCTAGAAGATATACGAAAACTTCTTATAACAAATTGGAGAGAGCTAGCAAGACGTAGAGACGACCGGAAAAGGAGACTTCGAGAGGCCCGAGTCGTGCAAGGACTGAAGCGCCCTAAAGAAGTGGATTAAAAGTTTTGACTCGGGGCGTTAAATCTAAACCGCACATCATCTCTTTCGGTGTCCCCCAGATTTTACCACCCGTATTTTTTCTAATATTTATAAACGACCTGCTCTCGGTTCTATCCAACCCACTTCACAGCTTGGCTGATGACAGTATGTTTTGTTTAATCCGGATTTTGTCTTATAAAAAAAAACCCAAAAAAAAGCAACACTAGATTAGCCCATGCGGATCATTGCCTCTATCTACAACTCCCCTTTCTGCGCAGGATTCAAACAAGGAATTTGTTCATAAATAGAATAACTCGGCTGTGGAACAATCTTGCGCAGTCAGTATTTCTGAACTCCTGCAACTTCCACGAGTTCAAAGCAAACTTTTAATATAAGTTGTAGTTCCCAGCTCTCTTATAAATATTTCCTAAACTAAATGCCTTATATCGAATTTGAAAGTAGATCCGTCAAAAGAATAGCAAACAATTAGCAATTTGTCTCAAAACAAGACACGACTGACTCAACTCAACATTCAACAGAATACCCATAAATGAAATAATCTTCAATATCAATTCAATTGAACAAATACGTTACTACATTTTCAGATAACATTAATTCAAAGTCAGCCAGTACTATACCCCTATAAAACGTTCCAAAAACCCCTGAAAATAATTTCAACCACTTTAAAAGATTCATCTACAAACATCGAGACAATTTTTCAGGCTAACAACAGTCCCACTTGAAGCACTCTCTCTAGCTAGGCATTCACTTTGCTCATTCCAATATTTTATTGATATCTCTAGAGTTGATTCTGAGTACACAGTTAGCAAATATGGATTTACCATAACCACACGAATCCTGTTTCCAGGCAAAAAGGACTTACAAAACAAATAGTGCATGGGAAGGGCTGGAGAGAATCCTACACTGATACTGTAAACACAGAAAGCCATTAGCAAATTTGTATTCGAAATCTATAAAGATTTTGGGTTTGGGATCAAAGGAGGGGTTTTTTGTAATCAATTTGAATATTATTTAGTTACGAAATAGTGGAGAATTGCCGATAGTAGCTAAAATTTAGAACAGTGGGTAGTGTGGTAGATACATTTGGGTTGGGTATAAACATTCCATTACTGTATTAATTAAGATTTTCAGGCGGTAGCAATTAAGATTTGTAGTTAGTCTATGAGTATGGAATACGATGTAAGCAGCTAATACTAAAATATTCATTCTTCCCAGCAATTTTTAAGTATTTGTCTCATTATGAAAATACGGTCTGTTGTCGATCTTGTTTGGTAATCACCTACTTTATCTTCCGAATGTGGTTTCAGTCTATTAAATAAAATATGTGAAAAAAGTGCTGGGTTCAACAAAGACATTGTGGTCTGTAGTTTTTGCAGCTCATCAATTCAAAGCGATCGTTGTGCCAATTTTGAAGGAAGGCGACAGTCGGGAATGCAAGAATTATCGCGGTAGTAGCCTCCGGGATTTAGATCACATCGAGGATTCATTGATCAAATATTCGCTCTCCGTCTGCTAATGGAAGAATAATTCATTGCAGCAAACGAACTGCCGTAGTTTTAATCGATTTCAAATCCGCTTTCGATTGAATCCATTGGAACAGCATGTGGAGAGCTTTGGAAACCAAACTCGTGCCATTGAAAACCATCCAACTTCTCAAAGCGCCCAAGAATTCCCGGTTCAAACAGGGAACAGGAGATGACGATGGACGACGCGGTGTTCGATACGACAACAACTTCGTAACCGACTTGATGTTCGCCGACGATAACGTCGTCTTCGCCGACATGGACGCCGAAGCATCGGACATCTTATACGACATTTTTTGCATCTCCCGGCCATTCGGGTTAAAAATCAATGCGGAAAAGACCAAACTCCTCACAACGGACGGATCTAGGGCCAGTGTTCACCTCGATGGAACCCAAATCAAACAGGTTCGATATTCAAATATTTGGGATCATTGATTGAGGAAAAGAAAGTGGCATCGACGCCCGGCATTCACAGCCGCATCGGCCAGGCAACAGCAACATTCGCCTCGCTCAAGTGGTGCATATGGAGACGAACAAATATTACCATCAAAACGACAGTACGTAACGTTGATCCTTTCTATTCTTCTTTATGGATCGGAAATGTGGACACTGCTCAAGCCGGACATCACAAGCTCGAAGTCTTCCAAATGTGATGTTTGAGGCAGATTCTCGGTGTATCACTCCGCTATCGCCTTCGAAACGAGACAATTACGACAAAGATGCGATCAACAGAAACTGATCGGAGAAGAATTACAAAAACGCCGACTACGGTGGTTTGGATATGTTTGCCGAATGGATGATAACCGCTTGCCACGTAAACTTCCGGAAGACCGGAGAATTCCGATCGGCACCGAAGAAATCCTGACTAAAGAATATCGAAGGCGACTTAAAGATTCAACGATTATTAGTTATCGAGATTCGACACGTAGCCAAAAATCGTCAAGAATGGGAACGAATTGTGAATGTAGTCGAGACACAGCGGCACCGAGAGCTGCGTATCTGTTGGGGGACGTAGCGCTCGGGCCGCCAACGCTAACGGAACAAAGAAGAACAATAAAAGACTTGGTCACAGGTTAAGGGTTTCGTAGAATTCATCCTTTTATTGTTCTGGTTTTTCTTTTAAAGGCGGTGATGATTGTCATATTCTGAAATCTGGATTTGATTCTTAGGGTCGCGATCGGATCGTTAAGCGGGGTGAAGTCTATTACGTTGTGGATTAGAGGCACAGAAACCTACCCCAAAGTCATTATTATACCACTGTAGAATATTGTAGAGTTTTTTCGTTCGAGGACTCCTTTACCAGTCCACCCAAGTTCTTGTAGTCCTGCAATGAATATTCTAATTCGTCCAAGCTCATCTAGCATTTTTGCCATTGCTCCAGGTCTATATAATGTTCTCACATTCCATGTTGCAAATTTTATATTGTTATTTGTTAAATCATTAGTTCTGGGACGTTGCTGAGGTCTGTGCCGTAAATCCTGACTGTACCAGCAAGGAGAAGACGGCCCTAGCTTCAAAATTTCAAGTGTAGGCTTTATAGTTTGCTAAATTTCGTAATTAGTCGGTGAGTGAGTGACGCTATAGATTTAAAAGTACCTTCAAAACTGCATTACTGTGAAGGCAAGATATGAAATATCCTACCAGGGGTATTCAATTGAATTCCTCGAGTCTTTTCTCTAGTCTACTGTGAATATACATTTCAGAAGTTACATACTAGAAAATTTTATTGATCTAAGTAAGTTCCAGTAATAAATTTTTGTCAGTCAGTCTCTATTTGTTTTTCTTTCCGTTTTAAAAAAAAATCCTGGGTGTCTGAAGTGTGAAAGGTGCTTGAAGGTGATTTTTGTTTTGCTTTATTTATTAAAGAGATTCTATTTTATATAAAAACAGAGTTTAACATCAAATTTGCAGTCCACTTAGGTTATTTGTGAGAGTGGGTTTTATAAAATATAAAAACAATTTAATGTAAGCCTCGAGTCAATGTAATCAGCCTCCAAACTCATCAGGATTTTTATGGGCTATTAATATTTTAGTATCGCAAAGTCTTGGATATTGGTTCTCTGGGTCTACTGTGTTTTATCCATCTTTTTATTCATCTTTACTTTATATTTAAATAATTTGTTTAATATAGAATAGCTTAGAGCCTTTGATGTAAATTACGCCATTAACTCTATGTAAGACAAAATGAAAAGCGTACATTCTAATTTACTTATTTATTTAAAAATATTTACAATTTCACGTATTCTAATAAAAAAATTCTTTTTTAAATTTTAGGCGTGAAGAAGCTGAAAGTCGTCCAAAATTAGAGTTTGTCCCAAAAACCTTGACCGATTTAAATATTGCCGAAGGTATTGGATGTAGTGGAATTGGAACTGATGGAGGTGCGAATAGACATGGATTAATGAGAAACGGGAATGGTATTGGTGGTGGCGCTCATTCAGTCATAAATAATGGTCGCCATTATCCTCCTACCCGATTAAAACCAATTATAAACAATACGAACTCCCATCACCAATTGTATAGCTCCCAACAAAATTTATCCACAACAATTAATAGTAATAATAGTAATAATAATTTTAATAACGATTTTCAAAATTCAAACTTTACACGAAGTCGTGTCTATGGATCACATCAGTCCCTAACTAATTCAAAATTAACAAACAACAATAAAACTACAACAACAACAACGACAATAATGAATAATAGTACAAATAATAAAGCGGGAGCACCAAATAATTTTGATATGAATTCAAGTTATGATTGGTTGAACGCATGGAACAATCCACCACCACCTGTTCCCTCAGCGAATTCATATGCTACTACGACTACAACATCAAGTAGTAGACCGTTTAGTTATACTTCCAATAACAATACAAATGCCAATAAATCTAATGCTCAATTCAACGATCCGTGGACAGGTGAAATTCATTTCGTTTTAACAAAATTTATTTATTTAATATTTTATTTTATTATTATTTTTTTTTTTAAATTGTTCCGTTCCTTTTTTTCATCATCACCCATCAATTACGAGAGTGTTGAGAGTTATTTGAATAATTTTTGTTGAATCGTTTTTTTGTTATTTGAGTGCGTTTTCACACATTTCATTTGGCTTTTGTCAGTCATTTCACTACACCGTTTGCATTGAGTTTACCTTGTACACATCACGTTTGAGTGATTTTGTCCGTCGAGTTGTAGGAGTATATAGTGACTTTGAAAATCTAGTCAAATTAGTAGTTGAAAAGCTCTTGAGAGGGGGCATAAGCTAAGACTTAAATAAGAATTAAATAAAGCTTAATCTATTTTCATTCTACTATATATAGAGAACTTCTTAGGAATTGATTTAATAAGCTTGTAGTTAGGGTTTATACAAAAAACGACTTTTTAAAAAAACCGGGTTTCGAATTTTAACTTTTCAATGGAACCGTATTGACAACTTAAGTAGAAAATTTAATCTTTTATGTATGATTTCAAAATACATATAACGTACATTTATACGTACTTAATAACTTCGTTCGTAATTGAGAATCAGTCTTCTCCAAGCGCCGTACGATGGCTCTACCAGCAGCGTTCGTATTCGAAGCGACTTATCCGAGGAGTTCCCGATTCAAACGGGTGTCCGACAGGTAGACGTCGCCTTGTCACTTCTCTTCAATGTTGTGATCGACGCGATTATGCGTGAAGCATTCGATGGACGACTCGGAGTTCGATACGACGACAACAACTTCGTAACCGACCTAATGTTTGCCGACAAGGATGCCGAAGCAACGGACATCTTATACGATACGACATTTCCCGCATTGGCCAGTCATACGGGTTAAAAATCAATGCGGAAAAGACCAAAGTGCTCACAATGGACGGATCGAGGGCCAGTGTTCACCTCGATGGAACCCAAATCGAACAAGTTCCGACGTTCACAGCCGCATCGGCCAGGCAACAGCAACCTTCGCCTCGCTCAAGTGGTGCATATGGAAACGAACAAATATTTCCATCAAAACAAAAGTACGCCTTAACCGAACGTTGATCCTTCCGATTCTTCTTTATGGATCTGAAACGTGGACACTGCTCAAACTGGACGTTAAGAAGCTCGAGGTCTTCCAAATGCGATGCTTGGGGCAGTTCCTCGGTGTCTCACTGCGCGATCGCCTTCGAAACAAGACAGTTCGACAAAGATGCGATCAGATCAGCACCGCAGACTGCTGATCGAAGAAGAAATACAAAAACGTCGACTACAGTGGTTTGGACATGTTTGCCGAATGGATGATGACCGCTTGCCACGTAAACTTCTCTGGCGAGACCGTCCCGCAGGCTGAAAAATCCAGCGATCGGCACCGAAGAAAACCTGTCTAAAGAATATCGAGGGTGACCTAAAGAATCAACGGTCGAGACTTCGCCAAAAACCGGCAAGAATGGAAACGAATCGTGAATAGAATTCGAGACCCATCGGCATCGGCAGCAGCGTATCCGTTAAGGGGACGCCCCGCTCGGACCGCCAGCTAACGGATCAAAGAAGATAGAAGTGTTGAATAGTTTCTACATCGTCGACTTGCCGATTTCCTCATCCCACTCTCACTGAATAGGGCTAATGGGAACGGGGCCAATTCGTATTCCATGTACAGCTTTAAATCTTGGTCCGTATTTTTGCTGATGGGTATACGTCGAAATAGAAAGGATGAGTCCACAGGAATCTTTTCGCCGTTGATTTTGATCGATGAGCTTACTGTTGAAAGGGTGATCTTTTCGAGATAATTTGATGTTACAAAATGCCGAATTGACCATTTTAGCCATTGGTCGCTTACCAACTGCAACAGCATTGTAGCAGGCGATCGTTGTATCCAACAATTCCTGTTGCGATAGATCTGAAGGGGTCTCTGTGAAGGGAGGAAAGGTTCATTAGTTGACAGTTGTTTCATGACTTCAGATTTCACCTTCAACACTGAAATTGCTTTAACATTTGAAGGAAAATAGATAAAATAGTAAAATATGTGAGGCAAAAATGTTTTTTTTCCAATATTACAGACTTTCAAGAGCAGATATCTCGAAAACTTTACAAGATATCGAAAAACTTGACTAAGTAGAACTTGTAGCAAACTTAACTAGCTTTCATTTTGTATAGATTGGTCATGTCGCTAGGACGCGTAGTTTCCGAGATATACGCGAAAACCCGAAAAATGGGACCTTCAAACCCCCGGCTCAAGGGCTACGGGCGGGAACTTTTGACATGTTCACCTCTTAACTAGTTCAAACAAAGTTAGGAAGTCAAAAATTGTGTACCAAACATTTCCCTCTATGCCTGTTTTTGAGCATTCGTTGCCTGGCCTATATATATTTATATATAGAACTTCTTAGGAATTGATTTCTTCTTCTCTTCTTCTTTGATCCGTTAGCTGGCGGTCCGAGCGGGACGTCCCCGCAACGGATACGCTGCTGTCGGTGCCGCTGGGTCCCGAACTCTATTCACGATTCGCTTCCATTCTTCTCGGTTTTTGGCGGTGTCTCGAGCCTCGGTAACTGATAATCGTTGATTCTTTAAGTCACCCTCGATATTCTTCAACCAGGTTTTCTTCGGTGCCGATCGCTGTATTCTCCAGTCTGCAGGACGGTCTCGCCAGAGAAGTTTACGTGGCAAGCGGTTATCATCCATTCGGCAAACATGTCCAAACCACCGTAGTCGACGTTTTTGCATTTCTTCTTCGATCAGTGTTTGCTGATCGCATCTTTGTCTGACAACCTCGTTTCGAAGGCGATCACGGAGTGAGACACGGAGGATCTGCCTCAAACATCGCATTTGGAAGACCTCGAGCTTCTTAACGTCCGGTTTGAGCAGTGTCCACGTTTCAGATCCATAAAGAAGAATCGGAAGAATCAACGTTCGGTAAAGACGTAGTTTTGTTTTGATGGAGATATTTGCTCGTTTCCATATGCACCACTTGAGCGAGGCGAATGTTGCTGTTGCCTGGCCGATACGGCTGTGAACGTCGGCCGTCGATGCTACTTTCGTTTCCTCAACCAATGATCCCAAATATTTGAACCTTGGAACCTGTTCGATTTGGGTTCCATCGAGGTGAACACTGGCTCTTGATCCATCCGTTGTGAGCACTTTGGTCTTTTCCGCATTGATTTTTAACCCGTATGATTGGGCGATGCGGGAAATATCGTATAAGATGTCCGTTGCTTCGGCATCCGTGTCGGCGAAAACAGCGCTATCGTCGGCGAACATTAAGTCTGTTACGAAGTTGTTGTCGTCGTATTGAACTCCGAGTCGTCCATCGAATGCTTCACGCATAATCGCGTCGATCACAACGTTGAAGAGAAGTGGCGAAGCGACGTCTCCCTGTCGGACACCCGTCTGAATCGGGAACTCCTCGGATAAGTCGTTTCGAATACGAACGCTGCTGGTTGAGCCATCGTACGACGCTTGGAGAAGTTGGATGATTCTCAATGGCACGTGTTCGGTTACCAAGACTCTCCACAAGCTGTTCCAATCGATGCAATCGAAAGCGGATTTGAAATCGATGAAAACGACGACAATTCGTTTGCCGCAACGAATTCTTTCTTCCATTAACTGACGGAGGGCGAATATTTGATCAATGCATCCTCGATGTGGTCTAAATCCCGCTTGTTCCTCCCGGCTCGTTTGCTCTCGATGTTTCTGTAGCCTCGATTGTATTATTTTCGTAAATACTTTACCGACGATCGAAAGAAGGCTAATACCGCGATAATTCTTGCATTCCCGACTGTCGCCTTTCTTCAAAATTGGGACAACGATCGCTTTCTTCCATACCGAAGGGACACGATCCGAATGCCATATGTGTGTTATGAGGACATGAAGTCGTTGTGATAAGACATCACCTCCAGCTTTGATCATCTCGGCGGTTACTTGGTCTATTCCCGGCGCTTTTCCATTTTTCAGCGATTTTATTGCTGTCTTCACCTCGATAATTGTTGGTTCGGTATCGAGAGACTGATTCATCGGCTGTTCGATAATCGGTGGTTCGGGTGCTGGACCTTGCGGCGGATCGTGGTTATACAGCTGGTGGAAGAATGCTCTCCACCGCTCCAGGCGTTCATGGGCAGAAGTCACAAAAGTTCCATCCGATTTTTTGATGTTGTCGTTTGTTGATGTTGTTTTGCCGCCTAACCGTCGGATTGTCTGGTACAGCGTCCGGTACTCGTGCCTCGACGCCGCTTTTTCCATGTCGGCCGCAACGTTATTCCAGTACGCTTCTCGTTCCAATTTCATTTTCTGCCGAACTTCTTTGTTCAATCTTCGGTATTCCTCAAAGTCGACGTGTTTCATGCGCTTCCGCTGATCGACGAGGTCCAGACAGCTGTCCGAGATCCATGGCTGCGTCCGTTTACGGATAGTTGGACACAACTCCATTGCACACTCCACAATAGACTCCGACAATTGCCTTTCTTCTACATCGATATCGTCCGGTATTGCGAGCGCCGCGAATTTGTTGGATAATGCCATTTGAAACTCTCGCCCGATGGCCGGGTCCCGTAGGCACGCCCAATTTTTCTTGGCTGGTGGTGGCTCCGTTTTCTTCGCTCTTTGCAATCGCATCTGCAATTTCGCTCGAACAAGATAATGGTCCGATCCGCAATCGGGTCCACGCATTGCACGTACGTCTTTAAGCGTCGATCGGAATCTTGTGTTGATCAAAACGTAGTCTAACATCGCCGAGTCTTTGCCGGATGGATTTCGCCAGGTGAGTTGGTGTTTGAGTGGATGGCGGAAAATGCTGTTGCCAACGATCAAGTTGTTTGACGATGCGAATGAAAGCAGGCGTAAGCCGTTGTCATTAATTACTCCGTGTCCGAATTTGCCCATGGTTTCTTCCCAGCCGGTTCGATCTACTCCTGAATGTGCATTGAAATCCCCCGCGAGAATTATTAATTCGGTTTGAGGTATCATATCCAGCGTCTGTTGAAGCTGATCGTAAAATTCGTCCTTGTTCGTGTCCGTGCTGGTCTCGGTTGGCGCATAAACGGATATGATATGGGTCTTGATCGTTCCACTGATGGTTATAACCGCCAAACGCTCGGATATCGGTTGGAATGCGATAACGCTGCTGGCAGCCCGTCGGTCGACCATAAAGCCGACGCCGGCCTCTCTTTTCTCACCACCGGAATAGTAAAGCATCATCGTTTCGTCGATTGTTGGCGGGACGATTGTCAATATCCCGGATCCGGTAAGCCGTAGTTCCGATAGCGCAGCAATTGATATTTTGCATTTCAACAATTCCATTGCTATGATTTCCTTTTGACCAACGTGATGTCCTGTTCGTACATTCCACGCAGCGAATTTTAATTGATTTAATAAGCTTGTAGTTCATCGAGTAAGAAAACATATAGCCTTACTTAGAAGAATCGTCGATTACATCACAAGAAAGTTATATTTTCTCAGAACTTCCACCTGCAGGTCAGCTCATAATTATATTCAAACTAATTCCGAGTTAATAAATTCATAATTAAATCACATTTATCCAGTCGGCTTATCAGAAACAATATTTATTATCCGCAAACCTCGTGTCATATTTAATGTGGGAATTATGATAAACGCAATTGTTATATTCTAAATAACTAAATTAAGTATCTAATTTAATTATTGATTGTGCGTTGTGACTGCAATACCATATGTATAATGGCGTGGGTTTATAGCATTTAAATTTGAACAGAAGCCTGTCTGAGGGACTTAAACTGCAATTAATTAAGTGCTTATTTCGTGCGTATCCAGTGAATATCGTAAAATTGCATGAATTTGTGATGAGTCTTGATATACTGGATAAAATGTACAATTGAGTACAGTATTGCGAAACCAGATGGTGGTTTAAATGTGGGAACTTTGTAACATTTGGCATGTATTAATAACAGAGGCCGGATTAGTATTATTTTATAAATAGGTATTGGGTGATTTAATAAATTGTCGTGTGGTTATTTATTGGAATACATATTCACAGAGTTTGCACGTTTAAATTCTATCATACTGTCTTAATTATACAATCTGCATATTAAATGGGATGTTTAAAAATGTGCTATAATACTGCTGTATTAAGAAAGATTTCAATGTAGAACTTCACAATAACCTGTGATATATGAGTATGTGGCGTCCAAGCAGTGACATTCAGTCCATGATTTCATCGTTGACATCCTCGCCAACAGTGTGGGCTTTTCCACAGCCTTTTAGAGAAAAGAAGCTAGTGTAGCCAAGTTATAATTCAATTTAATCTTCCATTACGTTCTTCTTCTTTGGAGACTGTAAAACCGGGATCCGGTGCTGGACTTTCGTAACTGTGTTCTCCACCGGTCCCGATTATAAGCCGAAGTCATCCAGTTTGACATCCCTAGGCTCTGAGCGTTGTGTTTTATGCCATCCTTCCCGGTTAGGTTGGGCCTCTCTCTCTGTCGCACCCCATAGATCTAACCGTTGAGAACTTTCCATGAAGGTTCATCTTCACTCATACGAACTGGCTACCGAAGCCTACCGAGCTTTATTTTCTTCACTACATCAATGTCGCTATAAAGCTTGTAGATCTCGTCGTTGTAGTCTCCGAAATCGTCCTTCCTCGCATAAGTGGTCAACAATTCTTCTCGAACATGGCTAAGAGGTTGGAGAGCTCTCTGCTAAGAACCTATGTCTCCGATGCATATGTGAGTATTGGGAAGATTTTCGTCTTATATACTAGCAGTTTAGAAGTTATGGTCAGATGCTTGGATTTGAAGAGCAACCTTCAATCTGCGTTATTACTGTTGTCAATTCTTCAAACGTCAGCAGAGCGTGCTGGTAAGTGTGATATATGTGCTCCCAAGTGTGATATATGCTTCCCACAGTCCTCCAAAGTGAGGCGCCCGTGGAATGGATATGATGCAACTCAATTCAGTTATTGATGCATCAATACACAACTCGCTTCTGGTTGAACTCCTGATTGCAGGCATTTCTGAACTCCTCCAGCAATCGATGTTCACCCTCAAAGTTATCGCATTATCGAAATAAAGATGTTGCCATAATATTCTTTGGCTGGTGAACCATTTATGTACAGCTATGATTGTGTCGGAAGTGAGATCGGACACCAACTGAATGTTTAACGACTCGGAAGTAAACGAAAATAGGACTTGTAAGGTGCCTTGTCTGTATGTGATGGGTAGTCTTGAAAGGTCGACAAAAATCTACCCGAGCTAGTTTCAATCGCCCACATACTCTCAGTAACTTGATATTCGGAACCGTTGAATCATCCAAAAATTGGTTGAGCTTTCGTAAACCACTTTTGTTCGAAATCTCGTTTCCTTATTCGAGATGTTGGATTTCTTCTATGAATTCTCGTTGCTAGATGGCCCATACAATTAACGTGAAGGCATTATCCATTTCCGATGCTGACAACTCACCAACTGTTTTCTGCGCTTAGATTATAGATTTTGGTAAAAGCGAAGGACATATGCAGACATCCGGCAATTTCCTCTGCCTCTTCAACTAACACAGTTCCTCATAGAACTATCTGGCATAACAGTAAAGCCAACTGGGTCCTACCGCGGCTTATTTGCTTGTTACAAGCTACTGACTGGGACTTGTGTTTTCGTAGTAACAATTCCAGTCCATCACTCTCTGTGTCATCCTAGTTACCCAAGTGGGTAAATGAGAAAATCTTAGCTTATGTAGTTTAACCCGATTTAATATTGGTACAAATTAAAGACTTTAGACCGAAATTGGGTTCGATTATGAAAATTAAGGATATCGCTATAAATTTGTTATCAACCTGCAGTGGAACGATTCAGCTGCTATAAGAATCTAGGGATGAATTTTTTATCAAAGGACAAGCTTATCCTTTTTAATCAGTATAATACCCTCGTTATCAACTGAAACACTTGTGTTTATCTCGCACAGGTTTACCAAAAAATAATTCCAAACTGGAATTCTTACTGTTGTATTCGTATCAATGCTATACGTTTCTTTCAATTCGTATTGTTCGAGCTATTCGAGTTGTATAACTACAAAGTCAATGATATATTTTTAAAATATAATTTTTAAAAAAGTTCCAATAAATACAAATTATCTAAAATATTATTTTATAGGTAATGAATTCAAAGGAAAATGGGCAACCCTACGTGATTTGTTTATGAAAACAAGAAAAAAGAGACTTAAAAACAGCGACGATAAAGCTATAAAACAAAAATCAAAATCATCGAGATTCTACGTTAAACAAATGGAGTTCTTGTTGCCATTCTTCTCAAGTAGACAAAAACGATCAAATTATTGTAGTAGTAAAGCGAATGGTGGTGACGTTGAATTGGTAACCGACGTTGAAGATATTGATGCTGCAATATCATCACCACAGAATATTTTAGTCCCTTCATTGGCATCATCGCATGCTTCATCATCTGGTGTTTCTACATCAATACAAGATAAACATATGACTACAGCAAATGTACTAAAAGAATATTTAGAAAGTGAGAAGAAAAAAACTACCGATCATATTTCTAAGTATTTTCAATCGATCGAAGAGATTGTTCGAACATTTCATCCATTGCTGCAGGTGAAAGTTAAATCTCAAATTTCCAATATTATACATCAAGCCGAAGTGGATGCTATAAATTCACAAGAAAATTCGCCGCGTTCACAGAATAATAATACAAATATTACATTTTCGCAACCATCATCAAATCTTTGTGAGATAGAATCAAGCTATACTGAACAATGTCAAAATATCCAATATGCATCAGAAATTACTTTTCCTTCATCATCGAACTATGTCGATGAGTTGCTCAATCAGCAGGAGCAGGCTACGCATAGTAATAGTTCTGGTCTGAATGATTTAGAGTTGGCGATGGTTTAAATGTTGAGCTGTTGGTAAAATTATTTATGCTGCATTTTGAAGAATTTAATTTTATTACTTATTTATATACTACTTAAATTCAGACGAATATATTTTAGTAATTTTATTTCGTTTTATTTGTTGGAATACTTGTTATAGTTCGATATGGTTGGAAGCTGATGGTGAAGGATACTTTTAGAACTTCCTTACATATAAATTGTTTCTACTACCGCAATACTCGATGTGTGCTGCCATGTTCCTTTTTTTACCATTGGCGACAGATCCGACTTATATGGTTGATAGGTATAATGTCGCAAACTAATTCTCCTATTATTGATACGTTATCCAAAATTGGACCATCTCCGCATTTACCTAAGGGGATCTATTTTGAAAACTTCATGTTGCTTATAATCATGGCGTAGCTTCTCTCTATCACACCCTTTCGAATTAAGTTTGCAATTGTGCCTAGCATTAGCTTGACGTACTTAAATAGGCTGAGCATTTCTCCTAAATAGGCAGAATCGCCTGCAAAGCCTGCAATATGTAGATTTCTCAATATTTACTTAATTTTTCAATGTGGGCCCATCAGAAAGTGAACGATGCGGTGAGTACACACAAAAGTTTCGGGCTATCTCCAAAATGATTGAAAAAATCACAAACTGGGAAGTGATAATATTCAAAAGCAAACAATTTTGTCGACTTGAAAGATAAATATCTATTCGATTTGCTTTAGGTTCCACCTAGTGGTCCTAACCAAGTTAAGCAGCATCTATGCTTGTAGTATATGGTAGCAACCTTTTAGGAAAAACTGTGATCACATATGCGTTTCATTCTTCTGTCTATTTTCTTCAAGCTGGCCCCTAGTCCGAATCTCGTCATAGATTTGGGTGAATGTCAAATTGAAAAAAATAGTGGTTTGATTCTCGATTGTAGTGAATCGAGTCGATTGCAATCGATGACAGCTCAAACAACTTTCTTAAAACAACATCGATATTAAAATTTTATTGTGGCTTGCACTTGGCCTATTGTACTGCAACATGTTCGATAGTTTACTAACCGGACAAACGTTGCGATGAATATCATCTAGAAAAAAGACGTCGATTTACTTTTATCTTTTATATTTTACATTAAGACCAAACCGACAGAAAACTATTGCCATACTAAGGCCCCCAAAAGATCTTATAAGACCCTTTGCCCTAAGAGGCAGTATTACCTTAAACAGAACGGACCTAAGGCTGCTGGTGGGTTATCTGACTGGCCATGTGTGGGACTGCGGTATCACCTCCATAACTTAAGATTGTCTCAAGAGACAGAATGCCGACTCTGCATGGAAGGCGATGAGACTTCCACACATATCCTTTGTGAATGTCCTGCTCTGATCTGGCTTAGACGAAGAACGTTTATCAGAGAGTTTTTGAGTCCTGCTCAAGTCCGGTCTTTGTCAATTAAAGACCTTCTTGCTTTCATTCGGAAGGCTGATAGTCTGTTCCGCTAGTGGGGTAAGTACACAATAGGCCTAACTTTGTCCGCAGTGTTCACCATGTGGGTTGCCCCCTAACTTCTTAAAAAAAAAGGCCCCTATTGCGATTGTCGATTAACGATTGACTCGACTATAGTCGATTATGTCGATTAGTTCGTGGCGAGTTACACTAAATAATACCTGGATACTTCTGTAGCGGGACAATGATAAAAAAACAAGAAGGGAAGAGAAAGACATAGACGGGCGACCCGTATCTAGTGTTGGGTAGGACACGATAATAAAATGAGTTTGTAAGAGGAGCCTCTTTTTCCTTTTGAACCAGTACAATGTCTCACTTCAAATGAGGCGAGGTGCCATTGTATTGTGCTAGCACGTCACGTAGTGAATGGCTCAAACGTTGCGATGGGGGAGATCTATTGCGTTTGCGAAAGAGAGGATACGATAAATGATAAATGCATGAATGGAAATATTAATTATCGTGCCTATGAATGTTGATTACAAAAATATTCTTTAAAATTTTTGTTAACTGTATAAAGAAAAACATATTTACAGATTTAAAATTAAACTCCCTAAAATTGAAAATAACACGAAAATATTTTATTGTTACAGATAGAGATTAAAAAATAAAAATAAAATTTTACCTCCCTCGAAAAATGTAAGAAATATCTCTCCAACTTCACTCCCTCCAAAAAATGTAAGAATTGTCTCTTCAGTACAAAATTCACCTCCCTCGAAAAATGTAAGAATTCCCTCGAAAAATGTAAGAATTGTCTCTTCAGTACAAAATTCACCTCCCTCGAAAAATGTAAGAATTGTTACCTCCCTCGAAAAATGTAAGAATTGTCTCTTCAGTACAAAATTCACCTCCCTCGAAAAATGTAAGAATTGTTACCTCCCTCGAAAAATGTAAGAATTATCTCTTCAGCACAAAATTCACCTCCCTCGTAAAATGTAAGAATTGTCTCTTTAGTATAAAATTTCACTCCTTCAAAAATGTAAGAGATTTCTCTCCAGTTCGTGTTTACAATCTCACCACGGCTCGGCTTAAATTGGATATTTGACTGCGGCAAAAACAGTAAGAAAATATCTATGCAGTTCGTGTTTACAATCTCACCTCGCCGCAATTCGAATTGAATATTTTATTGTCGCAAAAGAAATAAGAAAATGTTGTTCCAGTTCGTGTTTACAATCTCACCTCGGCGCAGTTCAGATTGGATATTTTGCTGCTGCAAAAGAAGTAAGAAATGTCTCTCCACTTCGTAATTTACAAACGCACGATACACGCTCATATCCGAGTAGTACATTATTTTTGAACCGGGACATTTAAAAAAGTTGAGGCCTCAGTACAATTTACTATCATGTACGGGACAAATGAACTGCCTCTTGTAAGTCCGGCTCAACTCTACCCGTATCGTTTTAGATGGTAGTTTACCGCACAGTTTCAGAGGTCTAAGCCAACCAGTGTCGTTGATATTGGTTTATCCTCTCTGCAACAATTTTCTGACCGTTCTGCGAGAAGGCACAGAAAGAAATAGCCTGTTTTGGAGTTGACTAAAACAGCCCGGGGCGTCGAATGCTTCATTGGAGTGGATGTCTCATATCCGCTTTGGGACCGGTGGATGCCAGTGCCTTGTCTAAACGTACGCCTTTCATTGCTTTCGAACCACGATAAACTGAAGTCTTAATTAGGGTGACATATACTATGTTTATAAGCGGAGTTTCACTCCCGGATCTTCAATCTAAAGTAAAACTCTCGATGCGTTTATAAGCAATGGGAGTGTAAATCCAAAATACTTTCTGGTTTGAGATGACAGCTCCAAGCTCAAATTCACAATCATAGCAAAGACAAATATAAACCCAATGTTTAATTGAATTTATTTAAAAATATCAATAAACAAAGGAAAAAACGATTGTAGCAAAATAAACCACCCAGCTTCTTCTTTACAAAGTTTTTCCCCTTCGGAAAAAAATCTCACTCCCAGTCAGCGTTTATAAGCACAACATAAACCGGGATCGAAGTTTCACTCCAGCTTTTTCTTCGGGAGCGAAAATCCAAGTTCTGGATTTTCACTCCCTGTTTATAAGCGGTGTTTCACTCCGGATCGAAACTTCCATCCGGAGGGAAACTCCGCTTATAAACGTAGTATTAGCCTTTCTCGCTAAAGATGCTCGTTCCTTGACATCGATGATGCTTTCTGCAACACATTCTTCACATTCAAATTCTATTTCTGGAGCATTGGCTCTTAGAAACATGGGCCCCACACAATTGAGTGGATAAATGCCACGAATCTGGTTTCGGCTGCATTCGGTATCGTCAAATGACCGTCAATCAACTGCGTCGGTTGCACATTGACTGATACAGTTTGCAGAAGTGACTAGTTTTACAAGCAAGCGCTGCAAATTTGACGATTCCGAACATATGACTGCAATGCCGAACGAATGAGTTGCGTCTACTGGCCTGCAAATGACGTTACCGAACGCAGCCTTCGATGTCATCCGCTATGCAGATGATATTGCCATTCAGCCTTATTCTCGTTGTCGAGTGACGTGACAGATGTGTCACTTCGACTTTAATTTGGTACTCGCATTGTCAATCTAACCGATTTCTGGCAAACAAATCGACTAAATTCGTATTTAATTGCCGCAAGGTATCGTGTGAAGCGACATTTTCTTCGATACGCGTAAAGGCATCGATAGTTTCATTCCACCGGGTCCCTCGTAGTCACGTCACTCGCCAACGAGAATACCACCTATTATTATCTCCAAGAAGTTTGACTTAACCAAAACAGAGGTCATTAGAACAGAATTTGCGAAGCTCGAATATTGGTACATCATCCTATCAATCAACCAAAATACGGCCGCCCTGATGCCTGTTTCCAAACATTGCAAATGAACCTACATAGGTCCTATTTGACTCCAGGGTACGACAATTGAGGACTTAATCTCACTCAAATATCAGGGAGTAAAGCTAGAAAAGAGAGTGAACTGGAACGCTCGACTAAATTACGCTATCAGTAAAGCCACTAGAGCTGTAAAAGGCTCTTGGTTAAGACTTGGTTTACCGATAGGTCAAAAATGGCACATGGTACAGGAGCTGGCACCACAGGACTCAGTTCAAGGCCTTGATTGCAATGGGTAGATGGCGCTCAGTTTTCCAGACTAATTACATACCATTGAGACCTACGATAGGCTCATATTGTTAATCCTTTCCATATTGCTTTGGCTAGGGATTGGAAGTGTAGGTAAGGCGATTTTTTACATTGCACCTACTCCGCAGTTCATCTTTGTCTCTACCGCCTGTATAAATTAACGTGTCCATATTTGCTCAAACGGATCCATTTTTCCACTCCCGTCTTGTTGGAATTTTGATTTATTGCCCAACTCCAACTTGGTGGTAATCTAGTCTGTGGTATGGTTGGGATCAACCCTCTGTCAATCACACCAAGAATGTTGCTGTTTCCGTAAGGTTTGCCAGTAGCCCTTTTCTTAGAGTCTGATCGTACTACAAAAGGTTAGATACTTAAGTGCGGAGGTGCAGTGGAAGAAGGCAGAGGAAAGATATTAAACACCACTCTTGGCGTTGTTGTGTGGAATGCTCCTGTGGTGCTTTTGCATGCCACTCGCAGAAATCTGCCTACATTGGTACAATTGTACTCCTCCCTTAATGCTGGTCACCAAATTATTAATCCATATGTGAGGATGGGATGTACGATGGCTGTGTACAACCACAGCAGTCTTCGTGGCTTAAGTCCCCATTTATCCCCAAGCATCCTCAATATTGGGTCTTCAGCTCAGTTTAGGGTCTAGTATTGTCTTACAAGAACATTAAATTTCTACTAAAAACGGGGGCTGGTTGCGTTAAACTTGGTACTCCCTATCGTCAAGCCAATCGGTCTTCTAACATGAAATAACTCGTTGTCGAATTGAACAAACCAGGCGTGGACGTCCAATGCTTCATTCAATTATGAACGAACTACGATAAACTGAGATCTTCGCAATGGGTATGTTCTTTTTTGAAAAGTCGTTTAGTTTAAAAATTGAAACATTTTCGCTCATTGAATGAATGAAAACTTTTGAATGCGACTACAGTGAAACTAAAGAAACTGACCATCTGAAGGATTTGTTGAATGACGGTCAGAGAGGCGTTGTGCTTAATATTGCTATTTTTTAAAGGAACAAGTTGATTGTTAGTTGTATCTATCTTTATGAAAAAAGTATTTGTTAACTTACATGATCTGTAAAGTTGATTCATTTTACATAGATATAAAAATGTATCAACATATACCACCCATATCCTTTACCAATATCTAGACTGACTGGGCTAGTATAGAAATATATAAAAATTTAATTTGTAAAAATACAATGTAGTACAAAATCAAGGTGTGGTGCAATTTTTCATTTATATATTTGAAATCAATTCATTGTAATTAACAAAACTCTTCTCCAACTGCACTAATACACATCCATCACATCACATCGCATCAAATTCACTCATAAATATTTTATAAATAATCATAAACTTATAAATTTATATTTTATACATAATAATCGTATAATTATTAATTTTTATTAAATTTAAGTTTATATATTTAAAAAAAAAATAAATTTCACCTTAAGCTATATATATATATTTATTTTTAAAAAAACATTGCAAAAATTGGTGGATGGCGTTGCGTTACGGAAGTGGGGCCGATTGTAGTTTCTCACACAAAATGCAACCTGAACCTGTGATATGCTTTTAATGAACACACATTGCATTTTAATATTGGATATATAGAATTATTGGTGACTGCAGAAAGGCTGACTTTTCTGTGTAAATACTGCCAAAACTAACACTAAACTATAAGAGACTAACACATTAATAAATCAAAATAAATGGTGATGGGAATTTTTTCTTAGTTTTGCATCTTCATTATTTTTTTTAAAATATTCATAATAAAAAAAAAGAAAATTGAATGATAAATATTGAATATCATGTCTATAACCTCTTTATTTGTCAATTTACTATTTTTTAATTAAATCTCGTGTACATTTTAGATAAGATCATAATATTTGTATTTTGAATGGTATTTTTTTCATTTTGTATCTTTTTTTTATTTGTAATTTTGTCCATTATTAAATTAATGTATAAGAAAGTGTTTCAGTATGTAAAAAAGAATCTGGAAATTTGAAAAGTAATCTGGAACTAAGGTTGATAAATTTCGAGAAACTTCTTTTTGTCCTAAAAAATATTCACAACTTTCTGCGTTAGTTAGTGATTTTTGATTATCTAATCTCCTGGAAAACTGAATCATTACTTTGCTCACTAAATTGGTCCTAAACCGGTCTTCCGATGTTAGGAGAATTTTAAAGCTGAACTAAATTGCCCTGAAAGTTTTTGCGGTCTAGGTTTTTGTGTTTTTCGGGAATCTAATAATGGACCTTTATTGTATATACGAGCATCTATATTTAAAACAGAATTTTGCCACAGTAACATCTCATTTTCTTTTCACATTTTGAGTGAAATCCTTCTAGGCCTCGTTTGGTCTATCAAGCTGTCGTATCTCGTAATACTAGATCTCCTGCTCACCGAAGCGTGGTATTTTATTTTTTCCAAACAAATCTCCGAAGAACTTCCCTCTCGAACACAGCTCAGAGGGCCTTTTCATCTAGTTACATCATCCATTGATTTATATCGCGGCCATTTAGATATCATAGTTAAATGCTTCGATTTGAAGAGCCTCGATAGACTAGAACAGACTTTGTTGACTTTCTATGTTGTTTTTGGCTGCTATTTTTAATTTTAGGTAGGCGAAGGACAGTGCTACTTCATGTCTCTAGATCTCGATTACGGACCAATCGGATAGACGGACGGATCGTCTCGTAGACGGGTCCAATTCTTTCACCGAATTTTAGAGTCAACATTTCCCTTTGGCAGAAGGGAGAATTAAGATTAAAAATAGTTAATATATCGAAGCATTCTGAGGTATATTTGGTTGGAAATGGTTGTCTTGTGAAAATGGCGCTACAGCCCAAATCAATCCTTGGCCTCCTCTAGGACATTATTTCCAGTTTGACAGTCCCTTGCAGCATGTCTCCAGTTCTGGATGTTGAGTATTGCTTCTGTGACAGCCGTCACAGTATCTATCCATCTCCTCCTGCGTCTACCTACTGACATATTTCCCGAAATTTTTGATGTCATACGCCGTTTTGGGATACGATTGCCCTCCATCCTGATTACGTGGCCGGCTAGTCTCAGTCTGTTAATTTTTATTAAAGTTGAGAATTGTGGGGTCGTCAAAAATTTCATACAACTCGTTTTTGTATGTCCTTCGCCATATTCCATTCTCTCTGGTTGTACCTAGAACTATTCTCTCAAACCTGTTGACCCGTTCCTCTAGGTCCTGGATCATAGTCCAAGTCTCGCTACCATAACACGGTACTGGTCGTATTACTTTTTTGTAAAGTGAGAGTTTCGTTTTCCTGTGCAAAAATCTTGAGTGCAGGATTTGTTTTTGGGCATAAAAGCCTCTATTTGCCAGTAGTATTCGTCTGGTTATGTCTTTTTTTCTTCGTTTATTTTTGTGATTGTTGACTCAAGGTAGACTGTTTTATCGACTACTTATAGGTTATGTTCGTTGATAGTTATATTTCTTCCCATTCTAAATCTTCCTACTCTGAATTATTGCATCACCTTCGTTTTTTCTTCGTTTATCTTCAGGCCTGTGTCCTTTGCCGCCTATTTTAATTCGACATAAGCATCTTTTGCTGCCAAAAGGGACCTTCCAAAGATGTTCACGTCATCCGCATAACCAAGTAATTGTACCGATTGTGAAGCTATTGGTGCACTTCTCTGGACTGAGTTTTCCTTATCGCCCATTCTAGGGCCAAGTTGAAAAGCATGGGGGTCAGTTTATCTCGTTGTCAAATCGTTGTCGTACTTCGAACTCTTCTGTTATAACATTTTGGATCCTTACCTTCGCCACTGAGCTATTTGTTGATTTGATCAGTTGTATCAGCTTGGAGGGGACTCCTAATTCCGATAAGAACTCGTATAGCCTCTCTCTGTTTATTGAGTCGTTTTGCTTTTATATAACGTCGAATTGTGAGAGTTCAGTTTCCGGCGAGCAAACGGTCATCTTTAACGACTCATAACTCAAGTTGTGTTTCATCTACAGGAGTAATAAAACTTCAATCGATTCGTTATTCTAAAAACTTCATTTTTGCTACAATTGTTTTTTTGAAAAAATTATTCCACCCCTCTATCGATTTGAGCTTCTACTTACTTAGGGTCCAAATTTCACGTCAATTGGTGCGAAAAACTGCTATCCACTGCATTACATAGTATTTGCTAACAAAGTTAAATAGTCTTTGTCCAGTGTCGTTTGTTATATTTTGGAGAGCGTGTGGATCTGCTGCTTGCCTTGCCACATCCTCTCTTCCTATATTGGCATTGCAATGGCCAACAACAATTTTGACGTCATATTTTTGTATTCTGTTAATTACTCTAGAGAGGCCTTCGTATAACTCATCCTTCTCACTCTCCGCGTTAGCTTCAGTGGATGCATAGCCCGATATAAATGAAATACTTTGGAATTTACCTTTTAAAGCACAATTCCTGACAACTAGTAATGAGCAAAATTGCTCTTGCAGATTTAGCAAGACCAAAGCAAGACCAAGACAAGACAGGAGTACTCAAGACTACAAGATCAAGATAGCAAGGCTTTCTGCTCATCACTAAGTGGCAAAAGTCTTGCAGTATTGAGCAAAAGGTCTTGTCTTGCATTTTTAGCAGGGCCAAGACGAGACTGCAAGACTTTTGGGACTTAGTGATGAGCTAAAAGGCTTGTTATCTTTATCTTGAAGTCTTGTTTTGTTCTGTATTGTTTTGATCTTGCTTTGGCCTTGTTAAATGTGCAAGAAAAGGCAAAACTGAAAGACCAATCCTGCTCATCACTACTGACAACCTTCATCACATAGAAGCCTATACCCCTAACTTCAGGGTTGTCATGACCAGAGAACCATATTGAGTAGTGATGCTTCCCTATTTCACCTTGCCCTTTCCATCTGATTTCTAAAAAGAATTTCAATTTTTGTTTTAAAGCTATCAATTCATCTTCCGGCAGTTGCTAGTCTTAACACCAAGTACATTACCCAATGAACAGGGTGACTGAGCTATACCCCTCAGCGGCACTGGGTCCAGGGCGCCGTTAGTCGTAGTTCTACGATTTCCGGCTTTTACGATGTGGACTAAGGGTTTGAATTTGAGAGTCATTAGTGCCTATACTAAGTATGTTCAATAGGGTGTACTTAATTCAGTGTGCGGTTATTCCGAATATACATGAAGGCTTTCTCTACTAAACTAGGAACGTACAATATTGTTGTCGATTCAATTTAACATTTAATTCCTATTCAAAAACTATTTCTATTTTTTTTGTTATACTTTCAAAAATATTTAAAAATGGACAAAATTAAAAAAAATTAATAAATATATTTTTCTTTTTCGAATGATTATCATGATTCTTTCAAAATTTTGATAAAATCATAAAAAAAAACAATTTATATATTAAAAAAATGTATTTTTTCTACTGCAATGGAAAGTGTACCACTGAAATCTCTCTCTCTTTTTTTTCCTCTCTGTTTTTCATTCATGTAACTTCTTATATTTAAATTTGTTGCAAATCTTATAGTAACGAAACCAACTCATCTGGAATTGGATAACGGTCATGCGCAGGCTCGATCTGTTAATGGTAAAAGAATAAACAAAAACAAAACAAAAACAAAAAAAAAATAAATCAAAATTAAACAATTTTAAGCGGCAATTTTTTTTTTGTTAATGAACGCTGTTTTTTGTTTTTCAAGAAAAGATTTTAAAACTATTGAAATTTTGCTAAAAGCAACAATTAAATTTATTTTTAACATTTTGAATGTTGCATGAAACTCTCTTTTTCTATTACCAAATTGTGTTAATTGTTGTTGATGTATTTTGCATGTTTTTAACAAATTACAAGTTTAGTTTTACAATTCTGCAAAATTTGTTTATTATTAAAATATAAAAATTTTTATAGTCGCTGGTTTATTTAAAAATTTAAAATTTAATATTGAAAGTTTACAATTAAACTTGAAGCTGTTTTGTTAATACTTTTACATTTTATTTATTTTTTAATTTACATTTTAATTTTCGGTTGCACTTTTTTAAACTTAAGCTACTTAATTCCATAACAATTATAAATTTTTACCTTAAAAACACTTGTTTAATAACTAATTAATTATTTGTTTTATACTTAATTCCGTTTATGTTGTTTAAGTTGTTGTATGCATGTTGGCATGTTAAAAGTTTGCATGTTGTGTTAAACTATGCACTGGTGTAGTGAATGTGCACATATTTGTAAAAAAAACAAACGAGCAAAAAATATTTATAAAATTGTGTGGCTTTTAGCTTTAAGTGTTTTCACAAATATTATTATATTATTTAATAGGCATTTAGAAATTTTGTTTTTATTTATAAAATTTTAAAATTTATATATGATTTATTTTTAGCCTCTCCATTGCCATCACCTATGAGGTCTCCTGCTAAGACTCCGGCCACTAATCGCCAGCCATGCTGTCAAGCCCTGTATGATTTTGAGCCTGAGAATCCTGGCGAACTTGGATTTAAGGTATGTTTTCATTACAATGTAGTTGAAATGGAAGTTTTCCGTGGAGTTATGGTAGTACATTTGTCCCAATATTATTGTTACATTTTAAAAATGCATCTTTAGGTTATTTTAGCTTCATTTCGGCAGATTAAATAAATTGCTGCTAAATTGCGAAGAATTAAAGAATAAAAATAACTTCCTTCGATCAAGCCATTAAATGAATCAAACGAACGTTACAACACGTATAAACATCAAACTTCCATTATTCAAATGTTTATTACAACCTGAAGTTGCTGGGGAACATAATCAGGATCAGTGTTTGGGTTTCTCATAAAACCAAAGAAGTTCATTTGACGATTCTTTTCAAATGACTAATCAATTGCATCAGTGCAATAAACGCGCTCAAAGGGCCTGTTTAGACGGTTCGTCCCAAAAGCGTTCATCACGAACTTTGTGGATAAAAGGGGATGATGAGACCGCACCACTCCTCCCTTCATCCACAAAGTTCGTGAAGAATGTTCCTAGAAGCGAAGCATTTAAACAGGCCCAAACAAAGTTATATGCAAAAGTCGACTTAACTCAACTGGTTTCGTGGAGTTTACTTCGATTTAAAGAAACTTTACTCACTGTTCTTCGGCGTCAGTCGAGCCTCGGCTATCGCTTCCATCTTAACATGCTCTGTATCTTCCTGGACACCTAGGCATGCCGAGCACAGCGGTGTGTCATCGTGTCCGGAATGGTGGACGTATTTGCTATATCCTATAGACTCGCCCCACTTCTTTTCCGCGCCATTTTTGGCTCGCTTGTAATATATTGTAGAGATCGTAGATCCTTCACTCGCCTGTAAGTGTGTGGGCATCATTCCGTTATCACACACGCTGCACTTCGGACGTGGTACTGTATACTTTGACGCCACCCTCTAATGCTACAAACTCGTGTACCTAAGATTAGATGTTTGTTTAGCCGACTATAGCAGATGTCTAAAGACGTCCTGTAGAGTTTAAAAAGCTTATCAGTGCTCCGACATATAATCTGGAGATCTTTTAAGGGTCCCAAAACGTAACTCATATCCAATTCAATCAACAGGGACATCGAACTAATCCTAGATTGGGGCCGCAAGAACCGTGTCGAATTTAATGCATTAAAAACCAAGTACTGTCTCATCTCAAATAAACCGATCTTCCTCCTATCTCAGTGAGTAAAGAGAATCTAACGGCTTACTCCACTCTTAACAGAGGATCTGCAATGGAATAATTACATATTCCAAATCGCCAAACAAGCCTTCCAATGCCTTGGATTTCTTAAGAGACGCAACTTCCTCCTACAATCAGCTGGGGCCGTATTTGGTTTCTCGAGTTGATATCTGATTTCTGTCGATAAATAAAAATTGTCACTTGGCAACACGATATCTACAGCCTTATCGTCTCTTGACGTGTCGATAAAACGTTTATTAACGACGTTTATTAAAAAGCTCAATTTATCATACAATTTTTTTAGTTTTTCTTTTATCTAAATATGTATAAGTGGTTTGCTACACTTGGAGTAATATCACACAATTTGATGGTTTGATGGTCGTAATTCCAAATATAAAACTTAGAGAAAATCGGCAGGCAAGCTAAATCGACTCGAGAAACCAAATACAGCCCCTTGCTATAATCTACAAATCCTACATTCGTCCAGGCCTCGAATACAACTCGTATATTTGGGCCGGACTCTCAAGGGCCCCAAAAACCACCTTAGCTTGGCTGAGAAAGGTGCAAAACCGCGCTCTTAAACTGCCATTTGCGCTTCAATCGACTTTACACCGTGGGAATGTAGCAGCTCTTGCAAAATTTTATCACTTTACAATAATGACTACTCCAACCTTCCACAGCCAGTATTCCCGAGCTCATGCAACACCCTAGAGCGCAAACGCAAAATTCATCGCGATCTTCTGCAACACCCCATGACTCCGCCTAACCTATCCTATCCTTCGAGCTAAGCTTACTGCTGGACATTGCAGTGCCTTATTCGACAGGACGAACTAGTAGTACAAAGGGTGACATCTGAGCTTAGATTATCACATAAAAAAATCATTCATGGTGGTGTGTCTCTATTAGCATATTGATTACCATCCTCATCCCCAAATCCGTTTGGTTTATCCTCAAGGTCAACATTGCTTCCACACATTGCCTAATTCTTACTTCCCAGCAGCTCGTGCTCGTGGATCCACCTCTGAGAGAAGAATGTTGAGCTGGGGACAGTAAAGTTACAGCTAGAGATTGATGGATGGGAGAAGAGTGTATTATTCTTTCCAGTGGGTGTTAGGCTAATCGGTCTATACTTCTTTGTGCACTCTTGGCCTCTTCCTCCTGTCTTTGGGACGACTCTCTTATACCTAAAACTCACGGGAACGTAATTGATCTACATGCATGTTATTACTAACTCAGGTCATTTCTGCAGCATTAGTTGTAGTTTGCGGACCGGGCCAGGTGCTTCAAAGTGAAAGAAGCTTAGTAAGGATATATCTTTTTGCGAAATTACACTATATTAGCAGAACAATTATCGAGCAGCTCAAAATATGTATATCAAATGATTCTAGAAAATCAACAGAAATACAGTTCATAATTAATACAAACAAATTAACTTAATTTTTTTATTTTATTTTAGGAAAATGATATTATCCAACTCTTAAACAAAGTGGACGAAAATTGGTACGAAGGCAGCGTAAATGGCCGAACGGGATACTTCCCACAGTCATACGTTCAAATAGTTGTTCCATTTCCAAATTAAACGTTAAGCAAAGTTAAATTAAAAAACAAAAAAACAAAAAAAAATATTCAAAAAAAAATAATTATAATAACAAAAAAAAAGTGTAAGCTAAAAAAAATTATAACAAAAACAAAACCGATTTAAGAATGAAAGAAATTACGGGCAATAACGAGACAATTACAGCATAATTTAAAAAAAAGAAAAAAATTAGAAAAATTAAAATAAAGAATTAATAAACAAAAAAATAAAAAAAATGTAAACGGCCATTTAACAGGAGCATGACTTAATTACAAAACAAAAAAGTTTAAAGCAAAAACAAAAAAAAAAATAAAAAATTTACGTACAGCTTATTTATATTTAAACAAAATAACAAAAAAAAAAATGAAATTTCTGAGATTAAATTTTAAGTAAATCGTGTTCAATAAAAAAAACAAAAAATTATGTAAAAGTGTTTAAGCAATGAAAAACAAAAATAAAAAAGAAAATTATAAAATAAAATTTAAACCAGAAAGATGGCGAACTGACTAAGTCAACTTTGTTTGCGCTGTAATTAAATTAAACGTGCTAAAAGAAAAAAAAGATGAAATATGAAATATTGTTCTTAAAATAAAAACTAAAAAAAAAACATTTTAAATGGTTTTCATACCAGTTTCAAATGCTTTCACTGTTGATTTACAAAAGTTTACTATATTTAAATAGAAACAAAACTAAGAAAATTACTAAACTTTATTCTATTTAAAAAAAGAAAATAATACTTGTAGCAGTTTAGAAAACTCTAAGAGGAAAAACAATGATCGGATTTTATTTTTAATAATATTTAAAAAAAAGAGGAAAATAGTCAAAAAAAAGTAAAATTTCCTTTTTTTAATTAATTAATTGTTGTATGTATAATTCTTTTAATCGTAATTGTGAACCTTACAAAGTCATAAAACAATACAAAAACAACTACTATTTCCTATTAGATAGTCCTTTTAAGCTAATTGTTTACGAATTTATGTGAATATTGAAAAAAAAAAGAAATTCTTTTTAATAAATTACAATTTTAGTTTTTATTTTTGCTTTCGTTTATTTTTGTTTATATTTTGACACACTAGAAAAGTAAATTAATGTGCTATAAAAAGAAAAACTCAACATCAACATTATTTTATATTAAATTAAATTCTTGTTTTTATTATTTTTATTTTTTTGATTTTGTATTTTTTAATTGAAAATTGTGAAATAAAATTTTATTTCAAAAATATTTTAGCAATTTTGTGGTTGCTGGTGGTTTTTGTTTTATTGGATTGGAATAAAAACGATGCTGCCCAGTCTTTTGGACACATTCGAGTGAAGCAGTTTCATAGCCGGCATTTAAAGATTGTTATTTTATCCAGTACTAAATAAATTATTATTGCTAATTATTCACCTTAAAATTGAGACTCTTTTTACTTTATGTAGTCTTCCCTTTTATACCAAAGTCATTCATACATCTATTCTATATGCATACAGTATCGCAATGGGTAGTTAAAATCCTTAAATTCCTGAGTTGCATAAGTCGAGCAATCGAGTGAATGGGCGTGTTTCAAGTTCCACCACAATCAGTAATCAGCAATCAGTGATGGGAATTAACCCTAATCATTGATGGACAATTGTTCGAATCCGACAAAAAATGATGGAATGTGGGACATATATGTGATGTTGACAAGATGGAGTGATTGCAATCATTGATGGAACTTGAAACACGCCCAATATCTGATTTTGCAAACTTCGTGTATTCCTTTTGATGCAAGTTCTTTCCCCTATCTTTTAACTGATAAGATTTATGCCGGAACTATAAAAGACATTAAAGAACGTAAATCAATGCATGTATTTCAAGCACTCTAATGTGAAAATTAATTATCGACCATAATAAACGTGTATCACATGCACAAGTTTACGTTAAACGTAATATAACGTCATATTGCGGGATCTGGATCTGATGGCGTTGTAATGTCAAAATCGTATATTTGCTGTATTGAGACAAATTCAAACAATGTTCTTTTCAAGTGTTAACAATAGGTTTTACGACCTATTATGATCGATTGTATATCAAGGCTTACCGGGGCAGTGATATAACAGATTACCGTGACATCAGATTATTTATCGTCCATTTAAGGTCTCTGAAGTTGCAGACCAAGGATACCATCTTCTTGACCTACATATTTCTTACCTTCCCCCATACACCATACCCTGGCGATGTTGACTTTCCTCTGGGCAACTCGGATCACAACCTAGTAAGTGCTTATTTCCCATATCCAACATTTGCCCCAACTATCGCAGTTCCTAAACGAACTGTTTGGTCTTCTTCTTCTTCTTCGATGGCTCTACAGCCCAATTCGAGCCTTGGCCTCCATCAGCTTCTTCCTCCAGACGTCTCTCTGCTCCGCAGCTTGTCTCCAGTTTCTTGTGTTGAGCAGTTTTGCTGCATCGGCCTTAACATTATCTTCCCACCTTAACCGTGGTTTGCCAACTGGTCTTTTGCCATCTGGTAGTAGATACAGGGCTTTTTTTGGTATCCTTGAGTCATCCATTCTTTGGACATGGCCGGCCCAACGTAAACGTAGTAGCTTGGCATGGGTCGAAAGTTTACATTCTTTGTATAAGTCGTACAATTCGTGATTGTAGCGTATTCTCCATGCATTGTCTTCATTGATTGGGCCGTATATCCTTCGGAGAACCTTCCTCTCAAATATATCCAGCTTGTCTGCGGATTTCTGGGAGATACTCCATGCTTCACATCCATACGTGGCTACTGTACGCATGATGGTTTTGTAGATTCTTATTTCAGTTTTTCTGTGGATGTCTCTGGATTTCATTACTGGCAGTAGTGAGAAGTATGTTCTGTTTGCGGCGTTTATTCTTCTTTGTACGTCTATCGTTTCATCGTTGTCTTCGCTGACTGTGGACCCCAGGTAGTTAAATTGGTTTACCCGTTCAAAGTTATATTCCCCCCAGGTGGTATTGTGGTTTCTTCTTCTTCTTTCCACCCTTGATTGAATTAGAATCTTACTTTTCTCTGCGTTTATTTGCAGCCCTATATGTTTTGCTCCATCTTCTAATTCTGTAAATGTTTCTCTAAGATATGACAGTGATCTTGCAAGACAGTTTATATCGTCGGCATATCCTGCCAACTGTTTGGATTTGTTAAGCAGGGGTGCGTTCGCATCAATGTTAACCTTGCGAATTACTCCTTCTAGGCAGATATTAAATAGCATGGGTGCCAGCCCATCGTCCTGCTTTAAGCCTTGCTTGACTGGGAAGGACTCCGTCAATTCTCCTTGTATTCTGACTGCACATCTTGTATTTTCCATTGTCATTTTTGTTAATTTTATTATCTTCAGGGGGAAGTTTAGGTCCAGCATTGTTGCATACATTTGCTCCCTGTCGATGCTGTCGTATGCTTGTTTAAAGTCGATGAAAAGTTGATACACGTCAATGTTGTATTCCCAGCATTTTCGGAGGATTTGCCTTATTGTGAAAAGTTGATCCATTGTTGACTGTTGAACTGTTTGGTACTGTATGGCAAAAACAACTGGCTGAGACTCATTCGATTCTTTCAAGCTTGGGAGTTGTGTTTCCGTCAGGCTCACGTCAACTCTCTCACCAAAGTTATACAGGCGAGTATGCATCTAGTCATTCCTCATTAAAACAAGTCTATAAACCCACGTCGGAATAGATGGTTTAATGTGAGTATACCAACGGCTTTAGATCCAAAAGATCTAGTGGCGAATTTCTTGTTTGTTTAACAGAGCAAAACATCCATCGTTTTGGTGAGTCTGCTCTGGTTGCTCTAGATATGTCCAAAGCTTTTGACCAAGTATGGCCCCCTGTTCTGTTGGCAAAACTCCAAGCTATTGGTATTCATCCAGTTCTAAGGAAATGGATTAATAGCTTCCTTTCTGGCCGTTCAATAAAGGTAGTATTGGATGGCGTTGAATCTACCCCCCACACGTTCTCGGCCGGAGTTCTTCAAGGATCAATTATTCTTTTACCCACTCTTTACCTAGGTAGGTGAGTAGGTGAAGGGCTCCCTCCAGTACAACCGGAGGCCTAATTAGCCCTTGTCACAACTCGTGTACCTTGATTGTGGAGTGGTTGTTTGGTCGGGTGTGAAGGATGCCTAAAGCCATCCTGTGGAATTTAGGAAGCTTATCAGTGATCTGGTGTGGTAGCACGTGTTTCAATGACCAAACTTGAATTTTTGTATGAAGAGGTCGATTTAAATAACTTACGTGCTACCACCATACCCTCAGATAGCAAGTTTATAATATTATGTCCGTAGGGTTTTGAGGTGCAGGCCCCAGATTCCCTCAGTTTGAGGGCACTACACGAGACTAGATGTTTGATGTGAAGGTGGGGGAGAGGGGGAGGGGAGTAAGTGCAGGAGAATGTCGTTTTTGTGCGGCATGTCCTCATGGCTCCTGTTACCCCTATAATTGCCGTTCTCTGGACCCTTCCCAACTTTATGATGTTATATGTCCTGCTAAGCGCTGGCCGCGCGGCCTATTCGTGAGAATTGGGCGTACTACAGCATCCTTAGGAAAATCTTTGGCTTAAGACCCCATCTTTTGCCAAAATCTTCTTCACCCTTTCATTTATGTTCAAAAATAAAATACATGGTCGACAGTACAAAGGGGCCTTCCCTAAGTCTCTAGTGTGTCACATAAAAAAAAAAAAAAAAAAAAATGTTCGTCTTCCAGTTGAGTTTAGGATCCAGTATCAAACCCAGATATTTTACTCTGGAGGATATGTCGAGAGTATGTCCCTGTTTTCCCTGTAAAAAGCTTCATCTCAGTTTTTCCGGATAGACTGCCAGACCGCAGCCTGCTGCCCAGCTGCCAACTTTATATAGGCATCCTTGCATGATTTTACTACTAATCACTGTTGGAAACATTCTAGACAGCGCTCCGCCTTTGTCTAGTTTTTATAGTACATACTATTCATCTTTACTAACCACATCAAAGGGGAGATTATGCTTGTGGTGTACCTTTGTTGGCGTATTCGATTACCGTCTCGGTTCCCAAATTTTAGGCAGTCTTTGTAAAGCTGCCAAAGGCCTTGTTTGTAATAGCTATTGAAGATGTCTCTTGTTAACTTCCTCAGCTTCATGAGATCTTCATTTCATCACAGAGAAAGGTTTGGTTTGGTCCACCTTGTCGGGCAGGATACGCCGAGTAAATAGCGTTTTCGAAAGTATTGACTCTATCTTCGATTTCCTGTATAAGGTCTACCCTTTCCGAACTTCTTCCAGCCAGTACTTCTTGGGTTTCTGTGCGGAGCTTCAACCTGCAAGCTCACCCTGAAACGTATCCATCGGTGGTCCCAGAAGGACATTTAATCTGATACGTTCCAATTTTCTATTTTAAGTGTTCCAGTGTCCATGGACAACGTGATGTCCAACACTTCTTCCCAACCTTGGAAATTCTCCGTGCTTGAGAATACGAAGGTTGGAGTGTGGCCCATTAGTTGGCGTTCATAGCTCATTAATTAATATATATCTAAGGACTTATATAAGCTGGGGCCTTATTCTCTATTACAATACTCAAATGCTTTTCACTCGAAACTGATATCCGAAAATTAAATGCTTCCGTATTCCCTATTACAATATTGCTTCCTCTCGTAGAAATGTCCCCGAAAGAAAAGAAAATGAGCGCAAGAGCTTTCAATTGTATCGCTCACACCTAAAATTTTATAAATTGCTCGATTACCCTTGAGCTTTCGAGTAAAAATCTAACAATATTGTTACAGTTTCGAAACAGTTTTGTAATATAGAATACCATTTTGGCAGTTTCGAGAAAAATTCTCACAATATTGTAATAGGGAATAAGGCCCCTGCTCATGTTCCGATTCAAACTAATTATTTATTATTATTATTATTATTATTTTTATCTTCATTTCATTTTTTCTTATATTTTAAGCAACTTTTAGGAATAGTAATAAATATAATAGAACTGCATTTTTTAATTCTAAGAATTTGAATAAACTTCTGGCATCTTCTAATGCTACCTATCATATTACAAATATTTCTTCCATAAATCATTTTGTTGCATTTTCAATTAAACCTTTACCGCTTTACCTTCCAAAAATATAAACAAATTAAAATAAAACATTTTGAACAATGTTAGCACCAAGCGTCTTAAGGCCGTAATAAAAATATTAAAAAAGCTTAAACAAAACTAAGCTACAAAACAACAAAAATAGATATTTTATGATTTAATAAAAATAACAAAAAATAAATAAAATGAAATTAACATTATTTCGTGAATAAAAAACAACAAGAAACACAAAGGACAATACATAGTGTTAATTATAAAGAAAAAAAAAATACTAATAAATGAAAATCCAAAAAAAAAATAATAAGGAAAGATTGAAGAGTAGAATAATTAAATGAAATTATAAAAAACCAAAAAAACTAATTATACACAACATTATACAAGAAAACATTTTATTATTATTATTATTATTATTAATACATAATAATGAACGTTTCGTTAAGAAAAGTAATTGTAACTTTAAAGAAATTAAAAATAAATAAATAAAGAGATTTAAAAGACAAAAACGTAAATTATTAAGTAAATGAAAAAAGTGAAAGAAAAACCCAAAAAAAAAATTGCTACTGTAAGGCTAAACAAAAAATATAAACTTAAATAAAATGGAAATTTTTAATTGTTACATAACTATAAAATCGTCCTTGCAAAAAATTATTTTAAAGGAGATTCATTAAATTGTTTATTATGTGAACGAAATTGTTTGGATTTTTACATTTATTTATTTATTTTTTGTTTTTATTTGTTTGTGGTAAGAGGCCAGTAAGAGGGGTGGCAATGTTGAAGGGTTCTATTTAATGTGGGATCATTTTAAATATTGATTTTTTATGTGTTCTTAATTTAAAAAGTTAAAGAACTTGGCCAAGTTTATTGTGTACAGCAGGCAGGAGTATCTAAATTCATATTGAAATTTTTGATCGAACATTTTTACGTAATTTTTGTACAAGTCCTTGCAGAGATTAATTTTCCTTTAGTCCTCCATACTTCCTTTAAGAGGATAACATTATTATTATTAACTAACATTCGCTTGAGTTGACCTGAATTTAACTTCGTAATTCCTCAGGTTTCTCGTTTTATGTAAAACATAAAATGAATTTAATTAGGAATTAACTCCAGCCAACTTCCAGCTTCTTAATTTTAAAACAAGAAATCTTAAATGATAGTTCACAATCGCAGTTTTGCGAAATCCCTCTCGGTAGTATGTTAAGGGCCGTTTTACCAACTAACAAATATCTGCTGAAAACCTTCGTATGTTGAGAAGAGGATGACGAGATTTAAAAACTGACCTAAACAGTTCATGTGTGTACCGAAATAGTCCACCCCATTTGGAAAATTACTCGGGAAATCGCCTATATGGCAGCCAAGCAAAAGCAAAAATGGGCTTTAAAATTTTGTATATTTTATAAGTTGCTCGATTACCCTTGAGCTTTCGAGTAAAACTCGAACAGTATTGTTACAGTTTCAAGTAGAGTTTAGTCAGTTTTGTAATAGAGAATACAATTTTGGCAGTTTCGAGAAAAATTCTCACAATACTGTAATAGAGAATAAGGCTCCAGTAATCCAGAAAATATTGAGTATAAAAACTAATGTTCAGCTGAACAAATTAGTCGATAAAAACATAAATATGAGTCGATTACATATTTGACGTCGACTTGACACTTATGTAATCGCCTCCTATTTATGTTTTTATCGACCAATATTGGCAAAAATCGACTTTCGCAGTAAGAAATTTTAATATCGATTCAAAGTCGCCAAATTGACGACATCCACAATAGGCCCTTGCTGCAGTCATTGACCTGCCTATGATGACTATATCATCTGCATACGCGATTAGCTGAATAAACTCCCACTGGTTTCAATGCGTGCGTGTGCTAATAAGATGTTAAATAGTAATCAGGATAGGGAGTCTCCTTGCTTGATACCTCTGTTCGTTTCAAAGGGCGCGGATACCAATGTATGTATCTGTAACCTCACTGTACTCGATTCAATGAGGTTTTAGTAAGTTGAATTAATTGGTCTAGAAAGTTTAGTTCCACCATTTCTTCGTAGAGTTTTGGCCGGAGCGCAAGATAATATCCTGTCTTAAAGTCAATGAAAAAGAGTTTGGTCTCTATAATAAATTCTTTTGCCTTTTCAATTGCCTGTTCTAATGCGAATATGTGATCGGTTGGTGGACTCTTGTTTGCTGCATCCGCACTGGTAATTGGCTAGTATACAGGGTACACGAAAATATTTTATATACTACATTCAGTAACGTAATTCCTCTGTAATTGGTCAAATTGGTCCCTTTTTTGTGTAGTGGGCAGATTATTCCTATGTTCCATTTGTCAGGTAGTTCTTTGTGCCTCCAAATATTGAATAACCTTATGCATATTTGTTTTTAAAGTATTACTGGCTGTAACCGGCATAACTCCGTTTTGCCCGCAACAGTTGGTCACCAATCGGCTATTATGTCGTGCGCGGCTGTTATGTCGTTTAGTTGTTTACAGGTTTTGGGACATTTCACACGATGGTCAAATTTTGTTCGGTAAAAAAGCCATTCAATATAATTCAAATGTTATTCAACTGATTCATTATATTTTATTTGGTTTTGCAAATGTAGTTTAATTTAATGTAATGTAAACTTGACTGAACATTCAAAATTTGAAATTTAATAAACATTAATCGAAACGAATTCGTTGTATTTCATTCAAATCGTAGCGATTCGCGTGTCGGTAATCCATCCGCGTTACTGCAGTGCGTATGTATATAATAAACGACATTATTCGTTTTTTTGTATGGAGCATACACAAATAAAACAGATGGCTTGCCGACACGTGAGCACGCTACATACAATTGGCCATTTGAAAAGCATGGATTCTCCAAATTCAGGCAACAAAAATTGAAGTATTTCCCCTGAGATTTGTTGGTTGTCATTGCGAATGCCAATCGGACTAGAAATTGTAATCTTTTGAAATCAAAAGGAGTATCGGTCGTAATCAAGGGAATGCGGGAAATGAAAACATTTCCCCCCGAATATTTTCTTTTTAGAATTGTTGCTTTTATCAGATTCGACATAAAATTCTTAATAGCAATTCTGGTATCATTGCACAGTCGTGGTTGAATCAAATTTCGTAGCATTATGATGACCGAACCGTTTTTGAATTGAAAATTATGGTGTGGAAATTCGGATATGTGCAAGGAATTCAAACACTGCGTCGGATAATTCACGACATCATCTTGTTTACTGGTAGAATCAACTGAATCGACTGAATCTCCGGCAATTTGCGATTGAATGGTGAAATTCAATGCGTTGACATCGATATTCTTTGCGGCGAGGATTGCGCGTTCACTGAGCCAAGCGTGATTACGACGATTTCGATTTACTTCGAGGAACACATTGTCCGTTTGTGAATCCACGAATTGGCAAAAATCATTCCAAAAAGTTATTAATCCTGTCGCCGTTTCCACTGAGACTATTCCCTTACCAATTTCTAACAATTGCTTTGAAAATTGTTCAGCATTTTGATCGTTTTGAAGCATATCTTCCCAAATGTTACCGGATCAAACATTTCTTCAGAATTATAAACTGCGTACTAAAACTAGCCAAACAAACTAAATTTTAAACTATGCGCCATAGTTGTTCGAACAAACGTAAAACTATGGCCAAATTCATGGCAGATTTGATGGCCTACCATAATGGCTTTCCATCGAGTTTGCCATAAGATCTACCATCAAAAATGGACAAGTTTCAGGGTCTACACTGTCCATGCCATATGGAAATGAAAATGGTCATGGCTAGTGTAGTGTAGTGATGGCCATGGCTAGTGTAGGAAATGGCCATGGCTAGGGCTGCTTTCGGTATCGTCAAATGTGTTTTACTTCAATAGGAGTCATTTCTAGGTTGAAAAAGTTTCTTTTTATTAATGGAAGCTGCGTGACCATATTCTGTGCGGGATTTAATGAAACTTATGGGTAATAATGATTTGAATTACGATTCAATATTAATCAGGGATGTTATGGAGCTCCGTAACCGTAACCGAAACTATCGGATATCCGAAATAAAAATCTATCCGAAACCGTAACCGAAACCGATATAAAAGTTTCGAATAATTTCGGATAGCGACAGAGTCTAAATGAGACACGTTATGGCATGTTTTACACCGACCGAGCCGACATACCCGTCCAGTGATTGTTAGACCAAATGTTAACCTAGAAATAAAGTCAAATCATTACCTATTTGTATTTAGCTTTTTCAATTCCTTAAAAATATCCGAATATTACGAATGTCCGTAACTGAAACTATCCGAAACTGTCGGATAATCCGAAATAATTTCATATCCGTAACCGTATCCGAAACCGGAATAATATTATTCATTTATCCGTATCCATATCCAGATCCGAAATTACATATCCATAACATCCCTAATATTAATGAACAGTTAATCTACTTACTTATTTTTCAGTCAATCAGTGCTTCTTGATATTATTAGCGTCTGAATTCCGTCGTGATTCTGAATTATTACTTGGAAATGTATGATTAACTCCACAACTCCAACAAAATTTATCAACAAATAATCCTTTCGCCATTGTAACTTATCCCTCTTAATGTTCCTCTTACTCTACCAATATAATCTATATATAATGTAAGTAAAAAACAAAAACCAAATATTTGTAATAAATAAAATAAACTTCCAACAAATAAACTCCAAATACAAGAAACGACTCCGAAAACTGTAACAAAAACAGAGAAGATACCACAAGATGTACACTAAAGGCAACAGAAAAACTACCTAAGTAAAATCTACCTAAATATTCCTACCTTTAACCTCTTCTACACGGCAAATAAAAAAAACATATTTACATTAAAAAAACATTAATAATTTTTATATGTTATCTCAAAACTTAAATATATTTTTGAACGTTACTCAAAAAACTTAAATAAAAAAAAAACGATCAAATCTTTAAGAAAAAAAAGGGCACTTTAACATATATTTAAAAAAAACCCAAAAATTGTTCTCTATCTTCTTGTCTGTATGTGTTAAAAAATCGTGAATTTATTATGACAAAAAAAAGCTTCTATCAAAAAAAAAGTTTATATAAATTATGAAAATTTTAAATAAATTATAAAAGAGAGATAAAGAGCAAAGAATTTAACAAAAGACGATTTACAAGAATAACGAAAAATAAATATAATAAGAGAAGTTGATTCTTAAAACTATATTTAAAAAAAATATAATAAAGTTTATGAACACACAAAAAAAATACATATAAAAACATATAAAAAAAATGGCGTAAAATATGTAAAAGTAACATTTTTTCCTTATATACAATAAAAAGTGATTAAAAAAGTAAATAAATTCAATTCGTGTCGTTCTTGGGTTTTAAAACTAACTTCTTTCTATATTTCTATTTATCATTAATATTTTGTCGCCGGTTTCTTTTTCCCCGAAAAGGAATCACGCGACAAGCAAAATATTTTTCGTCCTGTATAATGTTACTAATATTTCATGAAAAAAAAATACATATGAGTAAAAAAAATATAAAAAAAAATAATTAAAGATTTTAATGACAAAAAAAAAATGAAATTGTACACACAACAAATTAACTTCTTCGTGTCTTATTGTATTTGAATATTTATTTAAAGAAGGAAAACATTATTTAAAATAAATAAAACTTCAAATGCAGTTTTTTTTTGTGTTTTACTAAGGAGTGACTCTCTTTCTATCTCTTCATTAGTATTAGTCCCTTACTCACTTACTTTAACGGGTATATAACAATGATCCGGCCCTGGTCTACCGAAACTGTCCTTTCCATCGTTCTCGATTGAAAGCCGATATCATCCAGTTTGATGTTCTGTAGTGAGTTTCCATGTAGAGTTTACCCTCAGTTGACTCAGATTAAGCGCTCATGGAAACGGGGATTGAGTAGGGGCCTACGGAGTAAGGCGTCTGGCTACCATCCCAGAGGTACCGGGTTCGATTCTCGGCCAGCCCCACGGTCCTTCGCCTTTTCCATTTTCCCACCTACAAAACTTTCCTTCTTTCTTCTTCCCTGTTTACATTCCTGATTTTTCCTGTCATAGCCTTCCTTAGCCCTTCTCCGCTCCACCAAAGCGCATGTCAGCGGTTGGTTGATGAGATTCAACTCGTTTCAGGAGGCATAACACTCCAGCGAGTTGTTTCTCGATACTCCGATGTCAAAAGTCGCGATAGTAATAATTGGGAGTAGGTGTGGACTAAAAATTATCGCGGGTAGGTTGTGACATTTCCTTCCATCCCCGACTAGAGCTGCTGTTCGACATTGCACTCAGAAAAATAGATTGTCGATACAGTATAAAGGGCATTTCCTGCGACTGTAGCCTTTCACATATAAAAAAAAGTTTCTTTAAATATGAGAAAACTCGACGAAACCAATACGATTAAGCTAGGTTTTGCATATGTGTGTGTTTAAGTATTTTTAACTGTACATAGATATATCAACGGCGACGCAATGTAAAATTGATTATGTGTCATTTAAACCCAGAACCGTCATGGAAACAGCATCGAGTTAACTTGAGAAAAAAAGCTTTTTGTTTACTCAACGAAAACTCTACCTCGGATCATGGAAACACAGTACTAGTCTACGCTATTCTTTTAGCGGGAGCTATAGGTCTCCTTTCTGTCGCACTCCATACATCTGACGGAACAAACTTTACGGGCCAGTTCTTTTTGCTAGTACTAACGCTGCCGACTGGAGCCTATCAAGTTTTATTATCTTCACAACATCTATGACTAGATATCGCTTGCGGTTGTATATTATCCGGAATCCTTCACCAATAGTTCCTCGAAGGACTTTCGTAAATGATTTTACTACTTCAAATTTTCGCTCCTCTATCTGGACTTCTGGGTTTGGGTGTTCTTGCAGACGCTTTGTTTTGCAATCATTGATGTGTAGTCCAAGCGCGCTCAATATGATGTTCTACCAATGATGTCGATGTCCACTGCATAAATCAGCAATTGGGTGGACTTGTGAAGGATTGTGTCCATCGTTGCCACCCGAGAATATTGGATTACTTTCCTCAACGCCATTCAGATAGGTCAGACCGTCGGTTTGTTGGAGTCTATTAGGGATGTTGATTTGCCTGGATAGTGTTCCAGGGGGTTAAATGGTAGAATGCCCTTACCTTTAGTTCTGTCAGTATACCAAAGAGACAAGTCCTGAGAAACGCCATCTGCGATCTAAAGTCTACGCGATCTAAGATCTTCCGATATGCTACCGACTCTTACCTCCACCTCCACGAAAATTCTGACTTTACATAGGGTGACCCCTGGCTGCTCTTGCCTCTCTATAAAAGAGTAACAAACGGAGGAGGGTGAAAGGCAAGTGCTCCACGCCTCAAAACGAAACAATTACTGGACTGGTCTTCCAGGTTAAGGGTTTGGGGCTCAGAACCCACACGATACTCTCCAGTGTTTTACCCAACGGAAGAACAGAGTTAGTTGCCTTCATAGTGGAAAAGAAAATTGACATCAAGCCAGTAAGTACTTAATATTGTAAAATATGTACGCTTCGAATAAAAACAAGACGGATGAGGAGAAAGAGGAATTCTACCAGGAGCTAACAAACGCCATGAAATTAAAACCATCAAACGATATTAAAATGATGCTTGGAAACGAGAACACCAAAGTAGGATAAGAAGAGGAATTCCTAGGAGTCATAGGAACGCATGGCCTAAATAACGCTAACAATGACAATGGAAGTAGATTGATCGAGCTCGCAAGCTCAAACTCAATAGTAGTTCCCTTACAAAAATATTCACAAGATGACGTGGCAATCACCAGACGGGGTAACAAATAATCAAACTGACCACGTCTTGATTGAGAGAAGAGGGGCCACGAGTATACTGGTTGCGACAGCAAGCTATGGCTCAGACTACTACCTCGTCAAAGTGAAATTTAGAACCCGGATAACGACAAAAACTCACAGAGGACAAACATAAGTATAACTCAGTTTGTTGTATTGCCTGCCCGATGGCCCCTTCATGTTCCGTCCTTAATGACATCCATAGAAACCGCAAGATTTTGACCCTGGAGACACTGGAGGAGCTTTCAAGGCTCCAAATTTACTTTAACCAGACATAGAGCTCTCCTCAGGATATCCGCAGCTGGGATTAGCTTGAAACTACATTTCGTCACATGGCCTTCTCAGTCATAGTAATCTTTCTCTCTGATACTGCGTCTGCATGCGCATACCGACCGTCCTCGGTTTTCCTGAATTCGGTTCGCCCGGGGATTGTCTCAGTTATCGTCTCCTGGCTGGAGGTGAGTAGATTTTCCTCTGAGGAGGTCGATAACTCGAACTCCCGAACCCCTTGGTGTTTTTGGCAAACTCAAAATACCGGGATACCGATTTTCTTAATAAGAAGAGGGTTAGATGTTCTCTAGGGAATAATAACCCGGCAAAAAGGGCGAAGACTTTGGCCACACGGTTTGAAAAGCCTTCAGAAAAGTCGGAGGCACCCATAATGAAGTCTAGAACGACTCCAAAGCCGACCTTCTGTCATATAGCGGAAAGGGGCAGAATTGGCGTGCTTGCGACTAACAATCCGGAGACTCTTCTGATCAAGAAACAACTAGTTACAGTGCCAGGAAGTCTTCTGGAGGCGGTAGCCGAATTGTCTCAGGGCTCAGAACAGCCCAGGTCAGTAGGGGACGGTGCGCCCTCTATGATGGGCCGCCTTAAGCTTTGGAAGGAGCAAGCCTTTTTGCTGTAGACGGGAACAAGCTGTCGCGCAGCCTTTTTGTAATCGGATACTTTCCGACAGCAACAGAGGACCCCACTGGCATTGGCCCCTGTGCTGAATGTCGAGTCGTGATTTGTGACAAGTTTTTTGAGTTGAAGAAAGTGACGTTTTAATCGAATTACGATTTTCAGCATAGTGGCCTAGAGTGGAAGTGCTAAGTGCGAGTTTAGCCCCCTATGTTGAAAGTCGCAATTCGTCTGAAACGCCACTTTCTTCAACTCAAAAAACTTGTCACAAATCACGACTCGACATTCAGCACAGGGGCCATACTTCCTCTATTGCCGCTACAAGCGAAACTATGACCCTAAAACCACCATTGAAATCCTTATGGGCCCCCCAGCCCATAAAGGCTTGCAAAAGGGAAGATATAATCTCGTAAGGAAATGGCAGGCCGGCAGTACCCGAAAAAAGTTTTATCTAGGACTACTGGAAATACAATTTATGTGAAGTGAAAGCGTCGAACAAAGGGCGCCGAAAGACAATCTCGCTCCACCATCAACAAGGGCTACGGCTGGCGCTGTGAATGATGCACTAAGAGGAAACAATTTGATTTTAAAATTACAAAAGGATCTCAATAAAGCTAAAAACATAACAAAAAAAATGTCAGTTATTAAATTTTTTTATTAAAAACACTTAAATTTATGCATTCTTACATTCACTTTCTACTAAACATTTTACTTAACATTAAAACTATTTATAAATGTTTCTGTTTTTTTCTTTTTTTACTTTTAATATTATTTTTTTGTTTTTTTATTTTATTTTTACTTTCTTTTACTATGTTTACATTTTTTATACTTTTTTTTATTTATTTTTCCTTTTCAATTTTTCCTGCCTTTTACACAGATAAATATCTCCGAGAGTAGAGAAAGCAAAGTTTGTGTTGGGCAATTTGTCACACACACAAACATCTCGGGGAATTCATTTTTGTTTTTTTTTTAATTTTCTTATGAATATAAAAAATAAAAATAAAAAATAAAAATAATAATTACGAAAATTAATAAAGGCGAAAAATAATTTTCTCTCTCATGTTAAATAGTAGTAGTAACACAACTATTCTTCTTCATTCATATTATGTACGAGTAATAAGCGCGATTTTTGTTTTTTGTTTTTTTCTTTTTTTTATATTTTTCTGGTTTTAAGACAACTAGAATCCTACTCTTAAATACATCTACAAAAAAATATAAAGTCAAATTCTTAACAAAATTTAAGAGAAAAAAATTTTCAACATTCAAAAAAATGTTTTCTTCTATAAAAATAATAATTAAAAAAAAATTAAAAATTTACAATTATTATTATTATTATCATAAGGACGTGAGGGGAAGTGGAGGGGGACTATTTATATAGTGAGTTTTATCCTTACAAGTTTTCTTTCTTCTTCTTTTTTATTATTATCATCAATAAAGTTCCGTTTTAAGTCTAAATGAAATTCTTAAGAATTGTACCAAGTAGGAAACAAAAAAAAATCTTTAACTCTTTTTTTTTTTTAATAAAAAATAAAAAAAAATATATAAACTAAGAAAAAAGTAACAATGGAACAACAACTGCTGGCGGGTCATCGGGTTCGTTTTTTAGTAGATGACTTCATAAACTGTGGCCTTCTTGTCGCCTGATCCGGTGACAATGTACTTATCGTCGGCCGAAATATCACAGCTGAGCACCGACGAGGACTCCTTTGATTGGAATATCGAAGCACCGTATGGTGTTCGCCAAGCATTCAGGAGATTATCCTTTCCGGTTGATACAAACCATTTACCACACGCAGCAAACTTCAAGCTAAGTACGCAACTCTCGTGCAAATGAAGTTGATATTTGTCGGGTTTTGTTGCATGCAGAACCTCAACGTTTGAATTTTCCATGCCAACAGCCAACCACTCTCCTGAAATAGAAAAAAACAAATCCTTATTAAGTACCGTTTTATAACCCGTTTATAACTAGGTCGAAAAGTTGAGTCGAGATTGAGTTGAAATTTCGACCATCGTATATGATGTTGAGTTGAGTTGACTTTGGGTTGAAATAGAGTTGAGTTGATATCAAAACCTAACCTCAAATTTTTGTATAAAATTCTCATTTATGGATAATTTATTTTTCCTGTGCCAGAACAAAAACATCGAACACAAAACTATCGCCGAATGCGGACTTCACAAATAGTAAATAAACAAAACAAATGTCGCTTCAACCCAATTTCAACTCAACCTGCGTATATGAAGTGAAATATCAAGTCGATCCAGATAAGAGAGCTGAGTAGGGTTGAGTGGACCCAGTTTCAACTCGACATCCGTTTATGACTGGGTTGAACCCCAGTTGAACCTGGGTTGAACCTAGTCATAAACCGGATATTAGACCAAGCAATATTATGGCATCTCACCTGTTGGACAATATCCCAGCGAAAATATCTGAGAGCTAAAATCATGCTGTTGCAGCTGTCTGCCTTCTCTAAGATCCCAGGATCGCACTGTATTATCCAAGCCACCGGTCCATAGCTTGTTACCATCCGAGCTAATATCAATACACGAAGCGCCATCTGTGTGTCCCTGAAACTGCCTAACCAATGTCTGATTATGGAGATCCCACACGGCAATGTTGCCGTCCGAGCAGCAAGAGAAACAAACTTTGGAATCTGGCGAGATGGCGAGGGCGTAGCAAGCTGGTGCACTAGAGGTGAGTTCAGCCTTGATACGCGGGGTAGGGCTGGCCAGATCCCAAATCGATAAATTTGAAGCCTCTCCGCCGACAATTAGTGTTCGACCATCTGGGAGCAGCTTCACCGAACGTATATAGTTGTCACGCTGCAGGCAATCCAGCTGTGATACTGGATTCTTGTTATTTGGTTGAGAGATGTCCCATGCCTTGACGCATCCTTTACCGCCGGTGTAAACATATTTTGTGGGATTCGATATCGTCACTGCACATACAACTTCACCATGTGCGAGAGTGTTTATTTGGCGGGCGTGTCTAAAATGATAAAGAACGATTAGATGTTACGACATTCGACTCTGACGAAATTGTGCTATGCTTACCTTGGAATACCAGATCCTATTAGAGCATCTGGCGGGAATGGTACTGGCTGCATTTGTCCATCAGCGCTTACATGAAACGAATAGGCCCTGGAAAATAATAGAAAATCGGTGAAATGTTGGCATACACAAAAACTTCAATTGAAATGGCAAACAAGCATTTAAACTATGATAACATATTGCAGGATACATTCCAAATTCCTAACGGTAATTTCAGTGTTCTCGGTATACAATTCAAGACTTACCAAGGCATCTTAATGGGGCTGGGTGGAGTATACTTAACGATGACTTACCGCGCTCGATAAATGAAAATTTCGCTGTGCTTAATGCGAACAATTCTGGATCTTAAATGAGACTAGAATGTCTTGAAAAAGTAGCGAGCAAGAATACACAAAAGATTTTGAGCTTTTAGTTATCTTTTCTGAAATATATTGACGATCAGTGTTTACAGCAACATATGTAGTGTTTACAGTATCACATGAAGCTATTTACGCTGGCGATCGGTTATCAGCCTGCGTCTCGCTTTGGGCTGATTGTATTTGCAAATAAAAACAAATTGCAACAAATTTCTGTAGATATGGGTGCACGCTCTTCTGTTTGTTGTGTATATTAAAATGGAAATGATCACATCAAGATAATGTTATCTCTACACAAAGTCGCATACAAGAAACAGAAGTACAAATCAATCAATTAGTAATATAATAAAGATTGTGGAGGAAGAATATGAATTGTCAAGAGAATGGATCATGGATGGACTATAAGATCACTATCAGTCTATGAGATCACTCAAAGAATGTGTACTTTCTGATGTTAGTTAGAGATTAATAGTTCAACCAATCAGAACGTCAGACTGCAGATCCCTTTTATTAGGCCAAGCAAGATTGACAGAAAATACATAAATTCGTTAAATGTACTGAAAAAGATGGCACTAGTACTTGGGCTTTGTGGAAACCTGGAACACTGGAAACCTTCCCTATATCTAGGGTGACTTGGTAAACTTACAACAACGAAAACATAATGGGCCCAAACAGACCCGACGAAATATTGCCAGAACCACGGCAATCATCCGGAGGCATTAGCCCATACCCATAGGATACCACACTGCCAAATTGAGCATTCAGAAGCCCTTCACCTACCTGGGCCTTCTTAGTAGGAGCACTGAGCCCATCCCCATCAGCTAAATACCTGGGTATTATTTCAGATCGAATTGAAGGTTCAAAATCGAAGAGAAAGCAATAAGGTCAGTATAGCTTTCTAAGCTAGTAAGTAGTCCTTTGGCAATAGATGAGGCTTGAAGTACACGTCGTTCGCGTCTGTACGCCGCAGTAGTGCAGTGCCGATATATGGCCATGCAGTGCGGTGGTCCGCTCTTCCAAAATACTAGAACAAATCCAAAATAGGCCAGGTTGGTAGGTATGTGGGTAAAAAAGGCTGAACAAGGCCATCCGAGCACTTCAAAAATTTGTGCAGAGAAATAGAGTCGGACCCCTGGGTTGTGCAGTTTATAAAAGGGTCAGGTCAGCGGTCAAGAGCAAGCGCCGATCACCTGCCTCGCGCTGCTAGTCTACGTCCTATATTCACAGATCGGTGATGTCTCTACTCTTTATGTGAGGCCAGAAGAGGTACCTGCGGCCGGACAAGCCTTTAGGGGACCCATCGTTCTACAGTCCGGTATGCCTCCTTAGTTACATATGCAAACTTTCGAACGTGTGACCTGTAACAGGATACTCCCTAGCTTCCAAAGAGTAGAAGGCCTGTCGAACAAGCAATTCGGCTTCCAAAAGACAAAGTCGACGACTGATGTCAGTCAACATGGTGGTGGGCCTAGCAGGAGCCGCCACATAGAAAAATCACTGCTGCTGATAGCCCGCGACGTAAAAAATGATTTTAACTCAGCGTGATAGATTAAAGGAGTTTAAAGAAGAAGAAGAAGAAGTGATAGAGTAAAACAGCAAGCACAACAACAACAATCATAAGAATGCTGCCCAATGTTGAGGGCCCTAGACCGAGTTGCCGCCTTCTTTTGAGGAGGGTGGTTAGATTAGTCCTGTTATACGTAGCACCGTTGTGGACAGCAGCGTTAAACAGAACTGAAAACAGCAGGAAATGGAGGACTGCATATAGGTTAAGTACACTTTGCGTTTGGTGCGCGTACAAGACCACGTCCGACAACGCAGGGTGCGTGATAGTGAGGATGATCCCCATAGACATTCTGACGCGAGAGGGCATGCGTCTCTATGACCCAGAATATGGTAGAGCGGAGCCAAAAAAGGTTCGGCGGCAGATTCCGCGCTGCGATCCGTAAGAGAATGGCAAGGGAAGTGGAACGAATCTGTCAAGGGTCGTTGGACTCACAGACTTATCCTTTACTTGGAAATATGGATTACGAGGGAAGTGAGTTATGACCTCATGCAGATCCTTAGTGGACATGGGGATATAGGAAATACCTTCACCGTTTCGGGTTTCGGGAACTATGATTCACCGTTGTGTCCGATATGTCCAGGGATGGAAGAAAACGCAGAGCACGTCCTCTTCAGCTACTCTCTGCAGTTACGGCAGTGGGTTTTTATATGGAATTCTCAATCTGGCTGCATGATGGCCAAGCGTCCCGTTATAATCACCATGATCCTGGCGAAATCCTTGCGTGTCGTCGTCACGAAGAGGTCTCGCGATCTTTGTTGTTGTAACCAGGCGAAGCCCTTCTAAACTTGACACATGATGAGAGACTTCCCCATCAGGAGCCAGCTACTGAGAGAAAGTACATGCGCGATTGTTGTCCCCAATAGGCCAAGTCCAAAGAATTTCATGTTTCGAAAGTTACGCGAGCTTTGCGTACAACCCCCACTGAAGTAATGAATTCTGAATCTGCTGCAACCTTATTTAGACATAAGGCAACAGGCAGCCTATGACGCTAAGGCTTCAGGGTACAGAAGACGTATGGAGGAAAAAACAATAAATTGCGCTCTTTACCATTGGGAATGGCAGATAAGCTGCCCGACCACATGACATCGAAGCTCAACTCTAGCCCATATTTAGATGGTTAGATCCCCACTAGAGAGGAATTATGATATATGCACTGGAGTTTTCTATCCTTCGCTCAATCTCCAAATACTACCGCTGATCCTACCTTTACCAGACGAGTCCAAGGCCAGGAAAATGAGTAATCCTGTTATCGGATATTCAAGCTGCTATCAAGGCGATAGTCGGGGTATTAACGGTTCAAGCTGGTTAAAATCAGTGAGAAAGTGGAGTTTGGACGGATAGTACACTTAAACAGCAAATTAGACTAGAAAGGACCGCACTACTAGAAATATTATCAATACTGCTCTGCTTTTATTGAAGTCACTCAAAACCATTCAAACTACACACACCAAAACGAAACACCACACAAACCTCAAACATCTCAATAATTCTACAATAAAAATCAATACAAACTCACGGCTTTCCTCCAGGTATCGTTGCCAAAGAAGCTCCCAGCGGTGGAGCTCTCATCTGCGGATGTGGATCGAATCCCACTTGTAAAGGAGCCCTCGGAAAATTATTCAATCCTGGCGGCAAATTATTGTGTACACCAGCAGCGGCTGCAGCTGCTGCACCATACGCAGCGACTGCCTGCAGGTCATGTGGTCCGGCACCATTAAGCTGTCCCAAATATGGCGGATAACCTCCGGGATTCAGAACAGGAGGTTTTGCAACTGCCTTAACAAGACCACCAGGTCCGGGTCCGGCACCGCCAACACCCAAGCCATTTGCTGATGGATTTGAATTGGTCGGTGTTACTGGTTTGGCGATTGGGGTTGATGGTTTCTCTTCGAGCTTCTTATTCGAGGGTGTTGAGGCGTTCGATGATGTACCGGATCGTGGTGAATGAGCACCAGTTACACGATCACGATCTGAATGATCGAACTTCTTCATAAGCATGCCGTTTTCACGTGGTGAGGCGGTACCGTTGCTGTGATGTTGATTTTGTACAGGAGACAATGGATTTATTTCTGAAGCATCGTCAACAACGAGATCTTGATCGGATTTTTCACCATCAGATTGCTAAAATTAGTAAGGAGAGATTAGAATGCGCATTCTAGATATTGAAGAAATCCGTATACTTACATGTCCCATATCTTTGTCTTCTTTCTTAACTTTTTTCATTTCATGTTGGTCTGGAGATCGAGGTCTGTACTTATCGCGCTCGGGAGGCGATATTGAGCTACGCTAAAAGAGAAAGAGAATATCACATAGCATCATTGCTTCTCTCATCGTCATATACTATCTATCAAAAATATGACAAAACTTACATGTCGCTCCTCATTCACGCTCATTCCGCTTGTACTTTTTGCATCGTCCGGTCTGTGTATCTCCTGCTTAATCACCGCTAAAGGGTGCTGCGACGGAGCGTTTGGGATCCCAATTGGACCCCCAGCTAGAGCACCTGGTGCTATACTCGGATGTGGCATCGGTAAAGGCATTGTTGGGGCAGCTGCATGACCAGGTATTTGCTGTGTATGCATTTGCTGTAGCAGTCGCGGCAGGTCTGGTCTTTGCTGGCCAATAACTGAATTCAATTCAGACATTGTGATTTGTTTGGCCCGTTCGACTGCTGTAGCTACTTGCTGTTGATGATCTTGCGTTAAAAATGGAATGATCTGTCCGATGATTGCATTTAAACGTTTCGATATTTCTGTCTGTAATGATAGAAAATGGGGATTATGAGATTATGTAATAAAATAAGGCAGGACATATAGAGTTTGACTAATGTTGGACAGACAACTGTTAAGATTGTTTGCTTTTAAGGCTGTGAATAATCGCGCACCTATCTACATATATGGTGATAGATATATGTATGAGGTACGCCCTTTTGAGATGGCCACCATAGATCTAAAGGTATATTGAGTATACTTTATTGCTTATTGTATTCTACTTATGATACCCTTTCACCCACCCACGTCGAGGTAGTTGAGATGGCCGCCATAGATCAAACGACATAGCCTATTGTATTCTTCTTGTATAAAAATTGATGTTACTTCGGCAGTTTTATCATTATCTACTACCAACATTCGAGAGATTCAAAGAATTTCCGCAATTTCGAAGGTGGATACACCAACTCGCCTAGAGAGTTAACGTAATTTACCGAATCAAATCAAACTCAATTAAGATTAGCACTTACTGTTCCACAAAATCCACAGTTAGTGAAGACTGTGTATACCGAGAAGTGGAATTTACAAAAGTAGTGTTTCTTGTACATATGTGAGATGTCACGACAACGATTGAATCTTCACCGCAAAGCCCTGACACATTTCGCCCCAGCCAGATCACAGCTCTAAGTAGGTAACACTTCAGTTTATTCCCATTGAAAACGACACGTAGTCGGGCGCCAAAACCTCACTTATCAAGAGCAATCTGAAACCACTCTTATGCTCTCTACACCCGCCGCTGCCGCCCCCCCGCACCGTTTTGGGTGTACTATGCCGGGTTTTACACCCTTTGACAAACTTCAACAGCGCTAGATCCCCATAATTATCGAGAGTGAGATATAGAGGCGGGCGGAACAAGCTTCAACATAACTGGTGTTAATTAATTTCTAATTACCTGAATTTGGAGAGGAGACAAGCCCCAAGCCTGAGCCCCTTTGCATGTTTAACATGGATACAACAACAATAATTTAACTGACAGGCAGCAGGGCGGTGTGGAATGGAGCTGTTTTGCCCCATTCCCGGGGGGCTGCTCCCTCGTCACAAATCCAAGTTATCTGACTGGCAAAAATGTTAATCACTCGCCCTCTGCCGCAGGCACTAACACACAAACAGTGACCTGAGTGTGCTCGGATCCCGGAACCACCACCCCCATCGCCGCAGCCCCCGCACTACCGCTGCCGAATAACACAGGGTAACCAACAAAAACCGACCGAGCAGACTGACAGATACACAGCCACATCCACAGGCAGACAGACACCTACCTAAACACCACAAGGGCTTAGACCCAAATTTCCTCGGGGACAGCATGAAAACTAATTTAACATGCTCCCGATAGCACGGGGGTTGTTAACTGGATTTGGAAGTGCGGATGGTTGGGGCCGACACCGGGGGTTGCCAAGTGGTTAATTTGCTTACATATACCCGCTGATCACGTCGGGCGGTGGGGTTACGCTCTGCTGTGCGGCGGAGCAACGGAGCTAGGGGTTGATGGCTGGCTGGCGGCGTTAACGAGGCAGTCAAAATTAAGGGCGAGGGTGAGGGACAACGATATGAACTGAAATGGTTGAACTTTCTACTACGGTCGGGCGGGGGCCCGTGTCTCCCCGCTGCTGGTGCTGCTGCTGATGCTGTCGTGCCCACTTAAGCTCAGCTCTAATGGCTGGCACTGTAGCTCCACTTTTAATCACACCCTCCCACCCAGGCAGAAAGTACACACAGCCCCATCTGATGTGGGTTTAATGACTTTTTCCCGTTTGTTAAGTGAAAGAAGATGTTGTGGTGGGGGAAATTGTACTATAAATATGACGGGCGGGCAATGATTGCTTTTGGATTGGCTTCAAAGGGACTGGCGCGGCGCGGCGGCTGGGAGCAGGACTTTAATTAAGGACAAAAAGATTTGCGGAAGACAAATATACATAGACTCTTGCTCGTTGTAGTCAATAAAATGACTTAATTTCTCGTGTGATGTGCCGTGAAATTGTTGATCTCTATCTTGTTCGGCTTTAGAACAATGATTTGCTAAGCCTGTTTTCTTGTGATGGTGAAATGGTTTTGGATGGAGCTTTAAAATCAAGGAGTAATCCTTAACCTAGTTTTTATGGCTGTAATATTTTACGCCATTGTACCTGTACGTCTTAGTTTTTGTAGTAACCAAGTTCATTTTTAGACCATATAAAATCTCTTCGTATATTTGATAGCTGGAATCGATTCATAAAACTATGAATTGTAGCTTTGATGTCGTACAATCATTGATAATCAATAGTTGCAGCTGAGACCAGCGGATTCGCACCGCTTCATTTCGAAGTAAAGAAATCTGCTATAACCGGTGCACTCAGCCTGACATTGCATAGCCATCTAGCCGACGGTCTCCAGTGGAATCAATCCCAGAAGCGGAATTGTTATCAGGCTGTCAACCAATGAAAATATCTCAAAGATTTAGGTGGAAATGGACAGAGTGTATTTCTAAGGAAGAAGGATGGCTCCAAGCCAGAAAGGCATGGTTTTTGGACTCTAAGGTAATTTTTTTGTCGTAACTCTTTCACAGAAAACGCAAGTCTATCTCATAGCAAGACCTACTTCGGTTCAAAGATACTCCATAGATTCTCTCTTGTAGGCTACAATAGCCTTTTCATCCTTGTCCTCTCATTATAATCATCATCCTGGTTACAGCGGCATGCAATTTAGCAAGAATGTTCGGCTATCTTAGTCATAGGAAGAGGAGACTCTTAATTTTAGGGCATGAGTCGAAGCCACACGTTGGCTAGCCGACACCAAGACTCGAGGCCTCCGTTGGGGTGTTTCGTGTCCGCTCTCGTCGGACTCGACAGAACCCCTTAACACCCCTTTCGCCGTCTTTTTTTGCGTATTCATAGTAGGCACGAGTAATCAACTGTGGTAGTACATTGGCAATATGATGCTGCTGTGGTGGACGAATTTGATGATGACCATTCATTCCTTTGCGGAACAATTGTTGCTGGCATATGATGCCGAGTATGTGGTGGACGTGCATTATCTGAATGATGCATTTTATAATGAGACAAAAATTAATGAGATTAAAAATTAGAACGTAGTACACGGGATGTGTTTCAAGATGCTGCTTTTGATTATGATCCTCTAATCAACTATATTAACCATTGATTGGTACTTATAGGGCGAATGGATAAAAAGTGTAGACATTTTCAAGAACTAAAATGGAAAGAAGAAACAGTGAAGTGTTGTTCTGGTAATGAAGTTCCACTTCTGTCACTTGGTAAGCTAGAGGAACCCTTAACATCTTTACTTTTGTACGATAGCAATAAATCGCGGCGTTTTTTGAACAGGATGAAGAAATATAATTGTTGCTTTCGAATGACGTCATTTGGTGTAAATAATGAGGTTTTTACGCCTGGGTTTTCAACTACATTTACAATGCAAGGTCACAGGATTGGCTCTTTAGTGCCACAGATGATCAACCAAAATTTTTACAGACTTATTTCATGGGAGATGAAAATAGCGAAGTAGAACGCCGATGTGAAAATATTGAGGTGGTTGAAATAGATACCAATCTAAAAATTCAGAGAATATTCCACGATTGGAACAGCCTCATTAACACTTTCAAAACAGCTTTAGAAAGAATGCCGGGAGAAGATTACAAGTCAGTTATAAGCTTCGTACTACCCGTCCGCCATGTCGTTTACCCTATAGTGCAATGTCTAGTAGCAAGCTTAGTTTGAAAATAAAGAAGGGATATGATATGTTAAGGGTGTTGTCCGCAGGATGCATGAAGAGGAAGTGACCCTCGTGTTTGAACTCTGCAGCCATCGGCTTTGGCTGTAATATACAAATTCTACAATCTTCTTCAACAATCTCTACAACTTCTTTAGTTCAGGCGAGGCTTCGAAAACTGCTCTAACGTGGCTAGATCCTTTGAGCCAACGTAGGAATGTAGCCACAGCGATTATTCCATCGTGATATAGGTACTTCTGCCTCCTTGACAATCTTATACCCTAAACACCAGATTAGCCTGTTCAACTCATTCCCACTGCCTTCTTTATTTCTTTCACTAAGGTGTTAAGTCCAATTTTACCATAAGCCAATTTTACTACCACCGATTTGCATTCCAGACCATTTGAACAGACTACCTTAAGAATTTCCATTTACACTTTTTAGGTCAAGCAATATTGATATCCTGCTCTTCGTGGTACAGTGGCCAAAAATTAAGAGCGAGGTGATGTCCTTCGCTTTTCTGATTCTCCATAGGTGGTAATTTAGGCTGCACTGTGTGGTTACCAAGCCAATTAATGTTCTAACATACTGCTGTGCCTTAGAAATTCTCTAGCAGAGTTGCAAGCAGACCTAAGAATAAACGACTTGGAGTTCACCGGACCAGCTGTGAGCCTAAGTGTTCGGTGTTTGGCCAAGACATCCAAGTTGGTTCTGTGACATCGGCTTCATATGTTATTATTGGCTTTCCGATAGTAATGTGCATGGTTTTAAGTTGTAGCCTACAAACATTACGGCTGATCCACATATATCTGCGGGACCTGGTTCTAATATCAATGGAGTTTGGAACTGGTAGTATCATCACATCACTGTTCTATTCGAAGTATAATTTCATAGTGATAGGAGGTTAAGATCTAGTGATCCGGTAATGACCGTTGAGTGCGCTGAAATGCTGAAAGACAAATCTTGAGTCAACTAAAAATAGTTTAGTTCGCATTAGCAAACAATTTAACAGCCGTAATATTTTTTCCTTAAACGTTGACTTCAAAATGTATTCTAGTGGAATAACTTTGATTGCATGCAGTCGCTTTTTTCCTTATCACACCTCCCCTCCACCTCAAAAATAGAGTTTATTTATGCGAAATCTTTCCGCTGATTTGTGCATTTCACAAACAAACCAGAAGGAATTTAATCCAACGATCGAATAAAACTGTCGATCATAACTTCTAGCCCATTCACAATACCAGAATTTTTGATCGAATCAATAAAAAAAGCTGAATTTAAAGTACGCCACTTTACAACTCCGCGCCGCGGTGTGGCGACAAAAATAAAACGAAATCAGAGAAATGGACACGACTAAGGCCGTGGTGTGAATTGATTACATAAAAAATTTATTAGTTTTTTCCGTTGGGCTTCGAGAAATCGAAGCCATAATTTTGTGCACCACAAAAATTATATCCACCAGCGTCGACATGACCCGAAATCTAATTCCACTAGAAATACCACATTCCACTCGGCGATGCTAAGCCGCAGCCGAGCGTAAGCCCCAAGCGTGTGAGCATGTTCTGGGCTTCCGCTGAAATTTATGCACACACCGGTGTGGATGGAAGCTGGAGCTTGGAGCTGGTCTGGCTGGTTGGTGGTGCTGGGTCGGGACATGGAAGCAGTGAAATTACCCCATTAAATGTGAACCTATGTGAAAATTACACCCTCGCTTAAAAAAAATTGATCGACCTCCACCTGGTTGCTAGTTGGGACAGTCCGATGTAGGTACGTATCTATTCTGGTGGATGGTCATGGCTGTTGGGTTGTGGTATGGCAGGTGTGAGGTGGAGTAGGAGGTCGGAGTAGACTCAATGCTCATAAAATTCTGTAGCTGAAACTATTAACAGCTTAATGCGGTCGTCGGTTTAGGTGGTCACAGTCTGTGGCTATTTTGCTGGCATCCATATAACACATGGTCAATACACACGCTACCATTGCACCAGCAACAACAACAACAACTTTACGATATACTACAGAGAGGTGGAAAGTTTCGGGCACCCCCCGGTGGCAGGTTTCACTCATAATGACGAGCAACAGAGCCATCAAAATGGTATCATTGGACAGAACAACCCTTCCACCATTGTAGCCCCATTTGGTCGTAGTTGATTCTCGTATGTACGGTAATTTCAATTTGGAGGACATAAACATTCACCCTCCGAGGGATGTGCTTGGGATGGGGTGGTTGGCGGGATACCGAACAGTAGTGGGTTTTGTATCCTAACCGAACCTGACCCAACACTGACCAGATCTGATCTGACCAAGACATTAGGGCCGGCCGTATATGCTCATGTGCTCTTGTACGATGGCGTGTGATGTGGTGTTGGTCAGCTGCAAGTCCACATTTCAGTTGACCACAGGATTGCCATTAACATTTCTGGGCCACCCATTAACGATGCCCAGCACTGTGTTCGGTCCAGTGCCTGGGTGTCCTTCATTGCTTCAATTCGAGTTTATTTCTGGTCGTTCCCTGACCATCTGGCTTCTGGTTTGCTCGTCCTTTCGTCTCGCAAGTGGCACCACTCTGGGCCACCCCCGGTTGAGTGGGCCACGGTTGGTATGAAATTTCAATTTCCGAGAGTCCTTTAAGGTGGAATCTGAATGAAATTTAAGCTTTTGACACGGCGACATTCTGCTTTGATTAAAATGATTGATTGATATGCGAAAATCTGACTTCAGAGTGTTACAAGACCAAACTGACTCGGATGGCATCAAATCAAAATGTTTTGGGGGATGTAGTTAATGACTTCTTTGGGGTGGGGGGAGGGTCAAGTTTTACTGAAAATAGGGACAGTATTCGTTAACAGTTAAAAAATGTTGGGTTTCTGATGTCGTGATTTGAAGGTGCTGATTGTTACACCGTGTCGAAGTGTATCTTGAGCTGTGCCACAAATTCGTTTTCCGTTATCTCTGGGCTGGTATAATCTAAAAGAAAACTCTCCTGGTAGACGGATTTCTTGACCATAGACCATATCTGCTGTGGATGTCATCTCTGCTCTAATGCCGAGGATTATTTCGGTAATCTGCTTGAAGTCTTGTAAAAACCTTCTAATATGCTGTTGCTTTGGGGATAGTATGGTGTCGTATAATAAATTGTCTCCCCTGGTCTCTTGATATCCTTTTTTCCGTGTGTGAGGTATTGGGTCCAAAGGTACTGCAGCCATTTCATTTGACCTATTGTACTACAACCCCTATACCTTATATTTGTAGGCCACACCGCTTGAACAAGTTCAGCAGTTGGCCTAGTGGCTTGTCGCTTAGATTTGAGTGGCAAGGACTCCTCGAACAAAGAAACCCTGCTCCTCGATATTGAAGGGCACTCACAGAGAAGGTATAGGGAAGACTCATCCTTTTGCAGGCAAAGCTTACGGTGAGGTCCTCCGCCCTTCCCGTCCTTCGTAAATGGTAATTTAGGGCACAATGTCCGGTAATCAAGCCAACAAGTGTCCTGACTCTATTGTTATTGCGCCCTAACAATTCTTTGGCCGTCTTGGGGGACGACACAGGAAGGAACCGCTTAGAGTTGACCAGTCTAGGCGCGGACCTCCAATGTTCAGTATGTTTCATCAAAGTCCGATCGGCCAGCGCTCTTTGCAGAAAGCTGGACGTTGCCCCAATAGCCGGCTCTGGACCGATGTATGTAATATCAGAGCCCTGTTTAGCGAGAGCATCCGCATTTTCATTGCCTTTGAAGCCCTGGTGACTCGGGCCCCAGACAAGGGTAACTTGATTGAGAACGCCCAACTCATAAAGAGCACGCTGACAGTCCCAAACGAATTTCGACTTGGTCCTACGGACCTAATCGCCCTTCTTAAGTTCTCATGAGTGCATGCCGGAATAGCGTACACCTCTGCTTTAAAGACAGTTACTAGGGTGCCTAGGCTTATCGCCCTGCTGAATCTGGGGCTTTCAGCCGCAGCGCCGCGTTACCAGATTGAGAAAAGTCTCCAGCGCTGCCGTCGAAGAAGTGCGGATGGCCCCAGTGATGGAAAGGCAGGCCATTCTTAGAATTTTGCTTAAATTGGTCATGAAACCCTTAAGCGTCGTTTTGTGCCACCAAACTAAAGCTCCACAAGTTACCATGGGCCTAATGATGGTGGTGAATATCCAATACATAAATACATGGTTTTCGGTTGCAAACACCATGTTGCATCACAAGCTCTGCGGCAAGCCCACAGAGATCTGAGCGTTCTGTTCATCAGAGTATCCATGTTCTGGTTCCAGTTGAGCTTCGCATCTAGCGTCACTCCTAAATATTTGGCTTATTGTGAAAAGGCTATAGTGTAGTAGGGTCCAAAAGTCCCGGTAGTGATCGTTTCCTGGTGAAAGGAACCAGAATCGTTTTGTCGGGATTGACTTTTAGTCCTACGCTCTCGCTCCAGCTAGAGACCCAGATTTAGTCCTTCAGTTTCATCAGTAACTATAATACTATGACGACATCGTCAGCGTAACCTTGGGCATAAAAGTTTCGGCCGTTGAGCAGCTCTAGGAGTTCATCTACAACAAGGCACCAGAGAAGTGGAGATAAAACTTCTCCCTGTGGACAACCTTTTGCTATGAGAGCCCATTAGTCTGCAAGTTCTCAGCATAGCGTCTGGTATATAGGGTTGAACTACTTTTTCACCCATGTCGCAATACAATTCGCATTTGCTGTTGGGAACAGGCATCATTTCAATTTGATTGTTTTAGTTCGATCGCTTAAACTTAGCGAGGTCTGATAACTCTCTTGCTCCTTAGCCATTCCTTCGAAATCAATCATTGACGACACCGATATTGCATTTGTAACCGACAAACAATCCGAGTTGTCCTTTCCGCCTAGGTGAACTATGTTTGTTGAAAATCGACTGATAACATCCATTTGTCGTGTTTGCTTAGGTGACGGTTTCTCCCAAGTCTGCTAAAACGCGTAACACTGAGGTTTGTGTTCTGCTATGATGGTAAATTAGTTCTCTCTAAGAAAATGTCGGAAATATTTTAACCCTGTATTCATCGTCAGTAATTCCACGTACGTTTTATATCGTTTCGCAATGTTGAAAGCTTCCGCCAAAAAAAATCATAAGGGTTGCCAGTCTGTGTCTGTTAACCGATTATGGTAATGCAGTATCTGACGCGTCGGTAACTATTGAGATTTTTTTTTGTAGGAAAAAACCAAGCTTAGGAGTACCCCTTTATACTACCAGTCCGTCATGTCGTTCAGTTCATGGTGCAATGTCTAGTAGTAAGCTTGATTTGATTTGAACTTCTATATCGTATTGTGCGCGAAGGGGGGCTGTAGGGTATGGGGGTGAGCCTAGCGGGCAAGTCTTGTGTTGCGGGAAAAATATTGCCGTGCAGGCAGGAGGTCCTGAATTTCAGTGGAACAGTCGCCATGGTAATAGCGATAAAGTGCGGAGAGGGCTGCTACATTCCTACGGTGGCTTAAGGTGTCTATGGAGGCGCGAAAAGGGCCATCACCAATGAGTTTGAGGGTGCGATTTTGCACCTTGTCGAAACAAGCCAAGGTGGTTTTTGGGGCGCCTGCCCAGATATACGAAATGTGTTCAAGGCGCGGCCGAATGTAGGATTTGTAGATTGTAGTCAAGGCGGCTGGCCGGAGGAGGAACTTGCATCTCTTGAGAAATCCAAGGCATTGGGAGGCTTGTTTGGCGATTTGCAATATGTGATCATTCCATCGCAGATGCTCCGTTAAAGTTACCCCTAGGATATTGAGAGCTGAGGCAGCCGTTAGATTCGCTTTATCCACTGAGATCGGAGGAAGGTCGGTACAATTTTTGTTGGAGATCAGGCAGTACTTCGTTTTCGTGGCATTAAATTCGACGCGGTTCATTTCGCCCCAATGAAGAATCGATTCGATATCCCAGTTGATCGAAGTGGACATCAGTTGACGGTGGTAAAGACAAGGTCTGGCACGTGCTTGTCTTATATTGTCGAAGCAGTAAGAGAAGAGTAAGAGATTGGAGCGCTATGCATAGGAAAAGCTTACATTGTTGTTTCCGGCAGACACATTTTTTTGAACGCATGGGGAAAGATTTTCTCCAATTCTTGAAGAAATTACTACCCGGGACCTTTGCCGCTCGTATAGTCCATATCGGGAGCCTTGTTCAATCTGTGTGGCCCATGAGACCCGAGGGTTGGTTGATGGTGCTGGTATACACACTCATACCAAGAGTAGTAGGGCATTTTTGAAGTGGAACATTTCAAAAAAAAATGAGGCCGCAGTACAATTTAAAGTCGTGTAAGGGGCAAATGTACTGCCTCACATAAGTCCTGCCCAAGTCTAACTGTAAGGAATGTGTTAATCAAATTGCTCACTGAGGTTCTAAAATGAGTTTTCTATCCAGCTGGATTTTTTCATAATTCAACAATTTCAGAGACAGACCTATTTTGATTAGAATTGGACATTTTTTTCAGAACTAAAATAATACATAAATCAAACGAGCTCCCCCGCCCCTCCTGTATCCGCCACTGATCTTAGATACAAAAGGAGAATTAAAATAACGATTCTTACCTGTTTGTGCATTTCTACATTGAGTCCGTATGACATTTCGTAATACTGAAAAAAAAAAACAAAATTTGAAGTGTCTTTTACGAGAATTTTACTTTTGTTAATTACCATCACGTAGTGCCTTTGCATCTCTGTTTTCTCCTGTGCCAACTTCTCGCATTCCAACTTTAAGCTAAAAAACAGAAATATAAAAAAATAAATATTTTTTCACACAAAAACATTTTAAAAGTTCACATTTGTATTTTTTAAAGCTAAAAAAATAAAAAAAAACATTTTCTCTCACAAAGAAGAGTTTTATGGCGCTTTTTTTATTATCGTACAATTTTATTACTTTAACATCTATATTTTTTCTTATTTCACTTCGGTCGTGAGCAGAATTAAGGTGGGATTAGCAGTCGTGAAGCTAACTCGAGGCGGTTACGTGATTGGAAGTTTTGTGGTTTGATTATAATGTTTCGACGTTAACACACAATCAGAAATAATCTCTTCGCGTCGATAATGCAGGTTGGAAAATTATTAACAAAACACATCCGGATATTGTTTGACAATGTTTCGTTCAGAATTTCAAATTTTTTAATATGTAAAACATTAATGAAACAATTTCAAAAAAAAAAGAAACTAACAATATGAATATCAATTGAAATAAATAAATGCCATATAAAGTAATAAACTCAATTAATAGTGGGCAATGCAATTCTGTAATAGATTTTGATCTATGATATGGTGCAGTTGACAGTAATTGAATGGTATTATGGCGGTGCCAGGTGTGAGTTGACATATCAATATCACGCAATTGCCCTCCGTTTTATTGGTAATTAGGAATTTATATGATGACATGTTAAAGTTATTGAGGCGCTTTAATGTCGTTTAAGTCGAAATTATATGCACAAATCGTTTTGTGCAAAATGTCTTAATTTAATTTGAAATTGGCAATTTTAATATGTGATTTCTTTGTCGAATTTCTATTTTAATGCTAATTTGAAATACGAGTTCTTATGATGATGCATTTTCAATATAATAATGACACAAGAATGGAAATTTTTAATAAGTAAGTAATTGATCTGGCGAAACATGTTCGACCACAAACAATGACGAATTCTGACGTAAACCAATATTATTGATGCTTTCAAAATCCAGCTGCTGCCATTATCTTTAAAAATATTTGTACTAGCATGAAACTCTTGTCCAAATGAAGCTTTAAATTCGTCATTGAAACATAGGCACTATTGGGTACAAATTATAAATGCGCCGAATGTTCGGCCGAATATTCGTATTCGGTATATTCGGCGTGCTTTTTAATGTTCGTATTCGGCCGAATAATTACCGAATATTCAAATAGTATTATTTTAAGAGTTACATATGTTAAAGAGGCTTTATTCTGGAACCGAACATAGGTAGTATTTGTAAATTAAACAAACACTTCTTTGTGTAACCATATTTATTCACAAAAAAAAATGAGAGTCCACATACGAGTCAACAAAAACGAGACCGATTTGAAACCAGTTTGCAACTGCTTGCGTACGACTGTTCTTGCTGGACGAAAGCAATATCAAGCTTGTACTTGCGTACTCGTAGTTGCATTCCGTCCTAACATAACCCAAAAATCTAAGTAACGAGCGTATGATTGAGTGTTCTATGACACATGCGGCTATACAGAAAAAGTTGAAAGTAGATCAACATTTGCGTTGCATGCATTTCATTCACGGAATATTCCGTCAAGTCGCATTTGAATACACACACTTCTGTATGGTATGTCACCGAATGCAACGCATGTACGCTTGGAAATGTCACCAGTTCCAGTCGTGTGGTTGGATTTGTACGTGTCAAAGTTTATTCAACAAAATCTTCGTGAGCATAGATAACCGATTGATCAAAAATCAGTTGCGCTTGTGTGTGGACAAAGGTTTCATTTTGGTTGCAAACTGATTGTGAGCGTAATAATGCTGAAACCAGTTTGAAACTGGGGTTGCAAATCAGTCGACTCGCGTGCAGGCTCTACGCTGTTTATGGAATTGTTATTTCTCTACATTCTTGCTTTAGTCCCTTATTTTTTGGCGATAACTACTCTATCACGCGAGAAATTGCAATAAAAAAGAGCGGCGGATTGAGTGAGCGAACCGAACTTGCGCGGAGTGCTGGAGGAGTGGACGAACGCTGGTACTTGCAGAGCGCTTCGCCGACCAAATGTTCGGTTCGAATATTCGTATTCGGTCGGACCCATGTTCGGCGCATCTCTAAATATTATTGATGCTGCCATTATCTTTAAAAATATTTGTACTAGCATGAAACTCTTACCCAAATGAAGCTTTGAATTCGTCATTGAAACTATTGCGTACAAATCGAATTCTTTGATGAATTTCTTGCATCATTTGATCAATCAAGAAATTTAGTTCCTTTACGTTCCGCATTGTGTCGTTACAAAAAGACAATCTATTAAATTTCGCTTTAGGCGTTCTTTCTATTTTAAAGTTGAATGAAAACTTTACATAGATGAACTTTTCTGACAAGTTACACCTCACAATTTTGTGGAGTTGTTGTTATTGAATTCTCTTGAATTTCCTTTTCCTGGAAAGAAGGAATTTCAGGAAAACACAACAATGTTGGAGCTATCAAGAAGTTGGTACAAAATATTCTTAGAAAAAATTGATTGAAGTTATTCATTTCGTTGGAAAAATTATCCCAGGTGGTGATATGCCGACTGTCATCTCCAGTTTCAATTAGCCTTAGTGACCAGTGGGACACAAGTGATAGCAATTGTTTCAACTAGCGGAGCGATGGGGTACGCAAGTTGTAAACGAAGCACTTCAAGTAGCGGAGCTATTGGCAACGCGTGTTGTGCAGACTGGTTGTTAGCGACTGAAGATGGAGCCTTAGTGCAGACTCGAGCAATGTGCGCTCGGTTATGTCAGGGAGCTCGAGGCTTTGAACAGATGGAACTTGGCAAAACTGGGTTTGCCAAGCTCACAAATCGCAAAAAGAAGCGCTTTAAAGAAGCCCATCCAAAAGGCCTCTCTAGAGAAATGACCTGCAAAAAAGCCTGAAAACTGAGCTGAAAAGAGTGCGCTAGGGGGAGAAGATTGCGGACCACCCGGTAGAGAAGACGCCCAAATGGGCAAAGGGTCCGAACGGTCTCATCTCTACCGATATGGTCAACTATACTCTTGCACCTCAGCAATTGGCACAGCTGCAGCAAGCGATCATTGATGTCGTCGGCCAAGTCAATTCCGTTTTCGATGGATCGTTTCCAAGAACAGACTGACTGCTACTGGTGGGTTCAAACCATGCCACAGCATAATGGGCGAGGACATCTTCGACATCAAGGACAAAAATGCTCTGGATATCACTTTGGTGGAAGACAACCTACCTCGAGTTTTACCCTAACCAACGAGAATACTGCTCAAACCGGACGTTAAGAAGCTCGAGGTCTTCCAAATGTGATGCTTGAGGCAGATCCTTGGTGTCTCACTCCGCGATCGCCTTCGAAACGAGACAGTTCGACAAAGATGCGATCAGCAGACACTGATCGAAGAAGATATGCAAAAACGTCGACTACGGTGGTTTGGACATGTTTGCCGAATGGATGATAACCGCTTGCCATGTAAACTTCTCTGACGAGACCGTCCCGCGGACTGGGAAAACCAGCGATCGAGGCTTTGAACAGATAGAACCTGGATAAAGAATATCGAGGCTGATCTAAAGAATCAACGATTATCAGTTACCGAGGCTCGAGTGAGTCTCCGCCAAAAAACCGGCAAGAGTGGAAACGAATTGTGAATAGAGTTGAAACCCAGCCCCAGCGACACCGGCGCGAGCGTGTCCGTTGCGCACGGACCGTCAGCTAACGGATCAAAGAAGAAAAGAAGAACGAGAGAGTACTGTCGACTATCGCCGTACAAAACTCACTTCCCGCCGTCCGCCGACTAGTGGAAAGTGATCCAAAGGCGTGTGAATGAAAATATTCTCCACTTGGACATGGTTGTGGACAGCGCCTTCATGGCTGAATTGATTAGTCTGAAGGGGGAAATCACCTATCGATCTTTAAGCAGCAGCCACAAGGGCCGAGATCTTTGCATGACGAGCTGACCGCTGGGTCTGAAATGGCATCTCCCAAAGCTTCCTTACACACCGTGGACTTTAGTAATGTTAATAGTTCGATCCAAGGGCATTCTGACGACAGAGCTGCATTCGAACCAACTCCGGGGCCATCTAGCGTTGTTCCATATCTGGCCCCCGCAGATGTAACAAGAACGCTCCTGGCGGCCCTGGAGCCGGAGCAAGAGGCAAAACAGTGATCCCCAAGACCAAATACGGTAGGACACAGGATGGTAGGCAAGAAGACCGGGTTTGTCAAACGCTACACTGCAAAGCCCGCAATATTTTGTCTGTGTAAATTTAACACATTACAACTTCATAAATGTGTAAATTCGGTTAACAGTGTTAAAATAAAGCAGTTTAGGAATAAGACTTTCCTTCAGCCTCCGCCAGGTGCCACACTGCCAACGTCGTCCTAAATTTGTGCCTGCCTTAAATTCAGCACATTTATCCGAGCCACGAACCCCAAAATCGTCCTAAAGTGAGTGAACAAGGTCTAAAATCACACTTTCAAATTTATTGGTGATGGCGCCATTTGCTTCACATTGCAACGCACGTACTGCAACACAAGGCTAACCCGATCAGCTCACTTTCACAATCTGCAGCTCTCCGTTTTCGTGAACACTTCAGTCAAGGTTTGTAAATAGAATAACTTGATTGTGGAACCCCCTTGCGCACTCAGTATTTCCAAACTTTTACAACATCAAAAAGTTCAAACCTTCTACTGATTCAAGCCTCGTTCTCTTGCAGCCCGGACTCCCTGTGAACTACTTTGGACATCACCTATCCTTTAGGCTAAGCTTCTGCAAGATATTGTATCTTGATTTGAAAGCCATGATGAACTGGTAGTACAACGGGTGATTCTTAGGAATAGTTGTTTCGCATTCATTTTTTAAATAAGAACGATATACGAACAAATCGAATACCACGGCTTCACCGGCCGAACTGCGTAAGTTCGAGAAAATTGGTGAACTGAACTTTAAAATAGCCTGAGTTCGCATACAATTGCCACAAATTCAACTAAGGATAAAACAAAACCTCAGTTCGTCCAACTTAACTCGAACTGAAGTTAAACGTAAAATCTCGCTCAAAAGAGAGTAATCAACTGGAATAGTTGAAAGGCATTCCGGTGAGCTTTTACATTTCTGAATTCTGGCGAAACAAACATGAATTGAATATGAACTGGACTTTACCCGGTGAAGCTACGTGGATTGAAATGAACACTATTGAACTGAGGTCGGTGAAGGCTGGTCATAAACATTGGTAAATCCAGTTGTTGTAGTTGCAGGGTTAAAAGTTTAACTCGCGTCGATAATGCAGTTCACCGTGACAATCAAATTCTTCGCTCCATAACTTTTATTTTAGGACGTGTTTGACCACTCTCCTCTCTCTGAACACGTCAATTTTCGTGAATCATGAAAAAAACATATTAAAAACTTCCAAGAGCATATTTACAAACCACTGCTCGCCCAACATATGTTTCAGTTCACCAAACAGCATGAGAATTGTTCGTTCAACCCTTCTTCAGATTCTGGTGGTGGCGCCCCCATATCCTGGCGCACCGAACTGACCAATAAATCGTTAAAAGTTTCGTTAATCCGAAAAGAATATTCCATCACACCCTCCTTCGGAAGTTTCCCTGTTTTTCATCCCTCGAACAAAGGGACATAAGCATAGGGGCAAAAAAACGAAGAAGAGACTCAGCAAGGAGCAGTTTTTTTCACGGAATCCCTTTTAACCTAAAGTCCTGGGATACGGACGGTATACGTATACTTACTTGTGGTACTGCGCCTGTAGAAAATTGAATTCCTCTTTTATCCTATCACAACTTTCCACAACTGTGAACTTGAAGGGTTGTCCGGGCTGCGGAGGACCCTGAAAGTACAAAAAAATAAAAAATATAGAATATGTATGTATATAACGGGAATAAGACAGGAATTACTTGGCAGTGTGAGCGCAACTGAGGCAGGCGAGGATCGAAGGGAAAAAATTTATATTGCGAAGCTGAGGAAGGATATAAAGTGTTAAAGGAAACAAGAAGACAGCGAGTGCGGGGGAGCGGGAGGAAAATCAAAGCGGATGAGACCCTTTTTCATCCCTCGGCATGGCCTTATCATTTATTTCGCCAATCTGATCCTTGAGAGAAACCTCTATACACCCCAAGGGACAAGCATCATTCACATCGGGTCGACGGTTGCTCGGGACAGAGAGCGGCAGGACACGGGGTGGGGGCTGCGGCGCCAAGGGTTGCAAGTGACATGAAATTCCAATATTTCAGTTTCTGGTCGAAGGAACAGGAGCAAGGATAAAGGGTCGTTGTCGGTCGTGAATTTGGGGAGGAATTGAAGACATGGAATAATGAACATCCCTGATGGGTTCTGTAGAGCGTTGGGACGCTGCTATTGCCGCCGCCTCGGGGATGAATTGAGATCTTTCTCGCTCTCGCCCTTTCTCAGTGCTTCAGCTGTCTGGGTGGGCGACGACGGGGCAGCGGGGTGCGGACTCAAGTGGATAATTGCTTCGATGTTTTTTTCCTCATATTTGAAAGGCACCGAAGGGATGAACTTTGTAATTCGATTAGTTCGTTCTGGGGGTTGGTTTTTTTCCGTTGCTTTCCCGGTGCGCTTCAATGGACACTTGGGAATTTTTTCCTTTGCTGTCCGGCCAGTGTTTGGAGGGAAAAGTTAGTCCACCCCCCACCCCGGTTCACCAGCCCTGGCTCTTGCTTTGGTGTTAGGAAAACCCTGACTTAATTTTCCATTTGCTCTCCTTTCCTCCCCCCTCCGCGTCATTGTAAAAGTGGATGGTGAGATTGGTAATGGAGGTAGTGGCGTTGGTGGTGTGGCTTGCGACACAAATATTCGGCGGGATTTTCTTGGGGATTTCACTGTGATGCGATTTAATTGATTGCGACATTTGGGGTGAAAATTGCTTTTCAACGGTCGACAGTTTCGGGGACTGTGAAACTCCCTGGGGGATTGCCAAGTCACTCTTTAGTGGATTTGGAAGAATAGAAAGAAAAAGACCGGGAGAGAGTGGGCAAAAGAAGTGGTGGCGACGAGGATCGGAAAAAATATGGTAATTGGTTGAGGTTGACGAATTAATTCTTCATTTTCCATTTGGGCGATTTGTAACGAAATTATCAACCAATTTCATTTCGACTGCTTTTTTGTTAGTGATTTTTTTCTATTTTTATGGGTGATAAATTGATTTGCGGCTTTGTGTAGTTTGTTTTTAAACGGGTGGTTAAGAGGGCGTTTAGGAATTAGAAAGAGGAAGATGGACAGTGATTTTTTAAAAGCGGGGGTTGAAATCGGTTTACTGATGGCACTACAAGGAATATTTTAATAGAAAATTATTCAAAAATGGTTTCAATGGTTTTAAGTACTTCTATAGACAGACTCAAGAAGAATGTAATAAATTTCTGGCCAAAACGTTGCATGTTTTCAAGCTTATTTCGTTGATTTCCAAATGTTTACGATGATAGCGAAAATTATAATATAATATGGCAGCCTTAAGTAATATTTTTGCAATATCTCCAACATTTTTCATCTTGTTTTTCTTATCAGTAAGTTATAACCAATTATAATATCAACGGGTGATTATAACCATATAATTTTCACTCTTTTACAAAAATGGAAACTTTTCGCTAAATGAAAGTCCAATACCACATACCATGAAAGTTCTACATGAGCGAAGTTTGCTTAATTTGAACAACTTTTGCGATAGTTAATCGGAGCACTATGATGTTAATTAGAGGAACTAAATGCTTTTAGTATTTATTTACCCATATAATTTTTTTTCTAGTCAAATTCATTCAGTAATTTAAATGTGAATGGTTAAACTCAGTGGATTTAATGATATAGTAACCGCGTACAACTTAATCAATAAGTTGACGCATCTCGCTGTACAGAAGCTCCACACAAAAATCGCCAATAGGTGGGTGATCAAATTCTGGCTCTATGGCTACAAAAAATCCGTTCGCCAGTTTGCTTTCACATGAGATTCATGAATCCCGAGTAAAAATAAAAATGTTCTTGCAACGGGCGAACGCTGGCCCCTTGGATTTTTAAGGGGCCTATTGTGGCCGTAGGGTTTTAACCAGTTTTAATGTATAAGATGGGGTATCTTATTGGGCGTCTAAAACATAATGGTTGTGAGACCTGTCATAATATATTTCACGGTGATCTGGTGACTAAAAGCCACACAGAAAATGGGCGCATGAGCAGGCGGCGAGAATGGCATTCGTGGATATCAGTGGTACACTCCTGCGATAAAATGGGTGATGAAGTTGCCACTGTTACACCTTTAAATAGAGAATAAAGTACATTCTACCGGAACCCAATATGGGCACATGACAATTCCGAAGAGATTACAGGGAAACCAGAAGACATGGTGAATCAGTGATCGGCGCAATACTTAGGTAAGAGTTTTCTCAGAGAATTTAAACCTAGCGTGCTCGCTGAGTTTGGAGAACCAGTGGCCTTCGAGCATGTTGTATATACCTTACTATGTCAGCAGCAGGAATGTTCTCATTGATATTCATGCAGGAGCTTATACCACCCAACCATGACATGCAAGCAGGGCCCAAGGCAGTGTGAAGTATTTTGGCGCGCGAGTGACTGACTCGCCCATAGACTCTTGCTAAATTTGGAGAAGTGGATTATGACGAAACATGCGGAAGTGGCAAACGTAGAGGTTATAAAACATACCTTCATTGTTTCAGGTTGGACGAATCACAGTTTTGCTCAGACCGATCATTTCCGACCGATAAAGAGGAAGCGGAGCGAAGCATAGAGCTGTGGAAGTGGAAGAGACGCAAAAAGCCATCCAGCAAAGCCTTAAATAATGCGAGGCTCAAAGTGGCTCTAGAAGGTGGCCGAAAAAGGCAAAGTATTGCCAGAAGAGGTAGCAGTTAGATATCTTATATAGCCCGGCGACGCAATGGCATAAGCCAATCCCGCTGGGAGAATGAAAGATAAGAAATATGTGGTTTTTACGTCGGGTTAAAGACCCACAGGATCGGGAGGCACGAGCTTCTCGGTAGAATTCTGTTCATCTTCCGACCCTTGGCTACGTCACGACACTTTTGTAGCCAGTGAATTGAGTAGCGAGCTTTATCGATCCATATTTTCCGGAAAGAAAGCAAAGACTGTAGCTCGGTATATTTCACTGGTCCGGCTCTGGTGAGCACGCTTTCGAGGTATAAGGATTATGTTGATGACGCCATGCCAAAGTAATTCGTTTTCGGCTTGAGTCGGTCTGGACTCATACGCCATGCATGACTATAAGTCAGTAGGAATCTGGCAGGAATCTGATTTGGGTGCGAATTCCAGCGGTGTCTACTGTAGTGGGCATGAGCCTTACAGGACCTACAGGATTCTCACCACTCTGTCTTTAAAAACAGCATTATTCACGACACCTATAGATTGTAGAAAAGGAAAGTGCTTGGTTATACTTCATTTGCCAGCGCTGGCAAGGAGAAACTATAAACTCTATTGGACCGAAGACATGAGGCTGGTTTTATACTACTATCCATACCTAAGGGAAAGTCAGAAAGAGACAAATGGGATAATCCAACGTACCTTTATTGAAATCACTTCATACTCAAAAAAGTGGTCAATCATTGATCCAATCTATAACTATGAAAATGTCAACTAGAGGTAGCAGTTATTGTAAGTGGCATCTCGCCAACTTAATCTGTTGGTCTTCGCACAGCGGATAGTACACCTTCTTATTAACAAGGTAGTGTGGTACTGCCGCCGTGACATTAGTTTGTAGTTTTTAAGCTGAATTTACTTGTTTCAGTAGGCATAACACTCCGACGAGACTGTCTCGGTTGCGTCCCTGGCTGTAAAATTGAAGCCCCGTTACAAAAATAGTTGTTTTAATTTTTGTTACATCCGTGGGCTTCGAGCAATGCTCCAAACGCAAGGAGCATCGCTCCCTCCTTGCTGCCTAGAATTTAAAGGGGTTATGCTTAATACAGCGAGTGGGCCTTGTGGTAAATGAGGGACCTACCGAAAGATGGCTTTCCTTTTAGATTCCTCGTTTGCACCACACAATCAGCAATCCAAACGTATCGTTTACCATTAGTTTTACTCATACAAAAGTTTAGTTTTTGTTGTTGCCTTGCTTTAAATTTGCCATTCAGCACATTTAAAAGGCCGATTCTCGTTCGATTACGTAGGTCAAGCAGCATTGGATGTGTTTAAGTACTCAGTTGGAGGACCGCTTGGACACCACCACGCCGAAATTTTCAAATTATCAGTCTTTCTTTCCACTCGGGATCAGGTAGCAATCAAAGACCCGTTACAAAAATTTTGTGTTTTGATTTTTGTTGCAAATTTCTTCATTTTCATGTGAACTCCTACAACTTTTAGGAATTCAAGCGCAAGGATCATCGCATCCTCCAGACTCTTATTAATTTATCCTGTCCTCTATTTTTTCCTTCGGGCCAAACTTGCTAATAGACTATTAATGATGGAGTGGTAGAACAACACATTACCATGGTCAAATATTTAACTGGTAAGCTCAATTGATGTACTCTGTCGTTTATATGTACCTAGAACATGAAAAAGCTAAGGGTGGCTACCGTGGTTAGTAATTATATTATTCCATTTGTAGAGTATGCAATGGAAGACACACTAGTGTACAGCCCACTGCATTTGGTGGTCTACCTCAAATGGCATCAAACCACAAAATATTCCCAAACGACTAGGACTCTTTTTCGTAAATATCAATCCTCCTACCAGTACAAAGTAAAACAGAACTTTCAAACCCTTTTTAACTTTCCTTCAATATCGATTTTGTGCTTTGTTTGTAAAAAAATAAACCTGCGAGAATTTTTGTTACAATGTAGCACAGTTTCTTAACACTCAATACCAAATCCACTCACTCTATCCACCCCCTAATTTAAAACCCATAAGAATACGTAAATCCGCCCTCATTACACACATCATAAATAACCAATCTCCTCATAGCTCTCACTCATCCAATTTCAATAATACAATCACAGTCTTCAAGCGGGTTCGTCTCAATATTTCTACATCAACCCGAAATCGATTACAACAATTCTACCCCAAAAATCAGCTGCATTGATTGATTTAGATCAAACACTTCCTGACTAATTGCCGCTCTTCATTAGAACTAAGCGAGTGAATTAGTCAAATGAACAGAGCGGAGAATCCATCCAATCTGCATTACCACCACCACCACTACCCCACCACCACCACCACCAGAAGAAGAAGAACCGAAAAATATCATCATTTAATCACATCGCCTACTCGCATCCTAAGACAACCTTATCTCCTTCAATTACAAGAAAAAACCATCACAGAGCTGCTCCACCTACAGAGGGTTGCCATCACGTTCGAGCTCCACCGAATTCCACATTTCAATTGAGAAGGAATCCGAAAGATTAAGATCTTTTTAAGTTTTTCCTCTTTCATGCTGTCAGCCACCCTCCACCCTCACCCTGTTCCACACCCCCGCCCCCGCACTACACTGGTTCTTACAGCAACATAAATCACCCTCGTCGGTCTCATCATCGTCATCTCCAATATCCACATTGTTGCTGGTGCCCTTGTTGTCATCATATCCTCATCCGAGGGGATTTAAATCTCTTCTACCCTTAACCTTCTCGCCCTCGCAGCCTTGTTGTCTCTATCGACTGTGCCCCCGTGGTCCCTCGGTACGCCCGTAGCCTGTGCAGCATATTCGGTATGTAATCCGACAATGAGGTTGGTTTGCGCAACCAGACCCTCCACGATACGACCCAGCACAACACCGTCGTCGTATAGCATACAGCACAGCAGCGCCACTGTAAAGCAGTATTTCCATCAAATATCCAGCTTTCACCCTGTTGTCAGAATGACTCCAACAACAAAGGGGAATAATGGTGGTGGGGCGGGCGGGGAGGGGGATTCTGGCCAGCTATAAGCCGAGAAGAGCTTCACCCTTAGCAAGCAGCCAACGAGCAAAAACAGGGATAATACCCACCCTCACAGCTGTAGAATTTTTGATCCACCTTCATTGCGTCGTTGAGTTAGGGTTGGTACAGCCGGGGGGTGGGGGGTGAAGGGACGGCCGCCAGGCAGTTCGGTGTGTGCTTTTCAATTTTTTATGGCATCCGTTCCGTGCTCTGTCACACCAGTGGATCTGCTCCACTCGAATTTTATCACTGCCAGATGGCTCCCGGTGGCGGCGGTGGTGGAGGGGAGAGAACGTCGTACGGCGAAAAGGAACAACTCGTATCCTGGACGGGGAGGGATGGTTCCGTTGCTATCGTCGTCCTGACGGTGGTTGACGTCGTCATTCTTTTATTGTTGTTGTTGTTGTGTTCGCCGGCTGAGTCTCCCCTTCCGCCCTGGAGCCCCCGCCCCCGCCACCCAGTGAAACCCTCAGAGCCGTTATTGCTATCTTCGCCATGGCACTGTGTGTGGAAGGGCTCCATTTCGGGCGCTTCTGGTGAATATTTCATTTCATCCACAAGGGGTTAATGTACAGTCTAAATAATTTTCACTCAATTACGAACATAGAACCTTGGGGAAGGACTCCGTCTGCATTCGGGATGGGGCTCGGTCGCCTCCTCCGCCGCCGTTGCGAGCCGGAGCGGATTGAAGTGGAGCGGGCTCCTTTGGCACTGGGCCGAGGGTGGTCGGGGGGAGAGTGAAAACAAGAACTGAAACTGGATAGAAGCTATTGCCGATCCGAGACAGTAAGTGCCAACCATCTGGGGCGGAGTACCAGGTTGGTCGCTGTGGTGTTAAGGCGTTCTTCGCCGCAATCGTAATTTAGCGGTGGATTATTTTCCTCTTGTTGTCGGCTTCCTTTGACCAATACCGCGCTCAGCCCTGTGCTGATTGATGTTGATTCTAGGACTGCAGACGTTTTTTTTTCGGGGTGGAAGAGGATACTCCAAGAAGTCAGTCCCTCCTGCATTTGGAAAGTTTCCCGAAGTGTGGTCTGCCATGGAATGCCGTGAAGAGTTGGATTTTTCCTCCGAAGATGAGATGATGGCGAAAAAAGGTTAATTGCATTTCTGTTTGAGGATTCCAATTTTTTTTTTGGTTTTTTAAGTGGTTTAAGTATTTTCTTGATTATGTGAAAAGTGGGGGGAGTTTTTCAAGTTTTTTTAGAGAACGTTAATAAACTTTGGCTCTTCTCCTGTTTATTTTGAACTAAACGATAATAATACCTCAAGCAGCTCACTTTCTTAATTTCTATAAAAATCCAACATCAAAAACTCGGCAACCACCCCTTATCCAGGAAACAATTTTATATGCCAAGGGTGCATGGTAACAAGTGCACCAAAAATCTCTTCAATACCCACTACAATATGCAAAGTGTGAACACATTCTAGGCTACAAGGGTGCTTTGTGCAAAAATTTCAAAAAAAAAAATGAGTTGCAACCCTCATAGTCGTCTCTGCAACGACGACGACGGTAATATTTGTTCGTCTGATAAAGGGATCATTCCCTTCTCATCCAACAACGTCATCAAAGTCACCCCCAAGTAGAAATGTAGATTTGAGGAGGGCAGCAGCAAACAAAATGTTTTGTGAAGTGTAATTTTTCATTACTCTTGTTTAGTTTACGAAGTTATCGTTGTGGTGCGCTGCATACGCTTCGAAATTTATCCTCGAAGAGGGAGGGAGAGTGTTGGTCGACAAGTATTATGTATTAAATCGATTACTACTGTGTATGGGGGGATGAAAACATGGATGAAGTGGTAAAGGCAGGAAAAATGTGCGAGTATGGTTAGGGAAATATATGGGGGTTGGGATACAAAAATGGGTGAGAGCGGATCTTCTGAACAAAAAGTTTGTAAAGCCTTAAAGGAAGCAAGCATTCTGGAGTGGTAGTATCATAAAAAAGGGTTGCGTGCATTGTTTTTGAAGCATACAACATCGCGTGCGTTCATTTATTATCAACCCAGGTATTGGTCTAATAATTCTACACTGGAACAGCGGTAGTCAGTCTTAATCATAAAATTTCCCCTCCGAAATTTTTCATCCTTCATAAATGTTAAATGAAAAAAATTATCCTAAAAGTATGCAGAATTATTATTTAAAAAAATAATCCTCAAAGTATGCAACAAAAAATTACCGAAAAGCATGCTACGAAAAAGATGATAACCAGCCCACAGAGACGCTACGTCGTTAATGGATTAGATAGAAAATATTACGTGGATCCAAGATGATTATTCGAGTAGGATATCTGACAAGAAGGATGCGAAGGAAAACAGTGAAGAAATAGCAATAGATCGAAATAGCTTTGATCTTAGCAGTAGCAATGCCAACGCCAATTCAATAGTAAATTGTGGATTTTGAGACGAATTTCACTGTAACTTTGACTGCAACGATGATGACTGAACCTTGAGGTGCTTACTGCAAGCACTTTTTAGGCTCAATCATTCAGGCAGTCAAAAAACCGTTCCAGACCGTTAATACCGCTAGGAACATCTTCGACTGGGGCAAGATCACCCGAAGAAGATAAAATTTTCCGGCGCTCGTTCAGAAGTTTCTCGATCTGATTCTCGGCAATTTTGTCTGTCTCTTTAGAGCCAGCTTCAACTGGAGGTACATTCCAGCCTTAGGCTATTGGTAGGATATTTGACCGACCATGTATGGCTAGGGGAACTCCGCCGTCGTCTGATCCCAAGTCCAGGGTGTGAAAGGAAGAATCGGGAAACCGTTTGTTATTTATTCATTGCGGCGGTCCAGCGGGACGCCCCGCAACGAAACAATATAAATATAACAAAAAGAATAATGAGAAGAAACCAAAACAAAAAGACGCACAGATGACTCGACAGAGCAACGTACAAGAACTAGGACCAAGAACTACGAACCTTTCCACCTCTGGGGAGTCTCAGCTTGCTCCAAGTGGGGCAATCGCCAGCTCTGACTTTGCGAATACCAACCACAGTATTTCAAAGTCAGGCAATATAGCCACAGGCGTGTCAAGAGTCACCAGCCATAGTGAAGATTTCAAGGAGTCGTTGAGGAGTGGAAAGCGATCCACAACGTAAAGATAGCAGGAGCGGTAACCTCTTGCACTAAATGGCAGATATCCGGGGAAGATAGGTCAGCGCCTACGAATAATGACCAATGAGGAAAAAGCTCTGAAGACCAACCATAGTCGGAAGGCTTCTGCTTCAGGAGCCCAACAATAAGGCTCAGCGCGTAACAGGAAAATAAGCGAAGTAGTGAAGAAACACCTTCTAGAAGCACGAACCGATGCCAATTCTAGTACCGGCAGAATCTAGACCTTCTCTGGGCCGACATCAAGCCCAAGATATCAGAGATGGTCATGGAGTTAGGGGCAAATTGCTTGAGTATCTTCGGCGCCACAACAGAGACATCCCTATGGATAACTGAAAAGTGCTCAAGGACGAGAAACTCCAGCGAAATAATAGAACCTTGGTATTGCTAATCAACGGCGTGTGGCTAGAGGGGCTCAAAAGATTTGACTCTAAACTCCATTTTGGACTAAGGCAAGCATAGATAAAGGTTTTCATAACGGCTTCATCTAACGAAGAGGCTGACTTCAATAAAGAACTCAGTGAGCGCTTGAATGAACACTCATTGAGGTTGGGAGGGAGTTAACATCTACAAGCTCAGATGCAGCGGTTGGCAATGTAGTATATACATGGTAGCAGGTGGCCTGTACCACCCTCCGGCTGTGTGAAGCGGGTTATTGGATCGAGAAGATATATGTGCATAGAAATATACTGCGCTTTCTACTACAGGAAATGGTATCAGGGCCTACCGGCTACATGGTCGCAAAATAAAATTCGAAAGTGTGACCTTAATATCCGGATCCCTACCAGAGAGAGAAGAATGGAAAGATTTCCAACTTGACGAGGATCATGACGTTGTCTTGTACACAGAGGGATCCAAATCATAGTCGGGTGTATATGCTTGAGTGTTTTCCCACCAATTGAAAAAAAGCTTCCGCCTGCCTAATTTCGACAGTGTTTTCCAGGCAAAACTTGTGGCAATTTTTTATGCCTGCCCAGCAATTCAGTCAAATCCAAGGCCGGGAGCCAGGGTAATTCGGCCGAAATCCGACTTCAGTGAATGAGCCATCCCCATATGGTGTTTTGTGGAAGAGCCACGCTTAGCGCGCCAAAGAGCCACATAAGGATCGCGCGCCGCAGTTTGCCGACCACTGATCAATGCAAAGCATATCTGTGTATTTTTTTGATTATTTGAGACTGCACCCGGGTTTTGTTCTTTGATAAGCTAAAGCTTAATAAAAGCTTTTATTTATAATAGCTTTCGTGACGTCATAAAATTATGAGAAAAGCTTTCTGAAAAAGAGTTTTTCATGTTTGTTTTTTTTTCAAAAGAAGTAAATAATTCCTGTGAAGTGTGCTTTTTGGAAAAGTGAAGTGGATTTTGGAAGATTTTTGATTTGTTGATATTGTGATAAATTGAATATGCAGGTAACACCTCGATAATGTTCTACAACGTTCATATGAAGCAAATTTCAATAGAATATTGAGGACTGTAATTCTGTAAACAAAAAAAAATCTGATAAGGCAGATCCACTCTTGTAATCTTTATAAGATTTAAATTGCCAATCCCATTTTAAAATCACTTGACATACACGTGATTAATTCCCATCTATATGTCAAATTATCTAACGAACTGTAAAATCCACAACAAAAGTCGTCACTCACCATACACAACCCCAACCAACCCCGCAAATAGAATTTCGGGCTTTAACCCCTCTAAATGATTAGTGAAATTGCATTAAATCTCATTCAACAAAAACGAAATTAAAGTGAAAAACGTCTTGCACAATTTCCACCCCATCAAACTATAGACTGTCAACAATGAAATCCATAAACCACCCTAAAGATTTGTGTGAATCAAAAAAGAAAAAAAACGCCAACCCTTCAGAACACAGAAGCCCTCGCCGCCGGATAGAAAAAAGTGCGTGCAAATTTAAATTTAGGCCGTTGCCGAAGTGAATCGAATTCTATGGCATGAAACAAAAAAAAAACATAGAAAGGCAAAAAAGAGCCCCGAAAAATATTGAAAAGGAGGAAAATTGAATTTGAACACCAAGGACTAAGGATTGAGGACTAAGGACCAAGGACGAAGGACCAAGGGCTGGAGGGTTAAATTGGAGCTAAATGTTGGAAAACATGGGCGAACCATTCATTGGGAAAATCAAATTCGCCCCACCACATTAACTTCCAGAGTGATGTGTGCGGGCGTCAGTCAAGTGTGAGTAAAACTTTTTCACTTGAAGGGTTTCAGTGGAAATTCTAGAAGAAGAAGCAGCACCACCAGCAGCAGCAGCAGCTACCCCCGGAGCGCCCCCGTTGTTGAGAAAAGAACACGAGGAAACCCCTTAAAAAATCCGTCAACTGAAGTAAGAAGCTCCTTCAAAATGAGCGGCTGTAGTAGTGGTGGGAGTTTGGGGGTAGATGGCAATATTTTAGGCCCTTTTTATATACCACCGACGACCTCTTCAACTTTATTGTTCCTAAGCAGCAAACAGATGACGGCGGTGATGAAGGGGTGCCGCTATCAGATATTCCCCCGCAGGGCGTAAAGTTAAACCAAGTAGCTTTAAACGAGAGAGGGTACAGGGCAGGGGTTTTAATTGTGCGCTATTTCTTTTTCACCCCGTCCCCCGACCCTGTAAGCAAGTTGCTGCTGCTGCTGCTTTAATTCAAATTTATGTCCCGTGATTGGGGTATAACGACGTCAACACCAGGAAGGGAGTTGGTTCTGAATAATAGACTCTTCGCCCTGTATAAGTGCCACTAGGGGCAATGGGGTGGGTGTGCATGGGGAAACGGGGACGGGGAGAAACAAAATGACTCAAAATGGGGTTCTGAATCGAATTACTCGTCCTGGCCTGTCCTTAAAGGAAGGAAGCGGGAGAGTTGGTTAATGCTACCCGAGGGCGATTGTCGTTATTAAGTGTCACTTTGAATTTTGTAATCTGTACACGATAAAGGAGCCCTACCAGGACCCCGAAGTGTAGTCGACCCTCAGGGGCCTTACAGTCGTTCTCTCGTACGGGGACACGAGGGGTGGTTTTATCCTTTTTTTTCGGGGTAGTATCACAAAAACGTACGGCATAGGGTGCCCTTGTCGGCGGCAGTTAGCATGTTACAAATTTTTAACCAGGGATTGAAGATCAAAAGTGCCATACCATGGAAGGGTAGGAAAAACGATGAGATATATGACGGTGGTTATGTTATATGCCACATTACGGATGATTCTAGGGGTGTGTGCACTATATGGAAACAGCACGAAGAATGGAATACACATTTTATGATAGAGAGAGAAAGAGCGGCTCTGTTTACTTTACACTCCAGCGGGCAATCAACCCCTGAGGATATTATTTTTGTTTGCGCCTTGAGGCCTATAAACAAAGTTTGTGCTAAATTGGTTGTGTCGACCCAGGAGGGATATGGAATATACACCCAGGTTAAAGCATGGAAAAATGTAGCAGCTGGTGTATGACGATGATGATGCCCGGCTACCCTTCGAACATATCAACTGAAGGGAGGGAGATGTATATGGATAAACTCTTTGCTTTGGTGCTGTTTAAATTTAATATTTTAAGAAGTCGAGTATAGGATTAACACTGAAGTGGGTGATATTGCTTGAATTCAGGGGGTTGTTGTCAGCTTCTATAGATCATTAACGATGAAAGAGGGGAGAGAATTTGAAGTGGTGGTGTAAAGGAAGTGCTACTATATGAATGAATATACACACATGGCTACATTTTACGGAGAGTATATTTTTTTCTCGTAGGCGATTTCAGAGTACAATGATGATGGAAGGGTGTGCTTGTTTTTTTAATTGTAGATACGGTGGAAAGTGAGAATTTATAATTAATAACGTTGCTCTTTTCTATTTACATTTAATTTTCGCTGTGAAACTTTTTAATACTTTTATAATTTAAAGGGTGGCGAAGGAATATAAAAGAAACTTTGCAGACATATTAACACCCCTTATTTCAATTTTTTCCCCATCTTTCATAGCGTATGCCACACACACACATGTTTGTTTTGTATTTAAAATGTTTACAATCTTTCTTTGCGCATTGAATGCTAAATTGAAATTGCCACCAGAATATTTATTATTTGATTTTCATGCATTTTTGCAGTTGATAATCACTTCAATGTATCAATTTTGTCTTGAATTTCACTTAAAAAGACTTGATCCGAACCAAGCCAGAAGAGTAGACCGCATCTAAAAACATCATTTAGTAATCTTGAACTGTATTGAAATACATTTTTATTTAATTTGGTGATTCTATCAAAATATTCTTCGGATTTTGTTATTTGATAAGTAAAAGCTCAATAAAAGCTTTTTTTAGAAGAGCTTTCGTGACGTCATATGATTATAAGCTTTATCCGGGTTTTTAACCTTGACATGTAAAAGCTTACTAAAAGCTCTTTTTGGAAGAGCTTTCGTGACGTCATACAGTTTTAAGAAAAGCTTTCAAAATAAAAAGAGCTTTTAATGTTGTTTTTTTTCAAAATGATTAAATACTTGTGGATTTTGTATTTTTAATCATAGGAGTTGCTTTTTTCCGTCAATTCTCATATTTTGAATTCTGTAGTGGCGAAATATCGAAGAATTTTATCTTCAAGATGACTGTAATTGAAGTGAGCCTCTCTTAGATTTGATCCCGAGGAAGTAATGAGTCTTCTAAAATGCCGGATCCCAATCTTCGAGATTTCCGCCAGCTTTCTTAGACAGTATTCACCAAATGTGGTTAGCGTCCTTCTGCTTAGGGATGCCCACTGACATCGGAAATGTAGTACACTTTCCTCCTCGTCCGGATTCTTACAGTTTCTGCAATATTCGTAGGTCTCAATACCTAGACGGGTCGTATGACATTATTAGACATTGTCCGGTCAGCTCTCCCACTATAGCTGAGAGGTCTTGTCTCACAAGTCTCAGTAGTTAAGTGGTCCGCCTGAGATTATAAGAAGGCCAGGTTATTTTGGCCAAAGTGCATTTATGAAGATCTCTCCAATGCTTTTTCGCTTGTTGCATTGTATGCTGTTTGCAACGGAGTTTAAAAGGGGCCCAAGGCATACTAATCGTTACCCTTCCTGGAGGAACAGTAGCAGTCCTAGCCGTTACGTAAGTTTTACATTTTCCTATATATTTCGCTGACCGGGCATCCATACGAAAAGGGTCCTGAACTATTGAGCCATCTCGTTAAGAGATCTGCAACATTTAGAGGTAGTTCTAGAGCTGTATGTGTAAGAGCGCAGGGCTTTCAGAGCCGCTACCGTCTTGCTGGTTGATTAGTAGAACAGCCTCTTGTATGGCCAGAAACTCCGCTTGGTATACACTGCAGTGATCAGTAGTCGGAAAATTTTAGAGCCATCAGCAAAGAAGTTTATGGCAGCCTGGGGTGTTAAAGGAAGGGTTTTAAGCCTCCTTGTGAAGAGGACCAGTTTCGTTTTTACTGGGTTAACGCTGAGTCCGCGAGTGGCAGTCCAACTTTAGTGGGTGAATCTTACCAGATCCTGAAAAGCCATAGAAGGTAGAGGGCCCTCATCGTCGTAGGCTAGATATGAAGAGGCCATCCTGAGTTGTAAGGTTTCCGTCACTAAATTGAGGGAGAAAAAGGTGCTTATATTATTTTTGACTAGAATATCTGTTCTGGGTTTTCCCTTATCTTTGGCATAAAAGAGGCGTCCTTAACCCACAGATCCTGTCACCAGCGATCCATGGCTTTTGGACTAGGGCAACATCGACTTCTCCTGATGCCAATCGAAACCAAAGCGCGTCGAAGGCTGCTTTACAATGTTGCAGGTTTATTCGAATTACTTGAACCATTTTCCAAAAGGTTTGCTTCGACGACAGTCACCTCCGCTTGTTCATCGTTGGAGATGACCTCGTCGTTTTCCGAGTAGAGGAGTTGGCGCGTGTACATGTTACTGATGACTCTGCCCAGCTCGGAGTCGGTTCGATATGTCAACTTCGCTCCGAGCTGCACTTTCACTATCGGTTTCCATGTTTTTGGCCATTTGGTTTCCTACAGCTTGCATGTCTGTTTGTGCCTCTCTATAGTTTAAGCCTCCACAGAAAGGTTTAACCAACTGCCCATAGAAAACAGCTTAATACGGCGTAGCACTACACCAGCTTACATCTCATCGCCTTACCTATACTTACGTCTTCTTTTTTTCTATTTGCCTCCCTTCATTTCATGTGGAATTGACTAAACACGATCACGTACACACATTCAAATCTCATCCTGAATCCAAAAAACGCCTATGATGGTGGGAGGTGGGGATGGACTTTCAGAGAGTGACAAATTTCGCTGTCGATTATTTGCTCAATGGAACGTTTCATGCTTTCGGTATGCTCCCGTATCTTTACCGAATTCCTCCACTATAGGCATTTGCCGCCCGCATGCTCTACTCTACGGCTCTTCTATTCCAATACACTACTATGTGGCGTGTCATGCACACGTCTCCTCAGGGCAAGCCATAAAATCTTATGAACCTCTCTCCCACGCCAATGTGCTAAAAACCGACGTATCACTATAAAACCTGTACGTGCCTATATATCGTTTGGCATTCGACCCTTCGGTGTCACGTCTTCGTATCTATCCAACCCGGAAATGACGACTATCCCTCCTCCTTCCAGCTCTGAGGACTCTGCTGAATCACATTACTCCGGAAAAAGGAGTGACGTGATGTGTATATATGCGGGTACGTGTATATATGTGATACAACGTATCCTGGGGGATGGAGGGGGGACTGGCAAAGAATCGGTGAATAAACCCCCGAGGGATCCTTGCAGAAGAGCAAAAATCCTGCTGTGCTCATCCGCTTCAGCTACTTGTCCTGAATAATTTAACGCTGAGTTGTTGGAGACATTCAGGGTAGAGAGAGTTGCCGGGCAAAAAAAGTGGCTGGGTATGTGCTTTTTAGGATCCTTTTTTCCTCGTGTTTTTTTTGTGTTCAACCACCCCATTCCCCCAGTATCCTTCAGTTCCATCCTTTTAACGTCCAATTCCCTAAGAGATTTGCCGACACTCGTTTGGGGGGAGCGGGCGGGCTATGGAACGGAGAGAGAGTCCTTGAAGTACTTCAAGCCAACTGACTAGCGAGTGGTGTACACACGTATGAAGTGCTTAAAGCTAGAACGATATTGAGAGGGGGTGGCGGCGGACGAGCAAGGACTTTCAGGATTATTTTTTTTTTTTGGCTTTTTTTGCCGAGCTTCTACCGTTTCATTTGTAAAGTGATGGTAGTGGGCGGGGGAGAGTTGGTATGGAATTTATCGAAGAGTCAGGCTATGGCTTAGGGCAACTTAAAAGCCCTTCTACAAGGGTTGTTGTCAGTTTTTACTCCCTCTCCCCTCCCCGCCCTCCTTTGTCCTTTCGCTTCAATGCTCCACTCCACTTGGTTTCCTCTGCACGATTATCAACGACCCTGAAGGTAAGAGTGTGGGCTGCGAGACAACACACAGGAGGGTCGGGTTCTAATATGTTTATAGGTGTATGCAAGCGTATCTAACAGGATAAGGGACGTGACAGACAGACAAGCATCAGGCTAGCAAACATGGCAACGAAGGGATATCCACACACAGATACATGTCCTCAAATAGAATTCGGCAAACATCCAGCAGGAAAGCTCATCGTTCCATAAGCCAGAGTGGCAGGAATACACCCCCCTGCTGGATGGGAGCTGGCATGGGTGGGGAAAGTGGGTCGATGGTGGCGGATAGAGTGAACGAGATCCAGGAATACCATTGAGGGTATATGAGCTCCTTTTACTACTTTTTCGCCTCTGGTCTTGTGTATATTTGTGATTCGGGTTATTGTTCCCCACTCCCTCGTAAAAGTTTCTGGTCTCGTTGGATAACAACCGGGGTGCGACCCCCGCGCTTACCCTACTTGTGTTCGTGTTGTTGTTGTTGCTGCTGCTGCTGGTGCTGAAACCACTTGGTAAATTTTTCGCCCTAACCGACCAATGCTGGCAGTTGTCTGTAGTAGTGTTGTGTCTTTGTTATTCCGTTCCATTGCTAAACAGGCTCCTACTCATCCACAAGCCCCCCTCGGCACTCCCTCCTCGATCTGTAGATTTCCTACAACTGGCTATAGACGGAACGAGAGTGCTCTGGTTTCACTATTTAGGCGAAGGGATGTAAGTACGTACTTCTGTTCGCTTCAAGAAACATACTGACACGCTGATGGTGTTGAAGTGGTTGTATGTGCGGTTGTCTGGGCATTAAATGGGTTAGAAAAGGAAGCAAAGGAGAGGCATTCAGAGGACGTCGACGACGACGACAACGAAGTTGGGCTCTGGACTATGCTGCTGCCAGGAAACGAACGAGAGAAACGAACAGCGAATACGATGATGATGATGAAGATGCTATTGAAATGCTGTGAAGTAAGTTCGGGTGGCCCCTACACATCCAGAGTATATACACCAGAATGGGAACGAATCAACTCTCTATCATCAACCACCAACTCTTCGAGTTTGTTCAAAAGTTAGTGGTGGAACTTAAAAGGGGTTGAAAGTCGTAAATTGAGTCGCAAACTGCTTGAATTTCAATTTATGCTAGCCAACTTTGGTAGACCCTGAGATGAGAGACAGAGACGCTCCGGCATCCTTTGAGGTTTGACAATCTTCCAATGAGTTTTTGGGTTGTTAAGTTCGTCTCCTTGGTTCCAGTTTCAAGAGTTGAAAAGTGATACCGTTGAGTTGATATTGTTGAGGAGTGAAAGAATCCTGCCCAGATGTTAACTCTACTCTATGTAGATTGAGAGCCAACACTGTCAGCCAGGAGGAGGAGGATAAGGGAATTGTTCTATCATCAAAGGTAACAAGAAGATTTTTGTGTCTCTCTCTCGGATTAAAAAGTTTCTGGTTAATTGGATTTGAGTAAAACAGAATTTGTTGAGGACGTGTTAATGCTATTTGGGCAATTAGTGCTTTAATTGAAATCTGTGATGTAAATTAATTTTGCCTTAAGTTTATTAAAATTTTGATGGGGATGACGGCGGCGGTGGTGTAAACGGAACGAATGACGACGACGGAGGCTGCTCCGGTCTCACTGTGAATCAAGTTGCTGATTGGTGCTGGAGTAACATGAGTATTAATTGCTTGCTCAATTATTGTTGGTAGTAGTAAAGATGCTTTTTGGTAAATTAATTTTGCATGCGGCTAATTTATGAGATGTGAAACACAGGTGACGAGCTTTGATTGTTGGATTCAAATTGGTGTAGTTTTATTTGAAAAGACGTGTGTTAAATTATAGACGAGTGTGATGGGATCTATTTTTAAAATGAAAGATGGATTGGGTATAAAAGTGTCAAAGGTAAGAGGTTATGGCCCGTTGGGCTGTTTTCAAGAATGATAAACAGAGTCACGCTTCAAGAAATACAGTCATCTTGATTCCTGTAAATGAAATTCTTCGATATTTCGGCATTGCAATTCAAACTAACCTCTATGGTAAAAATATACGAAATCCACAAAAATTATTCGAAACTTTCAGAAAATAACACGAAAAGCTCTTTTTCTTCCAAAAGCTTGCCTTAAAGGTTTATGACGTCATGAAAGCTCTTCTAAAAAGAGCTTTTATTGAGCTTTAACTTAGCAAATAACAAAACCAGTAAAAAGGTTTTTTCAATCCACTTCTAGATGACTAATTAACCATTTTTAATGCTTGGCAGTGTGTTGATGTAGTCTGGCAATTTTTAACAAAATAAACGTCCTTCACTTCCATTCGCTTCAGACTTGGGCAAAGAGATCTCAGAGCTTTGGGGAGGCGGATCTACGACCCTCCGACCTTGTATTTTTTTTTTTGTTTTGAGAAGGCCATCCGTGCCGTGGAACCCTTCACCATTCTTTGTGAACGCGACGAATAATCCCAATCATTGTGCTGGCCTTCGAAGCTCTCTTCCATCACGCCACGGTCGGCTTCCTCTGGTGGAGAACGTTTGAAGAAAGTATGGTAGTGGGCATCTTAACGGAGCTCCCGTAGGGGCAAGCAGCCTTCGCCAACGTACTTCTTTTTTGAGGTACGCACGGAAAAGAATGTGGCCTGTTAATAACTGGGTGAGGTAATAATTCACTGAACTCCCGGTTCACCCAGGAACTAGCCAATCAGACGATCTGTCTACCTGTCCCTAGAATCACGATCCCAGGGCTCCTGCAAAACCCCCAAGGTTTTGTGTCTGGCAATTCTTGTCGCCTTTCGTTTACCCAGCATGGTCGTCTCTTTATGGAGGAAACATGTTTCTCTTGTGTTAGTAAGTCTATCGGAATGAATACTGCGACCACCAGCACTGCGGTTTTGGAGATCGTGTGGTAAGAGCAGCATCAAGCTCAAGCCCGCAGGCCTCCATCCAGAAAGAGATTCTATGCATTGCTTGGAGGGAGGCGCATCTGCACGGCTTCCACGTCGTCCTATATATCCAGCCGTAGATGCCTGTCTTAGGAGATATTCTAAACGTCGGGGCACAGAATAGAACCGTGGGTGGCGCTAGATGACCTTTCCCTCCTTTGCACGACATCGTTTGTTTCGTGCGTTAAGAAGCGCTCGTTGAGGTAATCCCTCAGTGTCCTTTGCAGATATAGAGGGAGTTTGAAGTCGCACTCCAGCACATCCAACTCGACTGATCCACCTAACAGAATTGAAGGCATCCCTCACGTCCAGAGTTAGCAGAAAATTACATGGCGGGAAAAATAGCTTTCGCTTTTGGTCGACCTGGCGGCCTGTAATCGGCCTGTAATGCCTCGTGGATCGCGTCAACGATAAAGCGGTCCGAACGGAAACCAAACTTCCTCGAAGCCAGACCTTTTGCTTTTCAAACGGCCTTGTGAAGGTGCAGCGGTAGTTACTTCTCAACGTACGGCGTTGTACGTAGTAATATTGAAACAGCACTTCTAGTGCAGTAACGTCATCGGTTGCGCTCTCGGGAGTGTTTTATTCGGAACAAGAACCTGTTTACTAAGCCTTGGGTTTGAGATCCATATGTGTGAAACTAGTTGAACTTCGCTGGAGTGAGTTAGTGTGTCTTGGATGGGCTTTCATGCTGCGAGAGGCTTGGGTGTGAGCTTATGGGGGAGGGGGACTTTGAGATTAGTGGGTATTAGGTGGACCTGGTCTGCCTGGTCTGTCTGCTCTCTCTGTCTGGACTGTCGGATTCGTCTGGTATCTCTGGTGTGTCTCGCGCGTCTGGTGTTCCTGGTCTTTCTATCTGTATAGCTGAATCAATTTGTATACGAAACATTATAAGTTAAATTAAAGCTCTCACGCGAATAGCAGGTAGAGTAGATAGACCAGACATACCAGATCGACAAGACAGACCAGATGGACCAAACATTCCAGACAGATTAGACAGACCAGGTCCACCCAAAACACACTAATCTCAAAGCTCCAAAAAGATCCCACCAAAGACCCAAAGATCACCACACAGGTTCCTGTCCTAAATAAAGCTCACACAAGCCAAGAGCGCCAAGAGCGCTATTGCTATACTACTATGCGCGATCTGCTAGCTTCAATTCTTGTTAAGCTGCAACTTAAAAGGATGCAGACCAAGGTGTTTGCGCAAAATGGGGTGTATACTGACTTGTGTTATCCCCAATACCTGTGATCATCTCGAAATGAACAAACCTTGGTTTTCCGGCACACTATCAACTATAGCGGCGATATTTTCAGTAGTAAATAAAGTACAAAAGGTGCTGTGAACGCAATGATTGAGAGTCTCAAATTCGGCGGGAATCCCACGCATAAACAACTCCCACAAGACCACAAAAAGGATATGCCAGAATGCATGTCAGCAATTCCCCGCAGACAACTTTCATTTTCTAATCCATTATTTCAGTCGCACACCACTTGTGACATTCATTACTAAACTACCTTAAATCTATCAATTATCTCTGACAGACCATGCTACCCGCAACGTGTGCAACGGAATCTCTGCCGTCCACACACGCACGCACGCACACGCTCACTTTAACTTTAACAGGCCCGCAACTAGATTCAAAGGTAATCAATTATCATCCGTCAAATCGCCCCCAAACGCATTACAGCAGGATTACCCCGCCCCCACACACACGTACAAGTGCAAACACGCATAATGTCCTACTTGAGCATAAAATCTTTTCTCTAATTTTTATCTACTCATTATTTATGTTATCCTTCGTCACGTATCCAAATTGTAACAAGACCATTCCGAGCCAGCCACGTGCAATGGAGCACATGTAATGCCATTAATACAGCCCAGCAGTGGAGTAGGAGGAGGAGCAGCAGAGGGGCGAAGGGAGTCCTATACGAGAGAGCGGTACACAATGTCACACAAGCCCACAAGGTTACGTACCGTGCGTAGCATTCACTATTACACAGCAATCGGGCCAATGTGCACCTCTCCCTCGGCTGTGTATGCTCATTTCCCTGTTCTTCTAGTAGGCACCGGTGTTCGCCCCCGCCTTGTCCCCCCCTTTGGGTATATAAACGAAATAATTTTATTGCCATTGAGGATGCATTGTGTTCTGCCCCTCTGCACACAGACCGGTATTTGCCCGGAGCAAACATAAACTACCCCATTTCGACATGCCCCCACTACCCTCCCCCATCCCAGGGGAGCGATGTAGTCTGGATATCCTTCGACTGTACACAGTAGTAAGGGGCTATCACGTAGCGCCACAAATCCACACAAGGAGCACAATATATTGCCTGCACGGCCGCCCGCCCCGCCCGGACACCTTGCCCTTTTCACAGCAGCCCGAACGCACACTCACCCGTAAAACAAATCGAATTAACCATGTTTGATGGCAAATATTTGCCTTTCGATATTTTCCTTTCATTTTCCATTTTTTCCCCGTTGGCTTTATTGTATTTTTGTTTCCAGAGGCCTACCCTCTGCCAACACAACAACCCCTCCCCCGCCCGGCCTCCGCTCTCCTGCGGAACGGACGACGGCGTGTCTCGCTCCAGCGACGGGTTGTTTACTCTTCTGCTGATATGCAAACGCACACGGGCTTGTGTGTGCTCAGGGCTGAGTCCCTTCGGACTGCTCAGTGTTTGCCCGTGAAGGGGGCATTAGGCCCTCGGCCGCCCGTGTTCTCGCTTTTTAGTCGCCCTGTAATGTTATGTGTTTTTTTTTATCGCGCTGTCAATATTTGGTATTTCGTTTATGAATTTTAATAACCGTTACTTTTTGATTGACTTTGCCGCGGCGGATTTGGCTGTGTGCGTCGCCGGATATCGAGTAGTTTGCCGAGAGAAACACAGCGCACACAGGGGGCCTTGTTGGCTCTTGAGGGAGCTACTTGAAGACTGTTGGAACGCTTATTATTTATTTATTTGAATAACTTAAGCCCTTGGCAAAGACGAAGGGGTGGAGGCTGCCCGCCATGGCCTGAAATTGCTTTTGGGGCGGGTTGTGTTGGTCTTGAAGTGCGGCTAGTCCTGCCTAGTGAAGCAAAGCTGCGGTCGCTTGATCCTAACTACTTATTTACTTTGGCAGCAAGTTTGGTATTTGCTAATTGTCAACAGAAGGATTAAGCAGGATTAAGTGCTAAATTTAGGACGCTCTTATCTAATCTAAACCGTCCGAGATACATTAAGTGCTGTACAGTACTTGATTATGTTTGACGACATAAATATGCCAATCAGCGGCGGTAGAAGCAATATAATGGGATTTTGGTGGGGTTTAGGTTTTTTATATGAAATACAAGAGATCATAGGTAAGCCCTTTTGTGTCGTCGACGGTTCTATCATTCCTAGGTAGTGTGCAATGTCAGACGGCCAGATGCTAGACAGAAGAATAAAAGAAGGCTAGCGAGAAAGAGGTCTGAGATGTTGGTGCAGGTCCCAGAATCCTTCAGTGGCATCTCATAGTCCATCCCCAAGTCCCTGATAGAGGACTGGATTAAGGAACTGAATATTGTCTATTGGGAATCAGTCCCAGGTCTTAGATAGGTGAAAGATCTAATAAGACCCTTCGCCATAGGAGACAGAATGCCAACTCTGTACGGAAGACCATACAGTCGCTATAGGCACGTACCAATAAAAGACGCACTGAATAGTTTAAAGGTTGACTCCTGGGATTAGAGCATCACATAAGAAAACCAAGCATAGTACGTTCACACTTTTTCTAGACTAAAGGGAACAAAATTGGAGCGTTAAGAAATTGTATATGACGAGGAAAATGAGCAATTATCTTGGTGGTTATAAAGAATGCCATTAGCATACTCAATAGACTGGTTCTTTTTCGATTACTAAGTCAAGCAGCATTGGACATTGTTAATACTTAGTCGGGGACCGCTTGGTAAAACGACACTAGCATTTGGACTTACCTTACACACAAATATAATCTGCTAACAGATTATTGTGGAGGAAGTTGATGGGATCATTCCGGTTGGTTAAGGGAATTTGCTCTTATTGGACATAAATCTACTGAGGTTTTTTGATAAGACAAGCACCTTTTTGAGTGCCAGCATCCGGTGCGATGCTCTCATTGGACTTCAGCCTTTATGTCGGTTCGGGACTTTGAGAGTAAAGAAAGGGCTGACGCCTTAGCAAGACAGGCTCTGGCTCTATTTTCGAAGGCCACCCATTAGTTTGGTAAAGAAGAACCTAGACCAGCGATCGGCAACCCAAATGCGTGCCACAAAAAAATAATTAAAACAACTGCGCATTAAGCGTGCTACCAAAAATTAATTAAACATTTACACACGGGCCGCCGGCAGGTCGTAGCCTTTCAGACCAGGTCGGCAGGTAGGGCCCGATGAAGGCCATACTTCAAGGTCCCCATTAACTTGCAGGCCGAGGAATTAAGCCAGATTGGCGGGCACGGCGCGATGAAGGAAATACATTACTCTTCAGTCTGACTGAGAGATAAGGATTTGAGGCATCTGTCTAACACTGGGGAAAACGAGAGCTAAGCGTCTATCAGGTTGCTAATCCAAGTGCTAAAATTTTCATAGCTTCAACGAAACTTTCAGACTGAATAGAAGTTCAGATCTTCAGGCCCGAACTTACGATAAATACCGACTGACTTAAAGATTTTTGTCAGTTTTCTTGGACTGCAGGCCTCATCCAGTTGGCGGTCGGTGAGTGGGTGATTATACTTAGTCTCAAGGCGTGTAACCTTCAGGCCACGGTCTGCCGGCCGCCTATATGTGAATGGCCTTAACGTATTGATATGAGATCTTAGGTGTCAAATAGTGGTACGGGTGCCGATCACTGACCTAGACGATTGGGCTCTGATGAAATACACTAAATATTTGAGGTGCACTGATGTAGCCTGGGACCGTTTCACAAACGCTATTACTGAGGCGCAGCAGAAAGTGCCAGGAAGTTAGTTGGCTTGATCACAATACGCTCTAAATTGCCAGTTATGGAGGAAGGGCGAAGAACTAGGCAAAAGTTTTGTCACGATTTATGCGCCTTCTATTAGCCTATTGTGATTTGTGGAAAGTGTGGAATGTATAATTCGAATATTCAGAAAAGCCTCGAATGTGCGAGAAAGAGAAGGTTCACTATAATATGGTGGAAATATCTAGAAATTGGACAACAAATTAACTTAGAGATATATATACAGTCGCAGCCATATTTACAGCCAATCAAGTTTGAATAGAAAAGCAATTACAGTTTTCTTGGCGAAAAAAGTGTTCCCAGCGATAAAAGTGTAATAAAAATTAGTGACTATTTGAATTGCAAGTGTTACGAAACCGTTAAGCCGTAAAAGCGTATCAGGATATACTAAAGAGATCAATCTTGTTCGATCACTGAAGTCAAGCAGCACTGGACGTGGTTAGTACTTAGATGGGGGACCATTTGGAAACACTGGGTGATGTTGCCTTACTCTGTTTGGAGAAACGAAGAGAAATCGGCAAAAAATGGTCCGGATTGGTATCTCCTCAAAACACTTATAATAATATAGAGTATTTTGAGGAGAAGGTGGTGGTATTGAAGCTGAACAGAGATCAAAGTGATTAAGAATGTCGTATATAGACACTAGACGACCACAGTAGCTGGTACGAACGAACGAACTGGCAGAAGTGTTCAATACTTCGATAACTTCGCCTCTTTCACGTTAAATACAATCTGACTTTTGAATACACTCCATTTTAATAAGTTTACAAAATATGGTTGTGCATTCATCCTTATGGCGGACGTTTCAATTACAAGCCCAGTTGAAAAGTTCGCGGAATATCAAACTTTTGAAGACGTAAAATTCTTTTGATTCCTAGAATTGGGATTAAAATAGCGCGACTCATCTCTTTGGAACTCCAGAGTGAAGTAGTTTCGCAGGGCTTGAAGGGAGTTTAATAAAATATTTCAAAGAGCACGACTTTCATCAACAAACAAACTCGTAAAAGTTCCCAGGTAAACAATGAAAGTTTTTTATCTTTTCTGTGTACAAAGAGTATTAAAAATCTCCAACGACAATACCCCTTTCGTTCCAGGCAAAAGTCAAGCTCCAAAAATCGTGTCAAAGGATCGCATTTTGTCTAATTGTTTGCCTTTATTTATTTAAGGACATTTAATTCCCCAGCCCCGTTGATACCGATCTAATTTTCCATTTCTAGACTACACCTTAATTACTTCACCAAAAATCACTTAATTTTCGTAAGTAAACCACTGTACACTGGCCCCCCCGTCCCCGGCAGTGGCTGTTGGCCGTTATTTGGAATCTAGTAAATTCCATGCATAATTAACCACGTGCCCTCATTATTAATATCGCGCAATTAGTCCGGCTCCCCCCATGGGCACCGAAATGAAAATTGTGGGATCGTCCGCACCTACCCGACACTTTATGAGAGGTTTTGAAATAAAGAGCGGCGGTGGCCTTTTCTACGTTCAAGTAGGGGAGTCGACGGCTCCATCAACATTAATTACACCGTCAGTAGCAGCTCCGGCCCCTCGTACACTTTAATCCGCCACCGCCTTAATGTCCCCAACCGCTCCGACCCCCACCCCACCGCCCGAGTCAGGCCGCATGGTTCATGGTAGAAAGGTGCGACAAGCCCAACCTAGGGGCAGCTGTAGAATGTATTTGCGGTGGTAAAGGTCTCTTGGTTGAGAGTGTGGGCGGAGAGGATTGAGGGTGGTGGATATACGATATAAAGAGAGCCAAGGATATTCCACCCGGAGCCATTACGGCACAAACCACAGGCGATTCCACAAGAAGAAGGAAAGCCAAACAACAGAATAAAGCAGCGGCCGGGCTCGGGAACAGGCACAGAGAAGTCAGGCATGCGAAAGGATCATCAAGGGAGCTCATAAAAGCCTCTCGGTCTGGGGAATTGGCAAGGACTTTATGTGGTGCCTCTTAACTCTGCAGAGGGCCCGCTCTATGGGACGGGGGCGGGGGCGGCGTTCACGTAGTTTGTGGCAACAGAAGTAGCCGTGTTTACCCTTAATAACAAACCCTCCAACTTGACTCTCTAACCAGCAGCCCCAACAACAACCAAAACTGAGGTAGAATGTGGTAAAACACGAACAATAAAGACCAGAGTCGGGGGAAGGGCCTTGCGGTTTGGCATCAAAAGGTTCAGGAGCCGATGTGGTGCTTGGGAGCCGTCTGTTTACCTCTCCAGTGACGTCGCCAAGTGTGTTCCTGGCGCTGCCATAAAATTGCAAATTGTGTTGTTAAATAAACCCTCCACAGCCGGGTGGGGGTGGGGGAGGAGGGGAGCAAGAGTCGAGCGTCGGGGTGTGGGTAGGACGACTTCGCCCCATCGAGTCAGGTGTAATCCACGAGTAATCTTGTGGTGCAGGCTGTTAATGGATGAAGTGTGCGTTACCAGAGGGTGAGGGGGAGTTGCTGGGGGATCTGATATGCAAAAACCAATCAACTAAGTTCCGTGTCGGTTCATTTGGTGGCCATCAACTCGGTAATGGCTTATTGTCAGAGCAGATGACCACAAAAGCAACCCTCATAACCAACCTCCACCGCCTCCTGCTCCGACTCCTCTGCCACTGCTGTTGCTGCTGCCATCATCCATTGTGCGCCGGGACTTCCGAGAGGACATGACCAACTTTTAGTGGCATTTAATCTCCCCAACTTCACCGGTTCGCTTCCAGCTCCCTCTCCATATACACTCTTTGAATACTCAATGGACTACCGGAAAACTATTTCGGGCTGCAGATGGAGCTCAGTGTTCTGGGTGGTGGGCAAACAGGATACCATCATTCTTCCATCCCCCCCGCACCCCTCCCATCTTCTTCGGCTCTTTGAATCAGAGATGGCCATTACCATTTGCTGGCCGATCCTTAAATAGTTTTGCGGCAGACTTGTTTAAAGTTCAGCTCGTGTTTGAGGTCATATCTCGGATGGACCAGAGCCAGTGGATAGGGGAAATGACTGTCAGCATTCTAGGAAGACACCTCGAATGGCAAACTTTTCTGCTAACAAGCACACGATGCCAGAGCCAGAGAGGAGACACTGGCTAGAGCGAGACGGAAACTACCCGGACTGACGGCATAATGTAGCTGCAAAGCTGGGATAAAATTTTCGACGTCTCTTGGTTCCGTTGTCTAGCCCGAAACCTTTTACCATTACGCTTGGCAACCATAAAAGTGCCATGAGCTGGGCTGGGTAGCCCGATCCAGATGCATGCATGCTGGGAATATTGGGTGCATAATTCATGAGGGAGGCGGGGGGAGCGCACAGCCACCTCTCTATAATGGGTTTTTGGTTTTAAGTGAGAATCCGAAAAGGGTTCTAATATTTTTCCCTGAGGATTACCAGAGGACTGGAATCGGAAGCAAACAAGTGTGCGGTAGATGTTTGAGGATTTGTTGCTTCTTTGATGGCTGCAGTCTTTGGCTCGTACGTACATGTGTTCTCAAAATGGGAGTTTTTTTCTGCCCCCCTCCACCAGAAATATTTACCTTTTGTGCTTAAAGAGTTTTCATTTGATTTTGTTCTGGGGATTTTCATATAATCCTCAAGTTCACTTGCTCAATGGCTTCTGTTGGATGGGAGATTTGCTTTTTGAATAAATAAAGGCAAAAAAGAATAAATCGGAATATTTAAAATTGGGTAGATTTGAGGAGCTTAAGCGGAAAACTGCATTATCGACTTTGTGTGATTTCTTGTTCGTTATTTTGTAGAAACATATTTAGAGGCAGACGGAGATAATGTATATCCCTTGAAGCAGATCAATATTTATTAAACTGAGATCTAAATGTTCTTCTTTATACACAACTTAAGTGTAGCCTTTGCTGATGATGGTAGACAGCATTACTCTATCGTTTTCGAAAATCTAAGACAAGTACGTACCACACCTTGTTTGTTTGATCGTGATCTTATGTCCACCTCTATCAACAGAGACGTCGAACTCTTTTTTGATTGTGATCACAAGAATCGTAGCGAATGCAGCATCTCTAAAATGAGGTACTGCCTCATCTCAGATAACACCTATACCGATCTAGCATCTATATCAGTGATCAATGTGAATTTACCCGCTGATACATCCACTTATGGATTGTATCCATGACTGTGGCGGGAGAGTGCATGACGGGTGCGGGCGAGTTTCAATTTTACTCAGGAATGAAACTCGCCCGCTGCTAGCATGCACCCTCCCGCCACAGATATGCACGCTCCCGCCACAGGCTTGTAAGAAACTTAACCAGGAAAATTATTTTGATTTGGGGATTTCCCTAGATGTTTAGTATAATTGGATGCTTGGCTGACAAATGCATCAGGGTTTAAAGGGTCAGGCCTGGGTCAACAAAAATGGCATTTAAAAGCCGATCAGTTGTTGTCACGCCGTTCTGGGTAACAGCTGACCCACCTCGTTTTCGAAAAAGAACCGCCCGACTACTCTGATGTCATTGTAAGCAGAGAGGGAAAATAACGTCAAGTAGAGAATTCTGGTAAAGAGCTTTTCTATTTGCCAGTTTCAGAAACGAATTACTGGATTCAGGAAATTGAGACCTTTCGTTGTTTGAAATTTTTGGCTTAAACTGGAAACTAACTCCTTAACTCAACGAAATATTAACTCAATTCTTAACTCTAAACTCAAATCTCAGCTCAATTCAATTCGAAAAATCATTTAACTTATCTCAACCTTTAACTCAGCTTTATTTAATTCAACTTAACTCTTATACCAACTATTAAAAATCAACTTAACCCCGTCCACGAGTAAAACAAATGGGCGTTCAAGGGGCGAACACAGGCCACTTGGATTTTTAAGGGATCTGTGATAGCCCATTTTTAACGGAAACACATACGGCCCCAGGACGGCATAATTGGACCAAAAGATTTAAATGTCCGAGTACTGAGCTTTAAACACGGGCATACGACGGGCATATAAAGGCCAAGTGCATAACATTTTCGTTTGGTACAATCGGCCTTTGGATTTTCATACTTAAAGACTACCAATGCACACAGAAACAAGCTCACTAGTCGTCGGTTGTTGTACGTAAAGTGAGTGGTGCATAGTTTAGTGAGAAATTTTGTTATTTAACCGCGCCGATTCATTATAAGAGAACTCAATTTATTGCATTCGGGTGTATGAAAATAGCTCTTTACATATAGATGAATATTTAAAAGATTTTTTTATCGCATTATATAGAAACAACTGGGGAATGGCTCGTCGGTGTACGGTCCTGTAAACCTGATGCCCATCATATACCCGAGGACTATGTTTCATTTATGGCCAGTTTTCGCCCGTTGTAAGGCCTTTTTTTTACTCGGGCCAGTTCGAGTCAACTCTTAACTGAATTTTTAACTCATCTGTTAACTCAGCTAAGCTCAACTACATTCTTAACTCAACTTGCGTTACTCAACTCAACTTAACTTATCTCAAGATAAATATTGCGAAATGCCATCACTGCATCATGCCGTTTTCTGTCAAATTAAAATTAACGGTGATGATTTTCTAGGTTTACTTGCAAAACGACGCTAAAAAACTTTGCTTCAAAACTGAACTTAAAAGCTTCCCTTAACTGATGCCCATTACGGATGAATAGGTTTTGTGTGATTCTAACAGCGTAAAAAGTAAGAGCCGTAACCTTTTAGGATTTAACCAGCGCTCGTTAGGTTTGTTCGTTCTTATGTTCATACCTAACTTTGCATTATATTAGGTTTCCTTACGTCTCATTTTGGTTTGGGCTTTAGACGTACAGTAATTTCCCTTGAAGTCAGCTTGAAACTACTCAAGTTTGTTTCTGTTTGAGAAATATGGTAATTTTTACTGTTGAAAAACTAAAAAAAACAGAAGAGAAGAGAATATAGCAGCATTGAAACTAAGAAAAATAAAAAAATACCACCGAAAAAGAATGTCTAGTCTGTCTTATCACGACATAGAAGGCGATATGCAAATTCCCATCAAAAAACATTTTCCTATAAATTTTATCTACAGCAACGTTTTGCCAAAACCCAACCCTGCGTCATCACAAAATGTTTATGGAATTAGCATTTTGGTAGCAAAAATTGGTTTACATGTGAATCATAACATGAAAGAAATTTTGTGTTCCGACAGTTCAGTGACATCTGAAAATCGTCTCCCAAATTATTTCTGTGCGGGATTCGTGTTCAGTGAATCAGGAGTGTCTTAAGAATTCCCCCCTCCCCAAAAAAATAATTCAATTTTAAAATGCTCCCGAAATTCATCATGTACGGCGAAGACGCCGAAAGAAAGAAGATAGTTTTCTTTCGTGATGTAATTCCGGCTGCTACCTTTCCTAAGCACGGCACTAAACCGACACCACAAAAAAATTTCCCATTTCTCTTCTCATGTCCTCATAAATTATGATCCGCTTTAATTAAGTAACACCAAAGACCGGGGGGCTTGGACACGCAAAGCTGGGTGCCAGAGAAACTGACTGCCGGCAACGCCCCAAAATTACGACTTGGACTACAACTACAGCCGACTACAGCGCCAGCGACACCGACTCGGGCCCAGACATTGGCACCTCGAGGCGAATTTTGTCGCGGGGTCAACAAGAGTATAATTTTACATTCTGCCGACATTAAGGCCCGCGCGCTATATTCCAAAAAATCATAAAAATGTGAACAAAGCCATAAACTGAACGGCGCTGGAGGGCGGTCTAGCGGCGGTTAGGGGAGAAAGAGTGGGGACGATGCGGGGATAGAAAGCGTCAACGATGTTAAATTTTTTGTGGGCGATTAACCCCCCGCCCGGTCGTGCGAATGCCATCATCACGCTATTCAGCCCCAGGCGCCACAGGATCAGGGCGTGCTGAGGGGAGTGGGGGGTGCGGCGGAGGGTGAGTTTGGCGTGCCAATAATAATTGTTGCCAAACTAATAATAATGGTCGGCACGTGATGGCAATGCGATAAAGGCAAAACAGTTCTCAGGCTTTGTGTGGACGCCCTCCAACAGCAACCCCAGTCCTCCTACCCCCGGACGCGCCGCACAAAAATTCGGCGACTGCTGAACCGGGGGGCAGCCGTAACAACGTGATTTCACGTCACAGTTCACACCCTCTGTTAGGCAGCACATTTCGTCCCCGCTGTTGGCCCGCAGCACTCAACCCTGTGCGTGCGTTCAATTGTCCCCGGGGTTTATTGTTCTGGGAACGTCACAATTGTGTGTGGAGCATAGTTGGAGCCACTAAGGCGGGTGAACCCTGGGGTTGGGAGGGGGTTTGGGGTAGCCAGCTAACGGGATGTAGCGCGGCACAACCCGACGACCCTTTAATTTGCCCCTTTTAATAGTCTACCGGAGTGGTAGATGATTCCGGCGATATATACGGCTAGCGAGCGGGCTAAAGAGCTGCTAGCTGGAATAGGGGAGGTCGGGGGACGGGTTGGGGTTAGGACGGAGGATAAAGCAATAATAGAAATGGGTGCGGACGAGTGGAAATGTCACATCCGACGTTTGCCGCCCTCCATTGTGTTTTTATAATATTCTGAGGGTGCGAAACATAAACAGCCTTCACTGTCACCGTTCGCAGCCCTTCAGGCGACATGATTATTGCTTTTCAACCCTCAATTAAATGGAGTGCGGCTGTGGTATCGAATGTGAGCCATTAGGGGTAGCTCGTTCGTTCGTTTCATTCGTTTCGTTCGTTCTCGTCCATCATTACACCCCAAAAGTCATTTGACGTCCATATCCACATAAACACACGGCCGTGTTGTCGGACCTATATGTATGCCTGACTGAAGGGCTGACGCCCCGCTTATAATCTGCACCACCAAACAAAAAGGGGGCAAAAGGTACACCGAGAACAAATGTCAAGATGTCCCTTGTCTAAAATATCCGAGGGCTGCCGCTATCGCACACAGTTCATTGGACCGAACCAATGGCATTTAGCCAGGACGAAGGGTCGTCGTCGACGTGGTGGAAAAATGATTTCAATAGAATTTAATTGATAATTGGTTGACGAGCCCTGACCGTGAATTATATCCCAGGGACGGGCGCGGTGTGGCAGCACTTCAAGCTACACATCGCAACGCCATCTATCAGTGGTGGTGAGGGAGGGTGCTCTACTATAACGATTTGTCCCGTTTCGGCCTCTCGACCGGGGGCTTTGTTTCTGGGTTACTGATTGAGCACCGATATCCGAGCATACACACAGTCAGGGCATGTCGGGAAGTGACCGGCAATAATTAAATAGGGGATGATTTTTGTTCGATAGTGGCATGTTTTACGTCCGGCATTTGGAGTATGTGCGTCCGCGTGTGTGCGTGCGTGTGTGCGCTCGGATTTGCTTTGTAATAGAAGTTAAATTAATGCCGGGGATTATCCCTTAATTGGACGGTTGTGGTATCTGTAGCCAGTGTTGCGTTCGGGCATAATCGAGGCATCTGGTGATTTAATAAGTCGACCGTACGCAACCGAAAAAGGGGTGACTATGTGCAGTGCCGCAGGGCGTTTTTATATTATTTTTACGGGCAGTGGTGGTGGTGTAGTTTGCATTCAACGCTTTTGTTTTTGTTTATTTTTAGACCGAGAATGGGATTAAAGTGCCGAAGCCGATTTTGATTGCGAAAATATAATGTTATCGCCTGGCTCTGATCCGATTTCATCGAGTTTTTGTCGTATGTTTGTGTGCGTGTGTGTAAATAAAAACAATCGAAATTTTGCTTTATTTTTTTGTTGTTTTTCTCTCGTTCCACAAGAATCAAATTTCAACTTTCGATTAATTCGTTTTGGGAGTGTATGTGTGTTTGTCAATATATAACAATAGTATACAACACAATCTCTACAAAACACACACACATTTCGATAACATTGTTTTTGTTGTAATAATATTTATCTTTTAAGTGAATCAAATTAAACAAAGTCCTAAGTATGGCGAATGATTTGAAGTGGCTCTGCCGAACTCTATCGATCTTCTGAAACGCGATGATGATGATGATTATTCAGTATTTTTTTTAATAGCGGAAATGAGTGCTTACCAGCAGATTAAGTTGATTCAAAATATAAAAATAAACGTTTTTTGGGGTATTTAATAAAATTGAGAGTGGGGGGTGGGGGGGAATCGTAATTAATAATAATCATGCGAAATTTCCGGCTGTGTAATGCGGAATTTTTATAACGAATTTTTTTGTTTTCTGATTTGATTGTAATCTGTCAATGACTGAAGAAGGTGATATGCGTTGCTGCTATCGTGAATTTTTGACAGAAAGTTAAGTTTTTGTTTTTTTTATCTTAATCATGGCTAAGTCAAGAAGTTTGTTCTCTAGATCGATTGTAATCATTGTATACTTCATAACGATAAACAATTTTGTTATCAAATGAAAATATATCTAGGTTTTAAAGTGATTCTCAATAATTTCGCAAGTGTATTTCTATTTTTATAAGCTTAAAATACATGAATCATTTTTTTTGGTTTAATTGGTTCTCATTATGATTTACGGGAAATGACGGACTTGGTCATGAAGTTGACTAAAAATTAATTGCAACATCGGCCAAATCATTCTCAATTATTTTACAATTATAGGTGCTAGGAAGTTATACTGTAATGATTACATATTGAGATTGATCATACTTAACACGTTTATAATGCAGCGTACCGCCTGTAATATGTACTAGACACAAAACGACATACCGTTGTCTCAATGTACAGAGTGCGCCATCTAGACCAGGGGTCGGCAACCTGTTTGTCCTTAAGGGCGCAATACTAAATTTGAAAATCACCGAGGGCGCATATTTTACAGATAATCAACAGGTATAAATAGACATTAAAAAAACAGATTTTTTATAACTTTATTTTATTGGTGTCATACATAATGATACATAAATTCAGTGTGAAACTTGGGTGTCCATATTTTCAGCTAATTTCTTATAATTGGGGATATGTTTAAAGTTCCCGGTCCTTAAACAATTATCTAAATGTGAGTCATCAAGCTTTGTTCGGTATTTTGATTTCAAATATTTCATATTTGAGAATAAAGACTCGCAATTGTATGTTGTTGCACAATATGAATAAATTTTTAGCGCACATTTCCTTAAAATAGGATACTTATTTTCATCGACTAAGTTCCAAAACATTTTATCATTACTATGCGCTTTTAAAATAATATCACTTTGCAAGTTTATTATTTCTAATTCTAGGTCTTCGATATTATGAAGCTCGAAATACGCTGAAACTATTTCAAGGACATCATCTTCAGTAACATTGAATGGATTTATGAAAAATCTTAGAACGGGTTCTAATGCTGCAAAATCTTCAAATATAGAAGAAAACTCTTCTATTAGCTTATCTATAATTTCTAAATATGATGTAGCAGTAAAATTTTCATTATTCAAATTTAAACTCTCAACAGTATATTTTATATTTGGGAAATGTGATAATGATTTTTTCAATAGATGGGATTTCAACAACACTAACTTGCATTTGAATGCATTTACTGCACTTATCATGTCAGCGATATGCTGATTTTTCCCTTGTATTTTTAAATTTAATTCATTCAACTTAGCCGTTATATCTGTCAGAAATCCGAGGTCGATTAGCCAATCCTTATTTTCTAATTGCTCGTAAAACTCGCCTCTTGATGCAATAAATTCCTTTATTTGTGGCAAAAGCATGATGAACCGCTCAAGTATTTTACCTCTGCTCAGCCACCTCACTTCAGTATGTAAAAGAAGATCTGTGAACTGAACGTCCTCATCTTCTAAAAGTAATTTAAACAATCTGTGTTGCATAGCTCCCGATCTTATGGAATTAATAATTTTTGTTACTGTCGTAAATACGTGTTGAAAACGGATTGTTTTTGCGCATAACATTTCCTGATGTATGAGGCAATGATAAGAAATAAATTTCGGGAATAAGGAATCCTGTCTACATAAGGCAATAAATCCTTTTTTCTTACCAGTCATCGCTGGTGCCCCGTCTGTTGTAATTGACGATAACTTTTGTACAGGTAATTTTACATCTGTTATATACTTTTTAAAAGTAGAAAAGATATCTTCTCCTCTGGTGCTTCCCTTTAATGGCAGAACTTTAAGGACTTCTTCTTTTGTTGTAAAATCAGAAAATACCATTTTCACGCAAATTGCTAATTGTGATATATTTGTCACGTCTGTCGATTCATCCATCTGTAGTGAAAAGAAAATACAACTTTCCATATCATTTGCTAATTCTGCCTCCAAATTCTCCGCAATTACTTCGATTCTTCTAGTAACAGTTCGTGCTGATAATTGCAACGTGTTTATAGCTGAAACAATTTCCTTTTTATTTTTAAATTCTTCAAAAAGTGAATCAGCAGCTTCTAACATGGCTTCTTTCACTAATTCTCCATCTGTAAATGGTTTTTTATTCTTAGCTAGCAAATACGATATTTTATATGAAGCGATCGTTGCTGCTTTATGTTTTGCAGTGGTTTAGTAAAAAAACTTTGCTGGTTAGTTATTGAAGATTTTAAAGAAAAAATTTTTTTTCTTCTAATTTCAGAGTTCATTGGATAGTCACTATAAAAATTGGTATGAACGGTCTTAAAATGTCGTTCAATATTGCTTTTCTTGGGAATCGCAACACTATTATTACACAACAAACAAATACATTTTTCTTTGTAATCAACGAAACAATATATGTAGATGTTCCCATTCATCGTTAAAATAATATGTTCTTTTTCTTTTACATTTATCCATGAAGGGTTTTGAAAGAAAAGAATTATTTCGGATTACTTGGTAGTTTTAAATGCACGGTCTACGCGTGGTCTATTTGAAATACGATCACACACTAACAAAAAATACGTGCGTGTTATTAGATACTCTCAAGGTTAGCAAACTGCTAATCTATGCACAATCCTAAACTCAACTGACTACTTGCTGTATCGCCGTTTGACAAGAGGTAAGTAAATCGCTCTGGCTATCATACATTTACATTAGTCCAGCGAGGGCGCATTAAAAATCGATCGGGGGCGCCATGGCGCCCGCGGGCGCCGCGTTGTCTACCCCTGATCTAGACCTTCGGTATTTCAACATTAAATAACTCTGACATTTATTAGTCGATTTCGACAAATGTACACGATTTTGAAACGTTATTTAGTACCATTTTCGCTACGAGTCAATAAACATCGAAAGAACGCGCTGTGATTGTAGCGCTTTACATTGAAAACAATCGTTCAATTGCGTGCTTATCGTAAAAATAATAAGGGAAATTTGGCGCCTTCAGACAACATAATTCGTAGTTTGGTGAAGATTTTTTTCTATGGGGGTTATTTAAATGGTACAGATTATGCCAGCAAGCCAATACTGGCCAATGTTATGCAAAATGTCCGAAAAAGAGCTACTTTTTGCGTATCAATCATTAAGTGGTCTTTAATCGACATTGTATTCAAAAACTGATTTGAAATAAATGGTAGAGAATATCCTAAATAAATCTTGTTAAACCAGCACATCGGGGCTTGAGTTTTCTTAAAATAGGCAAGCTTCTCCTTCAATTAGCGTTTCGGGCTACAATTTGCCTTACATTCGGCCCCAGCTTGAATACAACTAGTTTATTTGGTCTAAGTCCTCTAAAACTGTCTTATCATGACTAAATTAGATGCAAAACCGTGATTCAATCTCTGAAAACCTCCACTGATGGCTGAGAAAACGGACAATGGAGTCATTAGTATTATCAATAGACTCAATTCCCGTTCGATCGCGTAAGTCAACCAGCATTGGACATGGTTGGTACTAAGTTGGGGGACCGCTTAATAAAAATTTGGCACTACATATTACCTCAGCTTCTGCCATAGATATTCAAGTTCTCCTACGTCTAATGAAATGTTTTTCCAGATTCACAACATAAGCCAGCTACGCACACTCTCCCAGACTTTAGCCCTTCTTTTCGTGCATTCTAGGAGTACATTCATAAATAGGGCTACTAGACTATTATTTCGTTTCCATGACAGCTTGAGTGCTCCAAAGCTTGCAAATATCAAGAACTCGAAGACATATATGCCCTCTCAAACTAAACTCAACTACTTGTGTACTCAATACGCATCTATATGGACAAATTGAACTCGACTTAGGTAGCGGAGCTGAATCGAGTTCATTCGACCTTAAATGAATTCGAATCGCGCCTACATGTATTTGAACTCGCGTTCAACATAATTTCAACTCATCATGTAAACGTAGTAAATCGCTTTCAAGCTCGGTTTACGTGAAAGCAGTCGAGCCGATCAGAAAAATTGGATCGAGTCCAGTTACTTGCATTAACACCTGCATTTATACTCCAAGTAAACTTCAAACTGTCATGGAAACGCACTATATGAGCGGTGCGCTTTGGCGCCACCTGTGTGAAACTAGTTGAACTTCGCGGTGGGATATTTCTTGGGTGGGGTTTCAAGCTGAGGAGTCTTGGATGGGCATCGTTGGCCTTGGATTGAAACTTGATTCCAAGTCCCAATTCTTGATGGGAGATGGATGAAGATGGTGCGCTCAGTTGGTGCTTTGGCTGCGCTTTGAAATTTTATTCTGAGATGCACGGATAGATATTTTTGCATACTTTTCGAGATTTTCTCAATTGTTTTGCCGACTTTTGGGGCTACCTTGGATTTGGTTGAGCTTTGTGATTTAAAAAAATAGCTTCAGCTAGGTTTCGGGGTCTAGGTGATGGTTTGGAGTAATATTTATTGAACTTCGACATGGTTCAGGGAGGGGGAGTCAAATTTTTACCATAAATCGTCTACAAGCTGCGGTTCTCAAGATATTAGCAATTTTTTTTTTTATTTAATAATTTTTGTTCAATTCCCGAGATATTAGCAATTTTCCATTTTTACCAGCTTTGGGAGCTGTATACGCTTATATACAGTTTCACATCCATGCTGCTACACTGACGATTACACGACTTCCCCACCCAAGATACACTACAGCGAAGTTTAACTAGTTTTACACAGATGGCACAAAAACTCACCCCTAGCGTTCTTGTCTCGGATAAAGCTTACACCGAAGCTCACAACCAATAACGTCACTCACTGACCTCGTAACCCCATAGCTATATTACTACTATGGACCAATCTTCTACCGTCGGGATTTCCGAACTCTTACAATATTCCGGAGTTTTGACGCGACAGACTTTGTCTTCTTCTTCATTACCGTCCAGATATAAGAAGTCGTTAGATGATGCCCGCAACATGTCCGTCCACTCTTTGTTTGCGCACAGAAGAAAGGTTCGAGGATTTTTGTGAAGGAAGGGACAAAATTGGTACGGCTAGTCACGTCGAAGAGTGGATTCGAACCACGGACCTCTGGAATGGTAGTTTGCCGCCTCGAAGCTAGGGCTATTAAAACCGAAAAGTTTATGAAGAGTAAGGAAAAATAAATGATTAAAAAACGAAATGGAAGGAAGTGCAGTAAATTCTTAAGTAATGGAGTGAACTTTTAGGTTTGGTAATGACTTCTCTATAAGGTGGGAAAACACTTTTTCAAATGGTCCAAGATTTCTAAGATATGTCTATAAACGTTGAAAGGTGATGCGAAGGCGAACATGGTTAATTTGGAAAGTTTAGGCCTATAACTAGATCCGTTACATTGTCGCTGGTGCCTAATTCTGTTAGATCTTTATCACTTCTGGTCGATTTAAGGTAATTTCCCAGAAACATCTCCACCTCAGCCAACTCACAATCTCCTATCATTCAAGGTAAAACAAGAAAGCATTAATCAAAATCTACTCACCGGATGCCTGGCAGCGACAGCAGCAGCATTAATACTTGCACTCGGATACATCTTCACACACTAACCAAAAAAAAAGAGAATCAAATCCACCTTAAAACTATTCTCGAAGCTCCCCGCTCTTCGTTCTTCGTCCACCACAATCTCTCTACCCTCCACTAATTGCAAAGCCACACTTCCACGGAACTAATGCTGCTTCAGCGGAGTTCTCCTCGCTTAATGCCGGTTATTAATCCACCAAAAAAAAAAGACGACGTCTAGAGGGAAGACGACTTCTCAAGTTCTTTTTCTCGTGGCTTGTTTCGTTCTTGGTCTTATCGCTCCTTCTCAGTCCAAGTCTCGGTCGTCCATCGCGGCTTATCTGGGCGTCGAGAGGAACATGCCGAACTCGTTCACGTCCAGCTCCTTAATGCGGCGGCTCTGAATGGGCGATGATGATGACGACGACGACGGTATCCGATCTGGCCTTAAGATATTCATCCTTAATCTTAACGATAGAAGACGCTAGCGGACCGGGCGATCGCTGGGATTTCAGTGGTGCTGGAAAAAAATAGAAGAAAAAATCGAATTAAAAAAAATGAAGTCTTTAAAATGCGGGGAAATTAGCGTTTTTATTAACAGATCGATTTTTGTTAATTATGCCGGGAGATGGCGCGATGTGTGGGGAGTCCCGCGTGTAATGTTTATTCGGTGGTTAATTGTTTGTGGCTTCGGTTTAGTGTCAGCTGCTTACTGGCAGCAGCGGAGCTCCACGGAGGACTGGTTTGTGGGGATTTGATGGCCGCACTTTGGTTGTGCGCTGCTTTGACTTTTGTACGCTTTTATCGGATTGTAATTATGCGGATTTTGTGTGATCTTTAAAGCAGATAACGAAAGTAGTTTTGTGTTATTAAAGAGACAATCGTGCTTTAATGGTTGCTTTTTTTTACGATGGCACACACAAGGTGGAAATAATCGAATTCTTTTATCCTATCGCATTATGAGATTTTCTAATATATGTATGATCCTTGGGTGGTCCCGCCGTGGAGGAGCAGCTTCTTATCAGTAGGTGTTCTTGTAAGGAATATTATATTCCGTCAGTATATGACAATCAAATCATCAACCATGAATATTTTTTGAGCAGAATGAATAATAAGAAGTTTCTTTTGGGGAATGTGGGAATTTATGCTGCGGTTGAAGAGCTTGAAACGTAAGAATTCTACGAAATTGAGGATTAACAGAAAATCTTTCAAATATTAATCTATTTTTTATATTCGAATATAAACGTCCAAACAAATTTATGCTTTAATGATATGGGAATAGAAATTTTGTTTATATTGTTAAGCCTCTTTATTCTTGACTAAATTCTTGTAAGAATCCTACAGGAGGAGATAGTTGTTCGATATACGTCAAAATTGACTCGATTTTTCTTTAAAAATAAAAAAAGTTCCCCAGTAAATCGCGTATGTAAAAATTGGAAGATATTCTTTCATTTGATTAAAATAAACATTTAGGTCCCTTTCAGACATATGACTTAGGTCGGTCGATTTAGTAGTTAATTTAACTACGATTGATTTTTAAATCAAATAATCGAGATCTGTCACGCATTAGCGATTATAAAAACTATCGATAACAACAATAAGCCATATCGAATCACGCGCTAAGCCTAAAGTCTGAAAGAGGCCTAAGTGTTTGAATTTCATCACCGCTTCCCTCCTTTATTTGAAGAAGAGGAACTTTTACCGAAGTTAGGTCAAACAATTTCGGGCCTTGGCTCCTTGCTTTGGTGAGCCTAGCCTGGTTGCTCTTCACATCTCCAAGACTTTTGATATGGTATGGCACCTCGCTCTCTTGAAGAAACTCCAAACTATTGATATCGACTCAGTCTACAAAATCACTTCATTGCGGGTTTTATTTCTGGTCGATCAATCAAGATCGTATTGGATGCAAAATTTGGTATTCCTCAAGGTTCAATTGTATCACCCATTATTTTCTTAATCTTTATAAATGATTTGCTTTTAATCCCCTCCAACCACACAATCACCAGCTTCGGTGTTGATGGTTACTCTGCGTTACTCCTACGTCCAACAGTCACCGCTTGCCACGTAAACTTCTCTGGCGAGACCGTCCCGCAGGCTGGAGAATCCAGCGATCGGCACCGAAGAAAACCTGGCTGAAGAATGTCGAGGGTGACCTAAAGAATCAACGGGGACGTCCCGCTCAGACCGCCAGCTAACGGATCAAAGAAGAAGAAGAAGAACAGTCACGTTCCAGAACTTTTCTATTCGATCGTGAACTCATGTCCACCTCTATTAAAAATTACATTGAACTCACTCTTGACTGAGATGGCAAGAATCGTGCCGAATTTAACGGCTCCAAAATGAAGTGCTGTCTCACTTTGAACCTGCACCGACTTTCTCTCAATGGCTGATTCATCTGATAACATCCTAGGCATAACTTTAACCGAGGATCAGCAATGAAACGATCACCTATTCCAAATCACTAAACAAGTGTCCTAGTAATGGGGCATCTGGGTTTCTTTAAGAGATGCAAGTTCATTCCTAAGCCATTTTTAAGGCTAGGTCGCTTAAGTAAGCTCAATCTTCGTTTGCCTAAAAATTTGTGTGTTTAGGCTTGTCTATTTGAACACGGTCGCATTGGCTCCCCCGCAATTCCGGTTTACTATAGCTAGAAGTTTAGGGCGTGGTGTCCGCTAATCGAGTCATTGTCCTGAGAATAAGAAACTGCTTGAAGTTCACCAGAACAGGATCTTCAGCGTTCGGTATAACAGAATAAAAATAAAACTCGCCCGTTCTTAGCCTGTAACAAGCACGCACAACACGTCAAAACGCATGCATGGCATCCAAAACAGGCACGATACGACTAAGTAAAAATTCTACTTCTCCCGCTACAGGCACGTACAAATACTAAAAGACGCACGAAATAATCTAAACGAAGCACGATAAGCTCGTACTTTTGGTCAATTACTAATTCCCGGTCTATTGAGAATGCTAATATACCTATTCTCGTACGGTTGCGTAGGTCAAGCAGCATTGGTCGCAGTTAGTACTAAGTTGGGGGACCGCTTTTTAAAAAATTAACCAAGTAAATTATTGTTAATAGTTCATCAGAGTTCGATCGTTGAAGTCCTATTCACTTAACTGATGGAGGCCTAAGTGGTGGTTGAGTTGTCTCGCTAGGAAGACCGCGTTTTCATTGCCTTTGAAGCTCCGATCCAAAGGAGTATACCAGCCTTATCAATATTGGTTCTACGGGACTTTGAGGCCTTGATTGTACGGAAGAGGGCTCAAATTGAGAGATCTTCGCAGGCATACAACCGCTGGTGGAATCTTTGCGATAAAACTGCCTTCCGATGTAGCTAGAGAACGAAGGAAGACGGAAAAGCCGAAAATCTAGATCGATAACCTACGTGATTTTCTGTTTGATCGTTCTGATCGTATAGTAGTTTCTTGGCAATGGCTTGCGTGAAATTGTAATATACGTTTTACGTGGCTCCTTTAACCACCCCCCCCCCCCTCCCCCCACATAGAGTTAACGGATTGTTATTGCTTTGAATGACTCGTTTTGGACGTCTGGAAGCTGGTTTTTATCTGTCGCAAGACAGATGCCTGCGACGTTTAGTTTGACCACAAAGTGTTTCGTAATGGATATTTGATTATTTGGCATGATGAGCCTTTGTATGAAAGTTGGAAAAGATCAGGTAGTATTACAATCGACTCGCATGAATGCCAGGGCAGACGGCATGTAAACATTCATTTGGACTCCCTTTCGAGTTATGTGCTGCCTTGTTGATCTGCAGATGAGCACAAAGATGAGTAAGAAATTCTAATTTTCAATTGGATTTTCGTCAGTTGATACGAAAATCTTAGATTCTGATCGTAGTCGAGCTCTGCTGATGAGCATTGTAAGTCGACCTTGATTGCCATGAGTATGTCTAACATGACGAAGGGCAAGTCTTCAAGCCAATGAGCTGTTTTCTCGTCTGCCTGAACCTAAGCGGTTATTCTGATTCTGTGAATTCCGAGTAGACTAGCAAGTTCAACAAAGAGTTTCGAATAGAATTATGTACTCTGAGCAGTTGTGATTTGCAAGGATACGCCGAAAGTTGGAACAAAATCAGTGACGAATCTGTTGAAGCTGAGATCTCCCGAATTGGGTATGCTTCAAACCATCTTGTGAATTTATCTACATACTACTCTTCGAATTTGTTAATAAATACGAAAAATATTTTCAACTGACAGCTGTCAAAATATCACATGTCATAACTTTGACAGCTCGTAAAATGGCGTCAAAACTACAATTCACAACTAAAATTAAAAGGAATTTATTTCAAAACATTCTGTAATCGATAATAATAAATTGTATACAATACACTTCGCGCTCAAAACTAGACCAATTAAAAGAGACGCATAATAAACATTATTATTACTAAGTGCGAAGATGGATTATTATTAATGTTTGACATATTTATTGCACTACATTTATACTCTTCTTCTTCTTTAATCTATTTGCACATGCTGCTGCCACCCTCAATACACACCGTTCAACATGATTGTTCCATTCTGAGAATAAGCCCCGCACACAGCCGATCAAATATTTGCATTTCTCATTCACTACTTGAATCTCAATTCAATAACAAAAAAGATATGTATAGATATAGTATATATAGTATGTACATAGTGTATATAAAACCGATAAAGTCTCCCCCGAAATCAACCTCAAAAAAAAAATATAAGAGTTATAACTGGTGTATAGAAACAAAAGTTAAACACTGTGTATTCAGGGCGTCCTTGTCGAATATGAAACTTTTGTTTAGCTTCTCCAAATAAAACATACACACACAGTATGAAAAATGGAAGAAATAAAGAAGAAGAAGAAAAAAAGAAGGTTTCGAATTGTACAAGTGAAGAAAATATTAAAAAAAAAAACGAAGGAGAAAAACAACTTGGCAAGTATCTGGAACTCTTTTTTTTTTAAGATCCCAAAAAATAACGGCGTTTCAGCTGAAGGAAAGGAAAATAAATTCATAAATATAGCCACCAGAGCTTGTGCTCCAGAGAGACTGAGGCTTCTCGCTGTGGAGCACCAGATAAAGTACAAACAGTCTGGAACATTTGCACACTTGTGTCAATAAGCAAAATAAATAAGGAACAGGAGCTCACAGCATGAAGGCAGCAGCACTACCAGCACCATCTACCAGTCTGTTAAGCTTCATCAGTTGTGCCACCAAGAGTTAGATAGAGATGGAGCCACCACCACCAAAAGGAAGAAAGAGAGAGAGAAAGAGTGCGTTTAAGCGCCCCCTAGCCCCGTTTTTGTGTGTATCTCTACTGAACTGAAGGAAGATCAAACAACTCAACAACGTCGAGATCCGTCCTTCAACCTCCGCACAGTTCTCCACAGTACCGATTGTGTGTATTCCGCCGCCCCGCCGTTCCGATCCCCATCAGCCCCCCAGAAGCGCTACTTAATCTGAAGCTTGTTCCAGTCTCGATTCTTTTCTTGTAATTTCGCGCCTTTTTCACCATTTTTCTATAGAATTCGTGACTCATTTCTATTTGCCAAGTCTGGCCACCCGTTCCCCCCCGACGTCGTCGTCGTAGTCGTCGAATACTGTGCAAACAGCTGTGAACTGTGTTTACCTTTCTGCTTGTCGACGAAGAAGCACCCCTGCATCCCCATGCTTCCATCAGCCAGCATTGATGCTTCTTTTTCCTATCTCTCTCCCCCCTCGCCCGCCCTGGCATTGTTTGCAATTCTCAGCAAATAAAACTTATTCGTTTTTTTTTGTAGGTTATGTTAACGCAAGTCTCTGTATTTCCAAAGTATTATACGCCAAACGGAGAGTGGAGCAAAAGACACGGAAAGACTACTATCACCATCGCCCGGCAAGATGTAGAACTGGCGGCGGGAATGTATTGGGGCGACATCTATACGATTGCAGGCGCATATGTGGTAACACAGAAACGACGACGACGACGACTTGCCCCAATGTTTGCGTGATGCAAATTTTGTTTAGTTTTCGGGCCGTTCTGTTTGTTCTTTTGTTGTGCTCATGTTGGAACAGTTTCTTTGGCTCTGTTGTTTGTTGATTAGACACTTTGTTCTAATTGTTAGCGACACACAGTGCAAACACCGGTAAACATTCCATCGCCCAGCAGCGCCTCCTCTCGGGTTTCTGGGGAATGTTTGTTTGTACAGCGCGCCGCGGCTATACGTCATACGTCATCAATGTCACTGTGTGTACGCGCGGCTGATTGCACAGGTGGAAACGGCCGACCCAGAGAGGGACGTAACACCATCCAGGAGGGAAGGAACGGTATTTTTTCGGTAATATTTGTTGCTAATTTCTTAAATTTTTGGAATTTTCATACTTTGCTAAGAGAGGGGGTTACTGTTTACCCACTTGACAGCGTCAGTAACACATTCTCAAACGCGGGCAAATTGAAGGTAAAACAAAATTATTCTCTCTCGTGTTTATATTTATCCACATCCACTATATTTTTTGTTTGCTGCGCTGTAGTCAAGTTCATTAGTTCCAAAAATATGAAACAGAATTTTGGAATTTAACACGAACTGAACAAATATTGGTCCATTTTGGCTTTTAGGAAGCCCCGGAGCAGAGTGTGTGTGGAAACTTGCTTTTAGAGGGCGAGAAATGAACCAATATTTGGCGCGCTGGTGATAGCAGCGCCGCGGTAGTTGTTGTGGTGCTGGCGCGAAGGCGGTTATTTTTAGGAGACTAGGTTTTTCCGTTTGTATTTTTTTTTCTTTTTTTTTGGTTATTTGTCGCCTGTTTTGAGGTTAAATAATTAAGATGAAAATGTGTTTATTAGATGATTGTACAGTTTTTGTTTAATATTAAGGTCAAGTGCCTCTCAATTGGTGATAACAGCAGTTTTTTTTATTTCTGTACTATTTTTAAGACTTTATTTGCACCTGAACCAATTTTAATAAATACACACCTTAAAAGGAGCGTTGTGTGGTTGTAGAATAAGTGACTAGGTTCAGTTTTTTCATTAAGAATAACAGAATTTTTGATTTGCGTAGGTGTATTCTGGTGTTTGTTTTGTTTTTGTTTCTTTGACGAGATCTGTTATCAGACCATTTGTGAGTAAATGCTTTATTACGCAGTGTGTGGCTTTTTGCAACATTGCGATATTAAATAGGTACAATTGCGACATTTAATAACAAACAGATTGCAGATATGGAATGTATGTCATTAGACAACACTAATAATGATTCATGTCTTGGCGTCGCAACGTAGATTAGAAGGAAGATTTCACCGGGAAATTTATCTTAGGTATATAATATCAATTTTACTTCAGAAATATGTACCATCCTTTATTTTTAGGTTGATTTCGAAGAAAGGTGCTGCATGCTTAGGGATAAGCCGACATGATTACTCTGGTGATTTCAAGATGAACTAACGTATATTGCCGTAGAAAACGCATAGAAGATACATAGGTCGCCAGCCAAGATGAACACAGGGGTACTAAAACGATGTTTCCTGCTCCGTCACGGAGTTGTGCTACACTGCTGAAAGTGCGACTACCCCCACCTTATGGGGTGACAGGAAACAGGCTCCTGGCACGATAATATCTCTACCAGGAGTGCTGGCTTATGGTAGTCAGGAGGAGAGAAGAACACTCTTGAAAAAAACACCCGAATCTAAGCTGAAACAGGATATGCCGATAGATGTATGGTTAAGGGGGTGCTTGGTCTCAAATATACGAACTCCAATTTCAATTAGCCTTCTCACAGTATACGGGCTAGCTGTGGGTCACTCGTGGGTCCATTTGTAGAAATTAATAGCTTGATGCAGCTCCGACATCATCAACTTCGTCAATTATGACGACGATGATTCAAGTCCCCAGAAAGACACAAGAGACAGCAATTGCTTCAACCAGCGGAGCCATTGGGCACGTAGGTTGGAAAACAACTGCTTCAACCAGCGGAGCCATTGAGGTTGTCAGTCGCTGAAGAAGAGCCTTTAGACACAGAATCCGTTTGCAGCGCAGACTTGGTCAGTGTGTCTTCGGTTATATCCGGAACTACAACCATTGCCCGAGACTTGGATAAAATGGAATTCTCCAGCAGCCAGTTTTCAAGAAGCCCTGGCAAAAGACCTATGCAGGGATATGGCCCTGGAATAAGCTTTGTAAAGCCCTCCAGAAAAACTGAGCTGAAGAGGGTTGGTTCAGAGGGAGAAACTCCGGAAAGTCCTGAACAAAAGAGGATCAAAACGACCAAGGGGTCCCCTCGCCCCACCTTTAGCCAGGTGGTGAGTGTCATGCTTGGCCTCATCTTGCCCGATGTCATAGCTGCAATAAGCGATAATTGACGTCGTCGGCGAAGTCAGGTCGGTTTTTGATGGATGCTTCCCTAGAACAGACTACTGGACAGGCTGATCAAGGTTCAAGATCTTCCAATGAAGCAACCGCAAAGACAAGAATCATGGTGTGACGCGCAGACCATAGGTAGTACGTATACATGATGGGTTGAATTCAGGTCGAACCCAAGTCCAACTATATGTAGACGCGAGTCGAGTTGAGTTAGGGTCGACTGAAATCGATTCAGCTCTGCTACCTGGGTTGAGTTAAATTAGGAAGCAGTAATCCAGGTTTCCAGCTTCATGATCTGCCATGTTTGGGTTCCTATAGTCTAGCAAAAGAGTCCGTGCGATGGGTTACAGAATATAAATTCGGCTTTCGTAGGTGTACAGATCATCCATTTGGGCACTCTGGTGTGTTCATCGAATAGACTTGAGATATATGGGCGCATTCGTGGAAGATTATGCCTCCAATGCTGATCCGTGTCATAGTACCTCGGTACGTCCGTGCCGGTGTCTCGCGTGAAAAGTGGTGGCAGTATAACACATGGTCTGTTGGGCTGCGGGTAAGGTACGAAAATCCTCACTCATGTGCGACTCATTCAGCTCACTCCTCACTCACGAGCAATAGTTTTTTGTGAGTAATTTTTTCATGAATTTCCAAACTAGCCCAGGAGTCTTTGTAGCTTTGGTTTAGTTCCCTGTGGCATGATTTGAAGCTGGGCAAGGAGTGGATTTGGGTGGGAGGGGTTGTTCGAGCATTCTGTTGTAGGGTACAAGTGCGGATAGGTTCCGTGATTGCAAAAAGAATTAATAAAATATGAGCTCAACATGCCTATATCAGAGGTAGATCCACCGAAACAGCTCTCCACGATGTGGTGGAAACTATTGAAAAGACTCGATATTACAAACTTTTGGCTACCCTCCTCTTCCTCCCTTGCAATCCTCTTGATAGACAAATTACTACTACTAATTACATCAATATTCAAATCAAAATATCCAAATCAATATAATCAATTCAATCCATTGTAATCGAATCAATGTCAATTCCAACCCACTCACTAAAAAAAACATGTGAGGAAGAAAAACCCGCCCTGGTACCATGACGTGCTTCCCGCAAATGTCCGACTCATAAATTTACTGGTTCTTTGAACTGTTTTCGTTTTTTTCTTCTATTCTTTCCTTACTAATGAAAGTAGTTCCTCCAACTGAACTTTGATTCCCACCAATGAATATGATTGAGGACAATCTCTTCCTACAGATGGACGAGTAGTCCACAAAACAACCAGTCTACTTACTGTTGACAGATTCATCTTCAATATGATCAGTTTTCTGGTGAAAATGGTTTAGACGGGCGAATTGGTTTTCAGACCCTCACTCCCAATTCCGGGAGGGTTTTCCACGGCACCTCCGAAATTAATGGCCTTGCTTGAAGATTATGATCGCAATTCAGAATAGTTGTAACACGAACATATTTCCATGACTTTACTTTACTCCACTACATTAAATTGCTTCTGCCATTATTTCTCATAACGCTAAACCAAAAACAATAAATTTCGCCATTTTAAACAAATAATTAATTGTTGTCTTACAAAAGCAACAAAAAGTGAAAACGAAAACAATCGCAATGTTTATTATTAACAAAGCAAACTAATATCGAACTATGACACCATTTCAAGTCTCTTTCAATTGTAGATTCTCTCAACTTAAGTACTTGAAGCCATTAAGTACAAGCCCCAGTAAATATATACATATATGTACAAATGTGTACATATATGTCTGTATGTATGTAAGTATATAGAAATGTGCAAACATGTCCCAAAAACACACGAAGCGCTGCTTCTTGGGCCCTGCTTCTTCTTCGTAGTGTCAGTAGCACCCTCTCGAAGACAAAAGTTGAAATGGCGGAGAATCTTAATCGCTGCGTCAATATTTTACCGCTTTGCACTTACAAATGTTTGGCTGCTGATTGCGGACCGGTCGAGCGGCGATCCTCGCTTCAAGTGTGTTTGCCGATCGTATTTCGTGTGCGATTCTCAATATTTTTCTAGCAATCCAAACTTTTGGGCCATGGTTTAAGAGTTGGTCTAGCTTTATTTTTTCTGTTTGTTTTTCTTTTTCTTCTTTATGTTTCAGCCATGTTTTATCTCTCTCTCTCTTCTTCTTCATTAAAAACACTAAGAAACAACGTCAAACTTTTTGTATTTTATTTGGAAACGTTAAGGATGAACTCAAAGACGAAATTTTTGTGCTTGATAGTGTCAATGGGGGGCTCAAGTGGATTTTAATTGATGACTAGACTCCCTCTTGTATCACCTCTGTGTGTGCGTGTGCGTGTTTGTATTGAAATTGCTGAAAGTGATTCAATGGCCCGGTATTTTGAGGGTTGATTTCGTTAGAAGTGCACTTGAAGTGGCTCAACTGATAAGGAAAAGTTTGAAACCGATTCAACGTTATCAGCAAAAGTGGCCGAAGTTTACTTTTTCCTTTTCGAGCTGTTAACTCAAGTGCCTTTAGCCCCTTGTCCCCCTCCCCTCTCGTCCGTCACCATCTTCCCAAAACAATCAATTGTGACCCTGACTTGAAGTGTTTGATAATATACCCTACTTCTACACCCTGCCCTCCCCCCTCCGATAAATGGTTTTGGTGCTGCTGTTACTTGCCACTACACACAGAGGGGAGTGTGTAAACAAGAGGGGGCTACAAAAGCTGGAAAATTTGTAAAAACGGCGAAAACATTTGTTCTGATAACGGCGAGCGCTCGCACAGCTATTTTATCGGAGTTCATGTTTTGCACATTTTTACAACGCCCGTCGTCCCCGGCGACTGCTTGCCCGTCCGTCCATCAGCTGCGGTGCTGCTACTGAATGCGTCTCGAGACGCCCACATTGGCACGCACTCGCCCCCGCGCAAAGCGACGACCGCATTCCCGCACGCCTCGGTGGAACGCAGCAGTAACTAAACCGGAAATAATCGCACAAAATCCGTTGATTAATGACGGATGAGAGTGAATGAATTTTAACGCATTTCAATTACGTGCAGAACCGACGACGTGCACTCACGTACAGGCAAATTATTGGGTGGGTGGTTTGGCATATGCGTCTGGTTGCTTCCCCCCGCCACATCCCTCTCTGCACCCGTCCCTATTTGTCTGCATGTTTCCCGTCTGTCGAAGACACTTGGATAATGATACGAGACGACGTCTTCATTCTGTGTGCATTCTGAAATCCTTGCGCCACTCAAGTTTTGGAACTGAATCAAATATTGTCTTCCAATTTCCCCCTCCTTAATCCTCCTCATCCCCTCAATATCCGAGCAAATCCCCCTCTCCCCTCCACCAATGAACGTCGTCTGTCATCGCTTTTCAGTAGATTTGCAGTAATCTCGAGCAGCTGTCGGGCGATGCTTGAAGGAAGCTGAATGCAGGCGAGAGCAAACAAACAGTGGCGAATCGTGCGGGGGCGGCTGAATCCAATAGCGACGACAGAGGGTTGCGAACACCCAGATGTAGGGGGTGTTGTTGACTGATGTAAATAAATAAAATTAACTGAGACGTTCACACTTCTCGACCGAACTCGAATATCGTCATTGGACTGTGCCCAACCCAAAAACGAATGCACCAACCGACGGAGACGGACAAACAGACCAACCAGACAGTTCGACAGAATTTCAAAAGCGACTTATTCGTCTCCAATTTTTTTCGCCACTCTTTTAATTCAAATTTGAGACGCGTTCAGAAAAATGCAAATTAATTGACATCTCGCCGTGTACAACGTTGCGGTGTGTTCTTTTCTGTCGTCCTCCTCTGGCGAATTTCGTTGGGCTGTGCTGCAAAAGGAGTTCGACGGCTGGCATTCTTTCGTTATTATTGATTCGATGGTGGTTCTGTGGGAGATAAGGAAGACTTGATTTGATTTATTGGAATTGAGGGTAATAAAATGAATGTCTGGGGTTTATTTGGTGAAATGCGAGCTGTGTTTCAAATGCCGTTCTTGTTGTTGTTGTTGTCTGCTTTATTGTTGCTAAGCTGTATTCATCGGTTATGTGTGTACTTTCACTTTATTATTTTCTTTCTTTCTTTTCTTTTTTTTCGGGTGATGTTCGATGAACGAAATGTATAGGACGAGATTGGATATGAGATTTGTTGGTACTTTGGACGTTTATGGCGGATACTTGATGGTTTCGTTTATAATTGAATTGTTTGGGGAAGAGATAGCGGAATTATTGTTTTCGGGGGGAGGGTTTTTATGGGTATGTGAATTTTTTTTTCTTTTGTGTCGTACATAAAACAAAAGGGGCCTTTAATGTTTATGTTTTTTTTTTAGAATTGACAGGACATCGATTGTACAGGGTGCGTTTTATGTTCCAGGTCGATGTGTAGAGTTTGTATAGTAGCACGAATTGTGTGTATTGTGACCGAGTCCTTTTGGAACCATATGTACTGAAGGCACAAAGGATTCAATTCGGACATTCAACATGTCACGGCAGCGATCATCTTGTAACTGTTACAGCATTGCTTTGAACACTCCCGAAGAATGGTCCTACGATACCATACTTGATTGGCGACGTAGATGTACTAGTACGACAAACAAACAACCCAACAGTTTTAGGAATTCTGCCTCGAAAATGAGACAAAATCCATAAAACTGTGGTTTATTCGGTCCAAATTCAATATCAAGTTAACAGTTTTTTTTATTATTTGATTCACAGTGCACAGATACAATTGAGTCTAGAGTAAAGTTAGGAACGAGCCAACAAGCCGTTAATCCAAATTATAACCACACTTTATTGAAACGTACGACGCATGTCAGCTACATATTGTATGGACAAAATCCATATACGCATCGTGACAATTGAACCGTCCAGGGCAGTCACGCGTCGTTTTTTTAATTATTTTTTTTTAAGTGGGACATTGTACTAGCTCATTTTGTGATCGCGTTCTAACCAATACTTACTATTGGGTATGCTTGAAGCTTGTTTTCAAAGAAAGTACACCCAGTCCTGTAGGTAAGTTCAGATGATATCGGGGTGAGGGTCGTTGGGCGCAGCCTCGATGAGAACGAATGAGGCGCGAACGAAGCAAACTAGGAGATTAAAGTGTGGCTAGAAAGGGCTGGTTTCACACTTGTTGGATTCAAAGCGTCCACAAGAGTCAAGGTTCGTTTTGAAAGATTCGCCGAATATACGGCGGATCTTGAAGTTATGGAGAACATGGAAAAACGGAGAACATGAGTCATGATAAGGTATGAGTATTTGTGGTGGAAAGTGAAAGTTAGGCTGAAGACCATACACAATAAGTTGAGGCTGACAATACGATAGAAGGTGATAAAGGCAAGGAAACTCCAGGAAGCATAAGCTGATTCAACCCAGCGACGCAATGATAAAAATCCAGTCCACGACGAGTGGAAGACCAGGGAGGTGTTTTGAGTCGGTTCGAGCCCCACATAACCAGAATGTCGGTCGGTAGTCATGAGTTTTGGAGTTTTTCGCGGCAACCTAACCTAATGAAATGCAGGGATATCTTCATCTGTATAGTCATATTATGTGAAAATGCCTGAGAGAAGCTGTTGTATTAGAAGAGTAAGGTTACCGCGAGGATGATAGGACAAAGTCACAACAGTGGATTTACAGTGCAACACTTTGAGTTTCGATGCCATGTAATCGGACGACCCTTCTTCCATCTTTAGTGGCAGATCAGTATATTTCTGTGTCCGTATGTCTTCTCTACCCAGTAGCCCGCTTTCGTAGCCTCTTTCGTAGCTTTAAGGAATTTTTTAGGGGGAAGGCAAACGGCAATTATCTTGGTAACCATAAAAGGTGCCATCAGCATACTCAATAGAGCGGTACGTATTCGATTGCGTAAGTCAAGCAGCTTTGGACTTGGTTAGTACTAAGTAGGGGGACCGCTTGGTAAAACGATATTCCCGTTTGGAAAGGTCGATTACGAATAAATTCACAACTATAACAGAGGTGTGCATTTTTAGATTTTGATGCCTGTAACGGGAGCAAACATACCCGTGTGGCTTTAGCTTAAAAGTGGATCTTCTCATTGCTTATTGGTCGAACTCATCCCTTGCTTATTCCTTTACAGCTCAAATCAGAAAAGAAAAATCTCTAGAATCACAGAATCATCTAGAATTTGATTTGCAATGCCATAACTGTTCATGACCCCCCCCCCCTCTTTCCGCTAATAAAACGCTTTCTCCGATTCTATATAAAAATCTCCAAAACTGAAAGTACTTAAAGTAAAAAATAATTACTTTTTTAAAATATTCTTTTTTCCTACATTCCTCGACCCACTCCCACCCACCTACCAATCACCCCCCACTTATTTTTGCTCCTCTAATCACCTGCCAAAAAGTGCGGCATGTTAATCCTCACATCACGCTGTCACGGATTTCTCTTCTGCCGCGGAGATGATTTCCTGTCAGTCGAGAGATTTTTTCTGCATCTCGTCTTTTGGCAGCGATCTCAAGCATTTTTGTCACTTGAGAAAACAGCGGCGAAACATTAAAGCAACACGGATGCTACCTGAGCCGCGATTACATCTCGCGAGCGCTAGCGACAACACGGTCGACACGGCGGCGAACAAAGTGGTAGAAAATCGAGATTTGCCACAAGTGAGACTCGACACGAGATTTGTTACAGCTACCCGCCGAAATCCGAAATCGTGACCTTCAACTCACCTCTGTTGTCTGTGAGCATTTTTATGAGAGATGAGGTGTTTCGCCACTCATTGGTTAACGAGTTTAGCGCACGTGACCTTTGTAGTGGCGAAAAAAGAGGTCAGATTTGACGTTGCTGCTTTGTGGGACAATGGCCACTTATCTTTTTAGAACAGATGAGAGAGTTCGCACGCGGTTTGGGGCTCTTGTGCCACCATCGTCAATAGAGCGGTTGCGTTAGTGGTAGCCGCTTTGTTATGGATACTTGATTGTGGGTACTCCTCGAACCCTCCTCACTCTGGATCCTCACCGGTTCTCTCTGGCTGTAGGGATTTAAACTGCATTTGCGGTGTGCGGTTGCGAGCCCTTGCGGTCTCACAGCAGTCAAGACGGCGGTTGAAATCCGATAACGAACCCACAATCGACTTTCAATGACATTCTGCCAATCTGATACTGATGAATGCCTCTGAAGTCGGTGGCTGCGGCAGTCGGTGAACCTTCTGTCGGTTTTCCAGCCGCAGGTCTGCGGTAGATACAGGTGTAAAAAGACGATGGACTCCGTAGCCATGTGAAAACGGAGTCAATTGTGTGCCTCCTCAGACAGGGGTGGGTACAAGCGAGGAGGAGTCCGTCCGCACGATGGGGAAATTATATGTATACGAAACCAGAGGAGCAGGTCTCAGGTTGATGCTTTCGTGTTTTCCTGGTTTATCTCGGGACCGCGCGCGGATCCATCTCCCCAATGTCGGCATCCTCTCGCGGCCGGTGGCTGGCACCAAGAAAACGACATCGTCAATCGTTCAACCAGCGAGGCGGCGGCTAGTTCAAGCGAGTCGAACGAGTCTCTGCAGAACCAATTGATTATCGATGTTTAATGCCTTCACGGTCGAGAGATTGAACGTCGGTGATTCGCCCCGCACCGTGGCCGGAAGAAGTTTATGGCCACATCTTTACGGCATCCTCGCACCTAGCCCCGCGCGGCCTCATCAGTCGATGACGCCTTGTAATTTCCGCAAAGGGCATATAAATGCTCCCCGATCTCTGCGCCCCGGTGTTGCTTCGTTCGTGGACGTCGTCGTCAGTACGCGCCAATGGAGCCCCACTCTCTCTCAAACGTCGTTGCCACCTTTCGCACTCATTAGACGAAGTCTTATCGTGTGTGACAATGGCGGGGCGGTCCGGAGCTGTACGTATACTTATCTTCCCCCTCCGCCGCCCCTCAAATGCGGGCTGCTTATCTTAATTACAGCGAGCCACGATAAAGACCCGTTTACGACCCACCGGCAACACGTTTCCGAAGTTAAGCACCCGCAATTTCGCCGCGCGAACGTAGACTCCCCTTGGCCGGGCTAATTGCACCCAGGTACGCCGCCATCCGAGCACCCTTAGTCCTTTTTTTCTGGGCAGGGGTGAAGACCGGTTTTTTATTGATTTGCGGACGGTATTGATGCAGCGCGTCAGTTCATCGGGAAAGTTAAGTGACCCGTTTCCAGGCTAATTGCTCCGTCAGTCCACGTCCGGCATTTAATTGGAGCCTGGAATGGTGGTGGTGGCGCGATACTTCAGCCAGAAGGCGTCCCCCGGCTTCGTCGAGAGTGCTGCGGGACGTCCAGAGGGGCAGCTGATGAGACCAGAATGGTGACAACTGCAGCAATCGGACACACTGGACGATGCTGACACTCTGACAGGCCACACAGCGTTGATTGTCAGTTAGTTATACAGTGGGCACTAGATGGCGTGGAAAATATCACGACTGCAGACAGCAGCACCGCAGCATGCTATCGGATCGTAATTTGTGCACCGTCGCCGCCGGTCTCTCCCTGGTCGGTTTCTTTTCGCTTGTTTGTGCTGCCGGGCTTCTCCTGCTTCGCGGCTGCACTTGTGCTGGCGTCAAATTACACCTCATCAACCAACAACGGAGGCAGTTGCCGGTGCGGCAGTGCGAAAATTGCTCGGTGGAATTTGACTTTTTCTACCTTTTTCCACCGAAGGTGTGCAATTTTCTACTTTAATGAAATTTTCCGATAACAGAAAGTATTATGGGCGTGGAATTTGCGCATTTCGCTGAAAGTGGGTGGATTGAGTGGAATGTAATCATGGGAATGCCGCGATGCAAACGAAATCATTGTAATTATGTGTGCCTTGCTGGTGGGATGGGAGGGCGAATCGCTTTATAAACAATGCAAAAACTGGGGTCGTGTTTTTCGTAATAGGAGGGTTTAAAATTATACTGCAAATTAGTGGTTGCGCTTCGGTGGAGAGATACTTTTAGGTCCTTGTGTCAGTCTGGTTTTTATTTAACAAAAAAAATAACCAGACATTTCTCATAATAACCTGACATTAAACCCACTCTTCCTTTTATAATTCCACACTTACGGGGTATATCATCGAAGAAAGCGGAGCTTGCATGAAATTTCACATAAGCCGAATGAGATTTTGCTGTCATACATATTTAAAACCCTCTAGATGTCGCAATGATACAAGAGTCGTTTAATAAGTGCTTAGAGATTCAAACAGATGGCGCTCGTAGTATCGAAAAAGATTTGCTTTTAGTAAAATGTCATCTGTCACTTCGACTACTGTCAAGTGACTTCATTTTCATAGTAAGATTGAAGCAACTTTTATTTCTTTAGAAAAATGAATTTGGTGCCGTGGTAGAACACTTCTATTTACAAGGTGTAACACCGAATTATATCAAGGTCGAGTTGGATGAGGCTCACTGTACACTTGCGACTATTTAAATTTGGGTAAATGACTTTAAACGGGGCTGTTCATTCCGCACAAATGATGAAGCATTGTACGGGACGTCCAATGGTGAAGTAGCATTTTTGATGCGAATGTTTTGCAAATACGAATGTTCGTATCGTGTCTCATGGAAAACAAAATTAAAATTTATCCCTACAAAATGAATTAAAATTAAGTCTGACTGAGGGATCAGGACTTAATGCATCCGCCTGACAGGCCTTGGACTGCAGTTGACCTCGTAATTCCCCACATACACACAGTTGAAAACGACAGTTTAGCGTAGCAGGTTGTTAATTCAAGTGCAAAAATATTCATGGCCTCAACGAGTGAGGCCCAACATACACTACCCTGCGCTCCCTTATCTAAAAAACTGGTTTATTGGAAATATTGGAAAGTGAAGCTGGAAAGTGATAGGTCGTGTAATATAGAAGATCAGATCTTCAGGCACGGACTGACGATAAATACCCAAACACATAAAGATTAATGTCAGTTTTATTGGACTGCCGGCCCCATCCAGTTGAAGGCCGGTGAATTGATGGTTATAGTTGGCCTCAAGGCGAGAAACCTTCAGGTCATAGTCTGCCGGCGTCCTCCATGTGAATTATGCTCTTTCATTTATCTCTCTCTACTTACTTGTGTTTGGATTATGCCAAGTGCCGAAAAGATTGAAAATAATGGATGGTGAAGAAATGGATGACGAAATACATGTAGTTTTAGCATAAAACTGGCAGACTATGATGGTTCGGATACGTTGAACGAACCTCAAAAGACAGGGTTTTCAATGTTAGACCACAAGCGCAGGACGACAAAAAAACACTTGGTTGGTTGTGCTGGGAGATCTTTATGTGAAACTCTAAGCTTAGTACTCACCCTTTGTACTACCAAAGTCCATCATGGCGTACTCGCTATTGCGCAGTATCTAGTAGTAAGCTTGCTCCGAAGGAAGGAATATAGGGCTGGTCAGAGTTGATGGCAAAGGAGGAGGCGATGGATCTATCGTTTGGGCACCTGGATGTTGTAGGAACTACACCAAAGAGGAAAATTTGAATGAAGACCACTGTAGAGGGTGCGCCAAAACAATTGGGAATTTTACGCTCAGGCGAGGAAATGGCAACTCCACATAAAATTTGTTTATGGATAAAAAACAAGCGCACGTGCATTATAATTTCCTCTTCGAAATTCGTTTACGGGCGACGACACTTCCCCATAGCATCTGACCACAAGAGTCGCAGCGAGACTGTTGAAGAATACAAATGAAGGGGTGATTTGGGGTTTTAGTTGCACTTTTCTTTTCGAATCTACTTTCGTGGTGGGGATTTGAGACTCTCACTATGCACGGAAAAGGAGATTTTGAGATTCCCAATTGTTTTGGCGCAGGCTATAACAAAAATGAAATTTCGCAAAGTCGATATTCTCAAAGCAGCCGGCTGAGCCAGACACGACAAGGTTAACACAATATAGCCTCGACGGAGTGTTATATGACAAGGACTGTAGCACCATTTAAGAAGAAGAAGAAGAAAATAACTGTAAAACTAAATCTCAAAAAAACCAAATGCACAATTGCTGTGCGTGCAAACCCTCACCAAAAACTACAAAACGCAATCAAATTGAAGGATTCAAAAAGCACTTAATTAAATTCCTTTTTTTTCTCCAAATCCCTTTCTCATGCCAACAACAACAAGGAGTGGAACTTCATTTTCAACTATCCATCAAAATTTTCCCACTGCCTTGTCTTTCTCGGTCTCGATTGTCCCAACAGTCCTTGTACATCATGTTTTTATAACATACTACAGCTCAGCTCGAACCACCTCCAACCCCCGGAGCGGTGAAGGAATGTCACCCCATAGAGCAAACCAACCATCAAGGATATCAGCAGAAGCAACAGCAGTTCTGTTTGCCATGTAACCCCCGAGGGCTGTTCTGGGAATGTCAATTTTTGTGTGCTGTCCCTTCGCCCGTCGTCCTCTCCCTTCTTCCCTGGTAACTTTTATACCTATGCCCTCGGCCAGTACATATTATATCCTTTCACACAATCACGTTGCACCCCCCTCGTCGCCGTCTCTGGGTATATCCTTTCTAGGACATTTAACGAAGGGTCTATCCTCTGTGTTCGTCCTTCGAGAGCCAGAAAGCACTTAATGAGCAGATCCTTGTGCACTTAGGGGGAAAAGGAAATTTTTCCAGGATCCGTTCCACTTATTGATATTTAGTCCTCTTTAGCCCCTTTCTCGATGGGATTACCCGAGCGCGGTGAAGGTATGCGGTACATCAAGAACTCGGGATTTCGCAGGAACGAGAGCGGAGATATGACCAGGAAAAAAACGGTAACTGAACCGAAAGGAACTGGTTCCCGGGCGAAATGGGCTCCTTTTTAAGGATTTTATTATCTCGGCTATTGTCCGCATCTGCCTGTGGGGTGTGAAGTTTTACAGCTGCCACGGCAATTAGGACCGGGGTGTCATTTGCCGTCATAACAACATCCGCAGGCCGGGCGGTGTGGGTTTTCTGCTCGTCGGCCACAGTTTCTGTTTAGTCAGGGTGACTTCTTGCCTCTTAGTAACATGTCAATTATAGCTGTGTGAAGCTAGCCCCCCAAAATTCGATAATTTCAAAATCTTATAGTGGATTCAATTGACCACTAAATGACCACTAATGACCATCAATAACTTTAATTGACCACCTTCGATTCACGAGAAAATCGAAAAAAACCTTTTGGGGGGCCAACTTCACGGTAGCCCCCCAAATGTGTATTTTGCCCGGTTTCTCTACGGAAAAAAACTGACCACTTTTTGACCACTTTTGACCACCCAATAGATTTTTTGACCACCTAAAAAAAATGGAAAAAAAACCATTTTTTTAACCCAACGACAAGCATCAAGGTGGTCAAAAATAAGTAGAAAAACGTTTTTTTCATGTTTTTTTACAAGCAGTTTTCATTATTGCAAATTACTTTTCTCAGATTAACCATGGCGTAGAATTTCCTCTTTCGACAGGATATTGAATTCAAAGCCAGGTGAGTTTACCTAACGTGTTTGAGAACATGGTCAATCTGGAAAAGTGTGTTTTTCATCTTAACCAACAATTTTTATTGTTGCAAATTACTTGTCTAAAATTGATCATGACGTAAAATTTTTATTTTCGACTTGGTATTGAATTTGAAGTCATGTAAGTGTACCTGGGCGTGTTCGGGAATATGGTCAAAATATTTTTATTTTTACAAACAGTTTTTATTATTGCAAATTATTTTATCAAACCGACCATGGTGTAGAATTTTGATTTTTGATTTGATATTGAATTTAAAGTTATGTGAGTACTATGTATGATTTCTATATGCAGTATATACGTAACAGTCATGTGAGTACTGTGTATATACTATGTATCTACCATTTAAAGTCATTGCAAGATACTATGAACAAGCGTGGCTAAAAAGTGCATTTTTTTACTACAGATAGTGACTTTTATTCTACTGAGTGAAAGGTAAGCCCAAAAAAATGACTATGAAGTCTGTGTATGCAATATACGGCAAATACTTACTTCAATGTCCATAATCTCGGTTTTTCGCGTCTCAAAAATAAAATAAGCAGGACAAATATTTTTAATTTAAGGATATATTTTTCAAGATACCTTTATGGCTTTTATGTAAATTTCAGTCCGCATATTATTATGAAATAAAAACTTGTTTCAAAGGACAGACTTTTTATTATTGAACGTTTGAACATACAAATAATACATATTATATAGTCGTATTGCAGGGACATAGCAAGAATCGCCTAAATAGATGTAATTAGAAACGCCAGAGAGATCCTTATTTAATTAAATGCTGGATTATTTAATTAAATGCTGACAAAGTAGTTTAATAAAATAATAGCAAAGCAATCTGGGTAAAACTAGACAATGAGAAAAACAAGGGAAGGATTCATTAATTTTTAGATTCTTGTCTGAGAAGGATTGCTGCGTCAGATCTGGGATCACCGCGTACGTCGTAATGGAAAACCACCAATTAAATAAAGATAGCCTAAACCAAATCAATCACATTCCGACATATATAAGTATTGCAATTCTGTAATTTTGGGTGGTTTTTTCTCTTTTTAATAGGAATACTTATCTATATTTTACATGTTAAATACTTATGTTGCACAGTTCAAAAGAGAAAATCACATACATAGATGACGTTTGCATATTCAAATTGTGTAAGCTGAAAACAGTATTGAATCGTACAGAAATCATTATTTTTCAAATTATTAAACTCGAAATATTATATATCTTTTTAGTACTTACTATGAAACAATCAGGGAGGCAAACACTTTGTTCGAAAGTCTACATACACAACAGCGTCGTTATGTGTCCGTGTGAATACAAAGAATATCGTCGAATCTTTTTTCTCTTTCTTAGGATATGCTCAAATACAGCGATTTGAGAGGGAACTTGTATGTTTGGGCATTTTCAGAAACGCAGAACTGCGGTCACTCTGCAATATTCAGCTACAGACTTCCAATTGCTGAATATTGCAGAATGACCGCAGTTCTGCGTTTCCGAAAAGGCCCTTTCCTTCTCTGCACATGTACAAGCGAGGCGATGGTGCGTTTTGTTTCGAGGTAGGGTTTGTAACACTGATGCCATGTAGATGAGAAACTGTCACTTCTGCACACGTGGGAGTCTTAAGTTTTAAATAATTAAGTCATCATATTTACGCAAGTAGCATGATATGCAAACGTATCCACCTTACGAAAGGTACATGACTTCAAATTCAATACCAAGTCGAAAATAAAAATTTTACGTCATGATCAATTTTAGACAAGTAATTTGCAACAATAAAAATTGTTGGTTAAGATGAAAAACACACTTTTCCAGATTGACCATGTTCTCAAACACGTTAGGTAAACTCACCTGGCTTTGAATTCAATATCCTGTCGAAAGAGGAAATTCTACGCCATGGTTAATCTGAGAAAAGTAATTTGCAATAATGAAAACTGCTTGTAAAAAAACATGAAAAAAACGTTTTTCTACTTATTTTTGACCACCTTGATGCTTGTCGTTGGGTTAAAAAAATGGGTTTTTTTCCATTTTTTTTAGGTGGTCAAAAAATCTATTGGGTGGTCAAAAGTGGTCAAAAAGTGGTCAGTTTTTTTCCGTAGAGAAACCGGGCAAAATACACATTTGGGGGGCTACCGTGAAGTTGGCCCCCCAAAAGGTTTTTTTCGATTTTCTCGTGAATCGAAGGTGGTCAATTAAAGTTATTGATGGTCATTAGTGGTCATTTAGTGGTCAATTGAATCCACTATAAGATTTTGAAATTATCGAATTTCGGGGGGCTAGCTTCACACAGCTGTCAATTATTATTACCGTTATTTTTATATCATTAATACTGCCTTCACAAATTTCCCTCGAACTGTGTGTGGCTGCTTCCCAGTAACTCTTCACTATCATACCAATACCCCCTTTCTTTTGTGGGTGTGCGGGGAGTGACAGGGTCCTTAAAATGACGACGCAATATCACATGCCCCACGGGACAGCCATAATTTTTGGGAGAAGGACCTCTCCTCATAATGGCGCTGATGAAGGTCAGTTTCGGAATTGGCCAATAACGAAATGATTGAATTCTAAAATGTGAAATCGAGCGTTAACGGCGACACAGGGATGGGGTTCCTGGCTCAGCTGGATGAGCGAGGATAACAGCATGTGCTGGAATTATCTAAACAATTGATTTTGAAGCGCTTTCCTGTTTTTTTAAAGGATACACTTATGTACATACGAGGGAAATAATGTGTGACTGGAGTTCAGTGAGTTAACAACGATGGTGCTTAGCATTCTCGGTTGTGGTGCTTAAGGGAGGTTAAGGACTTTTGATGCCGTTTTGATGTGTGTGAAATTTGATGGCATTTTTTTGAAGTGTTCACACTTCTTTGTGGAGATTTTTCGTTTTTTTTTTTAGTTTAACGATGGATAAGGGAGGCTCTTAGTAGTTCACATGGTGATAGTGACTGAGTGAATCAAAACGAGTTTATTTATTTGTAATACAGCGGGAAAATCTTTACTTTAAAAAAACTGCTTTTGGTGGTCAGCAGTTGTTCCAAACTGACCTAAGTTTTGCCGCTCGTTAGGGTTGTAAGATCGCATGTAAAAGACTAGTACTCCGAGGTACGTCACTTTGTACTGTTGACAGTTCTATCATCATACCATAGAGCACAATGTTGAACAGTCGGAAAGATGTTTTTTATGTGTCAAATGTTACCATAGGAATGTAGCAGCTCTGACTCGACTGTTCCATCGAAATATATATTCTCCTGCCTCCTCGGCAATCTTATACCCGCCGCACTAGATTAGCTCGCTCGGCTTTAATTCCCTCCAACTGTAACTCCTTTTTCGCCCACTCGAAGAGTTTCCATTGTCCAAGTAGACCAACTCTGGCGCTGCGTGCCTTCGATTCGCACAACAATATATCAATCAACTCGTATTTGAATACGCACACTTTTATACTATATGTCACCGAACGCAATGCTCCAACGCCTAGATCTATTTCCTGCTATACAGGGATCAGAACACATGACAAAAGACACAACTATCACAATAACAAACAACAGAAGATGTACAAACCATACCCAAGTAAGGTGGTTCTTATACCCTCCCCGTTCTCTTAACTCGGTCTTGGGAAGATCAAAATCTAAATTGCTTAGTCGTTTGATCTCAGCAAAAGATCAAACGATCACTCCAGCAGCATGAGGGATTCAGAAAAGTCTATTCCCAAAAAGATCTCATCGAGATAATTTGATGATCTTTGTAGATCAATTGAGGTATATACATCAAATCGAACGACCTTTTGCCCCTCAAAACATCGATGCCAAGGCGTCGGTACATGATGTTCACAAGCGGTCTCCCATCTAAATACAAACCAGATACAATGCTGCTTAGCTTTGATGATCGAACGAGACTCAATATGCTAATCGGCTGCTTTCACAACTAAAGACTATTCGTGACCTCCGGACTATGGCAAGGATAGTAGTAGTCCGTTGCTTTAATCCTTGGCTACATTGTCATTGCAACGTGACAGGGAATACATACTTAGTCAAGTAGGTCCTCGTATGGAAGCCACAAGCAACTCGTTGGAAGGCCTGATGAACTTAGAGAACTACTTTGCAATTATATTGTTAGTCTTATTTTTCACGAAGAACAATAGAAATTGACCATCATATTCTAAAAGCAGTCTCAATTCACAACTTAATCACAAGTGTATAGTAAGTCTTACCTGAAACGTCTATACTAAATGAAAAGTAACTTTGAAGCGAAGTACTAGTAAGGCGTAATGTCTGTCAAAGTTGACACAGAAACCAAAAAAAAGCTCTTAAGAAGTAACCGCGTCTCGCCGCCAAGTTTTGTGACTTGTGACTGTTCACAATTTTAAAACATTTCGTCTCAAGATGCATAATACTCTAAAAAGAGGGCATTTCAGTTCACCCTGATCTAATCTTTGTGTGAAAACAAAGTGTCTATAGTCAAGGAATTCGTTTATTAAGAAGAACCCTATTTAGCCCCTATTTTAGTTCGGAGCTCTTATAAAATATATATTAAACGAAATCGCTTATTTTTTCTTAGACCCTGGTCTAGTAGTTTGAACTAGGTTTACTACTAATTATAGACCATGGCATGCCCAATGACTTGCTGAAGTGTGATAACACAACCGATCTTCGCCGTTCAGAAGAAACGTTCCTCCATTGCGCCATTTTTAAATGCCCCTCAGTATCTTTCTGAGATCTTCATATATTTCATTTTTCATCACCCTACTTTCCCCCGAAAAAAACCAGTATCTCCATTTAATCACTCTCTGCAGATGGATCCTGCCACTGTGCATTCAACATCATCGGCCGCGAAAAAAATGTTCACTTAAAGTCGCGTGACACAATTTACTGCAACAAGAGTCACAACAGACCCGTCCCGTAAAATTGTCGAATTTTATTTTTGGCCACTGGTGATGTTTTTAATTTTGCCATTACACGATCTCTGCTGCACCCAAGCGATCAATCTTACGGCATACACGATCGATGAAAGCACCTTGTTGCTGCTCCGTGTAAAGTGCAGCAACGTCGTCTGGTAGCCTGCAGAAGATGGCGAATATAATATTCATCAATCATCGGGGGTACTTTTACATTTGGCTATAACTGCACTGAATCGCGATCCACACGAGGTCATATACAAGATCGACAGTGACAGCAACAGTTTAGTAGTGCTAGTGATCCGTCAATGTCGGGTTTTTAGGTATTTTTGCGCACACCTTAATTAAGGTTTTGTAAGTAAGCGGGATTTTTTTTTGTTATCAAGATTTTGGGGGACAAGTTGCCGAAAAATTGGGTGTTGGTCATGTTTTGAGTGGTCAGTAGGAGTTGGTGGAGTTTAATGTGACAAAACAAGTGTTTTTGGTGCTGCTGTAATTGGTTGAGGCTGTCATCGTACATGAAAGTGGTAGGAATTTGGATTTGCGGTGCTTGTATCAAGTCAATTTTAGTTTTTTGTTGAAAAAGATTTAATTTATGGCTTAGTAGGGTAAGATAGGGTTGGGAAGACTCCAAAGGATAGTAAACGTGAAAGTAAATATCATTGTTATAATCCAGAGTTCACTACTAAACTATCGGACAGTTTTCCGTTGTGAAGGGCGCTGTATTTAGATTTGCTTTACATTTAGGATACAGAATCTCGTTCCATCACAGGAGTTAAGCAGGGTTGGGTGCGATTGGTACTTAGATGGGGTTCCGTATTAGTAGACCACGTTCCGTCGCCACCTTGTTTAGAGAGACATGCTGTTAGAGTGATCTTTTATTCTATTAATGAGATCTAACGACTAAATAACGATCCGCCTTTTCTTCCAAATCAATCTATCTACTTTTGAATCTCCTGCTGTGAGTACTAGACAGGTTGAGAGTCCCGACAAAAACTTCACTCTGATCCCCCCATTGGTTTATAAACTGCCAGGCGAATGCCTCAAGGGCCCATCCTTCAATCAGACTGAGTAATGTATGGCCTTGATCGGGTCGTACCTGCCGACCTGGTTTGACAGGTTGGCTTGATTATCGCACTAACTCTCTCTGGACGGAAAAGGATCCTGCTCTTTCTGGGCAACCACCACTTTGTGTTTTCGCTGAATTCAACTCCTTTGGTACTTTGTTGGGCGAATGATTAGTTTGAATGGGTTTGTACGTTCTTATTTTCTCCGTCAGCTGTTGTACGAAATAAATCATAACGATTTGTTTCGAGTATCGTGTTGGGTACGCAAAATTCCAATTCGTAAACCAATTCTGCCGGTGAAAACTCGATGAAGCTCGCATACCGAGAAGTATACTAGTAGTAAATCGTTTGTCCAGGCTGAATTTCCCTTACAACATTTCAAGGCTGCTTTCAATTGGCAGTGAAATTGCTCGACCATGCCACTCAATTGCAGACGGTATGTTGTTATGCGGAATCGATGGCTTCGCAGGAATTCCGCTAAATGGTCGCGATTCAAACTGGGTCCCTTGATCTGTGGTGATATGAAGAGGAATTCCGAATCGACTTAAGAATTCGTGGAGGAAGAAGGTCTGCGCTATCGTTTGCACGGTGATGTCTTTCAATGGATAGGTTCCGTCAAAATATAAGTATACCCTTTCGATACCTCCAAGGGTTCATCAAGGTAGTACAAAGGGTGACTCCTGAGCTTAGCACTGTCACATAAAAAAAAAAAAAAAAAAAAAAGATGGGCATGCGCAAATCGAGCATTGGGTATGGGGAATTCTCCAGGTGGGCTCTTGGTGTACCTGCCAATTTTCGATCCCGTCGATTGCGTCCAGGTCTTTATGTCTGTTTGCATTCCTCGCCAGAAATATCGTGTGCAAATGAGCTTTTTTGGCGCTCGAATTTCCGCGTGCTGTCGCCGGATTTTATTTGTAAAGAAGGATATATGCAAAACAAAAGAGATCGGGACATATAGATAAAGCAAAAGACCCTGCCGCGGAGTGGATTCGAACCACAAACCTCTGGTGTGGTTGTCACCTTTAACCTACCTAGATACCGTTAAGTGTTCATAACAGCACGTCTAGAAAATCCTTTAACGTTAAGTTTAGTAAACAATGCAGGCGAATGGGCTTTATAGGTAGAATTACAGAGGGCGCTTTTGTGAGATTGGTGATAAAACGGGCATAATGTCGTTGCGATTATTGAAACAGGTCTGATCCGGCTGATCATATAGAAAGAACACCTTCGACAATTCCAAACGTGAGTCTCCTTTTGCAAAGCGGTCCCCCAACTATATACTAACTAAGTCCAATGTTGCTTGACCTGCGAAATCGAACGAATCGAAAGCCAAATGCACATTATGAGTAAAGAATAAAGTACCGATTGCGTATCCCTAGAATACCACGTTTCACCTGTGATCTTTGATTTTGTTCAAATGGAATTGAATCATAGTAGATAAATTTGATGTGGAGCATAATGAAGCTAGACGCAAGAATTTTCAAAAATCTTGTATTCCATCAAATCTACATATCAACAAATTAAGTGGAATGCTTGCTAAACATTGTGAAATTGAATGCTAAGAGAAACAAACAACGTTGTTTAAAAAAAATACAGCAAGAACGTTTCAAAACAAATTCCAACACACTTCACAAAAACCTTGTCTAAAAATATGTTTCCTAATTTTAAATCTCATTTTATAACAAAAAAAAAAACATTTTTTTTTACAATAATAGAACAAATTTCATGAAATGACTGGCGTCAGTAGAATTTTTTTTATTTTAATTTTGTTTTTGATATAAGAAAAAAAAACCACGAAAATAATTTTTTTTACTTCTCACAGCAACAAATCCGCGCGCAATTCACCACGATCCTCTCATCCCCACTTATCAGACTTTAATTGCTGGGTTCTTCGCCCGTGTGGTAATTTTAGATAAAAAAAAACACCGACTAAAGAATCTCGTGATTGACTCCTTAAAGAAAGGCCTATTTTTACCAAAGACAAAACCCCTTACGAAATACACAGAATATCTCGTTCCACCTCTCGGTGTTCTGCGGTGGTGTCTCTGTTTTCTTCAATTAGAAAAGCCATCAAGAAGCACTGCTCCACTCCGCCATCCGCCGGGCAGTTTAGATAATAATTTGTACATACAACCCCCGGGCTGTGGCCCGCTGCCCGCGCGGGAATCCACCCCATCTATCATTTTCAATTCTCGGGAATCCATCACGGCACAAAGCATGGTCTTCATCGCTGCCGCGTCCATTCTATTTCTGATCTGCATGTGGGACGCATTTAGCTTCTGTGGATTGTTTTTGGCGACGGCTACTCGCCAGCCCCATCTATTTGTGGCCACTTTTATTTGAGTAAATTGAAGAATTGGACGCGAAAAAAACACTTGGGGCCGCTTCTGTGTGATGCTCTCTAGCGCGCGGCTCGGCTCTCGGCTATGCCGCGTCAGCGTTGGCGTGACAAGCTCTTCCTCGCCTCTTCTTGTGTCTTGTCAGCGCTTGTAGCGTTTAGTCAGGAATCAGTGTGGAATTTCCCTTTTTTTGTGATGGCACAGTTGGCATCGGAATTGTTGTCATCGCTTCTCTCTGACAAGCCAAGGGGGTGGGAGTTGACGTGACGGCGGCGAGGCCGGCTGAGGGGTGGTTAGCGGTTCTGATGTGGGCTGCTAGTGTATATATTTAGAAAATGGTGGGAAAAATGCGATTAGGATTTCTTCCTTATGTTGGTGGTGGTGGTGGGGGGGATAAGAGCAGATTGAGGAGAACATCAAAGCAACCGTGACAAACAGGTGAAGATAAATTGATTGGGAAGAAACTTTTTTTTTCTGTTAATCTGTTTTCGGTATTTTCTTTTCTTTTATTGTTGTTGTTATTTGTTGCTTTTTGTTATTGTTGTTGTGCCACAAGAACGCCAAAGCGATGATTACCCGAGGGGGAGGGGGGATTTATGTAAGACATTGTGTCTATGGCTTCAAACGAAACGAAATTAATGGCTGCCGGTTTTTGAAAGCTTAATAGCTCGAAAAATAATGAGAAAACAAATAATGAAAGATTTTTATGCGCGCGGGGGTTGAGTCGATTGGCCCTAGTTACCAAAGCGAGGGAAAGAAGAAGAAAATAACACACAAAAGCATGCGAATTAGGTGCAGACAAATTTATTGCAATTTTTTTTTTGTTTTGTTTTCGCATTTTGACAGCAGCTTAACTTTTCGCGTTTAATGCTGACATTTGTCAAAATAAATTAAAACAGAAAAAATAAAACTATTTAATATTTAAAAATCGCGTTTGAGCGTGTTTAATGATTTATATAATACAAGGTGAGTTAAGTGCGCAACGAACAAAGTAAATTCGTTTGACTTTGATTCAAGGAAGTAACAAAATATTTGAAATTCCAACATGAAGATGGCGCCGTGCCACTTGTTAGAATCATTCAATTTACAAGAGTGATTATTTTTAACATTCGAAATTATTCAATTTCAATTAAATCAGTGAAGTTGAAATTATCGTCAAACGTTTTGTAAAAACTGTGGATTTCAAGTACGATGGAAGATATTTGAACAAATTTTTAAAATGGTCATCAAATCTCAATTTAATTAAGTAGATATCTATGTAAACGTAGCATTCAGCTCCAGTTAAATTCAATTCAGCTTTGGTACGAGTATTTCTGACGTTACTGACATTTGGATCAGCTGTTCAGTTTTGTTAAAATTTAGGAGTAATATTTTTGTGATTTTTGCATAAAAAATATTGAAAATAACAAAGAAAATATAATAAAAAGAGAAGGACGTGGGAGCTCGTATCTAGAGCTGGTAAACCTAAAAAACGATAAATATAAAAACAATTCGGAGATTACGATTAAATTAATAAGATCCATAAGGCAATGGCTTAAGGCTCTAAGACGAATTTTCCTGAGCACGATAAATAGACTAACGGCAAAATACACGGAACTGGGTGAATTCCAAAATGCATCACTGCAGAAACATACTAAAAAGCCTAGAAGATTTCTGCACAGAAAACGATATCATCCCGGGTTTCCAATTTAGCTTTTTAAAGAAGCACTCAACGGAACACGCCCTACTACTCCTGCAAGAGTCAGAGATGAGAAAACTCAGCGAAGATAAATGATCGGTTGCATGCACCCTAGATCTATAAAATGGTATTTGACATAGTGTACGACACCGTCGACTCGTATACAAACTAAATCACCTGGACTTCCCATTCCCACTTGTCAAGATAATCTAAGCATCGTTCCTAACAGGCAGAATAGGGGTAACCCAAATTGGAGACCTGATCTCCACACACCATTCGAGATAAAAACAGGAGTACCATAAGCTTTCGTCCTGCGCACCATGCTATTTAACATATTTCTGTATGTCTTCGCGCATGAAATCACCGCACCTTCCTCCTCTTGCATCCAGTACGTAGATGATACAATGGTGTGGTCCTCGTACGACGGAAGCAATACTTCAACAATACGGGAACCTCATAGCAGAATACTTATACAAGTCTAAGGACTAGATGATTGTCTAAAAGAGAGCAAAGCTCGGTATTCTTTGGTATCAACACATGTCAATTTACTGTGTTTTGATTGGGTCGGTCATGTCCAAAGATTGGATGACTCAAAGAAGCCGGAATTATTTCTCAAACTTCTACCAGTCAGGGAAAGACCAGTCGATACACTACGGTCCAAGGTTGGAAGGCGATATTAAGACTGATGCAATAAAACAACAAAACTCCTCCTAACAAGAAACTGGAGGCAAGCGTCCGGAGGAAGGAGCTGATGTAGGCTGAAACTCGAATTCGGCAGTATAACCGTCGGAGAAGAAGAATAAGACTAATGCTTAGGACGTCTAGGTTGAATGAGTGAAAAAAAACCTAGTCCTTTGTGGTATGGGAGTAGGGCCTATTTAAGTTTAACCGCTTCTTTCAGTATTCTTTAGAGAATAACAACAATATTACTAGTCCTTTATCAAGATGATCAATGCTGACCTTGACGACCTATGAGTTAAAGCGTCCGACTGAGGCTAAAGTTCCGATTGCTCGCAGCGACTTGATCATCGTCGTTCTTCTTTTCGTTCCTAAATAACATTCCTTCTTCTGTCTTCTGTCCTTCCAGTAATTTCCCACTCACTCGGCTGCCTTCTCGACTGTGAGCATAGCAAGTCGTAATAGTATTAGATAAGAGCTAGTGGAGTAGAACCGTTTGCTTTTCTTTACAAATAGTATGCTTGCTGTTCGACTTTAGATAAGCTCTTTGTGAAGATCTACCTATCTGATCTGATTGTGAAGATCTACCTGAAGAGGTACCTATCCACAATCGAACAATCTATGGCGGGCCCACAACGGCAAGAGCTTTTGTCTGTCCGGCTTTCCGTACAATCTTCGAAGTTTGAATTTAACAGCCGACGGAACATTTCTAGGGACCTTTCCAGCGACTTTATTTGGTTTCGCAGACAAAATTCTTCAGTAATCAACAGACAGTAGTCTCCTTATAATGAGGATCCTCCAAAACAACGCATAAAACTGGATGAAATCAAACTCAAACTTTTTCAGACTCACTCAAACTTTTTTCCAGATCGATCAGCCTTACGCATGTTCTGTTCGCTCGACTCGGGAAACCGCTCGACAATACTACTATACTTGCACAATTCTAGTCAGCAACCAGGCATGCCAAATCCGGAAATCTTAGGTATATAATGCTTATCATGCATAAGGAACTAATCATCTGCTTGACCATTAGCTGATGTGGTTTGCCTGATTTTCATGATCACTAACATTTTCTAAATTGTCACTGCTTTCTCCATTTCTTGCTTTTAAACCTGCACTATGTCGACGCACTATTTGCCAATTAAGTTCACGGATTGTACGCCGAATGATCACTTGGCGTTTTCGGGAATTATCTATTATCAATATTATCACTAAAACACTATGCTTTCCACTTATTTCACACCTTTTCAGAACTTGTCACTTGTCATTTTTAAAACAAACAAATGGAATTTTGCGTCTTCTTCATCCTTCTTCTTTCTTATAAGGAAAGCCTAAAAAAGGTAGTTTTTTAATAATCTTGAAAAATTATTTGGAACTCACATTTGCCTCAGGTAAATTCTTGTCGGGCGACGTAGAATTTAATGTGTGTGTTTTTCTTGTTCATCTCATTTCAGAGGATGGGATCATAAAGTAGGATATGTGCTGCAGCCCTAAGAATCTGTTGAAGGGGGAAGACGATCTGTAAACTAAACGATTAGCCGGGAGGGTAAACTTCTAGAAGTAGGAATACCCGAAAAATTAATAAAAGAAACTGTGCTATCAATTCCGCCCAACGCAACGTGCGATCCTTAGTAAAGCCTTCTATACGTTCTATATACGACGGTTAGATCTTTATCAAAACACGTTGTTTCTCTTCGTCAGAATCGAACATTGCAAGGATCTGGCGACTTCACTAGATAGTTTCAGCTCAGCACCAAGTAAAACCTCATTAGTTTCAACATCTTACAGTGATGCATTCGATTCCAAGCTTGTTTCACGTATCATTAGATGTTTTAATGCTTTCAGATATTCTAAAGTGAACGACTAGTAATAGTATAAAGTGATATAAAAAACGAGAATAAGCTCTTCGTATGGAAAATACCTTCGTAAAAGCGATCTTCCAGGTCCTCAATCTTATAATTTGTTCTGTAATAACGACCTTACATGATCTCATCGACTACTATTTACAACTGTCAAATATCAACTGACAAATGACAGCCAAACCAAAATGGCGGTTAAGCATAATCGTCCTGAAACATAAAACGCATCCTGTATTAACAGTCTTGTATTTTACTGGTGATTCATAATGAACAACGATCGATTCGCATCGAAATTCCATCTGGGTTAACTCTTACATTCTCTATTTACAAAACACCAATTAAAACCAGACACAATACTGCCTGCAATTCTTTACATAATATTGGGTTTCTCCAGAATTTTGGTTTGTCACACACATAAACACCAGATAAAACCATATTTTATATGCCTACCTATAGACATACGCAGTAAAACAAGCAGGTAAGAGCGCAATAACTTTCGAAACAAACAATATTGTATGTGCAGGTATCTACAGCACACTGTTTTACCGACGGCAAACTGCGTCTTATCATCATCGCCAATGAGTTGAAGAAGTAACAAGCAATTAACCACCAATTGTGACGCGGCGATGAAAGAAGACAAAAAAAACATTAATTATACTCACCAAAAATCTTAACGATATTAAATCCAATGAAACTGTATAATCCAGAGAAAGGTAATCCGTTTCCAAACCATTAAATATGTCAAAAAATATCTAAAATTTATTATCCGGTGTTTTCTTTATTTTTTGATTTTATTAATATTTTTCTTTTGTCACTTTTTAAAGCATTGATCACATTGACAAGCACAACTCTGCAGGTATAAAATTTTTTGTTGCCAAAGATCGTGTAAACGTGGTTTTATGAAAATAAATACTTTTTTTCGCTTTAAGGATCCTCGACTCCACTGAACACTGGTTGATTTATGTAGATACTTATGTGAATTCGCTTTACGGCGAACTGCACTGATTGCACACAAAACTGTCGATCGCGCGGCGTTGCAAATCACTCGAGTGTTAAATCCGCGATTTATTAGCAACCGATTAATAATAAAAAAAAATAAAGGAAAATTTATTTGGTAAAAAAACCGCTTCGTGGCTCAGCGATCGCACACACTGTGGAGCAGCTGAAAGCAGTTAAGAAACGAAATCGCCGTGAATCACAGTGAAAATCCGTTGATCGCTGGTGAGAGGAGCAGCAGTCAAGCAGCGCAGCGCAGTTACTTTACAGCGAGGACCAAGATCTACGATGGCTGGTGCTGGTGGTGGCTTTGCTGCGTGACATTCCCAAGAAGATTCCGTTTCGCTTCATTAATTTTCCCCAAGCCACGGACGGTCACACAGTTGCAGGCCAGGACGAAGGCAAGATTTTAACGATCAGCAGAACAGCAGCAACGAGCAACAACAACAAAATGATGCAGCAACCCAGCCGTGTCGCCGACGACGGCCAGAGCAACAACAGCCGAATTAAGCGGCCAGCGGAGCACAACGTCGTGTCGGCCCAGTCGCTCTGATACAGATCTACACTGGGTCCGCGCTAATTAATTTCTTTTTTCAGCATCAATTTAATCAGAAGTTTAGCATGCGTGTAAACATGTTTAATTAAGCCACGGCGAGGAAGGGCTTCGGCGCGCTCGCACCGCGCTCGAAAGCAGTCAAACCTGTCAAAAGTCCACCGGAAAACGACGATCGAACGGGAAATTTGTCTGATCCGCACGATTAGCACCAGAGCATGGGCGTCGCTTTACGGCGCTGCTGCAGCAATCAGTCAACCTGGAACTTCCTACTCGCCGTAGGCAATTCGCCACGGCACTAAACACTTTTTTACTTTAACACCACCGAACAAAAACCACTAAAAACCTCGCAAATTTTATGTTTTTCCACCATCTGCGAACGGAATTCGAAATTCAATTAAAAACCCCCAAGTCGGGGGGAACGGTGCGAAACCGAGACAAAACACTTTTCACTGGAATTCGCTTCAAATTCGTCACAATTCGCACCTAGCGGCGTCGTATTTTCCGCCGAGTTTTCCACATAAAAAAGAAAATTTCCAAGATTTCAACTTTTGGCTGCGTTCCCGAAATGGAAATTCTCAATAAAAGCGCACGGCAAAAACAACTAAAACGGGCGACAGTCTGACAACGACTGAGGCGAGCACACGGCGAAAGCATGTGAATCCGAAACGGGCTGGAGTTCAACACGGCAAGAGAAGCGCCGAAGCCGAAGAGAACCCAAATCGCTCTCTTATCTCGCCAAATGCCACATATAAATTCTGAACGAGAGCGAATTGAAGTCGCCTGCTGTGTTTTCTTGGGATTGACTTGCATCTGTGTGTGAGTGTAACTACAGAATTTCTTGCGGCTGTGTTTGGGGCTTGTTTCAGGACATTTCAACTCGGGGTTTTTGTGTTTCTTGCCCCGATCCCGAATCCTGATTATCCTTGAGCTTGTTTGGCAATATCCTGGCTGTGGACAGGTGTTGGTGGCACTGGCATTCCGGAGGATTCCTTGATTGACGGTGACTGATCCGGAGACTCTCATCGGCTAAGCGGCAATTTGCCGGGGGAACAGCGGCTGCGGCTCCTCCTAACTAGACAGCTTCTTGCGGTGGCGGTAATCTCTGTCGCCCACAAATATTTTTTTGCGGCGATAGCACGCACAGCCCGAGCTGGAAAGTGCAGTGGAGGCGGGGGCGGGCGGCTGTGGGGGGTTTTGTGAGTTGTTTTTATTTATTATGAAATTTAATATTTTTTTTGTTTTAATTGTTGTGAATTCTTGTTTCTATTTTTATAGTAGCACGCGATTTTTTTTGTAGAATTATCAAAACATTTAAGGTTGGTGTTAAGAGTAATAAAATTGAAATTGTGGGAAATCGGAGGTGAAAACGGTTTTTTTTCTAGATGATTGTATATTTTCCCACATAGAATTATGTTTTCTAGCAATTTATCATCATCACTGGAATTACATCCCTCTGTGAGCTTTGGCCTTCTCGAGAATCTGCTTCCATCGTTCTCGGTTTTGCGTCTAATGGTGGGTCCACACTATTGAGACTTTTAGTCGTGGAGATTTCTATAGAATTTAGTCTGTGAAGCCGTGAAAAGTCGCTGTGAAGCCGTGAAGAGTCCTAAAAGGATCCCCAGAGACATTTCGTCGGCCGTTAATCTGCAAACTTCATATCATAGTCTGAACAGAACGTAAGTCGGACGGATCTACAATTACTCTTCCAGTTGGTAATCCCAATTGCACATAAGTTAATTGCTATGTCGTATTTATATCTCTTTCTAGGTCTTCCTTGAACTCCGCCATCATCTGGTCCGTCCAGGGTGTGAAAGGAGGAGGGTGGTCGACCTGCCGAAATGACTAGAATCGGGAAGCCGAAGAAACTAGGCAAGAAACCGCATGGGCATACGAACTAACTATTTACGAAATAATGCTACCGCATCCAGGAGCAACCAACGCCAGCGTTGAGGACCAGGGATACTGGTGAGAAGTGGGTTACTGGCCGCGTGGAATGTAGGAACAGTACGTCACGTCGGTCAAAAGGAAATCATAGAAATGGAATTACCGAAATGCAAAACATCAGCTGCTGCGCTATCAGAACTACGACTTACCAGATCCGTGACATTGACGATCGTCCTGCAAATAATCGATGAAACGATGACGCTTTACTATTTCGGTGGTGAGAAACGAGAGGCCGGCGTCGGATTTAGGGTCAATCGAAGGGCTGTTAGCAGCATTATAGTATCCCAACCAATATCCGAGCGTTTGACGGCTATATCTATCGGTTGGACGATCAAGATCATTATCGTCGTATGCGTTTATACGCCAACCGAGACCAGCTTGGACGCGAACAAGGACGAATTTTACGACCAGCCTCAACACACTCTGGATATGATACCTCGAACCAAATTAATAATATTCACAACTTCAATGCACATTCAGAAGCAGATTAAACCGGCTGCGAAGGAATGTTGGCAAATTAGGACACGGAGTAATCAAAAACAACGGCTTACGCCTGCTTTCATCTGCAGCATCAAACAACTTAATTCGATCCGGCCATCGGGCAAAAGTTTCAAATGTCATTATCCAACAAATTCACGACGCTCGCAATACCGGACGATGTCGATGTAGAAAAAAAGGCAAACGCAATCGGAGTACATTGTGGAGTGTGCAATGGCGTTGTGTCCGCCATCCGTTTACGGACGCAACCATGGATCTCGGATAGTTGTCTGGACATCGTCGATTAGCGGAAACGAATGAAACACGCCGATTTCGAGCAATATCGACGATTGAATAAAGAAGTTCGACAGAAAATGAATGAAATCGGAACTAGAAGCGTACTGGAATAACGTTGCGGCCAACATGGAAGAAGCGGCTTCGAGGTACGAACATCGGACGCTGTACCAGACAATCCGGCGGGTATACGGCAAAACAACATCAAAAAATCAGATGGAACGGATGGAAATTCGTTGCGGCAAACGAACTGTCGTCGTTTTTATCGATTTTAAATCCGTTTACGATTGCATCGATTGGAACAGCTTGTGGAGAGCCTTGGAAGTCGACCAGGACCACCAGCTAACGGATCAAAGAAGAAGAAGATATCTCTGATATTTTCTTCTGTGACGACGCTCATTTCAACCTTGGTGGGGGTACGTCAATAAGTAGAATTGCCGTATTTGGGAAGCGAGAACCCACAAATAACTGCCGGGAGGCCATTGCATCCGCAAAAAGAGACTGTTTGGTGTGCATTGTGCTCGCAAGGTGTCAATGGACTGTATTTTTTCGAAAATGACGATCGTGTCACCGTTGTCGTCAATTCTCAGGGATATGGCGCCATTATCAATGACTTTTTTTCCTGAGCGAAAAGTGGTTTCAACAGGACGACGCCACTTGCCACACTACACGGCCGGTTTTGGCTCTATTATACGAGAAGTTCGTTGGACGCATACCTTGGCGGTGTCAATTGGCCACCGAGATCGTGTGACTTGACTCTTGTAGATTTCTTTTTGTAGGGCCACACAACAGACCGTGTTTATGTGAATTTTGGGCTATATAAAAGCCTTATCCTCGAAGAAGTAACTAAGTAAGGGTGGTGATACACGAGCAGCCAGCAATCCTTTACACAAATCCAGCTTCAGACTCTTGACAGCGAGCTATTTCGTCTAACGTCTCTATCAATCACAAGAAACAAGGCGACATTTTCATCTATTAATTGTTAATCTTCATTACAAAAATTCGTTCCGCACATTGAAAAATTGAAAAATACGCTTAACAAAATAAATAAGGGTTCAATTACCCTCAAAATCACCCCAACCCCGAAATAGCGCTTAACAATTCTTCCTCGGCAGCTTAAATCGCATTCTTATTGCAAATTACACCCGGTACGGATCGTTGCCTGCAATCCGGCCGGGGCGTCCAAAAACTAGCGTCAATTTCCATTTCCACCCTTCCAAAATTCGCCTTGATTACCACACCAACAACGAACGAACGACGTACATATATTTTCGTGACGCGCCCTGGTCGCATTTACCCCCCGAAATCGTGGACAATCCATTCTGCTAATTCCAATTGAAAATTCGTTTTCTGGCCCTGCACCAAAATGCCCGAAAAATATATGAAAAAAAAGGGGTTGACAGCCCCATTCTCACGCATTACGAAGAAGGGTCCGCAACAATCAACAGGAAACCCTCGGGGGGCATAAATTTCGGTCTTTTGTCGGGATGTGACAGTGAAAAGATGACGAACGTGAACGAAAAGGACTGAGTGTTCCGCGTATGAATGCCATCAAGGGCTCTCATCCGGGGCCATAAAAATCCAGTTATGTGGCATGTCATCATCTAGGTAGGCTAGGCTGTCCCCTTTTACTTTTACTCAAGGCCTGTGTATGCCCGCTGTATTCAACTCCCCGCCCGTGGAAAAATCCGCAACAATTCTTTAATGCACGTCAATATCCTTGGCTGTTAGAGGGAAAAACACGCGGGAATTAAGGACAATAAAAAGTGCAAACCGTGCGCACCCTTCGAGCAATAAGGGCTGCCTGTGTCTGTACGCGACAGAAGAATTACATTCAATTACGCGCGCGGGGTGAGCGCTGCCGCGTCGCCTCGGAAATTCATACCCTTCCGCTTGCTTGGGCACACAAATCTCATCCGACGTGGTGATACAGGGCGCTCGCTATCCCGCGCGTACCCCATTCGGTCGGTCGACCGTCCATGCTCAGTCAGAGAGTGCTGGGTGAGAAAGGGGGAGGCGGTGGGATAGGGGAGGGAGGCGGGAGGTGTACAAATCTCGAACAAAGGACTCGAAGGCACAACAGGACGAAAAACATGAGGGAAAAAATCCAAACAATGCCAGGCACTGATGCTATCGGTCCCCGGAGGACCCTGAAGGATAAATTACGGCGCGGCCTGTCCCTGCACTCGTACAACCCGACCACGAACCCTCTTGAAGAGCGAACCGAGCCCTTCGAATCAATTAGTCCAATTGCGGAGCGCCCCGCCTGCCCCGTCCGTGCTCGTACAGTTCACGTCCGAATCATGCACGCCATCCCCAGCCCCTGGCCGAGCCCTCTCATATTAAGAAACGACTTCCTCCTCTCGTTTTAAGAGAATTACACAAGGATGTAGGCCAGGGGCGGGGGTATGCAGGGGGCAGCCGAACGACGTAAGTACTTGGAAGTGAGTGAAAAGGGCAAAAAAGTCCAAAATCCTGTCTTAATCCCCGAACAGGCAAAAAAGGAAGAATTCGCATCGCGGCGGTTGTTTGTGTTTTGCGGATAACAAGGGCCAGGGGCGGGGGCAAAAAGGGGTGCCAGCAGCGCCGTGGAAAGGGTTTTTATGGCCGTACAACGCAGGAGCTTCGGCGCCGGGGGAAACGGATTGAACCAGATTCCAGACGAGCAGCTTTACCGTTGAGGAGAGTCGCGCTAAGGAGCTCGAGTGCAGGCTGGAGTAACTCCCCGTGATGGTGGTGTACGTCATTAACTTGGGGAGCTCAGCTTCCTTCACTTTCCGTCCCCTCTCCGTCCGCCGGCATCTGCTCTCCTTGTTTTACAACTTCTTCCACTCGAGAAGGTCCTCGGGAGCAATTAACCTCGTTTAGGGCTGCTGTGTAGCTTGTGTGAAGGAGCGACGCACGGCAAGGAGCTGAAGTGAACTTCTGTCACTTGGGAACTTCCACCCCTGGTACGTAGAGTCTTTCTTCCCCCTCCGCTTGCACCACCGCCCACGCCAGTTTCCTCGTCGTCTCTTATCCACAGGCACAATATGTCCTCTCTTACATGCTATCCTTAATCCGTCGTCCCTAAATCAGGCGATTGAAATTCAATAAGCACCCCGCAGCACAGGATGCCATCGAACCATCAATCCGAGGGTCGAAGTTAATAACGCCGAGCCCTTAAGGGACGGCGTACCAGAGTGGCGCGGGGACGCCGGGATGAAGATCTGTACACGTGCACAGATGCCAACCACTGGGGACTTATGCAAAGAGGGTGCAAATACGGATAATCAGCGCGTTCCGGGCTAAGGACGAGGAGGAGGACGCCGCCGCGCACCCACACCCCAAGCTCAAATCGGCGTGTCTTGTGGGTGCGATTTTATATCCTTGTGACGTAAATCGTCTCCTGCGACACGAGGGAAGCGACGGGATTTGACACAACAACAACAACAGAGGATGAAAAAACAACAACAACAACAATACCAAGGAAAGTCCCAAGCCCGAAGGTCCCGGAGCCTGATTTATCGCATTTGGGAAATCTCGGACGAATTCAGATCCTTTAAAAATACCTTTCATCTCGTGATCCGGTCCCTTGTGCTGCACTTAAACATCAACCGATGCTGGTCCCGCGTTGTTGTTGTCGGGCTGCGCACCCAAAGGACAATAGGCAACAGGAGATGTGCTGTTTGGGAATTGTGTGTACAAAGAGGACCCAAGCGGCAGAGAGCGAGCGGCATCACCGCCACTACCACCACACCACCATCGCCATCTCAAAACACAGGACCGAACCGAAACCAGGACCAGACGGACGAGACGGGCATGATTGAAAGGGGTCCGACGTGACGGCAATAAAAAATCCCTTTACAAGGAGCAGAGCCTATACACGAGGGTAAATAGGCGAATTAGGACGAAAAAAACGAGGACGGGGATTTAGGGATCCTTGGGTACATTTTTTCCAGCGGTGGTGGTGTGTGTGCTTCTTCTTACTCCTCTCCGGCAGGGAGGAAAAAACAAAGCCGTGACTGCCAGGATTCAGCGGTGCTGCAGCAATTACCACCTGCCATCGTTTACGGATCCTGCGGGGTGAACTGTTCATGCGGGCCATTTATCCCGGGATGTGAACTCCGGCATATGCCGTGTTTCCCGGCGAATATGAATGCGAGCAGTCTTCTAGGACACTTGACATATGAGCCTGCCAGCGGCGGCGCGCGGGCAGGGGCGCATCAACGCTGATTAATTTTTTTTTGTTGGCTGTTTCCTCGGTTTTGTAGTTGTTGTTGTTGTTGCCGACCAGTTGTACCATCGGGGAATTGAGAAGCGGCGAAGATTAGGGAATTTGATTTGATTGAAGGAAATTGGAAGGTTTTTCTCCGGTTGTGTTTTGGTAAATAAGGACTTAATCTACTGGGAATGATTCCGATCTATTTTGATGTCTGTGAAAAAACGAACGGGAGGAACGACGTTGCGGGCTTGGGGAATGTGAAATGACGGATGTTGTTGCTGATGGTTTTTTATGTTTCCAGGTTAGCAGTTTTCCTGTTGTTTTTCGTTTTTAGTTTTGATATTATCTAGTGTTTAGGGGAAGGTACACGTAAATGCAGGTAGAGCAGGTACCGTTGAAGCATTGAAGTAGGGAAAGTGGTTTTGGCGATTAGGTTCAAGAATTTTGTTTATGTATTAAAGGCCAGTCTTGCAGGCCGAAAATATGTTCTCATCCCATGTTTCCTGAAATAAATTGATTGTGTGGCTATGTGACATGTTTTGCCGTCAAAACGTTCCTCTTTCACGTCATTCAATTGGTATCTAAACGAAGGAGTCAGTAATCATGCTTCAATAGCGCTCTCCAGTGATTGTAACGTTCCGGCCGACACCATTTCTGAAGAAAGATTGGTTAATAATTCCGCCAGCCCATGCAGCGCATCACAGAGGGAGTTTTTGTGGATGTTATGGCGTCTTAGTAATGGCTACCGCATTTAATCCACTTCAAATCATCGAATCTTGTTGAAGAACCCGTCCAACCAATAAGGAGCTTTGTCGCTTATACCCCGGCTTCACCGGCCTCAGTTCAATAAAGTTCAGTTCAAACCGCTAAAGTGGCCTAAACCAGCTGGAATGGGCTGCGTTCGGAAACGTCATTTGCAGAGCAGTAGACGATAGTCATTCGTTCGGTATTGCAACTGATGATAAAACCAAGAGTTCGGAAATGCAAATTGACTATTGCCAAACGTACGGCAATGCACATTCGCACTGCCATCTTGCAATCATTTTAATGTCAGGTGGTCGAAATCATCAAATTCGCAGTAAAACTAGTCACTTCTGCAAACTACATCAGTCATTTTTGCAGCCGACGATCATTTGACGATACCGAAAGCAGCCGTTCATTTCGTGCTTGCAATTGTAGAAGTAATATGTAGTAGCTCACTGGAATGACATTCCATTATTCCAGTTGATTCCTCTTTTTTGCATGTTCTATTGGGCGAACTCAGGTTTAATTTTTCCTGAGTTCAATATGTGAAAATGTATGGCAACTGAGGCTAAAATTGAAGTTGAGTATAGACCAATTTGAGCAATTCGTTAAGAGCAATCGCATCAACATAGTGTTGAAGTACTGCGTTAAATGCTGCTCGTGAAGGTCAACTTTTATTTGATGAAGCTCCGTGATCGTGCATTTGGATCGACTGCAATTAGTAGACTTAAAACGGCATAACCCTTCCATGCCTTTTTTGAGCTTGAAGGACCTTCTGCTCTCGATTCCTCGGAGGAGCAGCATCTTTCTGATTTTTGTATGAGGATCTGGTATTTCTTGCTGGATTGGATTGAAAACCGTGCCTTCAGTTGGCTGATCGGATTCTCTCTTGGAGTTTACGATTCCTGAATCCATTGGTAGCGGTGCGAGATTGTGGATAGGTCTCCTCAATATTCCGGATGCTGTTTTGACATCAGAAAACTCGAACTAACCCGTCATTTCCTTTGATAGCTTGAACGATGCGCCCTTGTGGCCACTTGAGTGGTGGCAGATTGTTGTCCTTGATGATCACCATCGCACCTGGTTCTACGTTCTGGCAACGTTGCCTCCACTTGTTTTGGTGGTGTTACTCAGCTAGATATTCCTTATGCAACGTGGATTTTTCTCGTACACTGTGCATTTCCAATGCGTTTCTCCTGCCTTTTGGTTTCGGGGTTAGTTCTGCTACACTGGTTAGGGCTTCGCTTTTTAAAAAATGACCCGGCGTTAACCCTGTGAAATCGTTAGGGTCTGACGATATGGGTTTTAATTATCTAAAGTTAAGGATGGCCTCCACTTCCAAAATGACCGTTTCCAATTCCTTATTTTATTATTGTACTATTAGGCAACAGATTTTTGGCCGAGGTTCCTTGGGATGAATGAAATGGAAATCCATCTCCCCAGAAGGGCAAAAGCTGGTAATCTGGCCTTGAGCTGCAGCGGAGTGTATTGCTAGTTTAAGTTCCGCCAATTGATTTTGGGCTCCTACGAAATTTGTGGCGTTATATAAATGATGGAAGTTTACTCTTCTACTTACAGATCGCTTCAGCACTCCTATGAATGCGTTGATGTCATGTGGGCAGTTGTTAAATCGTTAACTACTTCCAAGTGAATCGCTTTTGTAACAGAGCCTACGAAGACGGCCGCATACGTTTTTTGAGGTCTTCTCCCGCGAAGCTTGATGTGTCCAGAATGGACCACAAAAGTCAACTCCGGACATTGGCTTTCGCTGGCCTCATTTCGTTTCCATCTAATTTTTGTCAATTCACAACTTTGGAAGAAGAATTGATCACGAAAGTTTGTGGAAAGTCCAACAACCATGTTTGGTTGAGACAACGAGCTCCTTTTACAGCGAAAAATAAGGACGTAGGTGATTTGAACATAAAAATTCAAAGTCAAATCGCTGGCCTATTATTGCTTTAAGATGATCGATTCCCTTACCAAAGAAGTCGTCAACCATTCAGTTGAAATTCTGAATTCATTGGATTCGCCAGAAATGCTGCCGCGCGGTGATAATCATGTTACGCAATCTGAACCAACCGAAACTATGTAATGGAACAAGAAGTTAAGAAGCTGAAGAATAAAGTGATTGAAGCATCGATAATCATAGGAAAGTTCAAAGGCAAGGATGTTCTGATACAAAAAATACCATTGATTCCAACCGTTTTGCAGTTTCAATTTAAGCGTGTCCAGTTTCCTATTCGTCGTGCATTTGCAATGACGATTAATAAATCGTAAGGCCAATCTTTGGAAGAGTGGGGAATAACCCTTGAATTGACAACGTACGTGGCGTGCTCGAGGGTGGGTAAACCATCGGCGCTATTCGTTTTTGGTTCGAGCGGAAAAAAATATCGTTCAACTCCAAGCGTTGCGTTGTATTTTCACGACATCATCAGGAGGTTGTGTGATTTCTGATTGTAAGGCCAAATCTTTTACGTCTTGCTGCACGGAGTTACCTTACCGTCTTACCTCTATCTGGATTTTTCTATTAAAAGAAGAGGTTTTATCTCTCTACGCCACTCATATCGGCTTTTCTACCATCTTGTGTCAACGGGATTTGCTCCAATACATCCGGCTTACGTGCTGTTCCTTTGCTGGTCAAATCAAATAAGCGAGCTCCTTTGGACTCGACTCCCTTGATTTCAACGGAGACGTTAAACATGAGAAAAGTACGCCGAGTGTCTCAATACTCAGTTGGATACCCGCTAACAAGATTGGCCTAGCTCATGGTATTGAGATCGCGTGTATTACTTAGTCAGGTTATGAAGGTTGTATAAGGTTACGCCTGAAAGACATTAGCAGAACTAGCCAGACAGTAGTAGTTTTTGGGGTTTAGCGAGAAGGAGAGAACTTCATTGCCTTAACCCGAGTCTTATTTGGAGTTCTTGGCAGGTTGGAAGTTATCCATTACTTTTTGGAAGGGATCTAGACATCGACACCTTTGCAGAAGTTGACCTTCGTTGTCATATAGTACTTTCACCATTCTCTGTGGAAAAGGTTGCAGTGTATTGCTGTGTCTATACGACTTCTTCACTCTTGTAGTGGATATAATATTATCGACAATGCAAGCCAAGTTAGTGCCAATCCTTGTCTTCATGATCGTGAGCTTATATTGAACTCTATCAATCGGGGTATTGAGTAAAATTTTGATTGGGACCAAAATATCGTCAAATTGAATGCCTTTCGAACGAAGTATCTCTAATAACACATGCGATATTTAGACTTCCGCTCCTGTGGACCGTATAGGACTAATTTGTAGCCTCGTTGGCCGATCTTTCATCTAAAATTTTAGAGTTCCGTATGTCAAAACACTTCTTATAAAACAGATTTCAGGGAAGAAGAAGTGGAGAATCTATTTCAGTAGAAATTTAATTTAATTTTTGAGAGTTATTGAGAGATTCGTCCAAAATTGGATCCTACGAGCATAACTCCAAAATTGTCGAAGAAACTTTCTCATATTAAAGCGAAATGAAAACAAAATATTGAAAGACTTTCTCCCCCTCCCCCATTGAAAAAACGAAACGAAAAACGCCTGCGAACGACTTAATACGTTGCCTGCGTAAATTCACGTCGGTTCAATTTTCCACCTCTTAACGCCATGAGTTTACTTCACATCGAATTTTACGATCTCATGACTGCGTTATCCTTGAAAAGTCAATTCCAAAATTAGTTTATTACACACCGGGGGCCGACTCCTAGTTTCCTCTACACACATATGACAGGCGTTTCACACACAGCACAGAGCGCACAGCCCACGCACCCTCCACCCACTCAACCCCTATGGGAAAGCAGCTCAAGAATTAAATTCCCTCGACCGCTTTTAAATTTTTATGTTATTTGGGGAGCGAGGAGCCCCCCGAGGGGGTGTCAACACGGTAATAGGCAAGGCCATAAACCCGTTTCTTATCTCTGCGGACCCCGGCCGTAAAAGGGCCCTTAAACCACCAGGCATCGAATGTGGTTGCCAGAGATCCTTTGGGGAAAGTTAGCCATGGGAAAAGGTATAGTGAGTGGGGCTGGTGGTGGGGGTGGGGGAAGAATGGAAGTGGGGTGTCATTGTCGCTGCTGAAGGTTATATGCCTCGCCATCTTCACGCGAGCCAATTCGATGGCGACCACCCGCGCGCGTTCTTCGAGTGCAAATTTTTCCTGTTCATTTCGCTTTATGGCGCGGCGCAACGTACCATAGAAATGCGAGTTTTTTGCTGGCCTTGGATCCAGCAGCAGCAGTACAGTAGCAGCAGCAGCATCCTACCATCACCGGAGATTATTGTCGATGTCGTCACCATAGCCACCCGGAGTTAAAGGTCCGTTGCTGAGAGGAGGACTGTGCGGAGGGTGGGCCCACCGGGGGGAAAACGAGTGATCCACTGCTTAACTGACCGATAAGCCGGCAGCGAAGACCCGCAGAAATAAAATCCCCGCAATTTCCTCCTTCTTCGAGACCTAACGACCGTGAAATGCCCCAAAATCGTGTCCCACGGCTCCGATTTACTGAACCGCAGCAAGGAAAAAAAGTCGCACTCTCTACACGACACAAACTGCGGAATAAGGATTGCCGAAGTGGGGGCTGGCTTTACGTACGTAGGATGCCCTGAAGGGCGCACGGAGTGGAAGGGGGAGGCGATAATAACTCCAAGTCGTGTAGCGCGGCAACTCATATCCTCAAGGAGGCGATGACATGTCATCATCATACACTCCTCATATGCGTGTACCGCGACGGGGCAAGGAGCGCGAGGCAGTTCCTTTATTTCTGTACATTCATTAGGAGCGATAAATTTCAGGATATCAAATGACAGCTCCGGGACCTGCACTGTCGTCGTCGCTCCCCTACACCACCACTGTGTGTCGTATTGGGGAATTATCTTCCGTTATTGAGTCGCGTCCCATCGCTAATCCGAGGTCAAAGTAGAACGAGGCGAACGAAGCCTTCTCAGAAATTGAAGTTGTGCCCAAGAAGGAAAAAAAATGGAGAAAAAATAAATAAAAATAAAAATTCGAAGATGTTGAAGAATTTCAAGCCGAAAATTCGCGTTTCAGAGAAAAGAGGGCGAACAGCAAGCAGAAAAATTCACGCAGGAAGCCTCCCCTTGTGGCACGTCTCGAGACAGCCGAGTCCGAAGGAGCCATGAAAAAAATTTGAGATAAAAAACAACTAAAAGCTCGGAAAATACCAACATCAGGCCACCGGCAACAACGGCAGCAACAACAACACAGCACACAGCACTGGCAACAACAACGACGGCAACGACGACGACAGCAGCAGAGCAGCATTCGCCGCGGCCGCAAAATCCTAGAAAGGGACGGGCGCTGCCATTCTGGCAAATAAAAAAGGGTCTGCTACGCCGCATATACACACACGCACGTACATACAATCTCGCAAACAAAAAGAAGTCGAGGAAAAAGGCGACGAGAAAAAAGCAGCCACCAGCACCAGAACCAGCAGCAGCAGCACACAGCACAGCAGCGGCGGGCGAAGAGAGCGAGCGCGGCACAAAAAAATTGTTCGCTTCCCTGAATGCCCGCAGAGGTAAGTAAAAGCAGCAAAACGGAGCGAGGGGAACGGGCCGGGTTCCATTTCTACATTAAGCCGAGCCCTCATGGCACCCCGCGCGCTATCTACCCCCCTCCGGGGCCTATCGCACACGTTCTGTTCTAGTGCAGGGCACGTAAATTTATGTTTGTGCTGTTGTGTGTACAACTCGACTCGACTCGAGTATGGTGTATAATCACCCGGTCGCCTGGTCTTATTTGTCTCGCTAGCCCCGTCTCGCTCGCTCGCCCCAATTCGCCGCGGCCGGTCTCGCTCTGGCGTGCGGCGTCAAATGCTCCACGTGGAGTCTTGCCTGCCTGAATACTTTCCATTTGGTCGTTTTCGGTTTTGTACGTCGCCCGCCCGTTCCCCGCACCGACGTTTTTTCGAACCGACATTCCAAGTATCGGTACTCTGGTGGCTTTTTCAGAATTATTCCTCGCTCCATTTCTGAGCTCTTCAACCGATCTATCACGTACTCTTCTGCCCGCTCTTTGTGCCCCTCTCGGGATGAATGTAAAGCTTCTTCTTCTTATGTTGCACCAACACACCCGGGCCCGTGTGCTCTTCTCGAGAAACTCGTCATGTCATATGTTTACTATCATGCCCCGAACCCACCAGCAGCAGCAGCAGCAAGCAGCGTTGTACACGGGGAGCAGCAGCCGATACACGCAGGGGCGGAGCGCGCGGGAGGGGCGCACTGCTGGTTCTGAAAAACGGCAACAACAACAACAACAATTCCGAATTTCTGCGAACGCTTGTCGTCCTGTGTTTTTCGCTGTCGTACTGTTGTTGTTGTTGCCGGCAGTGATGTTGAATGTCGCCGCGCTGTTGTAGGTACCGGGGTTTATGGCGTTTTTACGTGTCCATCGGCCGATATTTAGGGCTTCGGTCCGAGGGCAGCCGGCGGGGGTCCGATGAACAGATGAGATTTGGGCCGAGGGATAAGAAGGAATCGGATCGGAGACACATGTCGGGATGGCTCGACGGACGGGAAAGAGGGTTTCGCTGTTGTCATTATTTTCTAAGGATTCGCCCCTTCGCCGCATTTACATACGCCCACACACTCTTCCATTCCGCGCTGATTGAGGAACATTCACTTGTGCTGCTACTGCTTGTCGCCTGCTTCGTCGTGGCGGCTGTGTAGCTCGAGAGCGTTACGAGTGGCGGCGGGGGCGGAGGGGGTTTTTGATTTCTTTTAATAATTTTTGGGCATTTCTAGTCGCCGCTGCTGGCTTGCCTTGCTGCTTACGCTTTTGGGTCGATGTTTTGCTGATAAAAAGTTTTGTGCGAATTTGCTTTTTTCTAGACGACGGGAAAAAAGGTTGGGAATTTCGCTTCCATGAATTCGGCTCCAAGCGAAAAGCGAAATTTGTGTAGAGACTTAGTTCAAAGCGGAGAAGTTGACGCTAACAAATTAAGAAAAAAAACCTAAAAATCGCAAGTTTTAATCAAATTTTTAAATTTTATAATCAAAATCGATTTTAGCAAATCTTTACATTTTTCCAGAAAATAGTCGTGCCATTACAGAATATTGAAACATCCACAAACGTTACACAATCCCCAACTAACAAAACCGTAATAATGACGTACTTTGAATACGTACTTTGCATGTTACTTTCGTTGCCGCTCTCACGGAATCGACACGTTTGCTCCCTATCCAGAGAAGCGTTGTCAACTCACAAAACCCTTGGAACAATGTCGGGCCTCTAATTGAGCGTCTCCGTCTTCACACGAATTTACACCTGTCGGAGGATATTAAAGTTGTAGAATGTCTTCATTGTGACAGCGGAGCCCTCTATCAGATTGGGCCGTCGTTATTCTCCCGTCACTATTTTGCTGATTATTTATGGTTATTTTTGGTTGATCTTGTTTTTGACTGATTGTGCTTGAAAGTCTCGAGACAGGTGTGCTTTTATAGGCCGGTGTACAATGTAGGAATTTATGAGGTTGCAGTGTTTGTGGAGATAAAGTGCAGTTTAGTTTAGGTGCAGTTTTTATTCATTTTTCCGAGTGAAATAAAGTAGGTGATTGTTTTCGAAATAGTTTTGGGTCTTTTGCACTGTGTTCAACTGAAACTATCCAATCTTGAGAAATCAGACATGATAAAAATAATGTTTACTACATACAGATGTCAACTCGTGTAAAAGAGCCAAGAGCGAATAGTTTTTAGCAGACTCAACATGTCTCAGAGTGGTGAATCGAAGCTCAAACTAAATGCATAAGATGGACCACAAGAATGTTTAGTAACTAGACATGATCGACTTAGAGGTTAGAGATGACATACCTACCAAACTCTATTGGAATTATGACATGGATGATCTCATGAGCAGGAAGCGTGTATCTTACTAGGCCTACCGTAAAGAAATCTAGTGTAAGCCCTACACCGAGGTTGAAAGTGAATGGTCACTTGAGGGATAGTCTTTAATTCTATCTACGTGGACAAATTAAGAACTATGCCAATGTATATATAGCGTTGGAGTCACAAAGCCTGGGATGGTAAGAGGATGTTTTAATCGCTGGGTTACGGACCCATCTACGCCCACGATTTCATGACGCTTCTTGATGTCACAGAAAGACATCGCTTGGAGTTAACCATGAGTCAACCTTGATTGAGGGTACCCAATTCATCAGGGGCGCGCTTTGGTGTTTGGTCTTACAGGATCTTATTGCTCGGATTGCTGTTTGGCCGTCAGATAATCTAAAAATTCCGGTAAAGTAAGAAAATTGAACGGATTTGAGCTTACTTGCAAACGTAAATTGGGTAAATGGCTTGTTCATTCAAAAATTCACTGCAGGGTCGAATGTCTACTGGTTCGTGTCACCTGGGGGCCAGTTCACGCAATTCGACGTAGACTGAAAACGACACTAAGCGCGTTCTATAACCTTACTATGGTTAACTGTGGTAAACTTTTGTCGTTCAAAAACTCCGTGGTTAACTACAACATAACCACTAGCATAAGTTTTTGACGCTCAAAAATTCCCATAGTCAACCATAGTAAGGTTTTTGATCGGGCTTAGTGTCGTTTTCAGTCGACGTCGAATTGCGTGAACTGGCCCCTGGTGCGATAATTCATGGTACCACTCCATTCTTAGAGTCTATGGAGACACATAGAACTTGTAGATTATAGCCAGGGCGGTTGGCTGAAGGAGGAACTTGCCTAAGAAATCTAAGGCAGTGGGAGGCTTGTTTGGCGAGGTTCAGGTAAACTGAAGAATGCTTTGGTGAGGTCAGCTGTATGGAGCTGAAGTGGGTGAATCGTTAGCATGGTGAAAAATACGAATTCGGATAACAGACTTGTAGCTTCGAGGAATTGTCAGCAGTGTAAGTCCAAAAGTGCGGGTTCTAAAACTTCACTCTTCTGTGGAACATCATTGTGGACTCTTAATTTAAGGCTCCAAAGGAACTGACTGCTAAAGACATAATAAGGATCGGCATCTGGATCAGATAGGTAGAATTTGATTTGACTGAAACGTCACTTTCTTCAACTAAAACGACTAGTCGTGTAGTGACAATTCGATTTTTAGCACATGGGCCACAATCTGCCATTGGCCTGGTAAAGAACCGCATGGAGGAAATGATCGGCTAGAAACGTTGGCATGCTGTGACTATGTTTAGTTAGGCTAAGATAGTGATTAGGCCGTCGAGTTCCGTAGCACGAAGATATTACACATGTAGTGTGAGTTTCTAGGATGGCTTTTGGTACTTACAACAGAACGCAGAAGTTTCGGGTATCAGCTAAAAATAATGAGAGCTCTAGAGAACCTGGAGGGATCCGAGACGGTCAAATACATTCAGTGACATTGTCCAGCGCTGGATGAAGAAGCGGCCTATTATTACGGAACATCATTAGTTGGAGGGCATACGATAGGCTCCCTTTTAACAGCCTACTTGTGATAGCTTTGGGAACATAAGCAAGGTAACAGTGAGCAATCCAACGAACCCTACCTGAGCTGCCTCTTTTTTATATGAAAAGAGCCTCTTTGTACTATTTATGGTTCTATGATTGATGGCCCAAACTCATTAGGACACTATGGCGACGTCGACAGAAATGTTGGTATGACTAACTCAGGCAACCAAAGGTCCCCAAGTAGAGTAGCCAGAGGCTGCTGTCTGTTTCAGTACAGTCTCGGTCATCTTCATAAATATGGGCGATTTGGAATATCCGCAATAAATCTGTCTGTATCGAAACTCATTTGCTAACAAAAATATTGCCCCGAGCGTCCACAATGGCGGCGGTTGGATTGGATTGATTGAGTGAGGTGCAGTACAATTTGTGTACATTTTACTTCCAACCTCGCCATCGAGCCAGAGTAGCCTGACTCGATACACGGAACCGTTCGTAATAGCTACGCTTCCATATTGGAAACGTTGCCAAACCGTCGCCAAGTGAGTTAGCTCCCATACATTCTAATACGAATTGTTTGGATACGTGGCTTGCGACGTCGTTATGATGTCCTAATGAGTTAGGGCCCTGAGTCGTATAGCAAATTGTAATCGGATAGATGGAAAGAAAGAATGAACGAATTGTCAACGCCAACACACACGGTTTTAGTCCTTCGTCTCCTATCCAATTCGACCGCGAATGCTGATTTTGACGACTGAAGGTGTCTTCGTTTATTATGATTACAAACGATGCCAAGAGAGGAGGCAGGGAATCGCTCTAAAGAGAGAAGAGAAGAAAGAAGAACCATGCCTTTGTCAATAGAATCGAACCCCAAACCTCTGGGATGGTACTCGGTCGCCCTCACCTTAGTCTACCGAACTCTAAGTGAAGAAACGGAAAAGGATCTGCAAAAGTGGTCCGATTCGGCATCCCTCGATCGATCCAATAATAAAGCTTGATGCTAGATATACTACTGTCAAGAATTCATAGTTGGCATTTGCCTTATCGATCGCAGGATCGAGTTCCACTAAATTTGGAGAGAAGCTTACTTAAGAGAAGAACTTCCGTTGATAAAGCTATTGTAATTCCACTCTAAGTAGAACTCGCCTTTGAACTATTGTGTTTTTGAGTTTCGCAAGGTACCAGTAGCGGGCCCCATTGCATATTTGACCTACCGGAAGCTACTCCTAACTAACCCAACAAGCTCCTTCAACTAATCCCAAAAGAAGGCTCCACTTTACAGGCCCAAAACTTGAAGCCAACCACCTCGATGGATCGAATGCTCCCCCGGTTCTCGTCCCTTCATGTGACAGCTCACTGGACCTCAATATTTCAGTGCGCTCCCATCGTCAAGTGATGAGGGAAGCGCAGAGTGCCCCCGAGTGAGTCCGCAGCCATCTCCGAGATGAATCAAACCTATTTTCTGCGAATCGTTAATGGCTGCCAAGGATAAGGCGAGGAATTTTTAGGATAGTTCCAGCCAGGCACCAGAAACATCCTGCTGAGTCCCGACCGAGGGTTGGGAAAGTGACATCACAACAGCGAGCGAACGATCTCCTCCATCCTTTCATTCCCAACACACACACGCACGCACACACACCACACATCTCGACCGACAAAACTGTTTTCTCGTTTTTTGGGTGTCGAGACTCCGCTTGAGCAAATTTTTCGGTTGATTTGTTTTGCTCCGACATTTTTCGCTTTTTCTCCGCCTCGAGATATCGGATTCGCTTACCTGGCGGCCGTTTAATTATCGTCGCTTTGTTGTTGCTTTATTTTATTTGGTTTTTTGTTATCTCCAAACCCGGGAGTAGTAAAAGCTGATACCCAACGAGTCGAGGCGTTTCTTGGCGTTGGCTTGGCTCAACGATAACCAGAAACTGCTGCGTCGTTTTTTACGGGCACGCCACGCTCAGCGGAGTCTGATTAAATGCAGAAATTCGGAATTAATGACTTGAGAAGGGGATTTTCGATCATTTTACATTTGTCGATTTTTGATTTCTTTTTCGAGTTGATTTTTACCTGAAAATTTGCTCCGTCGAGCTTGAAACGAGCCACTTGCAGCACCACACCAATCTTTCAGGTGGGCCACACCGGTGAATACCTGTGCCACGGTGAAGAATATGAAACCTTCGGGATGGACGCAAATTTCCGAGAAATTGATGACACTATCTGCTTTTATACCAAAAGCCAGGCTTTAAAGCTGGGGATTACTGTGAAACGGGAGGGGGCACTTCCCTGCAAACAAAGACCAAATAATACAGTGTGTGTCGTCAAAAGTGGCCGCTACTTTTTTGTCCATTTGTTTATCGCTGTGTAATTTTTGAGGAATTTTATTGATGTCGTAAAAATATTTTGAATTTTAAATGCTCTCTTCTTCTTCGGCCGGGTTTTTTGTCCCCCTGGTGAGGATTTTGATAATTATTAATTTATTTCGCGTTTTTTTATGGTCAGATGTGGAACGTGGTAGTCGGCTGGAACTGCATTTTTATTGAGTATGGATTGGGTGTTTTCGGGTTTTTGTTGGTTTTTCGACTAAATAGAGCAGAGTTAATTATATTTTTATATTTGGTTTTATAATGTTCTCGTTTTTCGTCGAGATTTTATTGTGTTTGCTGAGGATGGCGATAATATTGAGGTTATTGGTCGAATTTCTGGTTTAATGTTTCATTTTTGAAGTATTTTATGGATTGGAAGATTATTGGTGGATGGCATAATTAAGAACTCGAACGCCACAAATCGACGTGTTTTTATTATTATCTACAAATAGGTAGGCGAAGGCACAGCACAATGTAATGTCAAGAACTTGATCGTTGTGAGTTGTAGGTTTGTGAGCTGAGATATCCACTAAGCACTATCGGTACGTAAAAATATTGTATACAGTTCTATATCTTAGAAAGTTGTAAAGATCGGAGCAACTGGTTTGATGATAAATGAAAACAGGTAACTGTCAATATACAATACAACAACGCGAAGAAGATTCCAAAAAACCCAGAGAGAAATTTACAGACGAAAAAAAGGTGGTTCACATATTGTAAGGAGAAAGAGTAACATACTAAATGTGGTGAGCTAACTGAAGAATTGTAGGCTTCGGCAGTATCTGATGAGGACCAGAAAGTTAACAAGTTAAAAAAGCTAAAAACCCACTCAAGAACAGCATGGCCTCGAGTGAAGACGAAATACTTGGCAGAGCTGGTCAAATGTGGGGAGAACATACCCAAGTGATTGTGCATGTTTAGAAACAGCAGTCAAGCTTGAAGGCTGAAAAAGAAACATTCTACATCACAGGGAACTCAAGAATTTCAAACTGAATCCAACACCTCTGCGCGAATCGGGCATCGATAAGAAATTCTCAATCCGGACACATATCTCTAAATTTACGTGTCCTATAAGATGATCAACACGAGGCTGCTCCTAACTGCAGATAGATACATGCGTGCGTGCGGTCTTTTCTTCTTCTTTGATCTGTTAGCTGGCAACGGATACGCTGCTGTCGGTGCCGCTTTAAAAAATGCGGTGTCTTGCCAAGTTTCTTCGGTTTTCCTGACTCTTGTAAATTCGGCAAGTCGATTACCCTCCTCCGTTCACACCCTGGACTTGGGACCAGACAACGGCGAAGCTGCGTGCGTGCGGTGGTTGCGGTAATAGATATTATAAAAGTGCATGAATTCAAATTCGACGTCGGAGACAACCGCGGACTTCGGACGTTTGGCTTAAAACTAGCAAGAGTGCCAGGTGTCAGTCAAGAGTCGCAAAAAACTCATCACACACAACAAAGAAGAAGAAACATTTGAAGATCCGCAAAAGTGACCTTGCACAAAATCTGCGGGGACCGTATCTTGGAAAAGGTACGTTCTAGGAACGCCAATGCGCTAGGCAACCTGAGCGAGCTGAAAACTTAGTGAGGGGACGGCGCTAAGACGCTTTTCAGAAGCTGGGAGTCTAAATAAAAGAACTCAGGCCACTGGCAGGTCGGCACGGCCCGACGAAGGCCACAGTTTACTCAGTCTAACCGATGGGTTATCCTTGACGTATCCCCCTGACAGGCCGTGGCATGCAGGTGAAGTCA